>OX419338.1:8872849-8882849 GCA_948470475.1 Galaxea fascicularis | reverse complement strand
TCTTTTCATATATGTAAATGTATTCCCCTGCAAGAGCCTCCACTTCATGCTTGATCCAGTTCAATACCGAGAATACAAATATGGCCTATTTACAGATGTAGACTTTTGTCTGAAGCATATGTAAATTATTGAGATGCAGACCACACATATGCAATGGAATGAAAGTTAGTTGTCAGGATAAGACCAGTAATTAGTATTCTAATATATAATATAATATAATGTATAATTAATTTTTTGTAGGTTTTGAGAATCAAGAGTTGTTCAGAACTATTTCAGTTCACTAGGTGAATCTTTAGTAATTGCCATTCAAACAGTCGAATACGTCCTTATTAATTTGTATATACAAATATTGTATCTCTTGTTCATGGGTTTCTCAAATCAAAGCACATTTCCATTTTACAGAAATTTATGAATTGTCTTTTGTTTTTTAAGATTATTTTCTGCATAGTGAATAAATTTATTGTGAAGGAGCTAAGTGGGAGGAATAAAGAAAGAAAATCCTTTTTTTTTGTAACCCACAGAAACTGCTGTCTGTCTTTGCTCTTGGCTGCTGGAAGGCTGAGCAGCCATTTCAGGGCCAATATATTCTCAGCCTATTTTCAATGCTGTGGAAAAATGAAGCTTTGACAGTGGGTAAATAGCAAAATTGACTGGCAGCATGATATTGTGAAAAATACCTGGGTCTTGCATAGATCTGCTTTACTGATTTTATCACAAATGCAAAGTTTTGTGCAGATCTTATTCAGTCTCAAGGCATTTCAGTTTTTTGTGTAAGAAATGTAGTGTTCAGGCACACACCCCTAGTTGTACACAATGCATGTCTTTGTAAATTATATTTCATCCCTCTTACCTCAGACCTGTTACTTCACAACCTTGCTAAATTCAGCATTGTAGTAGCAAATCTACCTAGCAAACCTCTGAGTGCATACTGGGCTATTTATGAGGCTGTCATAGGATGAGATGTGGCTCGAGTCATATTTGATTCTAACAAGCATACATACAGTCCAGGTTTCAAAATGAAATCAGAGCTTTTAGCCCGAATTTATAGGCTGATTTTTTTGCCTATACAGTCAAACAGTCAAAACCTTTTATAGACCCTTCACTGACAGGCGAATGAAAAAGTTATTCAAGAAAATGGCTGCAGAAAATAGTTGGCAGGAAAGTACTATCTACTAGATAAAATTGAAGGAATCTGTACTCCAGATAGCGAGAGGTTTGAGACCTTTGGCGGGAGTCCGGTTTATTTCTCCCAAGAACAGTTTAAAGGTGTTTTGTCTTTGGTCACCACTTCCTAAATTCTCATGACTGGTAGATTTGATCATTGTGATCATACTGATCACCTTAGTTCTTCCAGGGGTAATATTTATTTTGCACAAATCTCACCAAATATAGGTCACATTATCCTTCATTAGGGACACTAGCCAAGTAATAAATAAAGTCTGCCTTAGACCAATCTTCAGCAGTTAGATTTGTCTGCAGCTCTTACACCAAGAAAATAGAAAGATTATTCTTATTTTATTAATAATTACATAACTAGGGCAACCCCACTGAACTCTAGGACATTTAGTTTCATTTTGAATGTTTACAGCAGTTTCATAAATAATAATTAAACAACAGCTACAGCATTATCCTGGTAAACTGTAAATTCTCTTGAAAAGATGACAACAGTACTGCATTAAGTCTTAGATAAATAAACAAGATTTTCAATTTCTTAACCTGGATACATCCTTGAGGATCAGTGTCACAGTTCAGTTAATCTAATTTACGCTTGAAATTATTTTTAGCAAGCAATTTCCCTTGGCTTTTATCTTGTAAGAAATACTAAAAATTAACAACTACAAGCAATGGGATCAAAACAGTGCTTAGTTTCAAGAACTTTCTGAAAATGCATTTCCAGTGCACCATGGTCATGACCCACAATCCAAACCCACTGGACCAAATTAAGAAAAGCTACACTCCCATTATAACTGGCTAGGGATAAATAGTTGAGGCATGCAGCCAAGATCCTGGTTTGATATAGAGGACTGCAACAATTGTCTGATATTTTCAGACTCTTATTTTTTCATAGTGTCCATATGTCAAGTTGTACATCTTCATCTGTGACAACTGAAGGTCATTACGCTTGTAGCCAAGAATAGAACCCTCTTGGAAAGTCTTGTAAGAGAAACCACAAGGAGCCCCCTGTGTTGACACAAAATATGGACAAGTAAGAAAGAAAACATCTTGTACCTCACTGATTATTCTTGGACACACCAAGATCATTAATTTTGTTCCCGTGTGCCCCCACAAGAACAGACAATGTTTCAACTTGTAAGATTTGTATTACTGTCCATTTACGTACGTGTCTGAGTAATTTAACTTGTGAACAAGTACTACTAACCTCATTTGCAAACAAAGTCATGAGGAATCTTCCAGGCTTGAATGTATTGAGAACTTTGCTGATCAGTTCCTTGTATGAGCTCTGTGCAAAAAAAACAAAAGCAAAAAGCAAATGCAGTGAGGTATGTGCCAGTGACCAAGGTCAAGGTTCTCCCATACAGACCAACCTAGCATAATTTTTATGGCTCACCATTTTTATCTTTATCATAACAAGGCATTGTTTTCTTATGTTCAAAGTTTTATCAAAGAATCAAATCATGTTTCACTCAGTTGAAATCTGCCGCGCACTTTCAGCATATTTTCTTTTTTCTTTCCTAGTAATTTATATTGTTCATTTGGTTATAATATCGTTGTTTTGTTTTCCCTACCCCTTAATGAATGAAAGTAACTTTCATAGTGAGCCCCCTTGATAAGCCATCAAGCTTTGTGCCAAAAATATGTTTAAAAAAAATTCAAAATCATGAGTGGGAATTGTGCAAGAGGTTGTGCAATTAGAATTGAGTAATTTTGTTGAATGTACTATAATACCTAAAACAGGAAGGTAGGTCACTTGCTAAAATGAATCACACTTCATAGCAATTTAACTCTGGCTCAAGACACCATTAGTGACAATGAACTCTGAACATGAGCTAGTTGCACAAGGCAAAAGAGTGAGAAACTATACTGTCATAATGGTAAATGGCTGAGCACTCAGCGCCACTCACCACTTTAACATTGGTTTCAAAACTGACATATGAGCATTCTTCCTGTGGAGTTATGTGGATGTTGAAGTAGCTATCCTGTTTGAGAGATTTAAAAAAAATAAATTAAGAGAAACTAAATTAAAAGAAAGTAAATTTTAATGGAAACTAAAAATTAATCAAGAGAAAGTGGTCAAACTGACATAAACCTAAAACTGTCAAATTAAATCGCTGATCAGAAGCACTATGAGAAGTCAATGTTTGATAGCTGTTACTTGAAGTGAAAGACAGATTTTTTCAGCAACAGATTTAAAATTAAAACAGCCCAATGATTGAGGTGTGAACAGCACCACTGAAAATGTACTGGTTTCATTAGAATCTCATCCACAGACTCAGACTGAAACCAAATTTTAACAAAAACTAATAAATTACTAAGGCATTGAAAGCACCATGTAACATCAACCTCGTTCCCAGGGTCTCTCCTCCTCCCTTCCCCTCTCCTCTCTTGCTCCAGGGGAAGGGAAGAGGAGAGACCCTGGGAACGAGGTTGCATGTAACATATCACTGCCATGGTAAAAGCATGTATGTGATATTTCAAGATAATCATGCTGATTTATTTGTCCACATTTTGTAAGTACTGTATTGCTGACAGTTGGTAGTGGGGAGCTGTCCTTCACAATTACCGAAATTCCATTCTATATGCTAATGTTAAGCACTCTGCATGGACACTGTCTGGTTTTCATAACTTCAGCACTGGCACCAAAATGTGGGACTGTTTTTAACTTTGTATTTCTTGTCAAATGCTAGGCAAAATCAGCAATTAGTGAATCTTCAAAAATGCTTTATTTACATGCACAAAGCTAAAAAGCTAGCAAAAATATACCTCTATTTTAAATATAGCATTTTAAACCCTTTACAGGGAGCAGCAGTGTGGACATTAAATCTTCACTTGCACCCTTGAGGCACCAAGCCCTTTCAAATCTTATGACAAAAGGTCCAGCTCACCCGGAGGTGTTCCAAGTTTGGAAACCACTCAGGAGCGGCAACATTGTTGTTCTCTAATGTTGAGATCTGTTTACATCAGCAATAAATGTTATTCATAGTACATGTACATCAATTTGGAAATCTTTAGCTGTTTCAAAAGGAGACAAAATATTTAACCGTACATGCAAATCAGGACATTTTTAAGGGTGACCTGTTCTGTGTTGCCTCGATAAATTATTGTCAAGTTTCTCCAACCAAGAATGAACCACTTTGACGGATCACTTTCACTTGGCTTTTGTCATTTATAGCTTTCAGACTGAGTCACAAATTGAAGAGAAATCTCAAATGAAGTTTTCCACAATCACAAATCTTGTTACTTTTCCGGCAAAAGATTAGGGAGACATCATTATAACCCCAAATCATGTATGTACACAGTGTCTGAAGTATTTTTGCAACTGGTTGTAGCAGCCCAATTTTGATGTCTGACTCCATCAAGAACACATTCAGATTTAACAACATTTTGATTTGCAAGTTATTAAACTAGTGAATACTAGTTTTAATGTGCAACTATACAGCACTCCAAGCTGTGACCATTTTGGTTGCCATTGTAGGTCGCCAAAAGGCAACTTTTTGAAAAAGTGAGCTTGGAGCGCTGCTATACTCATTAAACAAGCTTTGCCCAGTTAACAGTACAGTGCAGTAAATCACTTACACCCAGAAGGCCATTAGCAGAATAGCCACAAGGGTCAAACAGAGCTGCATCAATCTCTGCCCCAGGAAGAAACTCAGCAATGCCTGTTGCCTGGACAAGAGAAGTTACAGTAAACTACAGTCAAAGTGGCAAAAAAAAGAACTTGGGGACAAAACAATGTTAATCTGAAGAAATTTCCTCAATTTCTTGATGATACATGTAGTTTTGAAAGATCTAAAGCTGTGTTCACATTAAAGCCAAAACATGATTAGAGTAAACATGTTTCAGTTAAACAGGTTTGTTATTGCATTGTTCACATCAGATGTCGGTTTCAAACACACTTCATGCATGGCTCTATAATTATACTATTTCATGGTACTTGCATAAATCCACTTTTATTTTTGAGCTTAAAGTTTGCATTTGGATTTTTTAATTCCCCTTAAAAAATAACTTGTAATTAGTAATTAGCATTGTCTTCCGGCATGTTTTTCAAAATGC
The DNA here is from genome assembly GCA_948470475.1 of Galaxea fascicularis. Classification (NCBI taxonomy): domain Eukaryota; kingdom Metazoa; phylum Cnidaria; class Anthozoa; order Scleractinia; family Euphylliidae; genus Galaxea; species Galaxea fascicularis. The sequence goes on along the minus strand of OX419338.1, from coordinate 8,877,617 downwards.
ATACAGGGGACTCCAATTTTGACTGTTATTAAGCTTTGTGGCAATGTTCTCCCAAATATTCTACTTTCTACCCATTGCCGATAACTGCCATAATTGTATTTCTTCATCAGCCCATATTTCAACTAGACATTTGGTCTCATAATAGTGCCAATTTTGGTTCTTTTGGGCACTTGCCTCCTCTCTGCATCCGTCTGCCATTTTGAGTGTAACATGTTTGGTCTGATTATGAATGAAACTACCTTGCAAGGTTGTTTCAGTCATGCTCAGAATAATCATGTTTCAACCGTGATTTGCACTGTCTGATGTGAACACTTTTCATAATGAAACATGTTTCATTCGTGATCAGACTAGTCATGTTTCAGCCTAGTGTGAACACTAAACAGAAAAAAGGCTCGCCTTAAATTATTTAAATTAACTTTGACTACCAGTAATAAAATTAGCCAACAAAAGTTATGTCAGCTGCTCACTTTTGTCACTTCATCAGCATCAGAATATGTCGACTTGTAGAACTTGCTCATAGTTTCTTGATCAAGGTCCAGCATCAAAATGTAAGCAGGTTAAGAACACAACAAATTAAAGTGGACACTGAGCTTGGGAAATGAATTGTAAACCAACCAAGGGTACATAGTTTTAATTATCTGTTAGGAAACTCAAAAATTGAAAGCTGCAAAAGAGAAGCTTGACACATGCCTTACAATGTTCATGCATGATTAAGTCTATTTTGGATAAAATTCAAGTACCCCATTATAACACCCCTCTTCAAATCTATGTAGTCTGTTTATCCTGCACAAAATTATCAAACGCAAGTTTCTCCTGCTCTGAAAATCTTTCACTATTTAAACCTAGATCATTGGATAACAATTCTAGTCCAAGTTGATTTGCTTAGTATCATGGTACACAAGCCAAACAATGGCTACAAAATTAATATAATTGTAACTGTGCATTGTATTATCCAGGTGGTTTTTATAAAAAAAGTAGGGGCGATTTATCCACAATTTGTGGGTGTTCTACTAATTGCATTTGTTGGATGACATGACTAAACTCCAGTTCAAAATGTCTTTTATTTTATCTTATTTTTTTTTATTAAAAATCATTTTCTTGTAATGACAGGCCCACATGTGAAAACAATAATTATTACAAAAGTTTTCTTAAAGGAATTCAAGGATTGAAACAGCTTGAGCCAGATATTATTGTTGAAATGAGACACAATAAGACAATTTCTCAGGGCTTTGCTCTAGCAACGCCCGGTGGCCTCTGGCGACTTACTTTTACCTTTGGGCGACCAGGAAATATTAGTTTTAGCACCAAATGTATATACCGGGCACCCTGGATTTCAAGGGTTTAGAGATTTGGGCGCCCAACTACTTTTCTTAGAGCACAGCTTTGATTCTGCATTTAATAGAATGGACAACTACAAATTATACCCTTAGAATGACCAGAAAACAACACTTAATATTCAAAGGATATCTCCAATGTTTGATCAGGCTCATTTACTCCTGGTAGGGTGTTATGAAGGGTATAGAGGTACCTGGACAATAAAACAACAGACACACAAAGTCTCTATACACTGATATTGGTGCACTCTTGTGGACTGCAGTGTTCACTAATCATAGATGAACAGTTTTCAAGGGATATTGAAGCTTTGGCTGAAGACTTGAATGACATCCCTATAAGCTATAGATTGAAATGGTTCCTGCTAGTTAGTTAGCCCATTTCAGGCATTCAGATAGTGAAAGACAGTGAAATTCAGTATGCAAGGAAACACTTAACACTTATTTCACCCCCTTCCCCTTACCCAATTCAACATTTTTCATTTGCATGCTGGCTTTGACTGTTCCCCATATTTTTATTGCCAGGGACAGGTTACATATAATACAGTTTTAGAACGTTTTAGATTTAGAAGCCTTTGCCTGTTTTAAAATGAAAGGAATAAACATATTACACGGCTTCTGATATTTCGAGCAGTCACAGACCTACAAAATTCAGGTAAATCCACAACCGCGCCCCCCCCCCCCAAAAAAAAAGCAAAATACTGCAAAATCCGCCAGAAATATTACCAAATGCACGTCAACAAAACATATTTGATACTAATCTTAAGTATTAGACCTGTTTTATTCGCCAGAAACATCCAAATTTATTTTGAAACTTCCGTCACTGCAACAAGTAAACAATGTCCCAAAACTACCAGGCATTCTTAGATTAATGTTGTGAAAAACTGGGCACTGGCCACGATGTGAAACACCTTGCCACTGGTGAATTTCTCGAGTGCATTGTTGTTGAAAGAGCAAATGATTATCTCTGTTTAAAAAAACGTTAAACAACGCTGGTCATATCAACACAAAATTGATCGATTTTAGCAAAATTTGCCAAAAAAAAATTGAACAAAATCAGCTGTTTTTTACTGATTGTTTCTCCATGAGGTTTGTCCCTGAAATTTCCTGTGAAATCGGCCAATTTCCCCACAAATTTGCCCCTAAAAATTCCTTGAAATTTGACTTTTTTCCACTAAAATCCCGCAAAATCAACCAACTATTCCACGAAATTTAACTTTTTTTCCGCAACCTATCAGAAGCCCTGATATTACCACTTCCAAGACAACAAAATGCTAACTGAAATGGTATCCATGGTTTCAAAGGTTTCAGATGTTTGGTCTGAAAGTAAACTTACTTCCAGACCTGCACTGAGAAATAAAATACTAAAGACCTCCAAATCCAAACAAACATTTAGAGTACATGTTGCATAAACCAGAAAAATACACGTGTGTTAACACTACTGTTTTCATTAGCACGGACTTGAGTTCTTATGAACTTTGTAAAACTTGCACACCCAGGATAGCAAAATATTAAGTTCTTCATTCCAAATAATATTATAAGTCCAGTTGTCACAAATCACATACCAAGTATCAGAACCATTCATTCGCCCAAGAGCATAGCCTGCACCATCTTAAAATAACATTGAGACAAAAAAATATTGTCATCCATTAGCCAGCACAGTTTGTATATATGTGACCTCTCACGCGAAAATGTTCCGAACGGGAAAACATATTATGTTATGGGTCAAATTTGACTTCAGGTTGATTTTGAATGACCTGCCGATTTGGAAGATGAATTTTTGTTCTAGATTCTTGTGGCTTTCTGTGGTACCTTGATTTAGGGAAAGGCCACAGATTGCAATGTGTACCATGGAAAGCCACAAGAATCTAGAACAAAGATTCATCTTCCAAATCGGCACCCTTCATCCCCATGGTATTAACAAATGCTTTTCATTCAATAGGCCATTTCCGAGTTCATGTCTGCCTCCTCTTCAAAGCGAGTTTAAGTGTGAAGTTTTTGTTATGAAAATTAGCACTTAGACTTGCTTTGAAGAGGAGGCAGACATGAACTCGGAAATGGCCTCTTATTAATGTATTCCTGTTTTTCACATTGCCACACTATCACCAATAGCATAGCTCCATCTCCTCTATATAAACCACACACAACCTATAATTCCTCGATTTGTTCTGACGAAGGGCTAACACTTGAAATGTAAGTTTTTAGAATCCTTGTACATAGACAACTAAAAAGATGGCAAAGGCCCAAATTCAATATGTAGCAAGACAATGCAAAAGAGAACACTAACAAGTGCTTACATTCTGGAGCCAGTAGAAAGTTCATCAAAGTTCCTTTCAAAATAAAACAATTGTTTAACATTACAGAAAAGAATGACTTACTGGAAAATAACTGGTCTAGGCACTGGACCTAAAAGATTATAATGGAGACATGAAACATGAAATCAAAGTACCAGTAACAAGAATTATTTTGTGCTTTGCACTACTTTACTTTCAGGTATCCAAAAATTAGTAATGTAACGATTCACGTACCTTTCAATTTGATTCAATTTCGATTATTGCTTTTCGATTTCAAAAATATTTTAATTCGATTATGCAAATGCTTCTATAAACTTCTTATCTTACAAAATTAAGCAACATTCAGTCAAACTATGGTTCTGTAATGGTATACTAGTTCCTTAGCTCCTCAAAATACCCTATTTTAAAGGTTTCTGAATTCTGATGTCACAAAAATAAGAACTCAATGCAACTGAATAAATGACAGGTGAAAATCTTAGCACCAAGAGTCTTGTTATTTGTATTTAAAGCTTTAAAAACACCTTTTAACTGGAAAGCCTGGAGCAACTGAAATCAAAGGAAATTCAAAATGTGGAACCAAAGAATCATGAATCAAACCAAATGGTCATAATCACGATTAACCCGAAATTCAATTAATAGTTACACCCCTACCAAAAATACAATAAAAAAAACACACCTCTTGATCAAATGACTGATGAGGAACAGACTGAAGGTTGGGTGCTAAGTAATTCATGCGCGAGTAAAAGAAATCCTCAAGGCAAATGGAAAAAAAATATAATTACTTAGTTCTTGAAAGGTAATGTGGAAACTGCTCTCACAGAAGATGATTGCACCAGAAAAACTTCAGTTTTAGTAAGAACTCTTGAATGTTCTTGTATAGTAGCTTTTGGGTCATCATTGTAAATGCAGTAAAACTATGAATGATCGTCTTTCCAGTAAAAGTATTACCGGTAAAAGTAACTCTTGGATGTAACATGGGCGAGGATGGGCATTGCCACTGAAACCACAAATCAAATTAGTTGTGAGCATATAAGCTGAGAGGATATAAAATCAAAATCCAGCTTTTAGTTTGAATAGTGAAAGGAACCATGAACTACTCAATGTTTATCCAACCTCAGGGCTGTCATTAAGGGCTGTTTGATC
>OX419338.1:8785349-8867849 GCA_948470475.1 Galaxea fascicularis | reverse complement strand
CTCATTTGATGCCATACCAACACAATTCCCTGTATAAAAATTAATAATGATTTTCTTTCTTCTTTCCACCCTTCCAGCAGGGTCTGCTGATGTTAACAAGAAAATATTCAACACCCAGACTGGTGATAATTTTATTTTGCAGGTGGATCAGTTGGCACCTTATTCACTTTAAAATCAGCTGTCAATCACAGGATAACATGCCAAAATATATGTGGCAATGGCCCGATTTATACTAGATTATCCGTCCAGACGAACTATCTGGATAATTCGTATCCATCGACGAATTATCCAGATAGTTCGTCTGGACGGATGATCCGTCTGTTTGCCCGTATTTGTACGCAGACGAATTGTCAGACGAACTATCGTTCTTTGCCCAAGTTCGTCCCAGATGGACGATCTGTCTCTAGTATAAATTGGGCCATTATCTCATTCACCCCACTGTCACAGAAAATCTTGCACCCTTGTATAACTATAATGTAAAGGATTTTTCATCAACTTGTCCAGCACTTGTTTATTATTTATTATTTTTGCACTATTTACAAATAATTATTTCTACATTAAAGTACATTGCAAGGAGGAGACATAAGCAAACTAAATTACACAAGTAGTGAAAAGCAAAATGTGCACAGTGACCAAGAAAGTAGCTTAAGCTTTCGAGTTGGTCACTGCCACAGACAATTAATTGGCATGAAGATGTATATATATTATAGGCATTTACAAAAAACCGTCAATGAGAACATCCAAACACCAAATTAAAGGTGAAAGGATTTTCTTGTAGTTAGGCGTGAAATTGGCAGCCAACGGTGCTAACTTATCCTTGCATAAGCAACAGCTCTTTCGGCTATGTTACGCAGGTTTTGCTACTCTGACTTCAGTTAACTGCCAACTTAAAGGTTCTGATACGATAACAAAACAAAAGAAAAAGAAAGGGTCAATTTCGAGCTTTTCTTGTACCTTGAAATTGTTCTCAAATCAGCCCTACCACTGTCAGCTCCCAAAACCGGTGTCCACCACACTTCCATAAGTTTCTCGGGTCCTTCGAAGAATCCCACGTTTTCCATTTCTCGAATACATGCGATAAATAGCTAAGGCAATCACGCATTCACAATTCAGGTCTGGAATAGGGTTCTCTTCTTTCCACGAAAACCAGAGCCACGTTTCAGGCGGTGTGTATCATGACCCACAAAGGATCATGGGTAAAAATGTGAATAGATGCTGAATTATGTAATTTTTTTAATGGGACTATAATAATAACATACAATAATATGGTAATAATCAATAACTAATAAGACTGAAATTTTAAAATATTTAAAAATACTTAAAAAATCTTAAAATTTACGAAAATTTAGAGGTTCTCACAGATTTGTCTATAATTAGACCATCGCAGCCATGGCGTATATGAGGGAGTTCTTTGCCCGATTGGGTACATAAAAAATGCGTTGTTTTCTAAAGTTGTAACTATTGCAGCTGCAAGTTGGAGGCAACAGTTTCCTAATCTTATGATTCGGGTCCGAAAGAATGCTGTTAAAAAGGGTGTCACAAAGCTGATCATGGTGTTCACCCAGACGTAAAATCCCCAAAACGTCCAACCCAGTGTTGCAGCTGGCACCTGGTACTATGATCGATATGACCCGTTTCTCGAAACGCAACTTTTTAAGATACTGGGGGAGGGCATGGTGTAACATATTGGCACGTGATAACGTTGGCACGTTATATTGTGAGTACGCTAGCCTGAGTATCAGGCCCTATCGGGGAAGAGGGTAAGGAAGAGGAGAAGGGCCTGACACAAAGCAATTGATTCGCTTGTGTCCAACATCCAGATTCTGGATGTCACGCTAATTGGTCAAAAGACAATAAGAAACGTCACGTGAGTCAACCGGAAGTCAAGCTTCCAGCACAGGGGTTACAGACGCCATATTGAAGTTTACTCTCATGACACAGGACAGTTACCGGAAGTGATTTTGATTGGCTAATTATAACACGCGCTGTGTGGGGGTGGAAGGATTCTGAGAAGCTGTTTGTGTCAGGCGTTTCTTCCTTCGCTTTCTCGCTCTTTTTGCCTTCCCCACCCTGGAAATGCCTGATACTCAAGCTATGAGTACGCATATTTAAATAGCATAGCACATTTTATGTAAATTCAGTAAAGCACCCACACGCACGCGGTGTGTTAGGCGAAACCAGAGTAAAGAGTCTTCGACAACGTGCTACACATGGTAGAAAGCCGGTATAGCGTAATCAATTATTGATCTGATACATGCAGTATAGAAAAGCACTAGGTCATTAGGCGGTACCTTAGCCCGTTTTAGCTGCGCCAGAAAATACAGCCGCTTGCTAGCCTTTTTGATTACCTCGTCTGTATGACCGTTCCATGAGAGGGAACTACTTATTGTTATACCTAGCAACTTAACACTGTCCGCCACCTCCAGCTCCTTTCTGCCGACAATCACTGGATCAAAATCAGTTGGTTCCTTGGCAAAGGAGATTCTCAGCTCTTTACATTTATCAGCGTCAAGGTGGACTCTGTAATCATGAGACCACTGGATCACCCGGTCAGTATACACTGGGCATTGCTTGCACCACCCTTTGGAACGAACTCTGATGCAGTGGTGTCGTCTACAAATTTCCAAACGTGTGCGAACTAATATCTAGATCGTTTATCATTAAAACAAATAGCCAGGGGCCTAACTTAGTTCCCTGTGGTACCCCGGATGAGACAGAACCCCACTCAGAAAAGCAATCCTCTGTTAACTTGATTCTCTGTGATCGATCGGATAGACAGTCTGAAACCCTGTTGACAACACTACACGGGATTCTAATTGAGATCATTTAGTGTTGACAATACTATGGACAATAAGGTCAAAAGCCTTATGATAGTCAAATAACAAGGTGCTAAGAGTTGATCCGTTCCCGTATGTCCCAAGCGACCAATGATGGAGCATACTAATCAGTGCCACAGTGGTGGAGGAGTTAGGTATCGCTCCATACTGGCTGTGATCGAACTCCTTCAAGACTGCAGGCTTGACGTAATCGTCCACGATGAAGCCCTCTGTCACTTTAGAGACCGGAGTGAGTGAGATTGGGCGCAAGTCCTTCTCTAAAAGCTGGGATCACTCATCGATTCTGGGAAACCCCCCTACATTTTACGATTTGCAATTGTACTCGTTCCAAATACCATTCGTTTTACGTTTTTTTGAAATGGGACTCGATTTAAATCGAGATCACCCACCGTTTCCGGGAAACTACCCTTCGTTCATTCGATTTCAATTCCACTCGTTCTCAATTCCTTTCTTTTTACGATCGAGTGAATCGTCACTCGATTTTACGATCGAGCGAATCGTCACTCGAATTTACGATCGAGTGAATCGTCACTCGATTTGATGATCGAGTAATGCACCTATCAATGTTTAGACGGAGAGGGGGGGGGGGGGTACGGGCAAAGATGCGGCATTTGAACACTTCTGTTGGCCCCTCTCTGGGGAATTTGACCACTTGTACTAATTAAAGTTCAAATATCATAAAGGATTGTTAAACTATTTCCAGTCCCAAGGGTCGGGAATTTGACCAAAAAATTGCAAGAAAATTCAAATGACGCACCTTTGCCCGTACCCCCCCCCCCCCGCCCCCCCTCTCCGTCTAAACATTGATAGCTGCATAAATCGAGACTCGATTAAGAAAAGGAACGGAAGGAAGGAAGGAAGGATGGAAGGAAGGAAGAAACGCAACGGTGATCCATAATCTTGCACCCAGATCTCTTCGACGTAGGCCTCAAGGGGCTTGGGTACAAGACTAATTTGACTAGTTTTTCTCAAGGAAGTGTCTAGATACCCGGCAGCCGGGAAGTGTTTTCAAAAAACTAGATACCCGGCAGTCAGAAATTTTGAGCAATTTTCTCAAAATAGCTCGTTTCATTCCCCTAAGAACATAAGATATTTGTTTAGAAATCTCAAGCGATTATAAATATTGCCTTGGGTTAAAAGTAGAAGCGACTGTCGAGCTTGGGCATAGAGTGAAATCTCAATGTTTTCGACACAGAAAAAAAATCTAGTTTTTTGAAAACACTTCCCGGCTGCCGGGTATCTAGACACTTCCTTTTCTCAATGTTGTAAAGGCAAGCACGTTGAATGGGGAAGAAGCAGCGAGGTATTTTTCTCGCGGCCTCCCGCTCCCCTCAGTAGTTTAGACACTCTCCCCAGGTTTCCTTCAAGATGGCGGGAGTTCAACCGAAGCGTACGTACGAGTCACTAAAATCCTACAGAAATATAGGGATTGTGATGAGCCAAAAAAAAGATAGGGAATCGGTTTAGTCTTCCGGGCAACCGAGCTCGAATCATGACAATCTCATTCTTAGACAGATTCAAGGGCGGGGATTTGTATAGCCATATTTTAATATCTATTTTCCCTTCTTTCATTGAAACATTTCAGGTTGCACAGTGGTAAATTTTCTAACTATTAGCAGTCCCTTTTTTTCCAACCACACTTAAAATGTTCAATTTATTTGCTGCGTCCATTATCAACAGAAAAACGTGCTTTCCTTTGCTGGATTTTTATTTAGACAACTTTCAATAAAAAAAGAAAGAAATTGTAATTGTTTTTTTGGTAAAAAGTCTCGAAACACATGATGCAATATAAACAGCAACGCGTAACATTCAGTTCGCAAAAATCGACTTTAATAATATACATAATAATGCAAGAAATATAAACTCCATTCATCAAAGTCTTATACTTTAAACAAATTAAAGGCAATAATATTCGAAAGAATATAATTTTATTATTTTATAAAGCGTGCCAAAGGACACGGTGATAAAAAGAAGCAAAATCAAAGGAAAAAACTCCATTGAAAAAAATTGTTTAACTATTTACAAGAATTAACTATATTAACTACATTCAAAGACTGCGAAAGGGGCCCCACACGACTCAGAAAAGAATTCACACACTCTGGACATCAAAGTTACACCAAAACAACGATAAACTAGGCCATGAAATGAAACTTTTGACTTTCCGATCTGCAGTTGTCCCTTCCTGCATTTTCATAACAAATATTACAAACTTTTTTTAATTTATTTATTTTTTTCAATTTTACAAACTTTAGGGTATTTGTAAGCATTGCAAAATGGATCGAGTGAGAGGAAATCTTTGAACATATTAATTTCCAGCACGCTGCTTAAATGCCCATAATCTATTCCCGAATGCTTTTTGCTTATTCTTAAACCTTTCCACTTTCACCAGAAGTTTTGCGAATTTTTATTTTCAAATTTGAATTCTAGCCCGATGTTCTGTCTTCTTGTGTACAGATATAAGTGTCTTAAGTGCTGACTAACACCATGTGCAATACAAATCTTTTATAGCCATAACACTATTAGTAGTTTCCTTGTCTGAGTCATGGCGGAGGCCTAAAATCTATGACGTCATTAGTACGAGGCACTATTGGAGCAAAATGTAACCACTACCCAGAGTCAAGCTTGCGTCACCAGTCAAGTTTGACTTTTTTTCTGTCGACCTTCCCTACTAGCAGAAACCTCTTTTCCATTGTTTTTACTGAACTGACGGACCTTCTGTCCTGGGTTAAAACGGACCGTGTTTAACATGCCTCGGTTACCTAGGACTTCAACACACACATTGGTACCCTGACTGGTTTCTAAATTATCCAATTTTCATTACCAGAGCCATTGGCCGTTTGAAGTAGTCACGAAGAAATAAAACAAAAATGGTGCCTCTTTTTAATTTGCCACTGTACATACGCTCTGTGAGCATCTCTGGATGGTCTGAGGAAGTCAGGTCTCTTAATGGCCGTGCTTGCTAAAACAGAGATATTTTGCTGTGGTTCATATGTATTTTGGAAAAAATCTTGGTAAGGGTTCTCGAAGTCCGATAAGAAAATAGGGGTGACCGCCCATTTCTCTTGGGTAACAGTGTCATACATTGTTTGTTTAGAATGATTATCGTTGTTTAACTATCTCTGAAAAATAAGTGGTTTCCCCCCAGGAAACCATCTTCATTCCAGTAACCCTTGCTGAGATCATAAACACAAACTGCGCAAAAATACTTCCGTTTTAGTAAGCACTGTTCTTGAGAGAAGAGGGAATCTTATGACATAGCCTTTTAGCAATTACATCACACTTCCAATGGTTTTGTACAATTTGAGAGGAAGGGAAAAGGTTTGGTTTCTTAAAATTTAAGTCGACTGTAATTTGATTAAAACTTGACTCTGGCTCTTTAAATGTAATAAAATCTATTTACTTTCATCTTTCTGTTTTTTCCTTCTTTCTTTCGATGTCCTATTATCTTTCCTTTTCCTCTTCTTTTTTGCATCTCCATCATCATTTTCTTCCTTTCTTTCTTCCTTCTCTTTTTTCTCCTTTTCTTCATTTTCTACATTGTCTGGACCTAATTTTCGTTGTCCTTCATCTGTCAACATAAAACATGTAAAGCCTAAGTGGTTGCACATGATAGGTCACACAACACAACACGGGATCTAATTTTTCAGTCATTAATTTCTAGTATTCCAGTACTTAGCCTCTAGTAACTGCTACATGTAGTTTAAGTTAAAAACCGTCAGCCAAAACAATTGGTGCAGTTGGTTATGAGAGATTAACAAGAGGTTCCAAGTATAGTGAATTGACTAGTAAAACTTTGATGCGTTGGAAAGTGGTCGCTTACAGAAGGTAGTTGCTTAGGGGAGGTGGTCGCACAGGGAGTTTCGGTTATTTGCAGTTTTAACTAAGTTATTGAGCAGGTGTGGTATGCTTTCTCCATCATTCTTCACTTATCTCCAGTGTGCAGGCCAAGGACAAAAACTATTGCAGTCTTTCGCTTTTATAATTCCTTTCTTAAAACGCTGGAAGGGTTTTAGCAATACATACCAACTATTGTATCTGACAGGTCCTTGTGCCCTGGGTAATTTCCCTTGAAAGAAACCTGTAAGGAAAAAAGAGGGACGGGAAGTATGCCACTCATACAAGGTTTATCTGAACAGGATGTGTATTCTGTTCAGATAGCTTAGAATGAGTGGAATACTTCCCATGTCTTTACAATAATTGTAAAGTGTTGTAAATTATAAATTATTTATGCATGAAGCTTATTAAATGGAAATGCCTACCGATGTTTTAGAAGACATTCAATCTCTTTGGCAATCATTTATTGTTCAGGTAGAAGGAAATGAACCAATAAATTTAATTTATAACTGACATATTAAAGCATTAGTATTAGTGTTACTGTTACTTCATTATAGGGTTATAAAATGCCAGCTATAAGTGTAAATGCATGGTTCATCTCATCAATCCAAAATTGTGATCAATTTTACTTTCCCCACTGTGACATTTGCATTATATTAATCTATGTTCAACCCTCAAGCCAGTTATCATTTGACATGTCCCAACATTTTCTTTAATATGTGAATTGTAGAAAAAATCAATGTGCAATTTTCCAGTCTCAACAAATGCCTGAGTAAAGTGCAAAGTTTGAAGGATTGGTTGCGTTTTTTGAGTTCATGTCATGTGCAGTCATGTGCCCTAGCAGTAATTTCTATTTTGAAGTCCTTATGTTGTTGGTCTCTAGATGCCTCAGTTGCTGTCAAGGGTTATGGTCCTAAGAACCTGGTCACAAAGGTCCTGGCTCGATTACGAACCCAGTCATCTAAGGTTATGGTCCTAAGAACCTGGTCACAAAGGTCCTGGCTCACGAAGAGCCTGGTCACAGAGGTCCTGGCTTGATTAGGAATCCAGTCATCTAAGGTTACATTCCTAAGAACCTGGTCACAAAGGTCTTGGCTCACGAAGAGCCTGGTCACAGAGGTCCTGGCTCGATTAGGAACCCAGTCATCTAAGGTTATGATCCTAAGAACCTGGTCACAAAGGTCCTGGCTCACGAAGAGCCTGGTCTCAGAGGTCCTGGCTCGATTAGGAACCCAGTCATCCAAGGTTATGTTCCTAAGAACCTGGTCACAAAGGTCCTGGCTCACGAAGAGCCTGGTCACAGAGGTCCTGGCTCGATTAGGAACCCAGTCATCTAAGGTTATGTTCCTAAGAACCTGGTCACAAAGGTCCTGGCTCACGAAGAGCCTGGTCTCAGAGGTCCTGGCTCGATTAGGAACCCAGTCATCTAAGGTTATGTTCCTAAGAACCTGGTCACAAAGGTCCTGGCTCACGAAGAACCTGGGCACAGAGGTCCTGGCTCAATTAAGAACCCAATCATCTACAAGGTTATGTTCCTAAGAACCTGATTGCTATGGTCTGGGTGCTACATGTAGGTCACAGAGGTCCGTTGCTAAATCAAGGGGTTTCAATAAATTACAATTTTTTTTTCAATTTGAATTTAACATGCCATCCTAAAAAAAAAAAAAGGATTCTAAAGTACACTTTCAGATTTTTGACTGGTTGACCAACTTTGTACATACCATGCCCAAGAAATGAGAGTAGACATCAGAGAGAAAATGAAATAATGGGATTTAGGTATATGATGTGGTTGATTCAGTAATTAAAAACAATAACTGTTATTCTACCCATACTTGTAAGTCATACAAGATAATTACAGCCAGCTAGGTGCTGTGCACCTTGTTGGCTTTCCATCATCTTGTATCCAACATGAGCTTGTGTAATGATTAAAAAAGAGATTTTACATGTTTCTTTGTACTACCAGCTGGATGCTTTAACCCCCCCCCCCCTCTCCCTCATACCACCTCCCCCCAAATCAATGGTGAATTTATGCATTAAGTAAAACATGCCAATTTTCCATTACTGGAAATAATGGGAGGGATGCTCTTGATTTTAAATTTCAGCTGCCCAAGGTTGTTGCTTTTGCAATTTAAAAACCCAAAAAACAAAAAGTCCCTTACCTGGTCTAACAACAATTGTGTCACTTCCTGTTCATCCTGCAGGCAATACAAGAAACAAATAAGAATAACAATTATAACCCTTTATTTATCCTCAGCAGTGTTCATAGCAATTGAAAGTAACGTGGTTAAATATCCCAGCTGGCAGAAGGCAGACCAGCTGCCTATTTTACAAGCGCGGCCGAGGAGTTGAACTCAGGGCTATTGAGAAACAACTCCAGCTAGCAGTCAGAGCAGGACTTGAACCAAGGTCCTTCGGATTTCAAGTCCAGCACCCGAACCACTCGACCACTCTGCCTCCTTGAAATGAAAATTACAAGAATGATTGATCAATTGGTGAAAGGCTGCACAACATATTATAAATTTTTTAGGGACTACTATTAATACTTCCTAATGTTGGGCATTTGTAATGTTTGCATCAGAAACTGATCGTGCTACCTCCATTTACCTTGAAGATTGTTTTTCTGTCACTTTGGTTTACATTGTTTAATGTCTGCATGTGCACTTACTCTTTCTGTCAGGTTAACAGTTTGATCTGCCAAGATTTGATCTTGGTGGAGCACCACTGCATCTCCCCTGTGTAGGGTGAAATACAGTGGCGTGTTCTTCTGGGAGCCAACCCAGTCATACACTTCCTGGAATCGCAAATATGAAAATTTTTGCTGTCAAACAGATTTATACTTTAATAAATTGTTCAGTTCAGGGTTTACATATTGTTTCTTGGGCAAAAATATTTCAAAGAAAATGATTCAACGGCTAGCTGTAGTTAATGAATTTTGTCATGGTTTTTTTTTTACCACTGAACTTGACAAAGATCTGCATGCAAAAAGAAAACCACAACATTCCAACATTTATTCTCTCAAACCTCTTAACAAGGCCTTAACAATCCTATTTATTTTCCCCACCAAGGAACTTCCACATTTTCTGTCAACCGTTTTGTAGCTGCAGTGACTAATGCAAGACACGTCTTTTTCCAAACATTTAAGTTTTCCTTGCAAAGGCACTTGCTCAAAATAATTATAATTATTGTCATGTAACAGATGGATGTAGTCAAAGCATTTATTAAGGCCTGCATGCTCAATGCATAATAATGTACATGTAAGTGAAAGAGCAAGTCCTGTTTTCATTTACTTGATATCAATCTTTTAAAACTCAACTGCAATTATATCACAATTCATTACAACAGCAGCGCATTTAACATTGACCAAAATTAAGTTGTTGAATTGATATGGAAAAAAATATCACCATTTGTATGTATTCTATATTATTTTCTTGTGAGGTTGTGGGAACTCAAATCGTTTTTTTTTTTTAGCTTTAAATTGATATAGAGATGAAACATTTTTCTGCACTTAGACTGTGACTTTGCATATATAATACCTGATAGTGTGAGGCCAAACCAAACGATCGTGAAATGATTCCATTTGGTGTCCTCACACGTACAGAGTGACCCTGCGTTGGCTCCTCTTGGATTACTCTTTGCAACCTGACCTTCCTTATTTCCTCCTGTCAAATTAATTAATGTCCTAATTAGTGTTCTATTTCAAAATAACATGATGTCTTAATATGAGGAGGGGCATTTTGTTATAGAGAGTGAATAATATTCATTTTGTATTAAAATGGCAATTTGAAAGACTGGCCATTAATAATAATTTATTGGTCCATCCTGAGTGCCCTTATCAGAACGAGCAGTCAGCTTTGCCCATGCGTGTTTTTTTGTTGCTTGACATCTAGTCACAAACTGACAGAAGGTTAAAATGAATAAACCCAGTTTCAACAATAACTATACACTTATACACACCTCTTTCTCCTGACTGTTGCACTGAACTGTTTTAGTTATATCTGTGACATCCTGCATGGGTTGCTTTTAGAAGAGAAGAAAAACAGGCCACTTATTAAAACCCATGCTAATCAGTTTTTCAGTTCAAGGCTATGGTTTCTTGCACACCAGTACATTACAATAGCATTTTTGACCCATTCCGTCATTCCAGTGATAATTTGTAATCAATTTGAAATGTTTTCAAGTCATACATGTGTACATGTACACCTGTACATAATTTCTCCATCCCAAAAGTCTTGAATGGCCAACATTCATACTGCTGAAATCAGCACTCCTTATAGAAGTTATTATTTCAATCCATTATTTCAAAATTTCGTCTTTTTATCCCTGAAAATTCATTTGTAAACAAATGTGTGGGCAAAAATCTCCTTTCTTGGCCACAATAAGACTTTTAAAATTAGACAGTAAATTCTAAATTGGTCAGTGACTCTTTACCAGAGACAATAGAAACAATATCCCTTCTATGGGATTGAGAGGAGGATTTAATCCAGGTTTATTGAATAAATAAATATGTCAATTTGTGACTACAACGGAAAAAAATGGAACAAGACACCTGTCTAACATGCTCATAACTACTTAACTTATTGTGATAGCTTATTACAGCTTATAGCCCATATAGGTGGCACACTGTCATGCAACATGCATTGTCCATGGGTATGGCTTGGTCCATGTATGTATACATGTATGGTAGGGTAGGTGTTATTTCTTGATGGAAATGTATGTTTAAACAAAAGTTGTTTAAACGTAGTGTCAACTGGGTTTTCAGAAATGCAAAGCATACTGGTTTCATGAAACTTTGATCTAACATACCTGATTCCCCTGGTCACTGACATCACTTGCATTAACACCAGTATCCTGTTCTGCATTCTAAAAGAGTTAAACGAAAAGGAATACAAGAAATAGAAAATATATAGCAGCAGACATTTGCTAATAATAATTATTGTTACATGTAGTTTCAAAATAATTCCATAATAATTTAAAGTGTATCATGGCTACTTTTATCACACTTTTGGCTTTGTTTAAGGTTCTATTTGAAATAATTATTATGGCTTTATGAGGAGCGGTAATTCATTTTAAAAATAACTGTTGACTGGCTGCTGGTCAATCCAGTACCCTCATCAGAATGAGAGTCAAGTTTTGCAAGGTTTAGTCACGTGACAAGAGGTAGAAAGTTATAAAAATGGATATGGAATTTTTCTACCTTCAACACAATAATCAAATTTATTTTCTGTTGCTACAGGTGTATCTTAAGTTTATTCCTATCAGGATGAGGTGGTTTTGCCATTTAAAAATCCTATAAATAAAAGCAACAGTGGCCTGGCTTTTCTGGCAAAGTAATAAAATAGAAAAAAGATTTATGAATGTATAATAAGATTATAGATGTTGCAATAGGTGTAACAAATGGGGAGTATATAGCACCTGGGTTTTTGGCTACCTCCACTGTACCTACACACAAGACAGAGTATCTATTGCATTAACATTGTAGCGTTTACCTTCCTGTCAATTAACAATGATTCTTGGAACTGCTCATCCTGTTCCTTCCTCATGTTCTTTCTCTCCCTGACAAAATGAATGTTTCATTTCACAGAAGATGTAATTTACTAAGACTCAGTTTCATTTAGTGATTAAGTTTGGACTGCAATGACTAAACCTTCATCAAGGGGTGGGTGAACGAGACACTTTTCCTAGTGTGACCCTAACTTTTCCAGTTTGGAAAATTTTTGGTGGCATCACAGAGTATTTGCAATATATGTATTCTCAAGGCCAAAATAATTATTACAGTCCTGAAGAGGCAACTATTGAGAGCGCTTCCCCTAATTCCTCTGCATCGTTGTCTAAGAAGCTCATCGAACTCAGCGGACCAAGTTCGTTGTCTTCTTCTGCTGAGGAAAGACGGGTGTATGCTCACTTGTCGAAGGACAAAGAAACAATGTTGCTAAAGATTATGGGCCGAAAATTTTGACTGCCTTGGAAGCATGAAATGTGTCATCACTGACTTTTTTTTTTCACCTAGTGCGACCCTAATATTTGAAAGGGAAAGTTTGCTTTCCAGTTACAATTTCAAATTTCCTTTTTTTCCAAGTGCGACCCATACCTAAGCTTTATTGGGTTATGACAAATTTCATCTGAGCACTCATGAGAAATTGCCATTATCCCCATTACAGCTGGCACAGGTAAAGCATACCCCTCAGATTCTTTCCACATCAAATTTCAACTCATTGATTAATTTTGGTAGCACCTAAGCCTATGAGTAGATTGCCTCAAACTGGCTCACCTGTTAAAGGCCAGTGAGAGAAGAGGACTAACAAACTAACGTCTCAAAGAAGATGTGATATGTTCTGAACATATTACACAATCATGATTGTATGTTGGCATCTCCAGAATGTATTTAAACATACTCGTTTTTGTTGGCAATGCAACAAATCTTATATTGGATTAAGTCATGCAAATAAACCCCAGCAAAACGGTTCAGACTCAATACAGATTTAACAGAAATGAATAGACATGCCAACCATTGCAAAAGTGATTTAATATCTAATTTTATCATCAGCCTTCGGTTGATACCGCTCTAGAGTTCATTTTAACTAACCCATTGCAACCATGCAGGCTATAGAGTTCAACACATGGAAGTTGATAAGCTGTTAAATCATACCTTTCGTTGCGTAGGCCCTCAATTGAATTTTGCCCCTCCCGGATGACATTCTCCAATTCTTGAACTTTTACATTTCTCAGGGTCTCTCCTACATCAAGATAAAAATACTGTGTTTGCAATCAAATCACAAATGCACATTGTTTTATAGTCCTAAGCTCAGGCTGTGACATCCCCATCATGCCTCAAAGCAGCGAGTTTCTGTTCAGTGAGGTCATTCTATATCTTATCTAATGCAAAAGTTCATACAAACTGAATGGTAATTATGAATGAGGGCATGAGCCTATTGGTGATTTTTACTACACGTATAAGAAAGAGGAGACCTTTTTCGTGTTCCAGTTACTAAATTATATGCAGCTAAATACTTAAAACACATTTTACTGCCATATTTAACTTACCGGAATAGCGCTCAACCAGGACTGGTCGTGCACTGGCTGGTGCCAGGACAAAGATTTCCGTTTTAGGGGTGTTTGAACCAAATTTATCCGTTACTGCAAAAGATAAAAATTGTCATCAAAAGTATGTAAATGTAAAACTTGCAAGTACTCATTCCATAGCAAAATGATTAATAATTAAAGTATTCCAAAAAAAAAACATGCCATTGGATGGATTGCTGATTTAACTCCCATTGATGAATTAATAGGACACTGAATTTCATTCTGCTACGAAATAATCATGCTTTCATTATGACCATATAAGAGACTGCCAAGGAGTGTCCATAATCTAACTACTCATGGTGTACTGCTGCCTCTACCCAGAAATATTCCCCTTTTCCAACTGATTTGTATGGGTAAGCTGGTTGTGGGGGTGACTAAGGGAGGGAAAGAATAGTTCAGTGATGGAGATCTGGTGAGGAATCGTATGATTTCTTCATCCCAATTATAAATACTTTAAGCATGAAATTTAATTAAGAATATAACTGTACAAGCTAAGGACAATGAAATCCATCTAATCATGTATCTAATTACCTTGCCTAGCACTTTTTGTGCCTGATTTGGCAATCCAAAAGTATATTACTTCTTTTGAATTGCCCAACAAACTCAGAAGTCTACAAAGTGTAAAGAGAAAAAAAAACATGATACAAGAAACACTGCTATATGAAACCATGCTATCAAGAAGGAAGGCAATTGGATCATGTCCCCACCCAGAGATTAAACTCACTTCTATCACTAATTAAAATTATGTTCAGGCTATGTTGCTGTTACTAAGGAAAACATACTAGGAAGCTCAGAAAACTAAATAACATTTCCTAAACAGTCCTTGTTAGCCTACATATATACTGTATAGGACGAGGGCACCAGACAGTTTGTTTTCTTGACGAACAGATACTAATAATTATTATTTAATTACCGTGTTTAATATGTATTTTATAATAAATTAATATAATTTATTGTTAGTATCTGTTTGTCAAGATCAAAATCACCTGATTAAGACATTTTCAGATCAAATGTAGCTACATGTATATAGTAATGTTAAGTCTATTGAAGAAACTTGATGAAAAGATACTGCACTGAATTTACATGTACCTTCGCACGGGGTTGAGGTCATCTCCCTCTTTTAGCACGACACAAACCATCATACACTCGTCTGCCTTCCCTTGTTGGCACATCTATTTACATTTTTTAAATAAGTGAGAAAAAAGGTTTAAGCAATCCAATGTTACATCCAATTTAAACACTTCTCTTTAATGCTCTTTAGAAATGTGGGACTACAATAGACTTATATGTGTAGCCTTATACTCACTGCTGAGTCATAAAGATGTAAGATATTAACTACATATATTAAATAATTTCCTGGTATTGAACCATAGCTTAATATATACTCATAGGAACATTTATAATGGAGTATTATTACACAAACCTCGTCAAATGGGAGATTCAGCAAAACTGGCAAGGGTTTATAAACATTCCCATCCATTAAGTCTTTCTCACATATCATCACTTCATGGACTCTGTCTATTTTACTGAGTGGCACTAGAACAACATTGAGAATAACATTGAGAACCATGTTATAAATCCATTACCATTTATGCTATAAAACACATATATTGACCTAATGTGTTGAAGGTTTTTTCATATTTCTCAGACCCAGCAATGGAACCTTAAGTGAACATTGGCATTACACGGTTAACCCAACTTAACTCAAACTCTTTCCTTTCAAGTTAACATTCACGAGCCACGAACAGCAACTGAAAAAAATCGAATGTGTGCTTTTGCTCCTCATAACAAATGGGAAAAGCTCTTGTCTGTGGCTTGACATTACAAACCTGATGAAGTCAAAATGCTCCAAAATGGTAAAAAATGCGACTTAAGCTCACTACAATCAGCTATATATAGGACATTAAAAAACTAAATAATGTAGTTAGCTGATTAATTACAAAATTATTCCTATTTTCGCATTTTTACATCTATGAATTAATTAGTATTTTCCTTCCTCATTTTATTAATCATAGTTTTTCTTATATCTAATCTATACCTTTTAAATATAACATACCTTTTCCTTTTGTTGCATCAGTGATGCCAAGTGGACTAAGATCCTCTTGCAACACCCCAGCTAAAAGTTGATGGCACTCAAACAATGAATAACTGGAAGTTTTCGGTAGAATTTACAGAAAGCATTATAGTTTCAATAAAAAATAATGAAATTGTGTACTATTTAAAAGGAGTGTGGGGGAGCAGGGTTGGTGCAGTGGTGAGAACACTCGCCTCCCACCAAAGTGGCTCGGGTTCGATTCCCGGACGTCATATGTGGGTTGAGTTTGTCGTTGGTTCTCTTCTCTGCTCCGAGAGGTTTTTCTCTGGGTACTCCCATTTTCCCCTCTGCCCCAAAAACCAACACTTCCAAATTCCAATTTGATCCAGATGCAGGACCTCCCTAAAAACCACTTCGTGGTGAGTGGAGCTTCCTGGGTAAATATCATGATTTATTTATTTAATGTATGATTTCAACTATACTCATGTTTTGCTTACTTGTTTCAGGAGTTTCTTCAATAGGTAATGGGTGATCTATATGGTATGTTGGAAGAGAAAACAACAACACTTAGAAAAAATACGTACTGGCCCTGACTGCTTAATAATTAATTTTTGGCCCACAAGAGTGGATGCTTAATTGAGGGTGGGGGCTTAACACTACCCTGACATTCTTAGCAAGCCAGGACATTTTTAAAGTTTATAAATTTATAAAGTGCAAAAGCTAACATATATAAACAAGCCATAAAATATACTAAGTTCATTGACTACTGTATTTGAAACCAAGTTGGAACACAACTGATGATCCTCTTACTTCATGCTTGACTATAAATACAGAAATTTATTTTTTTTGTTGGAAGGGTGTTGGGCGGCGCTTATTTGAGGGTGGGTGCTTTTTAAGTTTTTGGGTCTTCAGGATGAGCTGAGTTAATTGAATAACTATCATGGTATTTTTAGTTAATGTATGTACATGTTCTACTGAAATGTAATTATTGGTATTACTTGCAACAATTTCCATTAATTAACACTAATAATAATTATTTCAACATTAACATTAATGATTTCAACTTTGATTTCAACCACTTGCAAGGACAAACCTAATTTAACTACAAATAATCCTGGACCAAAACACATGCAATTCCATAACACAATATCAAAGTTCCAATTCATTTTAATACCTTGTTGTTGAACAGGCTCAATCTCTACAATGTTACCATCAAATGGACTGTGAAGCAAACCATTATCTGCTGATATTATCAGAAAACAATTATCAAAATGACTACTTATTAATTTTAATAAGTTTTCTAAAAGGCAAAATATAGCATTTATAAAGTCAAAACCATTATCCTCAGACAGAGCCCCCAACCTGAGCTCACTCTTTTGTAAAATGACTGGTGATCAGTCACTTCATCTTCCACTCTGGCTCCTCCCTTAATAACCCCCACTATATCAGGAGTCACGGAAAGTGGAAAAAAAAAGAGGATCCAAATTTCCTTGTGACATTTTACTAGAAATACAAGATCCTAAAAACCGGATACAGTATTACCGGTACATAGGAAAATTAATTTTGATGCACAGAATCATTTATTTAACAAGAAGTAAAAATTGAAATCATATTAAAAGGGCGCTTTCAGTAATTTGTTTAATGAAATTAATGTCATCCCATGCCCATGAAACTTTCAACTGTTAAGCTGTACGTCATACCCTCATCATCAGATTCCACATTTACATGTACCAATGGCTGCTGTGTGCCAGGGGAATCTGCAATAACCATTTCAATAGAATTATTGATTGTTTCATAACTATGTAAACAGAGACTCATGGTTGCAAATGTATGTGAAAAACATTACTAAATGGTAAAAAAAAAAAAACAATGCATAATGTGGATAAGGATGTATCATCTAGTTATTTTTTTTAGTATGCATGCAAGAATATTTTGATTGATTGTGATGTTGGAGCCAGTCAAGTTTTCAGAAAAACTTGACCTTGCACGAGAACCAATTTGTATTTGGCATATACAGTAAAACAGGTAGAAACATAGGAGTTGCTTTCCACTTTTTAAAATAATTAGTAATTGACCTTCTTGTTTACTTATTAGAGCAGTTTTCGATTTAGTGTCATACAACCAAAAGCAAAGTAATTTCTCTGGCCAATCACATTAATAACAGATGTAAACAGCACAATCAGCCAATCAGAACTCGAAGCAAATACATGTAACCTACGTCAAGTGTGAGAAAATGCGGGCGACCAAGCATGATTCACTCAATTGAAAACCGCTCTATACTGCAAATTAAAGCAATTGATTGAAGAAATTTTAAGTTACTAATTGGTTTTTAGGTGATTCAAATTTCTAAATTGGCCTCAACTGCTCAAAATAATTTTCAGAAACCCAGAAGGGAAACTTGTCAGTGTGGTAACTACATGACTAGCTCTTATAACCATCTTGACTATTATCATTTTCGTCAATTGTTTCTTGTCATAAATTATCTTAATATTTCAAGGTTATTACTTACTTGTTCTGCGCGATGTTGAAGAGCCAGATAGAGTTACTTGATGGGTAGGATCACGTCGGGGCACTGGAGGGGTAGGGTTTGGTTGGGTCACTGGATGGGTAGGGTTTAGTTGGGTTGTTGGAGAGGTGGGGTTTGATTGAGCCACTGGAGGGGTAGGGTTGGATTGAGCCACTGGAGGGATAGTGTTTGGTTGGGTCACTGGAGGGGTAGGGTTGGGTTGGATTGATGGAGGGGTTGGGTTTGATTGGGTCATTGGAGGGGTAGTGTTTGGTTGGGTCACTGGAGGAGTACGGTTTGGTTGGATCACTGGAGGGATAGGGTTTGCTTGGGTCACTGGAGGGGTAGGGTTTGGTTGGGTCACCAGAGGACCTGAATCAGCTGAACCAGAACCAGAGGCTATATTGGCAACAGATGTTGAATGTTGTGATGGGACTGAAATCAAGACAGCATCAACAGTGTCTAAGTGATTACCCAAATTATTAGTCTCAATTTTTCAGGGTATAGTCGATAATATAAATACTCAATGCAAAAATTCTTATTCAAATGGATCCTTTTATACAAAACGAAAGTCACGGTGACTGAATGCATTTATGTGTTGAAGTGTTATAATTAAGAAACTTATAAGCTTACCTTGTGTGTCTGACTTCAGGTATAGATAAACCCTCCTCGATGAAGGCTTAGCAAAATACTCCTTGATGGTTTTTGCATCAGGAATGCCAGAAAACACTCGTTGCATCTTGCTGCCTCTACTGAATGATTTGTATACACGAATCCTACGGAGAAAAAATATTTAGTTAATAATTCAACACAACTAAAGAAAACTCAAACATACAAATGATCAGAGTCTGAAGAGATACGAATGACTTTCGGTTTGAAGTGAAATGTCAAAGTTTCTCTTGTAAACAATGACAATAAAGGATCAATATCTAGGATCTCTTGACATTCTACGTGTTTTGTTTTTGTTTTATATCCCAACATGCCGCGTTATAAATACTAAATATTTGGCCAGTGCCACAGAACGAGAGCGCATTCTCGACCCCAGAGCCGCTCGGCTTTGATACGTCAAACACATGCGCGAAAGGGAAGAGCTGTGAGACTGAATACGAGGGCTCTGGCCAAGTCGATAAATGTCACCAAACGGGTCACCAAATGCAGTGCATTTTGGCTAAGAATTTTAGAAATGGTTGAGGAAAAAGGAAAAACAAAATAAAGTTCTCAAGTCATGGTAGTTCTTGACAATAACGATGTTTTGGCAAATATGTCATTTATTAGCTCTTACCACCGTTGTTTGATTTCATGTCGTCGGGAGGGAAACCGGTAACCGAAAAGAAGTCTGAAGTCTGCTGTTATAGTTATTACACCACTTAATGCGCTCAATTGTGACCAATTTGTTCTAAAGGGGAATCGTGAGGTCACGGACGAGGATGTCACAGGGAACATTATAAGTTTGATTTGATGTGTATGTGCCAAGGGAAATGCTGCGCGAAGAGAAGCACAAGGAAAATAAAATTTAAAAAATCCACACATTTCAATAGGACTGATCCCGCTCAAAATGTAAACAAGGCACGAATGTGTGGTTACGCTGTAAATTTTCTTTTCGATACCTGAACCAACACACAAATTATTGTTTGAACGAAGCCATACTAGAAGGGCGGCAAACTTTGGCGGTGTACTTTGACCCTGCCAAGATCGATTCCACGCGACTCTAAATAGCTCAATCGCGAGCTTAAAACAGCCTTTGTGGCGTTTTTCTATTGAGATATACACAACAAAAACAATAAACAGTTACCTTGTTAAATTGGCGTTGCTCAATCCTGGAAAATTCTTCTTTATCAAGTCACTCACGTTTCGGTCATTCATTCCCACAGTCAAGGAAATCTCCTTGACTCTACCTTTTCTGTTGAGCTGGTCCCAATCTTTTCCACGAGGTGTCGAAGATCGTTTTTCTGTTAACCAAACAAACTCGTACTTGATTTCCCTTCGTCTGGGTTGGTTTTGATTCGAGTCGGAATCGCTTGATGAGTCCATAGTCGACGCGAGTGCAATCAGCCTGCTTGGTCTGGATAATGGCACGCGCGTGCAATTTACCTTAGAACACCAACGAGCAACCAGAAATTTGAGAAGCCGTCTGTGCTTTGTCTTTTCGTAAAGTATTGTTTACGACACGTCAGTAAAATTCCTCGCCGGAAGCAAACGGAAGCCAAATTCGGACCAATTGAAACTGTTGAATAAATACTTTTAAAAAACATTGAATATTTTGCATCAGTGCTAGCTATTCCTATGGCGACATTTGTCATGGTTGTCCAAGCCGTTATTTCAGAAGCCTCTTCTGGTATTTTAAAGTTACTTTATCGGGGGTTTAGATCTAAGGTGTTGTCAGTGTCAGTTTTGTGCGCATTATTGTTATCTGTCAAATTTTTCAGACAATGCCACAACAAGAGGATGGGTATTCTGCAGTTAGGGGCCGACCATTTAACTCTTGAGGGGGGGGGTGGGTGATTTTGAAAAAAAATTTCCTGCAAGCACTTGGTGGAAGAAAAAAATTGCATGCAGCACAAATGAAATAGAAAAAAAATTCTTGCACTGCTGCAAGCAAGAAAAAAGATGTTGCAAAGCTATTTCATCATTCCTGGGGGGCTTAACAATTCTCGGCAAAACTGCAACCATTCCGGATAATCTGCAAGCCAGCGAGCCACTCTGGTTAGCCTATTAAAATAGCACATTGATTGGCCTAAATAACACTCTGGTTAGCCTAAATGTCACACTGGTTGGCCTACAGTTAGCTTAGGTAGCTTGCGAATTGCCCTTATAATGGGATAAGGGATTTCTCGCTTGCTCGGTTCACATGGCTCCAAGTCATAGTAGTCATGCAAGTCATTATGGTTAGCCTAAATTACAAATTTGCTAGCCTAGTTAGCACTGCAGTTAGCCTACAGTTCCTTAGGTAGCTTGTGGTTATCGGGATCAGCGATTTCTGGCTTGCTGGCTCGCACTGTATCCAAACTCGTTAGCTTATCACAAGCAGTAATGGAGGTAATTTTTTCTATTTGAAGAATCAAGTTTTATTAGACCAAGAAAAATAATTTGTTCATTTTTAATATTTTCAACTGAAGCAGTTTCATGTCATTACTTTATTGAACTCGATAAGGTTTTTGCCATGTCATATAATATAAGACAAAATATAAAACATTTGTTTTGGAGATTTCAGTCCACTTTTAAATTGTAAGTAATGATTCTAGCAGTAATTACGATGCTACGAGCATTTCTGAACTGCTTTTTGCTATTTTTTTTTTAAATTAGGAAGCTAAACATTTTCAGATCTACCTCTGGAGCATCACTTTATAACATGAGAATATTGTTATAGGTAATATTAAATGATTCTAAAGAATGACATTCCGAAAACATAGCAGGTAGCTATACAAGAATGATTTTGTATAGCTTACAACATTTTAATACTTTGCAGCTCCATAATAGAACTATTACTGCAATAACCACAATCTAAATGTAAATACATTCTGTAAATGTAAACACGACACCTTTTTGAGGAAAAAAAAAATCCTGCAGAGAAATGAGGAGAGAAAAAAAAATATCCTGCAGAGCATTTAGGAGGGAAAAAAATATCCTGCCCACCAGGTTGCTCGAAAAAAAAAAACTTGCTGACCAGAAATCACCCATCCCCCCCCTCAAAAGTTAAATGGTCGGCCCCTTACCCCAGTTGGCGGCTCTATTATAGTTAGGCATTATTTCATATCGTCCCATTGTAAAACGGCTACTTGGAAAGTGCATTTATTGTACCAGAGTAAGTATCTCTGCCGAAGAAATTTTTTGAAATAATGTTAAATTTTCAAAAAGCTGAGAGCCGCCTTGGTGTTATGACTGTTATCACACCTAAAGCGGCCACACGTCATGCATGATAGAAACAATAGCCGTTTCATTACCGACAAGCAGATGACTCACGCGCAACGCACGCTTAAGAGACAGATTGCTAGTACATGTGGTCCAGTCGAACATGTCCGGGTTGAGCTCATTTAACTGTGGGATTTCTAGTCAGGATGTTGTTGATCAGACCTTAATTTGCCCGATATGGTAAGATAATTTCCAATGATTTTCTTGCTTAATTTTAGCCTTTTAAAAATGGTAAATAATCAGACGGGGAATCCAACAATTAAATTTAAACAAACTACTTAAAATGTCGTCTTAGAATCGCCTTATCACTGTGCCAAATGGGTCCATTTTTCATGATTTATGAACATCAATTACATCAAACCGGTAATAATAAGGCTCATATCAGTTGTCATACCCAATAACATTTAAACGTAAGTAAATAATTTCCCTTACTAACGAGAAGTAAACTCCCGTACTTGCGACGATTTTTCCGAATTTATCAACTAGCTGATAACATTCGATTAGCCTGAGGATAACAAATTTAAGTATAATCACGCGGTGATTGTTATAGCAACTGCATTTTCTTTCTTTTATTTGTTCCATCTGCACGGCAGTAGCCAACACAATTAGTGTTTTATTGTTAGGTGTGGTTATAATTACCTAACATTGGCCGGCCCATTTTCTCACAGCCAAGAGTTGATGAATCAACCTGTGTCCATGCCCTGTGGACATAGCGCATGCAAGGCCTGTCTGGAAGAGATGCTGTCCAAAAGTGTCCGCGGGAAAACCTGCCCCCTTTGCCGAGAGACGATTAACCCCGGAAAGTTGAACATCAACCTCGCAGTAAGGGCGTTAATTTCCAGAATAGGTGTACGCTGCAACAATGTTGGTTGCACGTGGAACGGACAGCATCACGAGATGAAAAACCATAGCGACACTTGCCAATTAATGGTACTTCAGTGCCCAAATGGTTGCAATGAGAGCCATACACGAGAACGCCTGGACCATCATCTAGCGGCCTGTCCGTATCAAAAAATGCCGTGCAGGTTTTGTAAGGTGCGAGTGCCGCGATTTAGTCTGGACACTCACATGGAAAACTGCCCAGAGTGTCCTCAGTTATGTCCGCTTCAGTGCGGAGAGCGATTGCCGAGGTACGTTGCTATCAACTCTTTTTAGAATGCAGGAAAACCGTTGTCATTCTGCGAAATTCCACCATACCTTCCCATCGTGAACAGTATCGATATTGTAAGGTTACGTATTTTCTATAACGTGGTATAAAATAGCTAGTCAAAAGTTTTCTCGTTATTTATCCGCTTGTCACTTGTATAGTTCTTTTTCTTCATTTATATAATTAAAACATTCCTTGCCGTATTTGCAGGTCACATATTCACCTGCACCTTGGCGACTGTCCGAAGCGTATGACAAAGTGTGCCGTCAAAGGTTGTCACAGCTATTACGCACTCGGTGCGGAGAGCGAGCATGACCAACAGTATCAGGAAAGTCACCAGGTGCTCCTCAAAAATGAAGTGGAGAGGCTCAGACACGCGTTGTTCAATAAGGTAGATGAACTCCCTTACGTTGTGTATAAGATATATGCGATAAATCAATTCACAGTAGGCGGCCAGGGCAAGAATTACTAAGGATTTGCTCAAACGTAAGCAGATAGCTATGAATTTTGACTGTAGCAACTTCCAGAACATTAATTTAGATTAATACCGCTATACAGTTCAGTGGTAGAACGTGTAAGGTAGTCAATGAATTGAACACTATTTTAAAAGGTGGCTTTAAATATATTTGATCAAGGCCGAGGGAAAAGTGGAGAGAAAGCTAAAGGAAAGGAAGAGTTTTCGGTGGACTTTAAAGCTCGCCGACATCGAAGATGGAAAAGATGCAGCAAGTCCCTTGTTCAACTTGGAACGGAGCATGTTTAGATGCATCTGGCGGAGAACGTCCATTCCACCAACAGTGGCTTTAGAGCAGGTGGTGTCCTCTAAGCCACTCACTATAAGAGCACGGTGAGGAGCATTTTATACTAATTAGGCCTTAGTTCAACATTTAGTGTTGTCTTGCAAAGTAATGCTAGGGAAAAGGGAGGGAGAAATTTTGTTGTACATAGTCAGGACTACATCACAGTGTCAGGAATGCTGTTGTATTGTTTTACGTGCCTGTTTCAACGAGAAACACGATTGATTGTTATTTTGATCGTTATGTCACTAGTGCCAAGCCTTCCTGACGCTTGACACATAATCATAAGTTATGACTCTGATCGGTTTTCGTGACAGTGCGAACTGCCCTACCGTGGCCACCCAACAAACTTTTTTTACCAGTTAACCAATCAGGGAACGCGAATTTGATAAACGGTCAGACCTTCTTCCAAAATCCAACAGGCAAGTGGCGCAACGGCAACGAATGGCTAACTTGTGAAAGAAACGTAAGGCCCGTCGAACTGTAATAGTTTTGTCTTATATGTTTATAATTATGTATACCTATAACTGACACGCGACTACCTTTGTTATTACGTTTTTTCAGATTCGCATTGATTAGGGATGGAGATGTGTGTAAAGTCTTCGAAACACGCTTCCCGGAAACCATAAGTGCAGGGAAGACAATCAGCACCGAGGTTGATTTTGGTAACCTTAGGAATGACCACGAATTGGAAATAAAAGTCATTATAGCCATCTACAGCTATACATAGCTATCGTCGATTTCTGGTCTTATAATAATTTGATCAAAGCATGGAAGGAATTTATCGCCATCGACTGTTTTCCAAGTTATGGCAAATATGGCAATGAGTATCTGCTATGGGCATGTATATAGCTATCTGCCCGATCTGCCTACATTTCGTAGTCGTTATGTAATTTGGTCTATTACGCACAGTGCTGATCTTACGTCATACCCTCGGGTGTAGACAAAGCATTTGAAATTAATGTTA
This sequence comes from Galaxea fascicularis, assembly GCA_948470475.1. NCBI lineage: Eukaryota > Metazoa > Cnidaria > Anthozoa > Scleractinia > Euphylliidae > Galaxea > Galaxea fascicularis. Next base: position 8,842,737 of record OX419338.1, on the reverse strand, counting down.
GTGTTGCAGTTTTCTCACGGCTGTTTTCGTAAGAAGAGGGGTTTGAAAAGGTATACAGATCAGCTGATGCTGTAACTAATTTTAGTTTTTACCAATTTAGTGGTCAGATTTGAAGGGATCTGATAATTTGCAAACTGCATTCACGGTCACCCCTCTTAGAAATACAGTGTAAACTAGGAGAGTACGATGAAAGTTAAAGCCTTGGGGTTCTTCTATTTCTGTAAGTGTTTTAGCGTGTTTCGTTTACCTTTTCCACGGGAGATGGTATGCACACATGTAATGTTGAACATCTTCGCGAGCTCAAGTCATTTAAAATGATATTGTGTGTTTAGACTCCAAACCGAAATTTTAATGTGGACTGGAAACTTTATCGAGCCTAGTTGCATGTGGATCCTGTACTTTTGCCAGTTATCAAATAAGTCGTGTTTAATATAGGCAAGGACGAAGTTCGCTTTGTTTAAGTATAAATATTCTAATTATGCTTTCCTCTGCACCAAATACAAAAGTAATATTATTACAAATAAAGTGTTGATCCTGTAATCCATTGTTTCAATTAATTTAACCAAACCCGGTCCAAGGTGAATTGCCGGTAAAAGAGGTGTGGTGTGTATGGTGTTCCATGCTCATTATAACAAAGTACAAGGAATGTACATGCATTGGGCTGTTTTGTTCCTTGTCATTATGACGAAAGAATAATTCAACATTTATTAGAGGGAGAACAAGTTGCCGTCCTGGGCGAAAAAACATAACACGTGAACATGAACAACTACTTACTTAAACGTGTTTCGAGAATCGCCTAATTTTGCAGGAGACTTTGCCGATAGTTTTAGTGACTGAAACATCAGACGTAAGCCATTGTATTCAGCTTTGTGTGCGCGTCAGTTTTGGAGAGAAAAACCCTCTCTTTCCTCCAGGCCCTGGTTGTTGAAAGAGCGGATAACTCTATCCAGCCGAGAAATCATTATAACGCTGATAAAATGTACTCCAAACAATACATTTTATCGGCTGGAGAGCGACTTAGCTGCTGGATCGGGGATAAATTTATACGCTCTTTGAACAACTGAGGCGAGGTGTTGGTGTTGGTTGGTGTTCACTCAGAGTTCTGCTTCAGCGGGCGCTCGATTGTGCTTCCGAGACTACCCTTAAATTGAAATCGCTTGAATGTGGCTAACTCTTTTTCTGGCCCTTACACAACAAGTAACAACTACCTTTATTTTTTAATGATTGTTATAAAGAAACAAAATGTATATTTTGTGCCCTTAACAAAGTAACAGGACGAGCATCCACATCCTTTTCAGGGGAACTCCAAAGCCTGGCAAAAGAAACTCTATAGCCGATCAAATATGTATTACAGAGAAAGTGTGACCAAATGATAAAGAAAAATATTGTCAGAAGAGTACTGCGTGTGCTCAGCAAATAATTTGTACATGCGCAGGTACAATACATTCGCACTACCCAGTACCCCAGCATATTGGAAAAACTGTTGTATTAGTGTATCTCCGCATGTGCATGGTTGAATTATCACTTGTACAGACCTCATTAAAGAAATCAACAGAAAAAATCCCAGTGTGGAAAATTAAGGAATTGGTTTTTGCGGTGTTATTAATGTAGTTCAGCAAGATCTGGACATCGCCAAAGTTTAATAGTAGGCCCTTTTATCTTTATTACCAATCTAACTTCTTCCATAAGTTACTCAAAAGCAAGGATGCTTGCTGGAGAGACAAACTTAAGTATCAGTGGCATATTGCTTTATTGACCTTAGATAGCATGGTCAATTACTAATTAGAAAGCACTGGACGGTGGCTCATTGCAAATAGATTTAGCAGCCTATTCAACGTTATCCCTCCAAATCAAATTGTGTGATGATCCGATAAAGGGAGTAAAATCGTTACTCTATGGGTGTACTGATGCAGTGGTTCCAACCGACCGGTTGGCTCAGTTGGTTGAGCATCGGACTACTGTGCAGGAGGTCGTGGGTTCAAACCCGGCCGGATCAACACTCAGGGTCTTTAAATAACTGAGGAGAAAGTGTTGCCTTTGTAATGACATTTGCAAATGGTTAGACTTTCCAGTCTTCTCGGATAAGGAAGATGAACCGTAGGCCCCGTCTCACAACACTTCAATGGTCATAAACCCACACACTCATCGCAAAGAGTAGGGCATGGAGTTCCCGGTGTGCTGGTCTGGTCTTTCAACTATTTCATGATTTCATGAGTTGGGTGGGTTGGATGAGGTCGCTAATGGGCATATACTGATGTCCGATCTCATCCTTGCACTGAAGTAATGTTAGGCTCATTTGATCATATTCACATGCTAATTTGCGCCATAGAAATGATAAGTATCATTAGTATTATTTCTATTATTATTATTATTATTATTATTATTATTATTATTATTATTATTATTATTATATTTTCCTTGTTTGATTTATTCTAGAAAAAAAAAGGGAATTAAAATTTAAACCAATGGTAAAACTGAACCACATCCTATACATTGACGAACACTTGTCTATCGTGGTCGAACAACGTGGACCATAGTGTAATAAAGATATCGCCCTGCCGATGAGGTGTGACAGGAGAAGAGAGAGTCCTGTACAACTTGCAGGCGCATTCTCGGAACGGCGCCATTTATTCTCCCTATTCTGAGGGAATGAAAAACATATGTGGTAGTAGTTTCCACATTTGGCTATCACTTGCTCTGGTGCAATTTTCTTCCAGTGAGAAAATGGTGGAGAATTGGAGTTTAATATACGATGCCAAGTTTTTAGATTTACATTACATTGTTAATAATAGAAGATTTCCTAAAACGATCGGTGCGACAGACTGGAATGTAAAAACATCTTGATCCTTCCTTCCTTCCTTCCTTCCTTCCTATACGTTTCCCAAAATATTTACTAAAAATTGACTGCCAAATTTGAACATGTTGTAGCATGATTTTGTCAATTGTATGTTTTCAGCATGGAGATTCTTAAAACGCTTTAGTATGTTATTGTTACCCTTAAGTGGCGTTTTTATTACATTTTATTTTTGAGCACTGTTCCCATTTTTGGGAACGTTCCCATCATGGGACGATTGTTCCTATTTGAAGTGGTCCTTTTAGCATCAAAAGGAACAAAGTGCTGTGAAAAATACATGAGCTAAAAAGAACCTTTTGTTCCGCATTCTTAACATTAAAAGGAACGTTTTGTTCCTCGAATGAGTGACTTAGGAACAAGTGTTCCCTATGGTATTGTTCCTCTTTTAATCATTTTGGTCCTTTTTATGCAGTTGAGGAACAATTGTTCCTATTAATGCGTTCCCTTTTGGAGTAGCTGTTCCTTTATGCTTGCGTGAGGAACTTTCGTTCCCAAATGCTTAGTTCCTTTTTCCTGTAAAGGAACGTTTGTTCCTTTTCTTTCGTCGGAAGATCAGAAACACAGCTCAGCCATCTGCAAAGGTCACTATCAAAAGCAGAGGTCGCGCGAAGTTGCTGCGAAGGCTCACGAGTGTCTGCAAAAGCTACAAGGCGCTAAAAGCTCCGACCTGGATAAGGAGGTGAATACGAGATTTCGCGATTCAACGTCAAGTTCTGCGGCACTGGCTGAAAGCGCAGAATTGAAAAGCGTAATGCCCCCTGAGAGGAATGTCCCACCGACAAACCCATTGCGAATCCAAAGAAGTCAGTGCCGGGCGTTGAAGTTTACAGCATACGAGGACGAGTTTCTAAAGGAAGGAATTGCTAAGCACGGATTTGGACAATGGACCGCTATTTTGAGAGATCTCGAGTACACGTTTCAAGAGGGCAGAACGGCAGACTCTCTAACGAAAAGGGCGGGACTCAAATTGTCACCAGGGTCATGCACCTCTGACTGAACACTTTTCTAAACGCTGAGATAAGTTGTTTTTGGCATATCTACTACTAAGAAAGCTTATCGTGCTTCATCGTTAAAGTAAAAACCAACAACAGTCATTGATTAAGCAAAATGCTTGCCATTCATTGAAATGAACTGCCACAGAACTACAATGATTTTTCTCTCACAAATTAAAGCGTGAGTTTAATGAATTTAATATATTATGTATGCACGATTGAAGCGACAGTCTGAGTATGGTCTGGTCAATTTTACTTTTGGGTTGTGCTGAAGTAGTTGAGCAGCGTATTGGGCTTTTTTCTCTTGGTCCGATCTTGGCTGAGCTGAAGGTCTTTGCGCCTCTTCGTCGTACAGCTTTGAAGCAACTCCTCTGAGATGGCGAGGTCGTGGACGTTTGCAGGGGCAACCTGCACAGGCGACAGTGCACTGTTCGGAACGAGAGTAGCTTCAGGTGCTGGAAATGCTGTGATAGAGCACGGCGACTGTGACCAGTACTGATCTACGTCGTTTGGGCGTGGAACTTAAGACGGCGTTCTTGGCGTTATGAACAAATCTTGGTCTTCGTCCTCTCTTTCTTCCTCGCTGAAGTAATTTTCCATGTCCGCAAGCGGGAGGGGCTCCGTCAAGGTTTTCACCAGGTTTTCGTCTTCTTCTCTGAGAAGGCCAAGCAGTCTGCAAACTCGCTTCCGTTCGGCCATCGCTTCCTTAGACCTGGGGGTGCCGAGGTTACTGTGGTGGTTTTTGAGCTTGTCCTGTAGCACTTTGAGGAGGGCATTCATAGACGCTCTCATATTCTAATCGAGGTTGCCATGAAGACGCCTAGCACAATCGTACAACTCTCACTCGGTCCTCAGCAGCCAGGAACCTTCGTACACTCGAGCTGCCTTCTCGCGGCGCTCTTCTTCCTCTCCCGCTCTCTTATCTCTGCAGTAGTTGTCTACTTCCCTCTGAAGTGGGCTTGGCATCTCTTCATATGGGTCAAGTGGCAACATCTCCACGCTCTCTACACTTATGCCCTTGCCTAGCAAGGCTTGTATTTGCATTTCGTGCTGCTTTCGTCTTCTGTCTTCTTGCCTGGCTCGCTTTCTCTGTTCTTCATTGAGTATGTGCTCAAGCTGCCTGCGCTGTAAACTGCCTGGATACGATCGACGCACGGAATCCATCAATGCATCCAGGACCCTTTCAGGGTCTTGTGGAACATTCGTGACTGAACTAGAAGCGGTCTCCCCGACGAGGGAACTGGCCAGCGTGAGACATCAGAGTTCCTCTTTTTCCTTGTCTTGCAGGATTCCTTCTTCACCTTCACTGCCTGTGTCGACTTCATCATTTTCATCGCTCTCGCTGTCGCCTTGAAAATCTGCTGCCTTTTCCGTAGCCCACACAACACAATCCATGGCGTGTTTTGAAAGGTCTTTTTCTTTGACGTTGAATACGCATTTTGCACATAAAATGCTACATTGGCCAGCAACAACGGGACTCATGTAACATAAAGCGGCCCCACGAATTGCCTCACTGTTTAACTGCTTACTTGGCTGTTTTGCTCGCCGCATCCTCAACACAATTAGTACTGGACAGAAATGAAGCCAAAGCTTGCTTCTTATATAGACCACTGGTACTTGCAAAGTGAACATATGCATAAATATATGAATTTCACGAAATGATCCATATTTTTGCCTTAAAAGGACTGCATATCTGCTTCATGACACCTTCTCTGCTTTAGAGATCCTGACCTACAGTTTCTCTCACTATGGTGAGCTAATTGCAATATGCCATAATGATGTAAATTCGCCATTACGAACGATTTGCAACTTGCGGTCACTTGTCGCAGTAATTTGCTAAAGCGGGTACATTTCGGTGTTGATTTGTCCCAGAGCAATTGTCAATTTTGACAGCTTATAGTTTTTGCGTGTTTTATTTTTTTTTCTGCCATGCATCTCAATGTATGTGCAGACCTGTGAAATGGCAAAGGTGCTGATTAGACTTCAAAACAACCGGCAGTGTCGTGTCCTCCTTGATTATGTTACCAGAAGAAACCGAAAACAATTGGACACAAAGCAGCGTTGATGAGAGTTGGACAACACAATAAACTTGATTTGACATACATTGTCTTGTAAAATCCATGTCAGTAGCCACAAATTTGCATGTTGCGTTAAGTCTGATCACTTATTCATACTCCCGTCAGATCCACGCCTTCCGCCTTAGTAGTAGAGTTTTGTGTTGCTTAAAAAGTATTACACACAATCCATTGCATGACACTGCAAGTTCCAAGTCAGACAAACTTTTAATAGATATACGGAAGATTTGTAACTTGAATCCATAATCATGTTACTACTTTATATTACTGTAAATATATACATTTAAAATTAATTCCATAATATTCTTACAATAAACATGAGAAGTAAATCATCGCTCTTTGTTTTGTTTTTCATATTCCCGTTAAATCCTTCGGTCTTAATAGTAGAAGTTTGTGTTGCTTATAATATATTACACACAATCCATTGCATGACACTGCAAGGTCCACCTCAGGCAAACTTTTAATAGATAGGCAGAAGATTTGGATTTCAAGGAATTAACGGGAATTTGAATCTATAATCATGTTACTACTTTATATTACTGAAAGTATATACATTTAAAATTAATTCTATAATATACTTACAGTAAACATGAGAAGTAAATCATGTTTGTTTTTCATATTCCCGTTAAATCCTTGAGAAGCATGTCTTCCGTCTTAATAGTAAAAGTTTGTGTTGCTTATAATTTATTACGCACAATCCATTGCACGACACTGCAAGTTCCAAGTCAGACAAACTTTTAACAGATAGGCGGAAGATTTGGATTTCAAGGAATTAACGGGAACTTTTCCTTGGTTCCTTCCTTCCTTCCTTCCTCCCTCCCTCCCTTCCTTCCTTCCTTCCTCCCTCCCTCCCTCCCTTCCTTCCTTCCTTCCTCCCTCCCTCCCTCCCTCCCTTCCTTTCTTCCTTCCTTGCTTGCTTCCTTCCTCCCTTCCTTTCTTCCTTCCTTGCTTCCTTCCTTCCTTCCTTCCTTCCTTCCTCCCTCCCTCCCTCCCTTCCTTCCTCCCTCCCTCCCTTCCTTCCTCCCTCCCTCCCTCCCTCCCTTCCTTCCTCCCTTCCTTTCTTCCTTCCTTGCTTGCTTCCTTCCTTCCTTCCTTCCTTTCTTCCTTCCTTGCTTGCTTCCTTCCTTCCTTCCTTCCTCCCTCCCTCCCTCCCTTCCTTCCTCCCTCCCTTCCTTCCTTCCTTCCTCCCTCCCTCCCTTCCTTCCTTCCTTCCTCCCTCCCTCCCTTCCTTCCTTCCTTCCTTGCTTGCTTCCTTCCTTCCTTCCTCCCTTCCTTTCTTCCTTCCTTGCTTGCTTCCTTCCTTCCTTCCTTCCTTCCTCCCTCCCTCCCTTCCTTCCTTCCTTCCTCCCTCCCTCCCTCCCTCCCTTCCTTTCTTCCTTCCTTGCTTGCTTCCTTCCTCCCTTCCTTTCTTCCTCCCTTCCTTTCTTCCTTCCTTCCTCCCTCCCTCCCTCCCTTCCTTCCTCCCTCCCTCCCTTCCTTCCTCCCTCCCTCCCTCCCTTCCTTCCTTCCTCCCTTCCTTTCTTCCTTCCTTGCTTGCTTCCTTCCTTCCTTCCTTCCTTCCTCCCTCCCTCCCTCCCTTCCTTCCTCCCTCCCTTCCTTCCTTCCTTCCTCCCTCCCTCCCTTCCTTCCTTCCTTCCTCCCTCCCTCCCTTCCTTCCTTCCTTCCTCCCTCCCTTCCTTCCTTCCTTCCTCCCTCCCTCCCTTCCTTCCTTCCTTCCTCCCTCCCTCCCTTCCTTCCTTCCTTCCTTCCTTGCTTGCTTCCTTCCTTCCTTCCTCCCTTCCTTTCTTCCTTGCTTGCTTGCTTGCTTCCTTCCTTCCTTCCTTCCTTCCTCCCTCCCTCCCTCCCTTCCTTCCTTCCTTCCTTGCTTGCTTCCTTCCTTCCTTCCCTCCTTCCTTCAGTACTGTCCCCACCCTGCTTTTGAAAAACAAATAAAAAGTCTAGCTGTCATCTAAGTTCTATATAGTTCTATCTTTCCTTCTTTCTTTCTTTCTTCTCTCTTTGTTACTTCCTTGTCTTAATCGAGTCTCGATTCACTCGATTATAAAATCGAATGACGATTCACTCGATCGTAAAATCGAGAGACGATTCACTCGATTGTAAAGTCGAGTGACGATTCAGTCGATCGTAAAACGAAAGGAGAACGAGTGGAATTGAAATCGATCGAGTCTCGATTTACGATCGTATGACGAGTCACGGTTTTAAATCGAGTCCAATTTAAAGAAACGTAAAACGAATGGTATTTGGAACGAATGCAATTGCAAATCGTAAAATGTAGGGGGGTTTCCCAGAATCGATGAGTGATCCAAAAGCTGCACTGGTTTCTTCTTTGGCAAAGGAGTGACATCGGCTGTCTTCTGCATAGATGGTAAAAGTTGTTCGGTAAACGTTCGAGGCGTTAAGGAGTTCCACTCGACTCTCCGTTACATGTGGGATGTCACGTTATTCCTCCAAGGGGAGGCGAGGGAGGGGAGGCAATCGGTATTCTTCCAATGGCTCCAGGAAAGCTATGTTGATGTTGAGCAAGGTGACAAAGCTGGTCATTTCTGATCTGACAAATTTCTGACGTGTGATTCTGCATTTTTCGCAAACATTTAAGCTTATGCCTTCCTTCAAGCAGAGAGCAACATAGGAAAATAGCATAACAACTGAATGAAAATGCAGTAGACAAGATAATAATTGTGTTCAGCTTAAATTCATCCGGTGAATTTAAATATTTCTTCAAAAGGGGACTCCACTGTGTTTGAGGGTGACAGTACATGTCTCCAAAGATAAACACTTTAATCTACTTTGCTTTCCTAAAACATAAGCTCATTTATACCCGTCCTCGATTTTGCTGAACGCTTGCACGTAATTAAGCATGTTTTCTCAGCTTTGCTGTGAGTGTTTAACATTGACGTCAAGACAGACAGCCATGATAATTTCTATCATATATACTCCTCTGCTTCATGAACTTTTCTTAAAGGAAAACGTATTTGAAGTTCATGTAACAAGTTTGTACAGTCACAACAGTTCTGATATAGCTAATAGGGTTAAGCTCTGTGACAAATTAAGGACCCTTGCTATTATCAATAGTATTCCTAAAAAAGGAAACCATAGTAAGTACAGAAGAATATGTGAAGAAAACTTCTGAATTTATATTTATATCTATGTTTGATTGTAAAATATTCTACAATAAAAATAGTAGTAGGAGGTGAGCAAAATTAAGCCTCATTACTGCCTAGGTGTCCAGGTAAAACTGTCTAGGTGCCTAGAAAAATCATTAATATTCAAACTGTCTAGGTAAAATGCCTTCCTGCATATTTATAAGTGGATAGGTTTACTAATGACGTCTCTCTTCTACAATCAAACTCTGAAAACCCTTTTGTTTTATAAAACTAATGAACTCAGCAATCAATTGGTTTTAATAAAAAGAACTCTGAAAACCCTTTTTGCTTTAATAATCAAATTATTTGTTCAATAGGCTTGCCCAGACTTGCCCGGTCTCTTTTAACCCTGATTGGCTCATGTACAACAAATTGATGGTTGGATGCTCAGGCAGTCCAACAACTGACGTTTATTCAAGATTCACACCAACAATCATAATAATACAAATAAACTGAATCCAACTAAATAAACGCTAATTACAAGCCAAGCTGACTAGTTACTTGTAAACGCTTGGAAACTTCTTCGAGAATATACATATCAGTTTCGCAATATCGGACTTCCACCGTCCGTAAAGCTTGAGTATCCTTTCTGAAAGATTAGGATTATAACTAACGGCAGAGGTGGCTCCCCCAGACCTTAAACTATGAAGACCGTACAATTTATGATCCACCCATATTTCCTTAAGGCACTCTTTAAAGATTTCCCTACATCTGGTTTATGATAATTTAACTCCATATAACTTGTAAGAATTGGTGGACTTAAATAATCTTACTGGACGTTAAAGAGCAACTGAACTGGAAAGCTAAATATTACACATAGAAATATACTTTTCTAAAAGCGCAACCGGGCAATACTGGCTAGTTAACCTCTTAATATAAAGGCATAATTACCTTCGCGATTAACATCATTTTTAGCTCTGGGAACAAACACTCTAAAGGCCATGTTACACGAGGCAATTTTTCTTGCAACTTGCAACGCAACAAACGTTGCGTTGCAAGTTGCAAGAAAAATTGCTTTGTGTAACATGGCCTTAAGATGATCAGGAGAAAATTCATGATGCACGGGCGCGATGTTACTAAGTTCATTGTAACGGAAAAAGCCCGCCAAGCCTAACGAGCAGATACAAGCAACGTGTATGTTCTTAAGATTGACAGAAGGACCAGCAAACTTATCAATAATACTCTTAATAATCTCAGCAGATATAGGGGCTTTTTTTAACACTAACTGGCTCATCGCGCCTAGCAGCCTCCAACAAATTGTGACAAATAGAACTATCCAACGGATTGGCGCCGTTACTTACACCGAACGCGTGAAACCACTTAAGAGCTGTGTGAGTCATAAGTAAAGAGGCATATGAGCTAGAACTCTTATAAACCTTAAAAAGATAAACAACTATAAACGTAACGGGAAAAGGAGGCACCGGCCGAACCCCGGAAGAATTACAATATTCAGTAACCTTTAAAATCTCTTTCTTATATCTCTTCGTTGTAGAATCCGCTTTAGACTTCAATAATGTCGAAATAAGCTCTCCTAGATTTGGCTTTACTCTATAAACCGGTATGCACCTCCAGCCGTGGTCTGAGACAAACATCCGTAACAAGAAGACAAACGAAATATCAGAAAATATGAACCGCCAAAACAGTCAGATGCTGCAAAAATACTTCTGCCCGAACATGACAAAACGGCAAGTGCCTCCACAAAAACACTGTAATAATACCAATGTAGACCAGTGCCTCTTATCAACAAAAAACAATGTCACAATACCAAACTCAGGCCAGTGCCTCTTAAACATTGTAATAATACCAAATCAGGCCAGTGCCTCTTATCCACTGAAAAATACATGGCCAAATGTCCCATGTAAATAAAGCTATAGAGACTTAAGAAAACTTCATACGAACAGCCAAGACGAACCCAGTGAACCCAACAACGAATTCGGGTGTTACGCCCTTGCTCTAAAGCAGTAGCACCAAAACACTTATAATCTACTAAAAATTTAGCAAATTTTCTTGAAATAATGGGCCCGAAATAAGACGACGACAAAAAGGGCACGACTATGGTGGCACTGACCCCGGAAACATGCAAATAATAAATAGCTCCAGCAATAAGGCTTAAGGAGGAACAACGAGAAAATTCTCACCATCCAAATTTTGCACGAAAAAATCCACCCCGCTACAACCTGGGTTCTAAAATCTAGAGAAAAACTTGCAAACCTTCTTATTATAATAACTAGCAAAACAATCCACTGAGTGAACCCCCCAGCTTTCCTCTAAAGACATAAAACAATCGGCTGAAATCTGCCAATATCAATGATACGGCTAATATAATCAGCTCTCTCAATTTTAGAGCGAGGGATCCACTGGACCTCTAACTCTATATCATTATTGGCACAGAACTGAAAAATCTCCAGTGCCATAGTATGTAAATCACTTCTCATACTTTTTCCACTTGAATGATTTTACATGCACTTTGACTATCAGAGAACCACATCACATAACAGCCTGTAAATTAGGGTAAAAAATAAATGTAAAGCGCACAGTATGGCAGATAACTCCCTCCATGTACAACTTCTTCTGCATTCTTCTAAATTCCATCGTTTATTACAAACTTGCGGCTCGCCATTAATATCTTGGTGAACAGCACACCCTATGGCGCTTGCATCCACTGACACATCCACTACATAATTAGACGTTCTGTACGGAGAATCCGTCACTACCCTACAATTCAGTCGCTTCAAATTAGCCTCCCCAAAATACAGTTCCCAACACAATATTGATCAATTCAAGATAAAACTTGGAGTTCCAATCCTGGTCCGAGGCAACTGAAATTGAGCAATAACTCGTCATGAGTCTGGAAATTATCTTAAACCGCAGCTAACCGCCCCACCAGAAATAATCCCACCCACGAGTGAAGCCAACTCCCGTGCCGATACTATTTTTCCGTCGCTCGGAAATAGTAATAATTCCATTAATGGTGTTCCATATAATCCCCAACCATTCGAGAACTTGACTCGGACACCATTGAGACTTCTCATCATTGGTGATAAACCCTGACTTCCTTAAATCAGGCCAAATATTAGTAGCTAGGACTGCACAGGTGTCACGGTCGGAATCTATCAACTAGCCATCGTCAAGAAATAAAGCAATATTAACACCGTTGAACCTCCAATACTTCTAAAGCGGCTCAAGACATTTTGTAAAAATGTAAGGTGCAGAAGACAGACCAAAAGGAAGAACTGTAAACACAAAATATCGGATGGAAGCTTTCCCTGGAACCCTCCGTGCAAACCCCCAAAACCTCAGATGATCTGGATGAATTTCAATATGGTGGTAACCGCTTTTAAGGTCAAAAGTTATCATAAAAGAACCCGTTTGGAAATAGGATAAGGCAATCTTCCAATATTCGTATTTGACTCTATGCTTAATAAGAAAATTGTTGATGTAACGAAGATCAAGAATTAACCTCTTTTTACCGTTGGGCTGGATGGACACATTCAAAGGATTGACTACATCAGGTGGCCTATTTAGTTCCATAACCCTACCTGAATGTAAAAGTTCCAAAATGGCTTCATTAACAAACTCTGAATGATCCAAAGCTGATCAATTATTCTGGGAAGTAAACCCAGGGGGAGTTTACCGAAAAGGCAAACGGTAACCCTCGCGTATAACTGATAATATATATCTAGGGGCACCTATGCTGCCCCAAAACCCTACGTGTCTTCTTGGACTACCCTTGACTTGTGATAAAACTGTCCCACCAGATTCTTCAAACTTACAAGCTTCTTTTACCTCTGAGAGATGCGTAAACAAAACGTTATCACCTCGATCATTTTGAACTTCCATCGGCAAGACCTGCTGCTCTGGGTCTAACAACTGTGGAACGGCCTTGAAAGAAGAGTAACTAGGCTTGGACTTTAACTGACTAGGTAAGCAATTCCAAACTATGCTAGCACGATGAGTGAAAGAATCATGTAAGGCTTTGGATTTAGAACATTTAAGATCCAATCTGAAGTTGTCTCTTAAATTGTATGAAGTTTCGTGCTTTGTAAATAAACTGTTAATGTCATCAGGAGCTAAATCAGTTGTAAAAAGCCTGATATGCAATACAGGCAAGTCGGCTTCTCTTATACATATAATGTATAGATGACCATTTTGCTATGCTGAGAACTTCATGTTTTGAGCTGAATATGCTGGTATTGTGGATCAGTCTAGCAGCACGGATGTGCCGAGTCCTCAAGGTCGGCCAACAAGTTGGAAGATCCCCACAAAGATATACAAAAAGTCACACTTGGCAAGATACCCTTGAAGTAAATAGATTCCAAAGTGGATCGGTTGAAGGTCTTCATCTGTTTAAGCCTAGAAATCTTTGCGTTGAAGTTTGAAGTAACCATTTTGATGTGAGGAGACCAATTAAGCGTGTTATCAAGCTTGACTTCCAAGCAAGGTGAACTGGAAACACAATTGATCGGTTTATTGTCTATAGTAATAAATCTAATTGGGCTGATGAATGGTGTTTTTGAGATGAACATTATATTACCTCAGACTTGGCTGGATGGATGAACATGGAGTTAAATTAAGACCAGGTAATTAGTCTAGCTGATTAGTTGATGCAAGAGATTTTGAATTTGGATTGAAATGGAGTCAATGGAGTTTCCAATAATGTAGGCAGTGGAGTCTTCAGCGAACATTTCTATCTTTGAGTCAAGGGACAAAGGCAGGTCATTTGTAAAGATGCTGAAAAGTCTTGGGCCCAACAAGGAACCTTGGGGTACGCCAGAGGTTAATCTCAATTTCTCAGAATTTGTACCATTAATAGACACAAACTGGTGGCGGTTATTCAGGTAATTAACAATCCAGTCAAATGAATCACCACATAGACCTGAAGCTTGGAGTTTTTGAGGTAAAATTTGACGGTACACAGTCAAATGCCTTTTGGAAGTCAATAAAGATTATGCCAATTGATTTTCTTTCTCTGTCATGCTAAGAAGCAGCAACTCAGAGGATCTACCCCCTCTGAAGCCCCATTGGGAGTTAGTAACTAGATTATGTGGGCTCAGAAAAGATTCAAGTTGAAAGCAAGCAATGCTTTCCAATAACTTGCTTGGTATATTTAGAAGTGAAATTGGACGATAATTTCCACAGTCCTGAGTACTACCCTTTTTGTGGATACAGTGGACTTGTGCTGTCTTCCATTGCGATGGGCCATGCAATCATCAAAGCTCTTCTTTGCAATGTTAAGAAAGTTATCAATAAAGACATCACCCAGCATTTGCAGTTCTTTCCCCAGTGATTTTATTAGGGCCACAGCTTTTCCCACTTTGATGTATTGCTTAAAACAATAGGATAGGAGCTCTCTATTGACGGTAAATAACTACAAAGTAGGAGTAATTATGTAAATGTGATTGACTGGTTGAGTGGAAAGATCCCGAGCTGATAAACTGTTAGTATTAGCCAGAGTTGAACATATATTGGTAAAATAGGAGTTGAATTGATTTGCTTTTGAAAGATCGTCGGTTAGAAGTGAACCAGATTAGGATTTCACCGGGCCAATCACTGGTAGAGCACTTATTTTGTTACCTTGAAAGGATCTGACTAGGCTCCAAAAATCTTTAGTGGATTTAGCATTGGTGAGTTTGTTATTCCAGTAACAAATTTCAGCTGACCTTAACAATTTAGTACAATTGTTGTAAGCCAACCATTCAGGAGATCCTCTTCAGTGGTGTTTTTTGGGCTTTAAGGAGAAGATTTTATCTCTTATTCAGCTCTTTTCTCAAGGACGAGGACATCCAGGGCAAACTATTAGATCTAACTTAAGCCTTTCTAAGAGGAATATGTTCGTCGATGATGAACTTGTATAGGGCTTCCAATGTCCAGACACAATCGTCGATATCATCAAAGATACCACAGATAAAGCATGGAGCAAGAGCAAATTCAAGTTGTAGAGCTTTGATCTCAACTCTTTTAAAATCCCAGACTAGCTTTAATTTAGGTTTCTCAGAAACCCTTCTCAAGTTTACAGTAGCATAAACCAGGTGGTGATCGGATATTCCAGGATTGCAGGCACCATGACCAGAAATCTTAGAGGGAACAGAGGTTATAATCAAGTCAATCAGAGAGGATGAATCGCCAGTAATTCTGGTGGGAACATCAATAATGTTCTTTAAGTTAAATTTACAAAGAAGGGTCACCCGAGGATGATAAATTAACATTGAAGTCACCCAGTAAGATGATGTTGGAACGTTTTCGCCATAAACTTTCCATTACCACGGAAAACTCATGAAAGAAAGAGTGGCATAATCAAGTATGAAATAAAAATAATAAAAAAGACACTATGGCGCTCCTGTTCTCGACAACCCTTATAACTGACTAGGTCATTTCGCGTCCGCATCCCCACTGATATACGTGGAGTAAGACAAAATGGACGGCAAGACTGATCCTTAATTAACAGTAAAAGAAAGACGTAATATATATATACCTGACCTTATGAAAACCAGGTCGACGAAAATTCGAGGCTTTTTAGAACTTCCTTTGCTATTACCTCCGTTGTTTAACAAGGACACTTAACTTTTTGCTTATTACCAGATTACAGTGTCGACGAAAGGAAAAAAAAAGAACATGGCTATTTGCTATATCACTAGACATGAAATCGACGTAACCTCTGACCTGAACTATCGTGTGGGCAGTAGTGTCAGTTTTGCCCAAATCTTGCTTTGAAACGTCGGCCTTGCCGAGAGCAAAGTTACCGTCGGAAAGAGGCATCGATTTCCACGAAATCAAGCAACGTTTTAAACCGAATTCCCTGGTGGCTAACACAAATAACAGCAAGCTCTTGGTAAATTACATCTACGTAAACATGTGACAAATGTTACGACTAGATTTGAGGCCGGAAATCACACATTATGACACTTCAAATTATCACATCACTTATCAGATCACTAGCATAGAATCGCTAAAGCCGCAAGGGCGGTAACAAGTCGGGAAACTGGAAAAACTTACGGTTTTCGCGCAGAAATACAGAGGCAAATCTTGTCGTCGCCTGATAGTTACTTGAAGTCCCGGATGTTGAAAAACGATTTCAAGCAAACTTCCGTCAAGCCCTTGTTTCTTGCTCAATTTTTACGTCTTGTCTTTAGCCTGCTCAAAAGTCAAGTCCAATTTCACCATGTGCGCTTACAAATCAACCCTGACACCTACGTTTTGAGGCTAAAGACTCCTTACCTCCGAAAGCAAAGCTCTACAATAACCTTCACTGCGCCTAACAGTCGACTTCATAGCGGCCGACAAGATAAATACGCACGAAGGTTATTAGACGAGGCAGACACTGCATCTCGCTAGAATTTTTCCCTCACTGAGCTTCATGATGCTCTAAGGAAAACTTTGCTCTAGGAGGTGAACAGGAAAGCTAAATATACTGACTCCGTTTGAAACTAAGCCTGCGCTAAGATTTCAAATTCATGCAAATTTTCTTGAGAAAGAGAGAGAGTGGGACCAAATAAAGAGGGTTAAAAAGGAGGAGGGGCAGGGTAGGGGGGGGGGGGAGAGAGCTTATTCTAACTTTCAATGTTAACTTTCTCTTACTAATCAGCTAATTGCCATCGTCGCTCCCCCCAGCACAAGCAAAGACCAAGAAGAATAGAAGGGGGAAACACACCTCAGTACTGAAATAAACAAGGCTTAGTATAACTTTCCTGCGACCCTGTTTTCAAAAATCCAGGTATATATATATATATATATATATATATATATATATATATATATATATATATATATATATATATATATTTACAGAGTATACGACACGCAAGGCTGGCAACAGCCCTATGAGTGGGCCTAAAACTTTTACTCTAATCTAAGATACAACAGGGAGATTTTTAGGGCCTGGATGATCACATTTCACTGCGGACGACTCTGCAAAATACCCAACAGCAACATCAGACGTGTTTCCAACTTGAGCCGTTCTCTCAGTGCAAACAGTACGCTTCTTTGGTTTCTGGCCACGACCGACTTCTCCGAGGAACTCTGTGAGCTCAGTAATGGAGCGCCTAAGCTTTCTTTGAAAGCTTCTCTTGAAAAGCACGTATGTGAAAGGATCCAAAAGGAAGTTAGCGATTACCAGTCTCAGCGAGAAGGAGTCTATGGTCAGGCTAGGATTCACTCGAAATGCATTACAGAAGAGGCGGATCTGAAACAGAGCAAACAGCAATCAGGCTACAGTAGGCAATGGGGTGATACCGGAATTTATGATGGGAGGGGTCCCAGTGTCTAAATGTTACATGGCTTTTAGTTGTGACTAAGAATGCCCCTCTTCAGTGCGTACCATTATGTTTGATGTGTGTTGTACTGGACAATACATTTTGATGATTATGTCATTGTAGAGTATTAAACCGAGGCCTCCCCCGGCTTACTTTTATTCACCCGACAAACGTTTTGGTATTACATAAAACATTTGTTATTTCATTTAGAGCAGAATAAGCTCAACGCCGGTGAGAATCCAACACTGTTCAGTTAATACCAGACTGCCAGAAGCCTGCGGCTCATTAGGTTACGAACAGCCTGTTTTTAGTGGTAGGGTATTGGGCAAGCGGAGCGAACGGCCTGGGCGAGGCCTTTGCCCGGCTTACCGAATTTTCTCGCTCCTTGCGCGCTTGGTGCTCCAAATAAACCAAGAAAAGGAACAATGGAAGAGTTGAACAGTGCAACAGATGTTGGTTTCTTACCATGGATTCTCCCTTCAAGGGAAACGATTATAAAACGAGAAACAAACTCCTTCCCCCCTCCTCTGAATGATTAATGAATTCACGCTCAAACCAAAGCGCGCCCGCCATTTTTTCTCCTTCATTGAGGTGGTCTCAATTTTTCATTGCAATTGACTGTATGCAACATCTTACCGTGATAGGTAACCAGGTGACAAGGAAGACAACAGACACCAGAGCTACGAACTTTGCCATTCGTTCCTCCTGTCGGAAGGCAGCCCGCCGCGCATGTCGTCTAGCATTCATTTCCGACGGCAATACCACTGACATGCGCCGTTTGATCCTGACAACAACACTGAAAACCACGACATTGCAAAACATCATCAAGGAGGTGAGCAATACTCCGCTTACTCCTATAGCTAGAATGAAAACTGTTCCTGCAAGGTCCGAGGAGAACCAGTTGAAATGACAGAAAGATCGTGAACTTTTATTGAAAATATACTCTCCAACGTTGGCGAAGGGAAGACCTGCTAATACGATGCAAAACGATATGAGGAATATGCAGATTATCCGAACAATACGTGGCGTGGCGTACTGTCTGTACAGAAATGGGCGGCAGAGTGCCACGACACGGTCTACGGACATAAACGTTACCACGGCTCCTGAAGATAGTCCAAAAGCTGTCGTAAAAAAACCCTGTTAAAGACAAAAAGACGATCAGTAATAAGTAAGTAATATCATCATTTCCATAGTAGCCGTGAAGCCTGATTTTCCAAAATTATTATCCTTGAAACGAGAAATAAATGTTTAATTCGCCGTGAATCGTGTTTTTCGTGAATTGTTTTATTTTCCGTGAAACGTGATCTAGACCTCCCCCACCGCTTTGACCACCCTCACATAACGTATTGAGCTTGCGAGTCATGCTGTAATGCATACATTCCTTATGCACCTGCCTTCTGACGCAAAGAGAAACTCATTTCGCAATCTTACATTCTAACATGTCTAGAGCAGTACAGTCATTCGGTTGTGTTTCTTTGGCTCACCACATTTCAACTTCAGATAAGTTTATATATATTGGCAGATATGTTGCACTGTTATTTAGAGGTGAGATGTTGGTTAAGTTTAGAAGTCAGATAAACACGCTGAAGTTGGCCAAGACAACTGCTTTTTCTGACGAAGTGTTTTTCGTGACGATTACTGCCGAACTAAGAAAGGGCGTGTTAGTAAGTCGTTTGAATTACTTGTCTTAAGTGTCAAGAATTCGTAAAGCCATGCAGCCAGTGTGCAACAGTGCGCTCTAATCCTCTGCAAAGTTGAGTTAACGTTATTTCTAAGTATCCTGCGACACTAAACCCAGCCTCCCCGTGGATGAAAGTTGGAGCAGTAAATTGGGCACAAGGTTAGAAAATTGCAATTTCTTTACCAGGTAGATGAACGAGGAAACATTGTTGCGGAACATTGTTTCCCGAAATATTTCTTGGGTGCGCAAACGAGCAGGAAGCAAAATGTTTTCCTTCCTTGCCGCGCAAACGAGGAAACATTTACTGAGGAAGCAAAATTTAAACATTTTTGCTTCCCAGGAAGCAAATTGCTTTCGCAACAAATGTTGCGCGTGCGCGCAAATGGGGAAAACAATGTTTCCGCAGCAATGTTTCCACAACAATGTTTCCTCGTTTGCGGAGGCCTTAACGAGCGCATGAGGTGAAAACAAACAAAAAAAAAAAAAGGTGAACGAAACCTTCGAAGGGAGGCGGAGCTTAACCCAGGAAGAGAAGCCTGTTTTTAGCTCTTCCCCAGGGCTCAGCTTGATGACCAATTTGTTTCGCTTTGCTGACTTGTCTCCTCGCGGCGCACAAATACCCTTAAAAGAACCCTGGTCTAAGGGTAATTTCATGTACGAACCTGAATGCTACACTGTGGTGAATCTGCCAACCACCCTGCTCTCTCGACAAGGCCATGAAAAACTAGAACTGAGGTTGAAAATACGCCAATGAAGTCCACCCAGACTAAAACTCCCACGAACACTACGGGAGGGGTCTTTCCAACAAATAAATCTTTTCCAAGACCCAATAGTGCCAAGCCACAGCCAAACAGAGAGCTTGCGAGAATAACGACACCGATGACGTTTGCTTGGTTGGTCAGTGTTTGCTCCGTCGAGATGTTTGTTGTTGGGCTTTGAGTAGCGTTCGAAAAGGCCATATATGTATTTTACATTATATGGTTACTTTTGTAGAAGTGGAAATATACAGCATTCTAGCACCAATGCCGGTTTTATGATCCCGCCATACTTGACAGTTTTTCCTCTCAGTTCGCACACGTGCTGGAAAAAGCCGTTTGACTGCTTTCTAATATCGGCTGCCAATTGAAGAATGATAAATTCACAATTAACGACAAAAAGGTTTCCGCCTTAGCGACGCAGATACAAAGACAATTTCTCACGCCAGTAATCAAACTGATTCCTCAGTTTTGAGTTGTACCGTTAGTGTACACACACACTCTTCAGTAGGAAGCAGCTCACTTCAGTGTGGTTTAGTCCATATACGCTTTGCCAAGAAGCGGAGAAAAATGCAAATCCAGTCAAGAAATTAAAAGGGAAAGGCCGGGCGACGACGCGACGAGCATTCGTTTTCAGTGTATACCCGCTTTCTTTGTTTTCAGTATATGACAGCTACATGGGGAGGTGGATTGCATGCCCCTCATTAGATTAAGGAGCTCTTGTTGGGTTTTGTTTGTTATTTACACGTCGGCGAAACGCTTTACTAGCAGAAGGAGGATTGAACGTGACGTGTTCGAGTTTCTAAAATAAATAGAAGATCTAATGAGGGTTCAGCTGTGTTGATTTTAGCAGCCAATCATATAATTTTATGGCCGTGGATTTAATGATTGTACTCGTCTTTGAGCGCTGCACCAAATTCATAATTCTCATTTCACTTATTTTCAACAAGCAAACAGACAGGATGAGATACTTCCTAACAACTCAATAGCTACAATGTTAACTTGGCAGGAGTTCCTCCGAGAATTAAAAAATATTGACGGTTTGAGCCCCATCTCAGTAAGAGTTATAAGGACATTTGCGAAAATAATCGAAAATTCTCGCAATTCGAATTTGTCGACCTGAGTGAAATCTTGTCTCCCTGAAGATATCTAGCACTGCATGCGCTAAAATATGTAACGAATTAAAACCTGCGCTCGCCGAGCACGGACGCTAGCTCAGTGTTTGGTTGTCAAAATTAAAACCTCACGAAAGCAAAACTGGACATTGTTTACTTAGTCTTGACAGCTCATATCCCTTTTCATGCAAACAAGCAAATAAAACAAAAGAAAAAAAAACCCTGCCAAAGAATTAAGTATGTTACTATATGTTGCCCCAAACAGCAACCTGAAAATGTAGCCATAGATCGAGGAGGAAGATAAAGATAAGAATTATGCGGATGTCGCGGCAAAAAGGGCCGGATTTTTTGTTGTCCAAACATTGGACAGTCATTTAAACCTACTTCCTTTTATTTTCCCGTTTGAGTATTTGTAATTAAGTTAGTTCAGAATTCTAAGTTCGTAATCGGCAAGGTAAAAACTTCGAAAATTCAATTTGTATGATGTGATAACACTGGGAAATAAGGAGAATGTTCAAAAATGTGTCGAAAGCAAATTTCAACTGAGTAATTTTTCCAAGGACTGCCATATATCCGTCACAGCGTCCTTGTTAATGCAGGGTTTGTGACCTGTTATCTGCTAGGTAAAATTTCGTTGCAGTAAAACCCTTTGTTTATTCATTTGTTATTTTAGTGTTATAAAGCGGGATCAGGGTCAAAATTCAGACAAAAAGCCAGCCAACCGTAATGGGAACAGACACAGCGTGTTACGAACAGCCTCAGCGTACAGCGTATCACGAACAGGCACAGCGTATCACGGACAGCTGGAGCGTATTACGAACAGGCACGGCGAGAGGGTCTTGGGTACTAAGATGTCCCAATATTCATCGCGAGCAGTGAACGTTCCCCAACATGCTAGAAATTGTTAGTAATTTTTCATTTACCACATGCAGGAGCCCATAAATATATGGGTTCCTGCTACATGACATTAGAATCGTAACCGACAGATTTGTTTTCTTGAAATGAGTTCGTGTGGAGGATGTCTGAATAATCTGAAAAGGAAGTTGCAGGATCTCATCAACGACATAGATGAATATTCAAGTACAGGCCGAAGATCATCAAACCCAAACAGGCCTTCATCTGATCATGATCAGAATCCTGGAAGGTTAGCAGCTGGTACCTCATTTGCTAGTCGGGTGGCCGATAACTTCAGGTAATGCAAGCTTAAATTTAGGGGTAGTTCATTTCTCTATGTAACGACACGTCATTTTAAGGATACATTTGCATTTCTTTGGGTTGCTTTGAAAAAGAAAAGGACGTACGCTGAGAACTTCACGATGCGACGATGGTGGTGGGGTTTCTGGACTGTAAACCTGCAGAATTTGTGGGCTATTTATTACTTATGGATTCTTTTCAGTTGGATGAGTACTGAACTTGGACGATTTATTGCAAAACACAACAAAAACATAGCATTCGCTAAATCGAATTATCTCAACTCATCTTGACTGAACGGACTGCATCTCCTACAGACGAGTTTCTCTTACAGCGATTGTTTCTTCACCAAATTCTACAAGCTGAACAACAGCTCTCGGTCCTCGTTTAGATGACGAATTCGTCTGATGCGACGAGATCATGAATAAAATACACGTAGAAACGATTGTGATTCCTCCCGCACAAAAGAACGCGACGGCGTAACTCTGTGACTCGTCATACATCCATCCCGCAATTGATGGACCCGCCATTTCAGGAATGGACACGAAGCAGTACAGGGAACCCAGTGCAGGCGCTAATCTGTTATTTCCAACCAGCTCTTGGACAATCAACGGCACTGCAATGACAAAACATCCCTCAAGAAAACCGTACAGGAAGGCAAACGTCGCAAGCCACTCATAGTTGGTTGCTACGGGAAGGAGAGTCATGGAGACACTTATGGCCAAAAGGGTCAGCTGAAGCGTGATAACGCGGTTGACTCTCGGATGGTCCATGAGCTTACCAAACAGAGGACGAGCAGTTACTGATCCGAACGCCATAAAGCTGACCAGGAAGGCTGATTTGCCGGAGGCGACACCAGAGTCTTTGGCGAGTCTAACCTGCAAGTGAAAAATTGAACGAAATTTTCTTAGGGAGGAATGTATGCACATAGTTGGGCGGGTACAGTAGACCTCTGACCACTGATTTCACATGACCTGTGTCAGGAACAAAAAAGAACGAGATGCCAGGGGCGGATCCAGGATTTTGAAATGGGGGGTGAATTTTTGTAATAATGTAATAGAACCAAAGCCTGGTTGAGGTGTTTGAGGTCTGTGCATCAGCATGATTGACAAATTGACAGAAAAAAAAAGAGGGGGGGGGGGGTGAAAATTCACCCATTTCACCTCCCCTGGATCCGCGCCTGGATGCACTCAGTTCCTCTAGTTATGAGGATGTGAAAAGAACGTCACAGCTGAGAACGCTACTTAACCCTTCAAACTTCACGATCAGCATGTATATTCTCCCGACATTGTTCTCAATGCATTTTCTATGATGATCACGAGGATAATTTTTGTTACTTTTTTCTCACAACCTGAGCAGTGATGATATGAGGAGAAATTTCAACATTGCTCACTCTCAAGGTGTCGCGGATTATTTGTTGTTCGTTGTGTGACATTTAGATTAGCGTTACGTATTTTGAACATTTTTTCGCACGTGGACAGATCACGCGGTTGACACACGTGATCACGTGAACATTGAACACGCTGTACTTTTACTCGGGCTTCCTGTGGAAGGCCCGAGTCTAAATCTGTCGTCCGTTTTTCTTTCTTTTTTTTACTCGGGATTCCTGTGGAAGGCCCGAGTCTAAACCTGTCGTCCGTTTTCTTTTTTCGTTGTTCTCCACAAACCTCATTTCCGGCGTATTTGCGCAGGCGCTAACGATAAACCTGTAAAACCCGGTAAAAACCTGTTTACGTTTTGTTTACGCTTGTCTTGTCTGTTGAAAAGCAAGGCACAAAACAACCGTGGATTCCTCGACGGATTTTCAAAGGAAAAAGTTGCCATGTCTACAGCTATGGCAAACGGTGTCGTATCCAATACGCTCAAACCACTTACAATTGCACACGCCGTTCGCGGTAGACCCATACTAAATGATGATGGTGAGCGTACATTTCGAAACGGTTCGTTCCGCGAACTCGAAGCAAATGTGAAAAATATTATGAGATCAAATGAGCTGAATGAGCTATCAATGAGTACAAAAAGTGCACAAAGGCTTTGACTTGAGTGGAAACTTCAGTTGACACGAACAGTTTAGGTGCTGGCGAATACAAGATACCCGTTGATGATGAGATAATGCACCTATCAGTGTCAAGCCCGAGGGGGAGGGGGTCGGGCAACCCACGGGGATTTGACTGTCACGTATATCCCCAGGGTGGGGATTTTGATCGGACATCGTGGCCCCAGGGTGGGGAATTTTATTGCTTTCCTCTTGTGTGCAACAAGGACTGAAGGGGATTTTGATACTTTTGACAATTATTATTTGCCCCGGGGTGGGGATTTTGATAATTTTTTTCAGAAAATGTCAAAATCCCCACCCTATGCCCGACCCCCCCCCCCCCTCGGGCTTGACACTGATAGGTGCATAAGAGGTACAAAGACGAACAGCAGTAGTAACAACAGCAACAGGAAAGCGTCCATGTTGGGTGATGAAGAACCCACGCATCGTAGCGAAGATGCAAGAAACGTTTTTACTTTTATGGCTATTGTCACCAGTATTTCATTTCTTTTGTATACTTTAGATTATGGATTATCAGCTGTATCAAGTCTGTGTAGTCTGTTAGTTTTATGTGTAATCTTGTACCTTGTACGTGATGCCTTAGTGAAAATAAAATATAGAAAGGAATTCAGATCTCGTTATGATTTTAACGACAACCGTGAATGCCATGTGCCATCAAGACGTTGTGATCGCGTGCCCAGTAGGATACCAGTGAAAAAGCTAAAAAGTCTGTCACTGAAAAGCAGAAAACTAAATTGTTTGTGTTCCCACGGTCCTGTCGTGTTTATTTCCGCCGGCACACACTCACACAGGCAGCCCAATGCTTTAACGAATCGAGTTTGAGTCACAAAATACATGTATAATTTTATATATATCATCCACAACATCCATTTGCCATTACGGCCTCTAGTTGTTGTTGAAGGAGAATATGTTTTTTTGTACGGAGTGTGGTTGTAGAGTTCGGTTTTGAAACCCATTCGCTTGCTGGAAATCTGTATTTTTGATGGAACATTAAAGAAGATCGATAGAATTCACGAGACAGGGTTAAAGGTTAAGCTGATCAGCGAAAAGAAAACCTGATAAAAATTCCATCCATTGCGATACAGGTGCAGCTTACTGCGGAGCTTTCGCTTTCGCAACTGCGACGATTTTTCACATCTTCACTCTTTAATCCGCAGTTCAGTATATGATTATTAACGTATTCATCACGTTCGCTTGTAACTTAAGTTTTCTCGCGTTAAGGAATGCACGCTTATTGAAGTGCCAGCCGTTTGGATGAATCAGTTTTGCCAGTGGCAAGTTTGTCATAGCTTGGAAGTGTATGTCCATGAGTATAAATGATTAGGCGGGTACGAAAAAACACAGGCGCCCCAAGCTCAACATAAGTGACGCGTAAACATGCATGGTGTTGTGTTACACAGATTGAATAATGCATGTTTACGCGTCACTTATGTTGAGCTTGGGGTGCCTGTGGAAAAAGGGCTCTTTTCGCAATTCAAGATCGCGACTGTGCCTCGCGTTTGCTTGTCTGTCAATTGTCTTTAAGAATTTCTTCCTATGTTTTGCCGGCAGTACGATATATTATGATACAAACAAGCTGGTGCTGTCTGTAAGCCAGTTTTTATTCTGTTATATTTGAGTTAGCTGGATAATCGAATAGTTAAACTTACCAAATGTACATAAGGTACCAGGTACGCTGGCGAAAACACGCAAATGGAGCCCACCAATGTCAAGAAGTCTTTCTGTCTTAGCACTGACCAATCGAAGCTGGTTTTCATTCTGTCACTGTCCAAAGTTTGATGATCTACGTCCGATGGTGATGGGACACACCTTATCGCTACTCCACAAAACACAACTATCACTTGCAATCCAGCTAATATTTGGAATGTTTTCTGTAATCCCAAACTGCTCACAATTGCTTGAATCACCAAGCTAAGAACAAGAGAACCAACCGGTGCTCCGAGAAATGCGATTCCGTTAGCTAAGCCCAGCCTTGCTCGAAAAAACATTGGAAGTATAAACAAGGATGAACAGTAACAAAGGCAGCAGCCGAAGCCCCAGACCAAGCCATAAGTTAGGTAGAGAAGATAAATATTTCCCACAAATGACGAAGAAAGCTGACCAACAACGCAAATGAATCCACCGAGTATGATAACGTTAGCAAATCCGAAACGGATGCCAAGAGCGGCGGGGACCATTCCGAAGGCGTGCCCAGTTCCGGCAGCTATAGCGGTCACCCAGGCTGAGGAGACAAAATTCAAAACCATGACTCTAATCTTGTTTCAACAAAGACAGTAATAGAGTTGTTTTTGAGTGTCGTTAAACTAACTGAAAATAATTCTGCACCTATCAATGTTGAGCCGCAGGGGGCGGGGAGGCCGGGCATAGGCGGGGGATTTGACCACGCTTCATTTTTTCTGTTCAAATGTCCAACCCCAGGGATGTTGCTATTGTTCAAAAGAGTATAAATTCCCCACTAACAGTTAAAGTCAAATGTCCCGACCCACAGGCCGTAATGATGAAAAGCCCCTTGCCACGGGCGGACTTACGTCAAATACCCCCCTATGCCCTGCCTCCACCCCTCCCCCCTCCCTTGTTTCTTAACATTGATAGGTACATTACTCTAATTAATTACTCCAATCAATAGAGAAGCAGACAGCTCAGTGCACCAATCAGAATTTGAAGTAATTACATGCGACCGGCGCTAAGAGCGGGAAAATGCGCGCGTGCAACTCGCGATTGGTTTTGGTTTTGCTTCTTATTGGCTGATAAACTGACGCGAGTTTTGTCAACCAATCACAGAGCGAAGAAAAGCAAAACCAAACGAAACGCGAATTCCTTTAAAACCGCGCTAACAACAATAACGATAACAATAATTTACTAATAGTCTGCGTAATAACAGCACTCAGTGAGAGCGAAGGAGCACCTGTCTCTCAGTTTATTGGGTACAAAAAGGAGGGCTAGCCTACCCACCCCATTGTTGGGGGATTCTTAATGACCTCGGCTTACACCTCAAACCATTATTGTAATTAAGCCCTCTCTAATCAGCCAATCTTCCAAAGTTTCACTGGAAGTTTGCTACAGTACTCCGTTTGTGTGATCGCGTTTGTATGTTGAGAACTCCTGGATGAGCAATGTCAAGAACGTTCCCTCTCCTTGATTTATAACTAAATGTAACATAAACAAAGATTTCAACTGGACGAATTCGGTAATTGAACCACTGGTACAAAGACTTTCCCGATGACTGTTGTTCCACTGTTATGCCCATTTTAACAAACCCGTACCAGGGGAAAGGGGGGGAGGGATTTATATAAGTAAAACAAATTCATGTCCAACAATCAGTCTTGAATTCGGACGCTCAAGTGTCTTTTTTCACAATCTTCAATAGTCTGTTTATTACCAGTCAGTGTCCCCACTAGCAACGGCAACGAAGACATTCCTACCTTGCGCCGACATAGATCGAACAACGTTATGAATCGAAAAGATCCAAAATGGATCGAAAGAAACCAATTGCAAACCTGAAATTTGGAAATTTCATGAGGGTGGCATTGGGGTATATTAGAAACCGCAAAACCGAAGAAAAATCATTCAAAACCGCAAAAAAATTCGGCCAAAACCGAAAACTGCAAACGATGATAATAATGAGGATTTATATAGCGTTTTTATCCAAAGGGCTCAAAGCGCTTTACAACACTTTTTTGGGGGACTTTGCCAGACTGCTTCATAGGCGCAAATTGCAGCCACGCAGTTTACAATCTTATTTGAATGAATATTAGGATCAACACAAATGCCCCCAGAACAGAACAAGTTATAGACCATCACACCGGGGACTATTTCCCCTACTCTTTTTGATCAGTGTGTGGGTTCTCTAACGCCCCACACCAGTACTGTGAGATGGGACCTCCGGTTTTATCGTCCTTATCCGAGAAGACTAGGATGTCTAACCATTTGCAGATGTCATTACAAAGGTAGCACTCTCTCCTCAGTTATTTAAAGACCCTGAGTGTTGGTCCGGCCTGGGCTTGAACCCCCGACCTCCCGCACAGCAGTCCGGTGCTCTACCACTGAGCCAACCGGTCGGCAAATTAGGACAAAATAGGAAAAACCAAAAACCACATCGGATACCAAAACCGAAAAACCTCTAGTATTTTTTACGAAAACCGAAAACCAGATGCTAAAAAAACGAAAAATCCGCAAACCGCAATATACACCAAAACCGAAAAACCGAAGTCTTTTGGCACAAAAACAGAAAACCCTATCTAAAAAAATAGCCAAACCCGCAAAACCGAAAATCCCAATGCCCCCCTCTTTCATGCACGTTGTCATCATACAGCAGGGACGGCAAAGAAATTCACAAAATATGAAAATTAGAGGACTTGGAACGTCACAAGGCGGACACAAAATGAAGTAAAATCACAAAATCTTGAATAACTCAGCAACCAAGAATGCTATTACAATAAAATAAACGCCATTCTTCATCATTTTGAAAGCTCTTCCTAATAAGCTAATGAAATATTTCATATCATATACACTTTAACTTCCTAACGTCTATTTTTAGTTAGCCTTGCTTCGGAAAGAAAATGTTGCCCACATAGAGCTATCAGTTTCGATTTACGATGATTTCACAGACTGTCGTACAAATTGGATGTTCGACAAACAAACCTGGATGCGCTTTCACGATCACCAAGGCCCCGCTTATATGGAAAAAAGTTGTCCCGGGTAGAAGGGTCACTAGCCTACCCGAGCTACCCTGGGGCGAGCCAACGTTTCATACATTTTCTTACAAAACTTGGCGAACCGTTTACATGAGAAACGAAAAGTTGGCTCGGCTAGAGGGGTGACCCTCCTAGCCGGATCACCCTCTTTCGATGGTAGGGTCACCCTTCTAGCCGAGCCAACTTTTCTCCTTATAAACACTTTGGCTCGGTCAGCCGGGACAACTCCATTGAAATTGAAGTCCGTGTTTTATCTTTAAAACGAACATTGAGGCTTAAATTGCTATGAAAGAAGTTAAATCTAAGTCAACAGTGACCGGTGTGAGTGATTTTAGTAGGGTTAACTTTGACTCGGTCAAAGTGGACAACTTTTCTCATGTAAACAGTCGTGAGAAGTCAGTGAGGAGTTGGCTCGGCAAGGCGGGTGACCCTTCTACCCGAGGCAACTTCCTTCCTATAAACCGGGCCTACGTTATATACAGTAATGAAAGTAATCGTTTCAATTTATTTTTGCAAAATGTCGTATGAATTGCCTTATGCAAATTTCAAAAAAAAAAAAAGGTCAAATTTGGCTCTTTCCTAAAGCCGGGATGCCACATGTTAATGAGTTTTCGACTGTCTCATTCGAATTTATAGTATTTTGCGAAAGTGGAGCTGTTGATGGAAGTGGACATAGAGATTGTAAATTATACCGGCTTCATAACTTGAGTGACAAAATTGAAACCTTGCAGTAGGATCACGATTTCGGTTTCTTCAAACCAAGATTTACCAAGTAAGTTCCATAAGAGGAATTAAAGGGCAAAAAAAAAAACCATTGAACTCGGAATTTTGCCTTACCGGTTTGACCTCTGTTGGTCTTGTATTCATCTAGCAAGGCGGCAAATATTATTCCAGAACAGTTATTCTGCCCAGCGATGAGACATTGAATCACAAATCCCATGATACAAGCGACCCATGAATATCCTTTATCTATGCGAGTTTCGTCTGTGATCATGGCGTTTTTTCTTGATCTAAACTTTCCCATTGCGTTTACTATTCCATAAATTATTTCTCGGCTCCGCTTTTATGAAGACACGTGAAATCCTCAAGATCTACTTTTGTCCAAAATATCGACTACTCAACCAGTATAAACGCTGGATCTTGCTTAAAATCTGTCTGTTCACATTGTACGAAAGTAATCTTGTGGTAATTTCACGCTCCATACCGTCCATTTGTTTCGTGCGCCATATTTGTTGATGTCTCGACGTGTGGACCCTTTGTTCAAACAAGTGGTACCAGCCGACTGGCCAGCTGCGTTTCTTGGCATAGAAGCGACTGGATTGGATTTGTAGAACGTGGATTTGTAAAACGAGGATTTGTAAAACATGGATTTGTAGAAACAAAGTGGCATTGTTAGACTGTTGATTTGTTTAATTTTTTTGTCTGTCCCATTTTAATTTTACTCAGTTATCGCTTGACATATAAATGGTTCCTGAAAAAAAAAGAGTTATTTTCATGGGTATGTTTGCGCTAAACCGACCTCGCGCGCCCGCCAATCGTATACATTTTTCTCTGGAGACCTTCGTGATACCCATGGGTGCTGAACTTAGTATTTATACGCCTTCCCTGTGCACATTCGTCCTCCTTTGCATTCATGCGCCGAGAGGTCTGGAGAGGACTTGCATTTACACACATACATACTTTATTCATCCCAACTGGGCTTTTCAGAATAAAGAGACACTCAATACTATGTACAAGTAAATTAATTGACTAATTGACCAGGAAGTAAAATGACATAATCAAACCGAATAATTGTTAATAAGTAAATTAAATTAATGAAATGAAACAACAAAAATGGAGCAATTAAGTCACTAAAAGTTTGAGATAAGGCCTCTCTTCAGGTAACGTTTGAAGTCCTGTAGTGTCGGTTTCAACTTGAAGAGTAGAATCCAGTGAGGTCCAGAGTTTGACTGTCCTGAAATAAAAAGTTCTTTGCCCTGTGGCTGTTTTATGCAAAGAAATATTTAGCATCTGGGAGTTCCTCGTTGTAGGCTTGTTGATCGTAGCTCTTTGAATATATTTAGAAAATGAAGAGGCTGGTGCGCACCCTGACATACATTTAAAGGCCATTATTGCGTGGCGATAATACAACTGCTGTCTTACATGTAGCCACTTTAAATCTTTAAGGATAGGGGAAATATGGTCGTATTTCCTTGAGTTGCTGACAAAAACCAATATTTGATTTAATTTAGAGTTTATTTGATTTATAGTCTCCCCAATTAGTAGAGCACTCGTGCTCAGCTAGAACGATTTGAGACTTAAATAAAGTTATTATTATTATTATTATTATTATTACGAGCCGCGACGTTTTGTACAGCTTTGATCCTACTTAAGTTGTACTCGGAGGTGTTGCTCCAAACATTACAACAATAATAAAGCATGCTAAAAACTAAAGTATGAACTATAATAGTTAAGGTGGTTGAGTCAAAAATATGTTTGACTCGATTAATCTGGCCTAGGCGCACCATACAACCGGACACTGTCGAAGCTATATGATCGTATGTCAAGCAGGGATTTAGAATGACTCCCAGATCCTTAGCAACGGTGGCCGGTGTAATTTCTTTTCCTAACAAAGTTAGTCGAAAATCCTCTACTTTGCTGACCATCGCTCTGCTGCCAAAAATAATTAAAGTAGTTTTACTAGGTTTTAAAAGGAGTTGACTTCTGAAAGTCCAGTTACTAATTCTGCGTAGATCTTCGTTTAGTTTGGCAATCGCGTTTGCCTGGTGCTGTAGGTTGAAATTCAGTATCAGTTTAGTATCGTCTACGTAGCACTGAGGGGAACTGTGGTGTGGAATACTCGGAAGGTCGTTAGTGTAGATACTAAAGAGCAGCGGTCCCAGAATGCTTCCTTGTGGCACTCCACAAGTCACAGGAAGTTGGGCTGATATAGCATTATGGATTTTAACAACCTGGTAGCGAGATTGTGGGCAACTCTCTCACAAATCTTTAAGAGCACAGGTAACAGTGACATATATATGTTGTGCCGCGTAGCACTATAAACACATGCAAGTGGTGGAACAGAGAATTAACTCTGGAGTGTAAATTAAAGTGCTAATAGAAACCCATGAAAAACCCACTGGGCGTTAGCCCTAGTAAAGGGTATCAGGGAACCACACGAGGCAAAGAAAAAATTCTTATGACCTCGGTGGGAATCGAACCCACGACCAGGTGTGTTTATAGTGCTACGCGGCACAACATATATGTGTACCCTTACTTTCTCTTCGCCGCGATTAACCATCTCCATCGTCCCCGACTTTCTCTGTCCGACCTCGTAGCTTAGTCGGCAGTGCAACGGTAGATCTAATCCGGAGGTCGTGGGTTCGATTCCCACCGAGGTCATAAGAATTTTTTCTTTGCCTCGTGTGGTTCCCTGATACCCTTTACTAGGGCTAACGCCCAGTGGGTTTTTCATGGGTTTCTATTAGCACTTTAATTTACACTCCTGAGTTAATTCTCTGTTCCACCACTTGCATGTGTTTATAGTGTTACGCGGCACAACATATATGTGTACCCTTACTTTCTCTTCGCCGCGATTAACCATCTTCATCGTCCCCGACTTTCTCTGTCCGACCTCGTAGCTTAGTCGGCAGAGCAACGGTAGATCTAATCCGGAGGTCGTGGGTTCGATTCCCACCGAGGTCATAAGAATTTTTTCTTTGCCTCGTGTGGTTCCCTGATACCCTTTACTAGGGCTAACGCCCAGTGGGTTTTTCATGGGTTTCTATTAGCACTTTAATTTACACTCCTGAGTTAATTCTCTGTTCCACCACTTAACAGTGACATAGGCCTGTAATCGTTAGGAATCTCCCGGTCGCCGTCCTTCAAAATAGGTGTCACTTCCGCAATTTTCCAAACGTTGGGAAATTGAGCAGAAAGAAAAGTGGCATTAATAATCGATGTGATTGAAGGTAGAATGGAAGGTAGACAGTTTTTACCCATCCCTCCTCCCCTCGGCGAGGAAAGCCTCCTTTCCCGCTGCACTTCTTACCACGCATGGAAATTATTTTCATTTTCATATCTTAGCCCCTCCGCACATGGACCAGAGGTGCAGCGTCTCAGTGAATATCGTCCTACTGTTTTTTGTCCATTGTTGGGTAATACTGGCATCTGGAAATGTTAAAGAACAATCAAGAAGTGCGAGAAGCACTTCTCAACTGTTACCAAATTACAGGTTATGTAAACAAAGTACTACTCATTGGAAGCTCAACCCTTCCACAAGCATGACCAATAAATAGTTCCTTCTTCAAAATATCATTACATTGCCAAGTAAACAGGTGATGACAATAACGAAAAAATCAACTTGGGGATATTGTTTGATTAAACACCAAATTCTCAGAACTAAAATTATACACAAAATATAGCAGAAGGTATGGAGAATTAATATTGAAATCATGGGAGTGAAGGCTCAAGTCTTACTTAATTTGCATTTTTCATAATTCTATCACCTATATAATTTACTTCTTAGATATGGTGACAACAACAATCAGTTTAATGTACTCATCTGCTTCTAGGGTAAAGTAATCTTGAGCATACAAGAAGCTAGCCTACTTTGAGCTGCTAGTTTTCAAAAGAGTAGATGGATTTACATAGGCTACAAAATAGGTGGTGGAGGGGCTTCTTGGTAAGGATGAGAGTTCACCAAAACATGATGATAAAGCTGGTGGTGAAGCAGCCTATGCCTTCCCATCCTTAGCTTACATTGTTCATTATCATTTCTGATATCACAATTTCTGGTACTCTCACATAAAAAGGGAGCTTGTCACAAGCAAAAGTAATCGATCATTCCTGTTGCATCTCACTCATTTTTCAAGCCCTACATACTCGGTAGCTGGCAATTTTCATCAAAGCGACAACCACAAAAGCCTTCTGTATTCCACACTAAAAAGCCTATAAGCAAGTTACTATCTGAAATACAGCAGAGAAAAACTTCTGGCTATATGACCAATTCAAAACACTGGTCTCCATGTGATGGGTGTTCAACATTATAGATTTGAGTGAATATTTACCCTGAAAATCCAAAAACCATGAACACCAGAAATATTTATTTAATCTTACTGATTCAAGTAAAAAGCCAATCACACACAAGAAAACAAAACCGCAAACAGTAACGGTATTAGCCCAATTTTGATATATTAAAATTCACTCTTTCACAAAAGACATCACCTCGAGCCTCCAGGGAAAAAACTCATACAAATCCTTATTTGAGTCCCAGGAGGCTTGAAGTCATGTTTATTCTTTTAAGTTCAATTTTAATATATTGAAATTGATCTATTAGGTTGTGGTTTCATGTCGCTTCTAACTGGTTGCTGCACAATGGGAAACGTCAAAATCGAATCAAACTGTTCACGGTTTTTGGATTTCCATAGTAAAACATTAACCATACTAGAAATATATGTTATAATGTAATCCTATACAGCTGTCAACGACCATTAAGTCATAGCTAACCATTTTATGAGACTCTGAACAGTGCCTATATTATAAACTCTCTTTATATTAAACTTTATCACTGCACTTCAGTGTTGAACTTTTGGGGGAGTTTATTTTTCAGTCCAGCTTTAATCCAACTATTGTAGATTGTTTTTGGAGGTATTACAACAAAATAATTATTTGCTGTCATCAACGCACCTACCCATTATTAGCATCCCTGAGTTCCCACCCTTGATGCTTAACAAAAGAAGCCAGCAGCTGGTGAAAATCACCTCTAACCGGGTGTCCCTGGCCAGCTACTCTGCTAGAATATTCCTATAATTCTTTAGTCACTGCAGTTTACTGTGGTATAAGATGCCAAAATGGCCACCTACTTCAAAACTTTCTGAGAACCCTGCTCTCCCTACACCACAGGGTTCCATATACTAGCCGCTAAATAAAACTCTCTGACCCCATGCCCTACTCCAAACCTGAAACTGAATAAAACACCACATGAGGTCATTATCATGGTTTCCTACTATGCATAGCTATACTGAAGGCTCCATAAATAAAAATCTAATCTTTTAACTTTTTATTCATACATGTATTTTAATTTGACCAAATTGTTTACCCAGTC
Source organism: Galaxea fascicularis (assembly GCA_948470475.1). NCBI lineage: Eukaryota > Metazoa > Cnidaria > Anthozoa > Scleractinia > Euphylliidae > Galaxea > Galaxea fascicularis. Next base: position 8,807,847 of record OX419338.1, on the reverse strand, counting down.
TATGAAAGTTCAATCCTACAGCAGTGAACATAACTGTCAGCAACTTTCTGATCGTTCAATCAATCAATTCAAAACAAATGACTGCCAAACTTGTTCATTGGGATGCGAATCACAATACATCATCTTTTTATCATCAGAGTTTCCAGCACAAGCAAGACAGGTTTTTCTCTCTCAAACCTGCAAACAGACTATCAAAACAAGCGAATCTCTTCCTAAGACTAAAAAAGTTAGAGGCCATTAACATACTCACTTTTTCCCCACTTAACACGTCAACTGGACATTTAGGAGTGGAAGGGGGTAAGGTGATCCAGTTTTGAACATTAGTGTGGGGCATTTTTTAGCAAAAGCAAACTGAGCCATTTTAATAAAGTTGATGTCATGTTGAGATTGGGACATGTGACATTACTATTCAGTAGATTCTGGTTTTCTCTTCTGAATGTTGAAGTCGGAGGCAAAAACGTTAATAGGAAAAAGAAGATATACAGATGTTGCAACAGAACAGGTAGTAGAAAGCATCATTTGATTTATAAAAGTTTTCTCTACATTTTAAAAGCGATACTGCTGACATCTACATGTAATGCATTTCACCAAAATACACTGTACTGAAATCAAGTGACTTTTGGGGCAGCAAAATTTCAAGTGGATGTTAAGGACAGGGTTGGAGGAACTGTCCTAAACGTCCAGTTGACATTAAGCAAGAAGGCGTGAATGTGTTGAGGGCCCCTTACAGTATAGTGTATAAGAGAATTGACTCACTTACTTAGGAACTCCAGTTGTAAAAGTAAATCTTCTGCCATGTTGGTAGGTAGTCTACGAGAGGATTGAGTACAAAAGAAATACCAGGTATAGTATCATTCATAAATTTCAGAAAACCGAGAATCCTGGTCTTGGAGTAGTTATCGTAAAATGGTGATCGCAAGAGGTATAACAGCAGAAGAAGCGTTCTCCTGGACAATTCGGATTTTTCTTCTTCATTCAAGTCACTTGGGTCGCCCATGAGGGCCAACGAGGTGACATCCACACCACAAGAAATCAACCATGGTTTCCATGAAACTTGCCCAAAAAGAAACATGCTTGAAATGTGAAGCAGAGGCCTTGAAATGTATAAACTCTCAGCAAACAGCCTCCGTGATGACAGACCTGTTGGATGAATTTCCTTTTTTGTTTCCGAGGTCTCCTTTGGAATCCTCCAGGAACGTGTGGAGCCAGTTGGTGTTGCACTTAGGGACCTCATGAGTCTTCCAGATCTGGCCCCTCTCCAGGTTGGTCCTGATTTAGCAACACTGTTGCTTTCACCTGAGGTTCCAGTTTGTTCTTCAATCTCACTTGCTCCATTGGTCACGTCTTCATCATCAACAGCGGTTCCACGGTTTAACAAGTTGGATCGATCCAGGGGCGGAATAGGAGGTGTTCGCTGAAGCCCAGAGTTATACTTCAACAGCAGTGCGAACCTCAAGGCGGCCTTTGCTATTTGCAAGATGACGACAATTATCCACTTGCCGGCATCCCCCCACAAACGACCAGCACCGAGCTCAATAAACACCTCCAAATACTCCACCACAGTCAACCAAAGCAAAACGGGATTTTTCTTGGATGCAGTAGTTTCACCAAAAGTTACTTTCCCCTCGCGAAATATGCCGTCGTTGAGAAGAGTCAGAAGTTGCGAGGCAGAAAACACGAGTTCGGCTAGCGCTTCAGAAGCACCGAATCTTCCAGGAAGAATGTACGAAAAGGCACGCAAAATAGATTCGATCTTCGAAACAGACTCAGGGTTTTGAAGAACAAATTCTCGATATTTTCGCCGAAGAAGATCCGCGTGTGTCGTGCCGAAAGCTATCAGTTCTTGTGAAGTTTGGAGAAACCTAGACAGGAAGGGTCGATCCGACATTTTGCTTTCGATTTGATGCGATCTCACTGCGCATGACAGAGTGCACAGAGAACAAAAGGGTACCCATCTCCGCACGGTGAGGGGGAAAGGGATGGTTGTTGCTGTTCGCTGAAATTATATTTTTCCCAATAAAACAGCTTGCAACAAATAGAAAAACTTTTTTCCGGTGGAATTTTGGCATGAATTTCTGAATTTCCGGACATGAAAAATGTAGTGAACGTGTCGTTGTGTTGTTACCACGATCGAGAATGCGATGAGGCCGTTTCGGAGTTGCGTAGGGAACTGGGGCGAGTTTCAAATTTGAAGTAATCGATGAATTGACACCAGCACATGAAAGATAACATTGAGATTGGTCGTTTGATCAAGTTTGATTCTTTTAGGTTGAACAGAGACCAAGATATGGGCTTAAAAACATCGTTCAAATCCATACAAACGACTCTAATTTTGAGGCTGCGCTGCGTCCCACAAAACCATAAAAACTCAAAAAATATTATTCAGTTTTCTGACAAGTGCAAAATCCCATCATCCATCCACTAAAAAAAAAGCAGAGTTTGTATGGTTTTTCACCCACACTTGGCATCTCTCATCCACACTTGGTGGCATTCACTCCGCTCCGAAAGTGAAGAATGTGAGAGATGTATATGAAATGAATCACATGAACTGCGGAAATTGAATCAAATGAAGACTGATCATCGCAGTTGTGAACGCAATTATATGCAACTGCGTAACCGAAGCCTGAAAAAAAGCTCGGTTGTTTAGAGCATTGCACTGGTATCGCGAGGTCACGGGTTCAAACCCCGTTCTCAAACTCATTAATAATTCATTAATTTAAAACAAAGGAAATCCCAACCGTGAAGGGGGTTTGGATACCCGGTTAATTAGCATAGATTTTGACGATTTTGTTTCTCTGTTAATTCCTTAGTTTTTGATTCAGTTGAGAAGATATATCAAACACTCGAGGCAGCGTTTCATCGGCCATCCAAACACCTCAAATTCCGTCAAAAATACTCCGCTCACTGTCCGCTGGGCGTCGTATTTTCAACTGTCTTCTCGGTGTTTGGACATCCCGATGAAACTCTGTCTCTCGTGTTTTGATATATTACTTGAAGTGCTGAATTTTTTTCAGGCTTCTTTACGCAATTGCATATAATTGCGTTCACAACTGCGATGATCAGTCTTCATTTGATTTCATTTCCGCAGTTCATATGATTCATTTCACGTAGATCTCTCACATAATAATTATAAAACTGCGTCCCTTTCTTAATGGTTACTTCGATGGTTAAGTCGGTAAATGCAGTCGTTTTTTGAAAATATTAAATTTTGGATTGGTTAAATTCCTCAATTTTTCTGCATGAATTTGTCAAGGAAATACCGGTGCTGGTGGTCATTTTCGTCCAGTGAGTATTTTTACAACCTTGACCTCTTCATGAGACACAGCCTATTTTTTTTGGTCTTCATGATACAACCTAAACTGGCACTGAAAAAGAACAGACATGATCGGCTTGAGCAAATTTTTCTTTTTATATTTGCAGTTACTTCACCTCTTTGTGAAAAAAAAGTAGTTAACAAGGGCAACCAATTACAGGAAAAGTTAAGGTCAAATTTTAGCGAACCAACGAAAGTGGAAATGGATCGAGTCAAAAAAGAACTAGCAAATATTGTGTGTAAAAAAACACGAGGAGCTATGACACGTAGTAAGGCACAATGGTACGAGTTCGGTGAAAAGAACAATAAATATTTCTACAACTTAGAAAAAATAAACCACAAGAAGAAACATATAACCTCGACAACAAAAGAAGACGGTAACATGGTCCTTGAGCCTAAACAAATTTTAGAAGAAGAGTTAACAAGGGCTGATGTAACTGTGAAAGACTGGTGCAGCAAGATTATAAATAGCGGCTCAACAAACCAAGCTTTTCGAAAGCCGTTTTACAAAGTCGAAGTGGGCGGCATACCCAGCTTTCGCGGTGCTATCGTCGAAGGTTGTAATAATGGGACCCCGGAGAAGTTTTCAGAGACTGCTGGCGTTGACTAAGGCGTGCAGTTGTTCCGACTCGCGGCAAACCCCTCTTACTTCTTTGGTTCCCTTGTAGTTGAACGACAAACACTGAGAATCATCCACACACAAGCAGTGAAACAACGAACTGAGTTCATCCTGGCAGACAAGTGAAAAACATGACCAACTAACTCATGGTTTTCCACAGCATCTCTGTAAATATCAAGGGCATAGCTTTGGCAGTTTCCTTCACAGGGGGCTTTGACACGACTGAATGAAATTTTGAGGATAGAAAGCACGAAAAAGCCGGCGATAAGCATTTCTGCGCTTGATAGAGTTTGCTTATTTGCGTATTGATTCAAGTGTATCCGTTATTTTCCAATATGTTTACAGAAAGTTAAATTTCTGGCACCTTCCTTCCTTCCTTCCTTGTCACCTGAATTTGTGAGATGCTTCCTTCCGCTCCGCCCACTTGCCAGACATCTCAAAACGCAATAGCATTTCGTTATAACTTCTTTAACAGGGACCGCGCAGCATTTTTGCGATTGGGGGGGCTAAATAAAATGCCGAGGGCGTTTTTAGCGCGCGCCGCAGGCGCAAGCGTCCTAGGGGGGGTCCGGGGGCATGTTCCCTTGGAAAATGTTTAAAATAAATGCTTCTAGAATGGCTAAAAATACATCCCAATATAGCAGACACAGTGAATACTATCAGGCTAATAAACACCAAATTTGAACTAATCTATGAAAGCAATAAAACAGTAATTTTTCAATTGAAAAAATTTTTTTTCCAAAATTATTGGGGGGGCTGAAGCCCCCCCCCCAGCCCCCCCGGCTCCGCGGTCCCTGTTTAAATTACACGGCCGGGGTACCATTGTTCAACTCAACTTGCAGCTGCAGACTTCGTCGGTGCAAAAATATATAGCGCGACAGTTTAGCAAGAATCTACCCAAAATAATTTTATAGTCGTTAAAAAAGTGGTCGCACATGTTGACTTGAACTTATGTTTGTAAATACTTTACTGAGTTTATATACAGGCCTGTAGCCTGGGTTTTCAATGGAGGAATGGAGGGGGGGGGGTGGGGTGCGTCGGACCGTGATTGGCGGCCGTTCGAGCGCTTCCGGCGCGAGTTGGTAGGTGTGTGTCTCTCCAATAACACAATACAAGGAAAAGTCTTGACCTTCCTGATTTTAGTGACGGAATTTGTAAGCAGTGTTTCAGTCTAAATTACACTTAAGTTTTTGTTTGCTAGTGACTGTTCGTTGGATGCACCACTTGATTAAAACTTTATTTACAATCTATGCCAGCTTGTTTGGTTCTCAAAGTGTCGTTTGAGAGATCGGTCCAAAATAGGTGGACCCGGGAGGCGGACCTCTGCCGCCCGTGAGGGGAGGGGAGAGGGTGCGGTGCGTCATACACCTGTTCCTATCGGCTGTGATATACTGTACATGATTCATACGTATGCTCGTCCGAATGTGACAAAATAGCAAACTGGCAATTTTTCATGTCAAGATATATTTTTCTAAATCAAGTCTTTTATATTCATGGCAAGTTTCTATATATTCATGTCAAAACAATTTATTCCTTGTCAATGCGACTTGCTAGCTATCAAGTGTGTGTGTGTGTGTGCGTGTGTATGTTTTTTTTTTTCATGTCAATTTACGTGCACAATTTTATACATCAAGAAAGACTAGTGACGAGCTCGGTCTTTTGCCAAATTTGGTTATTTGGCGGGAAACCGACATGGCAGATGAAAGGAGTGAGAACTGACAGGAACTCGTGAGAAGGATAGTTCACAGTGTGAACAGAAACGAAACCAGTAACAATGGAAGTACTTCGAATTCGGTTCAAAATAGAGCGAGCAATGCCGAAGAAGAATTAAATCCGTCCATCTGAAGAATACACCTTCTCTTAATGCTTGAATCTGTTCGACGGACATCGTAAAGAAGTCCAGAATATGCTGGGGATGAAATACCAGCGCTTGAACCTGTTGTAATGTCCTTATAGTCATTTTCCTCATTATTATCACAGTATAGGCTTTCCAGTGTCTCCAAGATTCGTCTCAGAGCGTTCAAAAGTTGCTCGATGTCGCATTTGAGAGCCCCTTGGTGAGGACGTGATTCGGTTATGCGTTGATACACGACACGTAATGTTTCTTCATACTGTTCTAGTCTTCTCGATAAGAACTCAGCTTGGTCGCCATCGCGCACATCCAGGCATGCGGTGCATTGACTGAAAATAGACAAGATATTTGAGAAAAACTCTTCCGCGTTGGGAATGAAGAAATTGTCGGCCGCCATGTTGTTTTTCCTGCGGTCTGTTCCCAGACTCCCCCGTAGTCAAACCCGAGCTCATCACCAGTCTTTCTTGATGTATAAAATTGTGCACGTAAATTGACATGAAAAAAAACATACACACTTGATAGCTAGCAAGTCGCATTGACAAGGAATAAATTGTTTTGACATGAATATATAGAAACTTGCCATGAATATAAAAGACTTGATTTAGAAAAATATATCTTGACATGAAAAATTACCATTTTGCTATTTTGTCACATTCGGACGAGCATACATACGCTTAAGCAAGCCGACGCCAGACGTTAGAAAAAAAATATATCGTGCGAACTCCGAAAGGGATACTTTTTTCAGGCTTCGGGTATTTAAAAGGATAGGGGTTTCGGGAGTGAAAGTATGTGAAAGGGAGGCGAAATCTATCATTAGGTATATCTCTTCCGTTTATGTCCTACCGTAGAATAGTTCATAACTTGATTCCGAGGGTTTACAACTGGCCTGCGGTGTTTTTGAGTGGGTATGCCGGCCCGTAGCAGGGGGAAGCGCATTGCATATTTTTCTGTTTCGGTCTTCTCGTACTCCATTTTCGATTTCTTGCGGATTTCCAATGTATACTTATTCCCAGATTCCCGTTCTCTGTTTTAGGGCCTGATTACATGAGCCGGGCTGGTTTGAGTTTGCCGGGATCTCGGCATGTTTGTTAAACGCAACAAAAATCAACTTCGCGATTACATGACAACCCGGGGCCAGCCCACACCGAAGCAGCCCGGCTCATGTAATCAGGCCCTTAGTAACATCCTTAATAATTATGCTCAACTTGTCCTAACTTTAGCCCGGTCTGTGAATACTATGCTATCATGTGACCTCTCACGCTGAAAATCCTTTTTTAACACCTTCACACCATCTGCAGACCTTTTTCAAGGCTTTTAGGGCTAAATATCACAGAAATAAAGAAAATTTTGGCTGGCATATTTAAAACGGCCCATTGGCTATTTCAGTGCCTATCACGGTGATTTATCCAACTAGCCTATTTCACAATGGCTGAAAATCTGTTACAATCTGCAACAGACGTTTCCAAAATGTACAGGCCATAAAGATGACTAATGCTCCAGTATGATACCAATGAGGCCACCAGATTGTTATCTGTACATAACCAGCCTCTTTTTAAGATAACTGGTATTTGTAATGCCAGCAGGCCCAACTTTGACTAAATTTTGATGTTGAAAAATACACGTAGCTCCAATAAAGGGCAGGAGCCTGCATGGTAGGCATAAAGGGGGAAGGGGGGGGGGGGGGAGGTGGGCAGCAAGAAAACAAGAGAAAAATGGATTTTTCTCTCATTTTCTTGCTCCCCATCCCCTCCCCTTTTACACCTGCCACGCAGTCTAAAATGCAGAGAATCTGTTGTCAATCCATTACAGAACTATTATTACAATCAAACATCAATTATCTGAACTTGTCGGGAGACCTAAAAATAAAGTCCGGATTAAGTTGAGTGTCCAGATAATGGAAAATATGAATATTAATGAAGTCGCATGTGTATGATATGATATGTTTCCTGATGCAATTTGCAAAGCAGGAAGTGCTTTTCAGGCTAAAAAGTAAGACAAACTTGTGGAATAAACAATTTCAGTAAGGGTTCCATGGGTCATTTCTGCTACTATCAATATTCCTGAAAAAAGAAAAAAATTGAGAGCGGAGAGAACAGTCTGGACAATTGGGCTCTGGATAATCGATCTTCCACTGTACATTTACATGAAAAAAGAGTGCGCTAGAGGAATTGTGCCAAGAGGTCTGTTAACCAAATAAATTGGCTTATCAGGCTAGCCTGGCTCTGTTTATGTCAACTGCCTTGTAAAGAAATGTCACAGTTAAATTCCCAAAATATACAAAAAAGACAAACACACTGTGGTGCATTTACTCTGAGCACCTGTAGCTTTCAAGACATGGTCTGTGATTGGAGAATGGAACAACAGATAATCCAACACAAATTCCACTGGCCCTTAGCTACAGGCCATAGGGACCAATGGTCTGGAAGAACTACAGGATTACTTGTTTACAGGGGGGTGGAATGTGATCCCGAAATACACTCACTAAGCCAGTTAATGTACAATGAGTTCTTTTATCCAGGAAAATAAACCAGAGTTAATATACTTAGATTTTACTCCTTGCGATAAAACAACCATACAAGCTGAACTCTTAAGCTGGACTACAATGAATCAAAATTCATAAAACTATTTGTATGTACAACGCATTCTTGAAAATAATTCAGGTCATTTATTCTCCTGACGAAGGTAATAAATCTGTGGTAGTCGATATAATGTACTTAAATATACAAGGTACACAAAATGAAAAAGACTAAATGCCAGGCTGAAAGTAACACCAGTAAGGTTGAAGGAATGATCGATTCGATCGACTATAAACCGTAAAGTATGCCAGTTCACAAAACTCTCAATACCTCATAGTTAATTTAGCAGACACGACTCGTAAGTTGGGACCATATATTTGATGTTGATGAAAGCATCGGGGCCTCCATGTTTTTCCAGAGCTTCGAGAGTTTCTTGAATCAAGTCACCGACATTTTCTCTTTTCTGTTGGCTGTAGTCGATTCCGTCACCGGAGTTGATATTTTTATTCTTGAAGATATTTAATATCGGGAGGATTTGCCTGTAGTAGGGCACAAGGGCTTCACCGACCATTTGAGCAGAGATCACAAGATGCTGTAGCGCTTTCAGTGTGGTACAAATCACCTTGATATTCCGCGTGTTTAGCGCTTTCTTGATGGGAATGATGAGCTGCGGAATCACAGGCAGAACTTTGTTTCCTCCGTGCTCCAGCATGTCATGGACTCCTTGCCGAGCGAAGAATTCGCAGGGGTGCGATGTGTCGGATAACCCTTCGAAGAAAAGCGGAAGATAATGATGGTAATCAAGCCTCTCTATTTCCACCTTCCAAGCGATCTTGTTTCCTTTCGTGTCGTGCTCTAAGGCAATTGGAAAATCGCCTCGATCGTAGCATTTTTTGAAACTCGTCCTTTCCGAGGGTCTTGGTTTGAAAGCCCCGGCACTAGGAGCCGGAAAAACCTGATGCAGAAATAAAGTAAAAACAACAGTTTCAGCAAATTCAAAGCTACATGCCAAGGTGCCTTACAACATAAACTTGAATGTACGAGGACACAATTGCTTACCACTGCGTTTGATAACCTGGACTTTGTCGTAAAAGGATCAGCTACGATTGTGGCATGATATGTAAAAGCCGGTTTATCCTAGGAAACATGGAAGTAGGATGAGCACAAGTATGATCAAGATCACAAGCCTAAAACACTAACGAAAGAGGATAGCATTTTTACCACGGAATACATTTTCAACAATAATACTTAGTTTACCTTTTCTTTTTCTTCTTGCTTTTGCCGACGAGTTCTTGGCATGGGATATTCCTTGGTTTGTTGCATGACGTTCATATACATTGCTGGAGAAGGATAAGAAACATAAGAAAGACACGAAACAATATTCTGAAACGTGCCACAAACACTGGCCCAACAACCTCACAGCAACAAGAAGTACTTGGCGACAAGGTCTGTTTGCTTTGTTGCCATAACTACCGTGACCCGGTTCCAAATAAGGAATATCCGGGTTTGTTTTTCGTCTTCTTTGGTGCTTTTATGCGGTATTGTAAAATGAACTTCGTAGTGCCTTGACCCCGCGATACTTGAAAGTCTGAACAGCGGATGATTACAACAAGGAAACATGGCTGCCCAAGTTCCAGCGAGCTTGAAAACGATTTCTCCCTATCTAAAAACCGCCCAGGAATACGATAAAAGAGATCCTGTTGTAGCTTATTACTGTAAGTCTAACTTAATGTTCTTTTTTGGTGCAAGTTATAAATGTACTTCGATTTATATGAGGGAAAAGAGTATGCTTCACACCTGTAAGCTTAAGTCTTATGGCTGTTTATAGTACAAAAAATAGCGATGACATCAGAAACCTAGGGTGGTTCATCTGCTGTTAAGCTTGGACAAGTAATGGGACAGAATCGTTATTGAATGTTGAAAAGGGAGGAGAGAAGAAATACCCATTCAATTCAAAGCGGACAGACTGCAAATTGTAGTAGTTGCCAAAATGATGATGATGCTCTTGCGAAACTCAAGCTTAAAGCAACAGAAAATTGATGAGAATTCGATTGACTTGCAGCTGCAGTAGTTGAACAGAGAAACTTGGCAAGAAAAGCATTTTTGACAGCAAATTTTATTGTACCAACGTGTGTGTATAGAGAAAGGTTGCACCCAGGGTCTGCTTCTGTCTTTTGTTGCATTCTATAAATCATTTTAGCTTTTTTTGTCTGCCTAAGCATGTATCTTATATGCAGTTATTAATAATGGTAATAGTGTAACATGCCTGTGAGAAATATAGTACTGTATGCTAGTTACTTGGCAAAGGGCAGTAGTACAACTGAAATGGAAATCAGAGTCCCAGGCAAGAATCGAACCTATGACCTCTGTAACACTGGTAGGATGCCCTAACCACTATTGAGCCTCATGCAGACCTGTGGGGCACTGTCTTAGAACCCTAGGTGAATGACTTATCTCACTGAGGTTCCTGTAACTCAGTGGTTAGAGCATCCTGCCTGGGACTCTGATTTCCTTTTCAGTTGTCCTTTCGCCCATTTCCAAGCAACTAGCACATCATGTAGAATATATTATTAGAATACTTTTTCTCTAGCTGATTGGTTTGAATTAAGTCATTTAAAAGAGTTGCCTTTCCAGGCTATGCATGGCTCAGTTTGAGACGCCATCCATTTTCACAGCAGATCATTGCTATACCACCCCCTTCCTTCATCTAAACCTTTATTTAGGGCTTGTTGTTATAGTCCTTGGAAATCCATTGGAAAGGTCTGTGGGAACATTCTGGACAGCATTGTTACATTTATGTATTTCTTGGAAAAATTAGTTGATGATCACATGGAAAACATTTCAAAAGTGGTGTTAGTGTCTTTAGATATAATTTTATTTTGCCTTAAGAGTCTTTTCTTCTTCCTTCAGGCCGCCTCTATGCAGTTCAAAAAGGTATCAAAATTGATTCCAAGGGAAAGGACAGTAGACCTTTTTTGTTAGATATGATGGATCAGTTAGAAAAGGTTAGTTTTAGTGAAAACTTCAGACAGGAGGTTTGTCAAAAAAGAGGAATATTGACAGCTGAGTTCATCGTTTGTAGATGTGGATCGCGACGTTTTGACTGCTACATGTATACTGCTGGTCTTTGTCAGCAGTTGAAACGTTGCAATCCACATCCATATGACTCGGCTATCATTTAAACCATGATGATCAACACCTATCATAATAAGGGTAACATTATTATGTACTATGTGTTGCAGCTTTATCATTGATAAACTTGTTTTGTTTTTCTTAATATCTGTATGGGAAGGTTCTTCCCTCATCGTTTTACTTTGCCAGTCATATTATTCTCTCTAGTTAATTACTGATCAGCTACTGCAGGGATTTCAATAGAAGCCAGCTACTGCCGGAGCTCTGGCAGCTGTGAGTCATCACATCACTGGCTACTTTGTCATGTTGGTGACTAACAGCTACTTGAAAAATATAACTCTTAAAATGACTGCTTTGATTTCCACATCCACCTACTATCACAGGGGCATACCCCTGCTAGAAATCTTATTGAAAGCCCTGCCACTGGAGCCTATTAAATAACCGATGAAAATCGTGTCTTTTCAACAGAAACTCACAAGCAAGGAAACAAAAAACTTTCTTCTGCTTGGTTAATTTCTTTTGTTTGTCTTTAAAAAAAGAAATCATTCATGCATCACTTTAGTTGGTGCAGTTTTAGAATAAAGTTTTATGCTAATTTGCTGAATCCAGGCTTTCAAATCACCATTGCAAATAAGTACAAAGCTACAGTGCAGTCTGCACATTTCATACATGAAAATGAGTTTGTATAATTACGTCAAAATGGAGTGATGTTTTAGAAACAACTGGATTCATTAATAATCATATCAAAGGCCAGATGATACTGTTGGTGTATATTGGCTCTTTCACAGTAAACTGTTAAATTTTCAGTCTCTCGCTGCATTGTAATTTCTTATGTCTTATTTTATTTTCATTTGTTCCTTTCACCGTAGAGTGGGTAGCTCACGTGAGGGTTTGTGATAAAACTTGTTTTCTGGACTGCTGGTAGTCTGTGGATTTCTTTGTGCATCTCACCAAAAAGTACTGAATTTGTTATTTTGCAGAAAAAGAAGGAATTGGTCTCCCAAGGTCATGAGGCTGTTTCTGATGATGTTGTTGCCCAGCTTCATTTAGATGAAAAAGCTTTACAACTTTTCTTGTGGGCAGATACTGAAGATCGGAGTGCAAATTTTAACAAGTATGTCAATTTCAATATTTCCGTCCATGCTACTGGCCTTGTTTTCAGAGAACATAACAGGCAGTTTTGGGTGCCATTTCAGAATTTGTAATCCTAAAAAATATTATTGCACATGCAGCTGTTTTAATCCTGGAAATATGTCAGTTGCAATCAAAGAACAAGATTTTTTTTCTGAATAAAGTAAGTTTCCAGTACTTTCTGGCACATACACTTTTGTGGATCAATACAGTTAGTTGATACACAATGGTGATGTGAAATAAATGCCTAATCTTTGCAAATCAGTCAAAAACAAGCTCAGTGACCATCACTATTTTATTGTTGAGCAAGAATTTGTGTCAGGATCCAACATTTTGTAAAGATTAAAAGACTTTTTTTTGTAGAGAGGGGGGGGGGGGGGGGATCAGTGCCACCTTAAATTTTAATGTGGCTTCGAATCTAGTCTCACAAATTGAAGTCAAAGTAAACAATGTACAAGTTGTGGGAGTAATGACCCAACAAAGTAAAAGTGCTGGAGAATGGTGTTGACCAACTAACTCAACATAAATTTATACTTTTCTTGGGTGATTTTTCTGTGACTGTTTTAGAAATGTTGTCAAGTCATTTTACACTGCCAGTCTTCTTTATGATGTCCTCACACAGTTTGGTGAATTGTCACAGGAGGTAATTATAAGTTATGTATTTTTAAACAACTTGTAATAGCTAAACTTTCAGCACTGGTGGAGAGGGAGACCTGCATGTACATGTGCACCCAGCATGGAAAATTATGCTGTTGAACACATTTATAATTGAGCAAACATTAACGGCGATTTAGATGGTACGATTTTTGCTTACAACAGTCGCATGCAGCTTCTGTAGCATGCACTGCTCGCACTATGTAAAAAGTTGTATACAACACTTTTTTTTAATTATTTATTAAACATCATTTAACATCACATTACAATAAACTTTACAATAACAGGGCGGCAAATAAAAAAGGAGGCGAAACAGTAAAAAAGAAAAAAAATCATGTTTCAAAACCATTCAACAGTCATAGGTATAGGTAAATTGAATGACAAGTGTTGTATACAAAAACATATTTATTTATTTTTGTATACAACACTTGTCATTCAATTTACCTATACCTATGACTGTCATATGGTTTTGAAACATGATTCAGAATCTTACGACAAATGTTAGGCCGCTTGCGTCTGTGGTAGAGAAGTTGTAGGAGCATTCACACGGCACAACTTTGTTCTATGTTTTGTCACATACGCCAAGACGCACGCAACAAATTGTACCGTCTAAATCACTCTTTAGACATTCACGTATAAATGTAACTCGTAGAGTAATGGTAGTTGCAGAAAGGTGGTATTCCTGTGTATCCAGAAGTTGTTTTGAAATTTACAGTAGTTTGGCTGGTAAAGCAGTTAATTTTTGAATTCCTCCATTTTTATTGCAGTTGTTTCAAGCCATTAATAAATCATTTGTCTCTTTCCAAGGGAGCCCATCATCAAAAATATGCCAAATGGAAGGCTGCTTACATCCACAAATGTCTAAAAACTGGAGAGACACCCACTCCAGGGCCTGTGGGTGGAGATGACGACGGCTTCTTTGGAGAAGAGGGAGGGGCTTCTTCTTACCCTCCCCCTGGTAATACTCAACAACCTCCTGGTTACCCTGTGCAACCTATGAACTTCCCAGGACAGCCTTACCCTCCAAATCAGCCACCTTATCCGATGCCGCCTTCTCAACCTAGTGCATATCAGGTATTTTGAACAAAATACAGTGAAAGGAACCAGAGAGGTTAAATGCAATCACCAGGGGTTTCAGTATTTTTTAGAATTGCTGTCTCAGCCAACCAAAGTAGGTGGCGACCTGATGAACACTTTTTAATCATTTGAGTGAAAATCTAGACAATGTAGATGGTAGGGAGAGGTAAATTATGACAAAGAAGGTGGCAGATTTTGCTGGTTGCCAGCTTCTAATGAAACCCCTGAATCACTGCTTGAAAATCTTGATCATTTGACCCATCCTTAGCTGACAGGCAGATGGACAGTTTGTAAGTCTGCAACACAACTGTCTGTAATGTCTTAAGGGCAATGCAGGACAATATCAGGATTCAAGTACAATGTATTGGATCTGAAGTACACTCTCCTCACCTTACATGTAGAAAATTAAACTATTTGCTCCACCTTTCATTTATACTGAAAGTAATGGGTTATCAAATATAATTAGTTACAGCAGGTCACAAGAACAAAATGTAAAGCATTTAGTTTGTAAATCTACATGTTTAAAACAGTGAGGATTAAATACTTTGTTGGAGGATAAATAAACCCTGTGTCAAATCATGTGCTAAACATCCAAGTGTTTTATAAGATTTTCAAATTGTAAATTAATGCATTTTAAAATAACATTTTTATGCAACTTGTTTATCTTTATTCATTTTCATGCAACAAATTAATTATATAATAATTATTTATTTGAGATATCTTGTGTTATACAATTATTGTAGCTTATGGTTTATTGATAAGTTTGATATAATGAATCATAGGGTGATTTTACTTAACCTGTTGTTACGAAAAATGTCATAGCTAAATCCCAGAAGATTCTAGAACTGAAAATCATTGAGCCATGACCAAGTTGTGTAAGAACTTTCCGGAATGTTCTATTCCTTTATGTAATATACCCAGGTTAGAAACTGTGTCATACTACTAAATTTAGCGATGTATAGAAGTTTCTAGAACCCTAAACTAAATGTATAAAAGAGCGAGACTTTTATTTAGATGAGGATTTTAAATGTGAAGAAGCTTAGTGCTATAAATTCAGAAGTCAACCTGTGGAAATAAAACCAGTTTGTTGCTGTTACCAACGATCCTGAGTTCTGTCTGGGAACAACCGTGCTCAATAAAACGACACTCACTATTTCCTTTGTATTCTTTTGTGTGTATTTGACTATTTACATTACTGGTATATTAAATGGTGTATATTAAAAATTGTTGCTTTGATAAAGTAAAACCACTCTAACTGATGTAATAATAATGTTAATGATGTATATGAAAAAATTTGTTGTGATTTTGTTTCAGCCTGTTCAACCGGTGGTACCTCCTAGTGTGCCTGGAACAGCATCAGATGTTCCCACACAACCAAGCTCCATGACCTCATTCACCTTATCTCCACAGGATAGCGAACAAGCCCAAAAATATTGCCGGTTTGCTGCCAGTGCTTTACAGTATGAAGATGTCAAGACAGCTATTGAGAACTTAGAAAAGGCACTTGTTTTGCTGAAAAAGTGACACCTCACTGTAATGCTACCTAAGCTGAGCTCTTCAGTCTCGTTTTGAAACAAAGAAGAAGAAAACCACTGAAAAGAAGTAATGGTTGACACACAGAATTTAAAGAATTTTTGGGAGGGGCAATGCAGACCTCAGGTTTATGGATGAAAGAAGTGGTTAACTATGTCAATGCAACTCCTCTTATCACCAACTTTGGGAAATACTTAAGAGCAAATGCACAGAAATATCGAGCAAAGGGTGGCCACGGTCAAAATTTAACTCTCCTTCGTTTCGAGTTCATAGAGAGGTATTTATGAGTTTTCAAAGGTTTTGGGGTCCATTTTCTAAATACGGCCTTCTTTCAGGAATATTTGAGAAAATGAGTTTCGCGATCTCTCTAGCTAAAAAATGGCCGAATAAATTAGCAAAAAATAGCATTGCAAGAACGTGTCCCGGTTAATAGTTAAGACTATATCTTCGGAGATGAAATACTAATATTAAAAGAAGAAGCTTTTGGCACTCTATATTAGTCTGTTTTTCGGTTGCAGATGATAGCTGTCACTACGAAAAACATATCCTTTGATGGAGATTTGACAATAGCAAGTTTTAGTCTATAATTGCAAAAAGATTTTTCGTTATGTGGCCGGAGTTGAATCGAGCCCGTTTTATGGCTGTAAGGTGTTGAAATATTCTTTTTTCACGAGATATAAAAATTTGCTTGGGTTTTTCAGCGGGCGGTTTGAAAAACGCCACCAAAATCTGAGAATTTTCTCTGAATTCCACCTAATTTGCATATTGTCATGGTAACGAAACACTGACACGTGAGGGAAAAGCAGTTTAATAAACTGTTACTTCAAAAATCTGCTTCCAATAGCAAATTATTTTTGAAGGTTTTTAATTCGGTTAATCAGTATGATGTTGCGATGGATGTGGTAATAGAGGAGTATATTCATATAAAATTATAAGACAAATTTAAGTTCATCACTGAGACTCTGCAAAGGTCATTAGGTCACAGTGTGCATTTTATCACCGTAGAGAATATTTAATAAACTAAAATAAATCATCCCTTGAACCTGAAATGAATGCTTCTATGAGACCATTGATTGTATAAGGTTCCTGAATATATCCGTAAACCTCTCAGAAATAACTATACGACCAGTATCACGACGCATGTCGGGTTCATTGTTATACATGTACTATCATCGTTTTTCAACGTGTTAAGTGTTTTTAGCTGATGCACGGTAAGACAAATAGTTGAATAATTAACAACTAAATAATTCCAAGCGAGTCTTGATTATATCACGGCCATTTGTTCTATTTTCCCACTCTCTGGGCCTCTTCATATGACCCCGGTCAACCGGCCTGGCTCGGTTTCGGAGATCTCGCCTCGTCGCTCTTTCCTTCGTAAAAATTTCGATGTGTTCATATGAGAAGCCGGGCTGGCCCGGTTACCGAGATCTCGGTTTTTGCGACCGAGATCTCGGTAACCGAGATGAACATTTTCCCATATGAACATTACAGCCCGGGTAACCGGGACGAAACTTTTTAGACAAAATAGCTTCGCTCAGTGCAACATAGCGACAAAAATAGCATAATTTCTGTCTTGTATGTATTTCCACTTTAGGAGTTTGCGAATTATCTTTATTTGTAAAGTTACAAGAGTCCACAAAGCAACGGCAGCCGCGAACGATACAAGTTTATGTTCCACCATTTTGCTTGTGTTTCGTGGATGTCATCCCGCTCGACCGGGCTGAAATTTGCCATGTGAACAAATCACAAAATTCGTCCCTGTAACCAAGCCAGCCCGGCGGTTACCGGGGTCATATGAAAGGCCCTCACCCCTACAGGTGTTCGAAGACGTCGTTATGAGGATTAGATGTTTGAGTCACTTAAAGATTTTTATGAAAGGCACGAAACGTAGACTGGAAGAAGGGAATGAGCCTAATTCTTTTTTTTAATTTATGCAAAAAAACGCCTGCCTCAATTGAGGGATGGGGAGCGAAACATTTCAGTGGCGATGGCCTTAGTTAGTGAACGGGTTTTCCTGAAATGTGTCCATAGATGAGCCCGTTTGCACTATACAGACATAGGTCTACTAATGCATTAAAACGTTAAGTAATATAAAACTAGCCGATTGCTGAACTTTGAAAAAAGCATAAGGCAAGAAAAGACTTTCGTCTCAGAAAATCAGTGCGCCATTACAGGCTGCGGTGAACATTCAAATTGAATTATGAAATCGAATTAGCCGGCGTTAATTTTCACGAAAAATATAAAAAAATTGTTCAAAACGGAGCAAAGTGGCAGAATTGAATTTGGCCTCTGCGTTATGATCAATTCAATTTCTGAATTTTCTAAAAGGAACAGATGTTTAGGAGGGAGGGGTGGGGAATTTTCCACGTTCCACGTTCGCCTTAGTGTTAAATAGCGTTCTTGCTCAGAAAGGATCGAAACAGATCATAATTTATGTGTGCTGAATAGTTTCCTAAGTATTAGACTAGTACTCACTTTCTGACTCTAAAAGGAATGATATTTCCGGGGTTTCTAATCTAGACGCAATCAGTCGCGCACTGTGATTAAAATGCGTGGTTCGTAGCATGGAAAAAGATGAGTGAAATCGGCAAATCTTGATCAAAGGATCTATCTTTGGCAAAGTTGAAGAAGCGTCATGGAGAGCAAGGCGTGTTCATTTCTTGCCGACCACTGCGGACATCGATCACTGTTGGAGTCAGTAGAAATGGTTCATTTGCTTAGCTGTAATCGAGATAAAAAAAAACACACACACATCAAGATCCAACTGTTTTAACCTGAGTTTCCCGAGTGGCCACAAATTCTAAGGATAGATGAAATAAATTTGTTGCGGTACTAGAATTCATATCCTGATCTCGAAAATTTTACTTCCATCGGCGTACGTTATAGCCGTTTAAGTTTATGAAGGAGCGTCACGCACTGACGTTACCGTGACTGTGACCCTTGACCGAATGAACTCAGTTACACTTTCCTTGACAAGATGTGGACCGCAGCGTAAAATGGAGAATAGCTGGAGCGCATGTAAAAGTAAGCCATCCTTTTTAAGCTGTGAAGCAGAGTTTAGCGCCATAATTTCATTCAAAATCTGCGTGTTTGAGCTTAGGTGTAAAGTGTCGGCAACCCGGAGTCGGCAATATGCTAATTAGTTCAAATTTTAGTGAAACTACTCAATTTTCGAAGGCATTTTCTAAAGCGTTCGCTCAAAAACCCAGACCAATTTTTATATGATGTGTAAGGAGAGCATTGAGACATGTTATAACCAAAAAACGAGCCCGATTGAACAATGGCCACATATCGAATAGTCGGTTTGTAATTATGAGGTAAAACTCGACTTGTTGAGACTGTGGTGAAACCTTATTAAAGAATGTGTTTTCTCATAGCAAGAAACATCTTCTAGAACCAAAAAGTAGGTATAAATAAAGTGCCAAATACTCCTCCTATTGAATTAATTTCTTTCTTCCCGATGATATAGGCTTTACTACTTATGCAAAGACTTAAACCCCAATGCCAATTTATGCTAATTATTCTGCTATTTTTCGCCAGCGAAAGCGCAAAAATCGATTTTCTCAAATAATTTGAAAATGCGGCCGTATCTTGACAAAGAAACCCCGGAACCTTTGAAAATTCGTTAATACCTCGTGACAAATTAAAAAAAAACATAAGTTTCATTTTTGACCGTGGCCGCGATTTTTGCATTTTGCTCGATTTTCCTGTGCATTTGCTCTTAATTGATATGGAAGATGGCCATTTGTTAGTTGCTTAAAGTTACATTGCCAGTCTAGCCAGGAAGAATCGTTCATTATCATTTTGTGTGGCTACCTGCACTTTACTAAGTACAGAGTTCTCGTCAATTCAATTTGTGTCATTCAAGCCAGTGTGCAAATGAGCATAATCAGGGAGTGCGAGCCTTATCTTATAGCATTTGGTGAACAGCATGAATTATAGTGAAGTCCAACTGGTCAGTGCAAGCACAATTATTGTGTTTTGTACATGCATTGATTGAGGTGTTGCAGTTCATTTCCACACTCCTGGGCCCAGTTGTTCAAAAGCCGAGTAACGCAAATCCAGGATTAAAAGTTAATCAAGGAGCTTATTTCTCTGTCCCCAAATGTTGTTCAATGCCGATATTCTGCAAAATTATAGATTAGGGGAAGTCAATCCTGGAAGACAAAAATCAGCAAAAACAACTTTCATCCAATAGTAAAAAACTGCAACCAAAGTTTACGCTAATCCTGGATTATGTTAATTGGCTTTCAAACAACCGGGCCCAGGTTGTTAATCCTATTCACCACCAAAAGTAATAATTCTAAAAATACATGTACATGTCAGATGTGATTAAATAACTTGCAGGCAATCTAGTGTTTTAGATTAAAACAACAACCTTAAAAATTTACAATGATAAAATCCTATATCTGCAATTACAACATATGATGAAATACTGCATTTATATAAATTTCCCTATACCACAAAAAAGTTTTCCTTCTAAAAATACATGTACATGTCAGATGTGATTAAATAACTTGCAGGCAATCTAGTGTTTTAGGATTAAAACATGGCAAAAAAAAAAAATAATAAAATAATGTATTTCTTAAATTCCTAATTTGGGCGGGCTCTAATGTTTTTAATCTGTAAATCTGAGTCAACAAAGTCTAGCTGTCGCCTTCTGGGTCTTGAGCCTCTCAAGCACCGTTTCGCAGAGCGTACGATCGCGAAAGACACTTAAGCTCTTATCCAGGAAATTACGCTTGAGTAACTTTCTCCCTTCTTATTTGTGATGATAATAATAATAATAATAACAATAATAATAAAATACTTAATTGACCACTCTCCCATAGGGGCTTTTCAGAGACAATGAAGCAAATAATGCAAATCATAACAACAGATAACAACAGCGTTAAGAAGCCTAACTGGCGGGAGGCAGACCAGTTGGCTATTTGCAAGGATGACCGAGAAGTCGAACCAGGCACTCACCCAGCTAGTGGCCAGAGCGGGATTTGAACATGGATCACCACATTGAAATCCAGTGCCCTAAGCCACTTGGCCATCTGCTGTCCTGCCTCCATAATAATGGGAAACAGAAGATTAGAAATAGAAGAAATAATGAGAAATGCAAAGTATATTACATGTACAAGAAATGCTCTGCAAAACCTGCTGACTGCTACATTCAGGGAAGCTGCTGATGCCCAGTTGTGATTGTTTTAGTGCTAAATGAATTTATTAACTATTTATTGAATTTTATTAATCATTGTGCATTACATTAGGTGGACAATAATTGACAAAATGACATTTGAACCGACCAGAACACACCAACGTACATTGAAATAAAGATAAGAATGTTTTATTTCATATTCTTTTCAGTTTTTCTTCGGCAACTCAAATGGGCGATGATTGAGCTATGATATACGTTGACAAGTATATCACTGAGAGCTCATAGAAACATTTATAGTGCAACTCAATCTTCTGCAATTTTCAAACCCAAATGCCCTGAAATTAGGCTGTTTATTGCACAGGACAACTGAGGAAACTAAACTATAAAGATAACTGCTTTTTTACCCTGATTAATTCTTTGGAAATTTTATACCACCAATATCTGCAACCAATCCCAGGTCTCAAATAGTATGCCTGGGCTGCCTGAGGTATAACACAAATGGCTAGAGTGTACAGTGAAACACCGCCATATGACCACTTTTTTGTGGCCCGAACTGCATTATAAGCCCACGTATTTTCTTATTTGAAATCACTGTTAATCCAACCACCCCATTAATACGACCAAATGTTCATGGCCAGATGGTGGTCATATTAACGGAGTTCCACTGTACTTTATATTTGGTGTGTAAATGTGTTCCTTCCTTGTAGTCAGCAAATAAAGTCAAACACTCTTCAGAGGCATGACTGTGAGTGTTGCTGCCTCTGTCCTCAGTGAGTACAGGCAGACCTAGCAGTTCAGTGCTGGACATGCAATCTGAAGATACCAAGTTCCACTCTTGCTACCAGTGACACCTGAGTTGAAGTTCAGGCCAAGCTTACATGTATAAATAGGCTCCTTCTGTTTTTATAAAGAATACAAAAAGTGTGGTTTTCCACAATCTGAAATTTTGACCAAAACGCCCAATTTTTTTGTACAAGCGTATATAGACCTTAACCT
This sequence comes from Galaxea fascicularis, assembly GCA_948470475.1. NCBI lineage: Eukaryota > Metazoa > Cnidaria > Anthozoa > Scleractinia > Euphylliidae > Galaxea > Galaxea fascicularis. The sequence goes on along the minus strand of OX419338.1, from coordinate 8,785,878 downwards.
TGTTAAGTTTATTTGAATTATTTCTTTTCCTGTATTTGCTTGGACACACTTGCCTTAGTTCTAAAAATCCTACCTGTTGAGGATAAATTAAGGTCATTTATTTATTGAAAGCCCAAGGGAACTAAAATGGCAAGATTTCTGCACAGCTCCAAACATTCATAAATACATGCATTTTGTGTTAAACTCTATTCGTTTTTGGGACAGGTTTCGGATAACAGTGATGCACATATAATTAATGGATGGGACTGTGCAGAATCTTTCAAACTAGAACTTGACAAGTGAAAGAGGAATGAATGACAGAAGGTCATTGAAAGAGCCATGCATGGAGTTTCAAAAGCATAAGGGAAAATATGAACATTGGGGTACTGGGTGGGGTGGACATGGGGGTCCAATCCAAAATTCCATCTGAGTGAGTGAGTATCGCCACGAGAATACCGTGCCGAAGCCCCAGCACATGGGACAACCCGGATCACTGAACTATTATATGCTGATGATGAGGCAATCTTTGCAAACTCTGCAGAAGAAATGA
>OX419338.1:8765349-8782849 GCA_948470475.1 Galaxea fascicularis | reverse complement strand
CTGTGAAATTAACACTTAACTGCCAAAAATTTCCGAAAGTAACATGTTAAAATTCTGACAAGAGAGCTGCGTTAAGGTGTTAATTGCGTGGAGTTCTCTGGCAAACCTGAGTATTTTTTCATTGTACAGTACGTTGTGAATTTATCAATACAGTATAAAAAGAGGTGATACATACGACAGAGCCATAAGTTCTTGCAGTTTCCGTCATGTACTGTGGAAGCTCATTTGAAATCCTTGGCGTGGTGCCTTCTTGCTGAACAACAAAGATCAGACTGAGACTCTGCAGGTTAGTCCTCACTCCGTCATAATTTGAATTAAGTAGGAGTTTGTTGCGTTTCCGAGTTATTGGCTGCAACATCAAATGAACGCTAGTGCTTAAATTTCTTTAGAATTTGCAATTGACCTTGAATCTTGTTAGTAGACGATCTCCGGCTGCTTCGATTGTTTCGAGATAAATGAACATGACGTGTACTTCGTACGATTTTGTTTGACCAAAAACCATTTCTTATCAAGACTCTGAGTAGCTTCGAGTGTACATAGGTAGTTCGTTTATTTCTACCGGCCGGTATTTTGCGTTGCATGTCGTAAAGGCGGGATTAAAGTTACACGATGACTGGCGCCTCCAAAGGCGTTCGGTAAACATCACTGGTTTCACTTGTTTCTTTGAACGATACACGAACGGTAACCCCGGCCCGCAACATTTAACACCTAATGACTGGTCACGGGTGGAACAGTGAATTTTGTTTCCCGGCCTCAACTTCGTCTCGGGAAACATTGAGATCCACCAGTAATTAAGTGGTACTAGTAGTAGTAGTAGTAGAGAAGTCTTCAGTTAAAGAAATCAGTCACAACAATGATACGCGTGGCTTTACAATCAATGACGAATTAAGCTAAGCTAAAACAACCTAACATATGTATAACAAAATTGAAAAACTAAGTTAAAGGATATTAAGAAATAAATTTAAAAAGACATTTACAAAGGCCCGTTTGAATCGATCAGCTTTTACTTTAGGAAGTATAAAGTCATGACCCCTTTCTCTGAGGACCCTATAACGTTTGGGAGGGAGCAAGTTATATAATACATGACCAGTTCTATTTAAAAAGATCACTGTCCCTATTCGTTATTACATCAGATATCAAAATGATCTTACCAGTGTAACCAAAACGATAGGCTCGTCGAACAAAGGCGCTAGTCCGATCTAAATATTTGCCTAGATAGGCAGAGGCCAACACTCCTAATCAATACGAGAATAGGTGACATTATCATCAAAGAATCGAAGAGTATGTTAAGCTGATCTTTAGAGTACCCATAATACTTGCATATCCTAATAATATACAGTCGACTAGCAGCTCTAGAAAGTAAGCTGTCAATATGATACAAGATACAAGGATCTTCATGGAAAGTATTCCTAAAGGTTTCAGCCACTTTTTCCGCTCAATCCCAGGAACTGGATGAGGAGCAGACTTAGCAGTTCTACTACGCAGTCGCATTTCCCACGTTTTTGACAAATTCAAAGACATCCTATTTTTGGCTGCCCAGTGATTTGTCATACAGCAAAACAGACGGATCAAACCGGTGCAAAACAAAAACAAAGGCAAATTTTGAAAAACGCGCTGAGCTTCCAGCGACAACGTCAGGCCACCTTCAACTGCACTCTCTGATCACGTGCAACGGCGGTCAACATTTTGCGGGTAACAGCGAACTGTTTACCGTTTGACGTCATAGTTTTCGCTAGTAAAGGCCAATCTTTCTTCAGTAGATATTTGGTAATGGCGTTTGCCAGTGAAATCAGAGGTGCAGGCCGCCCAGATAATTTTGGCATTTCTATCTATAAAAAGTAAGAGCACGCGTGTGTCGCGCATGCTCAAACGCTAATCTTGTCGACTCGAAATTTTTAAAGTTTCGTAACTTTACTCGCTCATATTTCCGCTTTCGCTCGGTAGATTTTTTCGATTTTTTCGGTAACAACTAAGATCAATTGACTGCGTTTAAAGTCCGACTTTTAAAAAATTCTGTAGGTAGGGAAAAATTAAGAAAGCAATAATCAAAGTAGTTTTATTCTTAATCTTCCCTACAGAATTTTCTTAAATTGAAATATTTTGAAGGTAATTCCTGGTAACATATAATATAGAAGTTTGAGAAGATTTCACCGACCTGTTTTTTAAATAAGATAAAAAGATTTCGATTTTAGGGGCTCAACTGAATGCGTCATATGGTTGCAATGGTAACAGGTTTTCTGAAATAAATGTCATGTAATGAATCTATGATATTTCTTTTATTTCTGTGCCAAATTTCATAGTGATACGATGACCAAACATAACTTAGAAAAGAATTTTTAGAACTTGTCTAAAGAAAATAAACTTATTTCGAACCATCTCAATTCCGTTTCAGTCCACTAAAATAATTAAATACGGCATTTGACTCAGACGTCGAATTTTATCTCCGTCCACCGTAGGATAGGATAGGATAACTTTATTTATACACGGTAAACTCATCAGTCAATTATAAAAACCTACTTATTTACAGAAGTATTGCAAATTATGCAACGATTAAAACTACATTATTCTAAAATTACTCTAATTATCAAATAAATATAACTATAGTATTAAATGACAAAATAAAGTCTGCTTTACATGAGTGCCGTGTGTAAAAAAATTCTAAATTTTAAGTTGATGAAAAGAGACGCTCGCAGCCAGCCCGTAACGCTCTAAGGGAGTCAGCCTGCCGCAACTCGATTGGTAAACTATTCCAAAGAACTGCTCCAGAGTAGCTGAAGCTATTTTTCATATAGTTTGTGTGTGGCTGTGGAATAGCTAGTTTGCCCTCTGTGTCTCTTAAGGAGTAACTGGAGACGCTACTACGGTCAACAAACTTGGAACTAAGATAATCTGGAGTTAGACCATTAAGCGACTTATATACCATCACAGCCTTATTGATAGTTCGTTGACAATCAAGTTTTATCCATCCCAAGTTTTTGGATAAGGTTTTCAGCGTTGACATCATAGTTCGAGTAAGTGAGTATGCGCGCAGCGCGATTTTGAAGTTTATTGGCTAGGGTTTTACCGCAACATCCCCACACAGAATTGCAGTAATCACAGTGAGGCTGTACTAAGGACATGAAAATAGATCGGAGATACCAGACGCGATTTTCTTACATAAATTCTCAACATGAACATTCCAGGATAATGTCTGGTTAATGTGAACACCTAGAGATTTCATAGAAGTAACTTGAGTTATAGGTGCACCGTCAATCATAAGTGAAGGAGGATTGTGAAAGGTGCTTAGCCTTTGCCTTGACCCGATCAAGATAAACTCAGTTTTAGATGCGTTTAAGAGTGAGCTTGTTAGCAGTTAGCCATTTATCAACTTTAGCAAGAGCCTTATTCAAAACAGCATTAAGATTTTGGATGTTATTACTAGCAAAGGTTATGTGTGTCATCAGCATACAATCAAGGTTCAGAATTTGATAGACAGTTAGGTAAGTCGTTTATATATTATAAAGAGGAGTGGACCCAGAATTGTACCTTGAGGTATACCACAAGTAAGAAAATGGTCCCTAGAGAGAGAACCATTTATAAAACATCGTTGTTTGCGGCAGTCAATATTCCCAGTCTCCTCTCGGACAGCTTGTTATCAAATATGACAGACAACAACGTGGTCGGTGAAGTCAACGAAAACTCAGTTTGTTTAATTCAACATATGATTCGTAGCATCAGAACACGCCGGTTAATGATGCAATCAACTGTCAGCAACTTCATCGCTAGACGAAGAGTTCTAGTGAGCGTTTGTTGCTTATGTCACAATATGCCACAGATTCTCTATTTCTTCCCTGGAGTGTCCTCTTCGTTTTCGAAAACCGAGCACCTCATACAAACAAGTATATTTTGCCTCCTAGATCTGTTTCGTTGCATGAATAACGACTAAAATACGGAAAAAAGTTCCACGACTTTGAGATGAACCCATACAAAGCACTTGGAATTATTTTATTGTCATTTCTAACGACGGTTCGATCTTGAATTGTTTCCAGTTCGTAATTGTCCTTTTTGTGGAAGCCAATTTCCTGAGAATACTACAGGGAACATTAATTAAGGCAAAAGGTGAACGTCAACCACTCCTGCCTCATCGTTTGCAATTCAAAAGAAGACTAAAGTGGAATTTTTGGTTCCCGTGAGGATGTATTATCTCTTTTGTCTCTGCAAACATCTATTTATTAAAAAGTCGGATGCCTATCAACCTTTCATTGAAAAACCTAAGGATAATTGCAAAAGATTTCCATGAACATAAAAACAACAAAAAACAACACAGTCAGACTCAACTTTGTTTCGGGGCTGCTCTATATTTCCAAATTCCCTTGTGTTTTATCAAACACAAGCGTCAAACGCCGTTTCTAATGACTTAAAAAAATCAGAACTGGTACTTTTACACAGAAAACGGTGTATTAATTGGTGTAAATTCTAACATTTCTGAGAAATTCCAATCTGCTCGATTTCACGGAGAAATAGAGGAAAGTCGTGGTCACTTGATTACCTTGACGAAAACTAAGTAAAATCATTTGAAAAAGCGGTCTACCTCAACAAATATAGGTATTTCTTACCATCGTCTTACGCACCAAATTTCACGAGAATTTAAAAGACAATTGCTTCAGCCGAACTAACATTAACAAGTGTCATATTCTATGGAAATGAAACGACTGTTATTTTCGAAACGGTTTGTTGCAGAAAAAACTCTGTGTAAAGAGCTTTCAAGTTTCCAGTTAAAACGAAAACCGAAATAAAAAAGTAAATCCTACTCGAAAATTAAACAATTAGTTTAAACAATTCATCTTTAAGGAGCATCATTTCGAGTGATTCACAACCTTTTTTGTTAATAAATTTTTTAGAGAAACCCACCATAATTTTTAAGTTATGTGCTGGAAGTTTAGGAAATTAAGAGAAGCAAGATTCGTGCTCTTTTGCTTACAAATAGTTGCTGTAACAATTGTCCATAGCGGTTATTTTGATGACCCTGCAACGTAACTTAAGAAAACTGAATATTAACAACAACAGAAATACTCCAGAGAATAGGAACTACTGGATGCATTTATCAGGGAATGCTTTCCCATCTTAAATTATCTAAATCTACTCAAATAATTCACTTTTTGTTTGTTCAATCCTTGTCAGATGGACAGTTGCTTTATGTCAGTCGTTATGCCGGGTTTTATTTTTTCACTTTAGTGAGTTATGCCTCATCAAAAGTTTCTGAAGTTATATTTTTCCCTCTTCATATGTCAATTATTTCAAGACCCGTCAATTTCATGACGGGCCATGGTTGCGATTGTAAGAACCGAACCCAGCAACATCTCCTGTGAATACCAGGGAACAATACATCGCAGCTGTTGAAATTGATCTTACTAAAGATTGACCGTTCATTACAGCCCTTGCCAACCCAAGGTCTAGAGAGAAAGTTCCATGATCGTGAGATTAAGCTACTCCAGAACCAGGGAGTTTATTAAGATAGCTTTTCGGGAGTTCTAAGCAATAGCGCTGTAAAGGTTTAGCAAGCAATTTCAGTTTCATAATCATTGTATCTTTTATACTTGTCATTGTGTTCAAATAATGTGATTCGATGGCAAATAATACCTACGATCGTAATTCAGGTTAACATTTACATATTTTCGGCAGTGAAAACCGAATTTCTTGTTTACAGAAGTAGTCTTTAATTTTGAAATTAAAGTAACCAGTTGTCGCGTAATAAATCTGTTCATTACTAAAACGTCTATTTTCGATTTTCAGGTTGAACAATCAGTTTAAGGAGGCTCAGGCACGTCACGGCAATGTGCATTAAAGAATAATTGGTAGCTGATTTTCAAAATAGTCCACCCTTGTACTTATCAATTAAAAACACCAGAAGAATGTTCCACCAGATGGAGAAACAAACGAGATGTTGTATTCACTATGTTTGCAACTCTACAAACACACATTGAGTTGCATCAGCAAGCTACGTCAAGAGAATAAGAAAAACTGTCAGGGCATGGAAACTATACAAGCATGTAAACTTATTACAGTTTCGATCAAACACGCCTTCCCGTCTACGGGTTCCGTTGATGAACAAAGACTTAGTAGACCGTAGAAACGTAACAAAATTAAATGAAATTCATAACAACTGCAAGAAAAAATATCCAACATCCGGAAAGAAATTGCAAAACGCAATGCATCCCTGGTTGCTATCAAATTACTTTCGACCGCAATACCATTTGCGCAAGTAACTCGCATTTAAATATCATCCTAAAACTAGTAACAAACATTTTACCAGTCAATGGAAAAAAACTAAAAAAAAAATGTACGTAATAAAAACACGTGCAAACACTACTTAAACAGTAGAAAAGAGAATGCAAGCCATTTTCTCAGGCCATCATTTAAAAAGCCTGAAAAAATGTAAGCGATTATATCTCTAACATTTCTTATAATGTAATTAAAGAATGGCCAGTCAGTATGCATAACACACACTTGTTTCGTGTGTATACACACACATCCAAGTGTGGGAGCTAGAGAGTGGTGCCAAGTGTGGGAGCTAGAGAGTGGTGCCAAGTGTGGGAGCTAGAGAGTGGTGCCAAGTGTGGGAGCTAGAGAGTGGTGCCAAGTGTGGGAGCTAGAGAGTGGTGCCAAGTGTGGGAGCTAGAGAGTGGTGCCAAGTGTGGGAGCTAGAGAGTGGTGCCAAGTGTGGGAGCTAGAGAGTGGTGCCAAGTGTGGGAGCTAGAGAGTGGTGCCAAGTGTGGGAGCTAGAGAGTGGTGCCAAGTGTGGGAGCTAGAGAGTGGTGCCAAGTGTGGGAGCTAGAGAGTGGTGCCAAGTGTGGGAGCTAGAGAGTGGTGCCAAGTGTGGGAGCTAGAGAGTGGTGCCAAGTGTGGGAGCTAGAGAGTGGTGCCAAGTGTGGGAGCTAGAGAGTGGTGCCAAGTGTGGGAGCTAGAGAGTGGTGCCAAGTGTGGGAGCTAGAGAGTGGTGCCAAGTGTGGGAGCTAGAGAGTGGTGCCAAGTGTGGGAGCTAGAGAGTGGTGCCAAGTGTGGGAGCTAGAGAGTGGTGCCAAGTGTGGGAGCTAGAGAGTGGTGCCAAGTGTGGGAGCTAGAGAGTGGTGCCAAGTGTGGGAGCTAGAGAGTGGTGCCAAGTGTGGGAGCTAGAGAGTGGTGCCAAGTGTGGGAGCTAGAGAGTGGTGCCAAGTGTGGGAGCTAGAGAGTGGTGCCAAGTGTGGGAGCTAGAGAGTGGTGCCAAGTGTGGGAGCTAGAGAGTGGTGCCAAGTGTGGGAGCTAGAGAGTGGTGCCAAGTGTGGGAGCTAGAGAGTGGTGCCAAGTGTGGGAGCTAGAGAGTGGTGCCAAGTGTGGGAGCTAGAGAGTGGTGCCAAGTGTGGGAGCTAGAGAGTGGTGCCAAGTGTGGGAGCTAGAGAGTGGTGCCAAGTGTGGGAGCTAGAGAGTGGTGCCAAGTGTGGGAGCTAGAGAGTGGTGCCAAGTGTGGGAGCTAGAGAGTGGTGCCAAGTGTGGGAGCTAGAGAGTGGTGCCAAGTGTGGGAGCTAGAGAGTGGTGCCAAGTGTGGGAGCTAGAGAGTGGTGCCAAGTGTGGGAGCTAGAGAGTGGTGCCAAGTGTGGGAGCTAGAGAGTGGTGCCAAGTGTGGGAGCTAGAGAGTGGTGCCAAGTGTGGGAGCTAGAGAGTGGTGCCAAGTGTGGGAGCTAGAGAGTGGTGCCAAGTGTGGGAGCTAGAGAGTGGTGCCAAGTGTGGGAGCTAGAGAGTGGTGCCAAGTGTGGGAGCTAGAGAGTGGTGCCAAGTGTGGGAGCTAGAGAGTGGTGCCAAGTGTGGGAGCTAGAGAGTGGTGCCAAGTGTGGGAGCTAGAGAGTGGTGCCAAGTGTGGGAGCTAGAGAGTGGTGCCAAGTGTGGGAGCTAGAGAGTGGTGCCAAGTGTGGGAGCTAGAGAGTGGTGCCAAGTGTGGGAGCTAGAGAGTGGTGCCAAGTGTGGGAGCTAGAGAGTGGTGCCAAGTGTGGGAGCTAGAGAGTGGTGCCAAGTGTGGGAGCTAGAGAGTGGTGCCAAGTGTGGGAGCTAGAGAGTGGTGCCAAGTGTGGGAGCTAGAGAGTGGTGCCAAGTGTGGGAGCTAGAGAGTGGTGCCAAGTGTGGGAGCTAGAGAGTGGTGCCAAGTGTGGGAGCTAGAGAGTGGTGCCAAGTGTGGGAGCTAGAGAGTGGTGCCAAGTGTGGGAGCTAGAGAGTGGTGCCAAGTGTGGGAGCTAGAGAGTGGTGCCAAGTGTGGGAGCTAGAGAGTGGTGCCAAGTGTGGGAGCTAGAGAGTGGTGCCAAGTGTGGGAGCTAGAGAGTGGTGCCAAGTGTGGGAGCTAGAGAGTGGTGCCAAGTGTGGGAGCTAGAGAGTGGTGCCAAGTGTGGGAGCTAGAGAGTGGTGCCAAGTGTGGGAGCTAGAGAGTGGTGCCAAGTGTGGGAGCTAGAGAGTGGTGCCAAGTGTGGGAGCTAGAGAGTGGTGCCAAGTGTGGGAGCTAGAGAGTGGTGCCAAGTGTGGGAGCTAGAGAGTGGTGCCAAGTGTGGGAGCTAGAGAGTGGTGCCAAGTGTGGGAGCTAGAGAGTGGTGCCAAGTGTGGGAGCTAGAGAGTGGTGCCAAGTGTGGGAGCTAGAGAGTGGTGCCAAGTGTGGGAGCTAGAGAGTGGTGCCAAGTGTGGGAGCTAGAGAGTGGTGCCAAGTGTGGGAGCTAGAGAGTGGTGCCAAGTGTGGGAGCTAGAGAGTGGTGCCAAGTGTGGGAGCTAGAGAGTGGTGCCAAGTGTGGGAGCTAGAGAGTGGTGCCAAGTGTGGGAGCTAGAGAGTGGTGCCAAGTGTGGGAGCTAGAGAGTGGTGCCAAGTGTGGGAGCTAGAGAGTGGTGCCAAGTGTGGGAGCTAGAGAGTGGTGCCAAGTGTGGGAGCTAGAGAGTGGTGCCAAGTGTGGGAGCTAGAGAGTGGTGCCAAGTGTGGGAGCTAGAGAGTGGTGCCAAGTGTGGGAGCTAGAGAGTGGTGCCAAGTGTGGGAGCTAGAGAGTGGTGCCAAGTGTGGGAGCTAGAGAGTGGTGCCAAGTGTGGGAGCTAGAGAGTGGTGCCAAGTGTGGGAGCTAGAGAGTGGTGCCAAGTGTGGGAGCTAGAGAGTGGTGCCAAGTGTGGGAGCTAGAGAGTGGTGCCAAGTGTGGGAGCTAGAGAGTGGTGCCAAGTGTGGGAGCTAGAGAGTGGTGCCAAGTGTGGGAGCTAGAGAGTGGTGCCAAGTGTGGGAGCTAGAGAGTGGTGCCAAGTGTGGGAGCTAGAGAGTGGTGCCAAGTGTGGGAGCTAGAGAGTGGTGCCAAGTGTGGGAGCTAGAGAGTGGTGCCAAGTGTGGGAGCTAGAGAGTGGTGCCAAGTGTGGGAGCTAGAGAGTGGTGCCAAGTGTGGGAGCTAGAGAGTGGTGCCAAGTGTGGGAGCTAGAGAGTGGTGCCAAGTGTGGGAGCTAGAGAGTGGTGCCAAGTGTGGGAGCTAGAGAGTGGTGCCAAGTGTGGGAGCTAGAGAGTGGTGCCAAGTGTGGGAGCTAGAGAGTGGTGCCAAGTGTGGGAGCTAGAGAGTGGTGCCAAGTGTGGGAGCTAGAGAGTGGTGCCAAGTGTGGGAGCTAGAGAGTGGTGCCAAGTGTGGGAGCTAGAGAGTGGTGCCAAGTGTGGGAGCTAGAGAGTGGTGCCAAGTGTGGGAGCTAGAGAGTGGTGCCAAGTGTGGGAGCTAGAGAGTGGTGCCAAGTGTGGGAGCTAGAGAGTGGTGCCAAGTGTGGGAGCTAGAGAGTGGTGCCAAGTGTGGGAGCTAGAGAGTGGTGCCAAGTGTGGGAGCTAGAGAGTGGTGCCAAGTGTGGGAGCTAGAGAGTGGTGCCAAGTGTGGGAGCTAGAGAGTGGTGCCAAGTGTGGGAGCTAGAGAGTGGTGCCAAGTGTGGGAGCTAGAGAGTGGTGCCAAGTGTGGGAGCTAGAGAGTGGTGCCAAGTGTGGGAGCTAGAGAGTGGTGCCAAGTGTGGGAGCTAGAGAGTGGTGCCAAGTGTGGGAGCTAGAGAGTGGTGCCAAGTGTGGGAGCTAGAGAGTGGTGCCAAGTGTGGGAGCTAGAGAGTGGTGCCAAGTGTGGGAGCTAGAGAGTGGTGCCAAGTGTGGGAGCTAGAGAGTGGTGCCAAGTGTGGGAGCTAGAGAGTGGTGCCAAGTGTGGGAGCTAGAGAGTGGTGCCAAGTGTGGGAGCTAGAGAGTGGTGCCAAGTGTGGGAGCTAGAGAGTGGTGCCAAGTGTGGGAGCTAGAGAGTGGTGCCAAGTGTGGGAGCTAGAGAGTGGTGCCAAGTGTGGGAGCTAGAGAGTGGTGCCAAGTGTGGGAGCTAGAGAGTGGTGCCAAGTGTGGGAGCTAGAGAGTGGTGCCAAGTGTGGGAGCTAGAGAGTGGTGCCAAGTGTGGGAGCTAGAGAGTGGTGCCAAGTGTGGGAGCTAGAGAGTGGTGCCAAGTGTGGGAGCTAGAGAGTGGTGCCAAGTGTGGGAGCTAGAGAGTGGTGCCAAGTGTGGGAGCTAGAGAGTGGTGCCAAGTGTGGGAGCTAGAGAGTGGTGCCAAGTGTGGGAGCTAGAGAGTGGTGCCAAGTGTGGGAGCTAGAGAGTGGTGCCAAGTGTGGGAGCTAGAGAGTGGTGCCAAGTGTGGGAGCTAGAGAGTGGTGCCAAGTGTGGGAGCTAGAGAGTGGTGCCAAGTGTGGGAGCTAGAGAGTGGTGCCAAGTGTGGGAGCTAGAGAGTGGTGCCAAGTGTGGGAGCTAGAGAGTGGTGCCAAGTGTGGGAGCTAGAGAGTGGTGCCAAGTGTGGGAGCTAGAGAGTGGTGCCAAGTGTGGGAGCTAGAGAGTGGTGCCAAGTGTGGGAGCTAGAGAGTGGTGCCAAGTGTGGGAGCTAGAGAGTGGTGCCAAGTGTGGGAGCTAGAGAGTGGTGCCAAGTGTGGGAGCTAGAGAGTGGTGCCAAGTGTGGGAGCTAGAGAGTGGTGCCAAGTGTGGGAGCTAGAGAGTGGTGCCAAGTGTGGGAGCTAGAGAGTGGTGCCAAGTGTGGGAGCTAGAGAGTGGTGCCAAGTGTGGGAGCTAGAGAGTGGTGCCAAGTGTGGGAGCTAGAGAGTGGTGCCAAGTGTGGGAGCTAGAGAGTGGTGCCAAGTGTGGGAGCTAGAGAGTGGTGCCAAGTGTGGGAGCTAGAGAGTGGTGCCAAGTGTGGGAGCTAGAGAGTGGTGCCAAGTGTGGGAGCTAGAGAGTGGTGCCAAGTGTGGGAGCTAGAGAGTGGTGCCAAGTGTGGGAGCTAGAGAGTGGTGCCAAGTGTGGGAGCTAGAGAGTGGTGCCAAGTGTGGGAGCTAGAGAGTGGTGCCAAGTGTGGGAGCTAGAGAGTGGTGCCAAGTGTGGGAGCTAGAGAGTGGTGCCAAGTGTGGGAGCTAGAGAGTGGTGCCAAGTGTGGGAGCTAGAGAGTGGTGCCAAGTGTGGGAGCTAGAGAGTGGTGCCAAGTGTGGGAGCTAGAGAGTGGTGCCAAGTGTGGGAGCTAGAGAGTGGTGCCAAGTGTGGGAGCTAGAGAGTGGTGCCAAGTGTGGGAGCTAGAGAGTGGTGCCAAGTGTGGGAGCTAGAGAGTGGTGCCAAGTGTGGGAGCTAGAGAGTGGTGCCAAGTGTGGGAGCTAGAGAGTGGTGCCAAGTGTGGGAGCTAGAGAGTGGTGCCAAGTGTGGGAGCTAGAGAGTGGTGCCAAGTGTGGGAGCTAGAGAGTGGTGCCAAGTGTGGGAGCTAGAGAGTGGTGCCAAGTGTGGGAGCTAGAGAGTGGTGCCAAGTGTGGGAGCTAGAGAGTGGTGCCAAGTGTGGGAGCTAGAGAGTGGTGCCAAGTGTGGGAGCTAGAGAGTGGTGCCAAGTGTGGGAGCTAGAGAGTGGTGCCAAGTGTGGGAGCTAGAGAGTGGTGCCAAGTGTGGGAGCTAGAGAGTGGTGCCAAGTGTGGGAGCTAGAGAGTGGTGCCAAGTGTGGGAGCTAGAGAGTGGTGCCAAGTGTGGGAGCTAGAGAGTGGTGCCAAGTGTGGGAGCTAGAGAGTGGTGCCAAGTGTGGGAGCTAGAGAGTGGTGCCAAGTGTGGGAGCTAGAGAGTGGTGCCAAGTGTGGGAGCTAGAGAGTGGTGCCAAGTGTGGGAGCTAGAGAGTGGTGCCAAGTGTGGGAGCTAGAGAGTGGTGCCAAGTGTGGGAGCTAGAGAGTGGTGCCAAGTGTGGGAGCTAGAGAGTGGTGCCAAGTGTGGGAGCTAGAGAGTGGTGCCAAGTGTGGGAGCTAGAGAGTGGTGCCAAGTGTGGGAGCTAGAGAGTGGTGCCAAGTGTGGGAGCTAGAGAGTGGTGCCAAGTGTGGGAGCTAGAGAGTGGTGCCAAGTGTGGGAGCTAGAGAGTGGTGCCAAGTGTGGGAGCTAGAGAGTGGTGCCAAGTGTGGGAGCTAGAGAGTGGTGCCAAGTGTGGGAGCTAGAGAGTGGTGCCAAGTGTGGGAGCTAGAGAGTGGTGCCAAGTGTGGGAGCTAGAGAGTGGTGCCAAGTGTGGGAGCTAGAGAGTGGTGCCAAGTGTGGGAGCTAGAGAGTGGTGCCAAGTGTGGGAGCTAGAGAGTGGTGCCAAGTGTGGGAGCTAGAGAGTGGTGCCAAGTGTGGGAGCTAGAGAGTGGTGCCAAGTGTGGGAGCTAGAGAGTGGTGCCAAGTGTGGGAGCTAGAGAGTGGTGCCAAGTGTGGGAGCTAGAGAGTGGTGCCAAGTGTGGGAGCTAGAGAGTGGTGCCAAGTGTGGGAGCTAGAGAGTGGTGCCAAGTGTGGGAGCTAGAGAGTGGTGCCAAGTGTGGGAGCTAGAGAGTGGTGCCAAGTGTGGGAGCTAGAGAGTGGTGCCAAGTGTGGGAGCTAGAGAGTGGTGCCAAGTGTGGGAGCTAGAGAGTGGTGCCAAGTGTGGGAGCTAGAGAGTGGTGCCAAGTGTGGGAGCTAGAGAGTGGTGCCAAGTGTGGGAGCTAGAGAGTGGTGCCAAGTGTGGGAGCTAGAGAGTGGTGCCAAGTGTGGGAGCTAGAGAGTGGTGCCAAGTGTGGGAGCTAGAGAGTGGTGCCAAGTGTGGGAGCTAGAGAGTGGTGCCAAGTGTGGGAGCTAGAGAGTGGTGCCAAGTGTGGGAGCTAGAGAGTGGTGCCAAGTGTGGGAGCTAGAGAGTGGTGCCAAGTGTGGGAGCTAGAGAGTGGTGCCAAGTGTGGGAGCTAGAGAGTGGTGCCAAGTGTGGGAGCTAGAGAGTGGTGCCAAGTGTGGGAGCTAGAGAGTGGTGCCAAGTGTGGGAGCTAGAGAGTGGTGCCAAGTGTGGGAGCTAGAGAGTGGTGCCAAGTGTGGGAGCTAGAGAGTGGTGCCAAGTGTGGGAGCTAGAGAGTGGTGCCAAGTGTGGGAGCTAGAGAGTGGTGCCAAGTGTGGGAGCTAGAGAGTGGTGCCAAGTGTGGGAGCTAGAGAGTGGTGCCAAGTGTGGGAGCTAGAGAGTGGTGCCAAGTGTGGGAGCTAGAGAGTGGTGCCAAGTGTGGGAGCTAGAGAGTGGTGCCAAGTGTGGGAGCTAGAGAGTGGTGCCAAGTGTGGGAGCTAGAGAGTGGTGCCAAGTGTGGGAGCTAGAGAGTGGTGCCAAGTGTGGGAGCTAGAGAGTGGTGCCAAGTGTGGGAGCTAGAGAGTGGTGCCAAGTGTGGGAGCTAGAGAGTGGTGCCAAGTGTGGGAGCTAGAGAGTGGTGCCAAGTGTGGGAGCTACCCCGTTTGTGGTTGAGGAATTTTACTGTGACTAAGAGGAAACTTGAAGTCGATAAAAGAGTGGTTGCAGTGTTTGCTTGTTTTTTGATTAGAAAGGAGGAGAAGTTTTTTGATCCTGGGGAGATTTTATAGGTGTTTTTGCGAAGGGTGGTGTGAATTGCTTAAGAGAATTTCGGTTTATTGGTTCTAATGAAGGTCTTTGATTGGAGCGTGTGATGCTGTGGCGTAGGTATATTTATGCTGCTTAAGAAAAAACGATGATTTTTGCATTGTTGTTTGTAAAGACTGTATAACAAAGTGTAATTGTTTATGTCTTTGCGAAGGCGTATTGCTTGAAATTTTTTAAATGCTTTAATAGGCCATTTCCGAGTTGATGTCTGCCTCCTCTTCAAATGGAGTCTAAGTGCGAAGTTTTTGTGATGGTAATTAGTTCTATTTTACATATGAATGAAAACTAATTTTCACAACAAAATCTTCGCACTTAGACTCGCTTTGAAGAGGAGGCAGACATGAACTCGGAAATGGCCTATTGTGGATGGAAATACGCGAATAGAAAGTCAAGTGACTGAAACACTGTAGTTGAGTTTGAAGGTTAGTGTAGTAAATAGTCCAGCTATTAACGAAATTGTTCATTGTATGATAAAAGCATGAAACTCGCCAGGGTAACTGACCTCTATGGAATGAACATTTCCTGATATGGAGATACCTGAAATTAAGTCCCACAACTGCATAATGTACATGTCAAAAAATTGCCTTTATGACTTCTGCATTGAAACGAGGTTAACTCAAATCATGGATATTTTGCGTGTTTGTTGAAGTAATTTTTCGCTGTACCTTTTTGGGTTTTTTCGAAGAACTTTGGCATTGTATCATAACATTAAAATGTGTCACATGATTGGTCACGTGACCTATGTTGATCGAAAGGGTGACGTATCTATTAGATGGATGGAAATACGTATTTAAGAGCCAATTTCTGTAAATATCGAGAATCCGGCGTCACTCGTGAAATTTCGAAATTCTTCATATTTTGCCTAAATAACACCTATGGTGAGTTATTTTCGAAAATAGTATTCAAAGATCGTGAAGCGCTTGATTTTTTCTGAAATCGAGGAAAGTTTGAAAAACGCCATTTTAGCGCCATGTCGCCGCCGACAATGGAGTAAAATGATGCATTTTGTTATCGCTCGTGTAGATGAACGCGGTGACGTCTATCAATGCAACTTGGCCAGAACATAACACATCTATAGTTCTTTCCAAGGCACAAATTTATTTTGAAAAATCTGCTGGTATAAAACCGTTTTTAACTGTTACAAATACCCTAGTTCAAACGCTTCAGCGATTGACCAAAATTTAGCTAACTTCCGCACCACAAAAAGCCCACTGGTACATAGAATTTGACGTTGAAATTAATATTTTCTTAAAGTGCATTCTTTGCGCTCTGTTGTGTTAAAATTTCTTCTGCGGCCCGACAAAAGTGCCCCGCCGAGAGAAGGAAACGTTAAGTCAATTTTTGCATCGCGACCGCTCTTGAAATCAACATGAACACCAAAGCTAACTCATGAATTAAAAGTCTACCAATGCAAACACTTTTCTCGCTATTCTGAGCGCCCTACGGGTTACTGTACAATTAATTATAAGTTTACATACCGTTTTCAAACTGTCTGAGAGCGATAACCTTCAACATTTCAATTCACAAGGTCAAAGTAGGTGGCAAAGTATTAACTGTAACTCGATGCCGATCAGCACGGCCATTCAGTCCAATTGACCTTTACCTCGTTCTAAACTGCTTCTTTTTCTCCATCTAACACCTTTTTAAAGTTATGATGTTGTGATACATGTTAAATTCCTACTTAGCCACCGTCTTGGGGTGCATTGCTGTGATTTACCCCAAAAGGGAAGCGTAATTGCGTGACGTTGACCTTAAGATTTAACTGAGAAAACAACGTCTCTCGGAGACGATTTCATTCATTACAAAAATTTTGCAACAGTGTTCAAGTCGAATAGCTGAAATAGAAAAGACTAAAATAGATATTTCACCTTGTCATGTATGCATGCCCATGCAGCGAAAGAGCCAAAGCTAGGAGGAGATCCGTAATAATCAGGTGTTGAAGCCATTACATATTATGCACCTATCAGTGTCAAGCCCGAGGAGGGGGGGGGGGGTCGGGCATAGGGTGGGGATTTTGACATTTTCTGAAAAAAAATTCTCAAAATCCCCACCCCCGGGCAAAAAATAATTGTCAAAAGTATCAAAATCCCCTTCAGTCCTTGTTGCACACAAGAGGAAAGCAATAAAATTCCCCACCCTGGGGCCACGATGTCTGATCAAAATCCCCACCCTGGGGATATACGTGACAGTCAAATTCCCGTGGGTTGCCCCCCCCCCTCCTCGGGCTTGACACTGATAGGTGCATCACATCGCCATCGCTAATTGCTCTCGCGTTATTATAAAGTGAAACTGTGACAAAGTCCATGAAGTTACTCCGGCGATTTTAAACTTATTCACTGTGACTCCAGTGATCCCATTTGATGAATACGTCTCTTTCTGTATCAAACAAAACGATACAACAGTTCCAATATAATTGCGTGTAGGACCGTTTGCTCGGTTCGGCTTTTCTGCAACGATTGCTTGTAGGGGGGAGGGGTGAAGGACGAGCGAAGGCAAAGGAGTGGGAACTTTGGACTTGGCATCCTTTCAAAGGGTATGTGGCTAGAAGAATAATCTGTACAATTAACTAAGGAGATGTAGCGGAAAGTATTATTTCTGAAAGCTCTGCTGACAAGCAAATTTCTGTTCAGAAAATTGTTCACTCTCCTCCTCCGTGTAGGACCGTTTGCTCGCTTCAGCGAGTAGGGGTAGTGGTGGAGTGAATGACATCCATGTGATGGCAAGAATATTCCGTACAATTTTAAATACCAAAGGAGACAGCGGAAGGTATTCCTTATACTGTTTTCAATCTGTATGAGAGTGATAATCTTCAACGTACATAATTTTCAATCGATAAGGTCAAAGTAGATGACTAATATTGTTATGTAACTAGATGCTGATTGGCACGGCCATTTCCAAGTAAAGGGACTAAGGGCCTCTTCATATGAGCCCGGTTAACCGGGATGGCTCGGTTACCGAGATGAAATAGGTCTCTGTTCATATGGCGACTTTCAGCCTGCTTTCCGAGATGAAACATTTGAAAAATTGATGACGCGACCATTCAGGCATGAAATCTAACGAACAAGCCTGAGGCGAATTTCTCGATTTTCTTTGTTGAAGCAGCCTCAAATTTCCTTTGACTTTACGTTAACTATCAAATGAACTATTCCGAGTTTTATTTCAAAAAGAGAGAGGTAAAATCTCGGTAATGTCATAAAATATCCGTTCTATCACAAATATGCATTGTATTTAATACATTTAAGGGGAGGTGGGGCTATAAGAGACACCATGGTTCTCCATTTAAGGGGAGGTGGGGCTATAGAGGGCACCGTGGGTCTTCATTTAAAGGGGAGGTGGGCTATAAGAGACACCATGGGTGTCCAAGTAAGGGGAGGTGGGGCTATAGGAGACACAATGGGTCTCCAATTAAGGGGAGGTGGGCTATAGCAGACACCATGGGTCTCCCATTAAGGGGAGGTGGGGCTATAGCAGACACCATGGGTCTCCAATTAAGGGGAGGTGGGGCTATAGCAGACACCATGGGTCTCTATTTAAGGGTAGGGGGGGCTATAGACGGCACCATGGGTCATTCAAGGTAGGGGGGGCTATAAAGGAAACCAAGG
>OX419338.1:8553704-8765149 GCA_948470475.1 Galaxea fascicularis | reverse complement strand
AAATTGTTCACTCTCCTCCTCCGTGTAGGACCGTTTGCTCGCTTCAGCGAGTAGGGGTAGTGGTGGAGTGAATGACATCCATGTGATGGCAAGAATATTCCGTACAATTTTAAATACCAAAGGAGACAGCGGAAGGTATTCCTTATACTGTTTTCAATCTGTATGAGAGTGATAATCTTCAACGTACATAATTTTCAATCGATAAGGTCAAAGTAGATGACTAAATATTGTTATGTAACTAGATGCTGATTGGCACGGCCATTTCCAAGTAAAGGGACTAAGGGCCTCTTCATATGAGCCCGGTTAACCGGGATGGCTCGGTTACCGAGATGAAATAGGTCTCTGTTCATATGGCGACTTTCAGCCTGCTTTCCGAGATGAAACATTTGAAAAATTGATGACGCGACCATTCAGGCATGAAATCTAACGAACAAGCCTGAGGCGAATTTCTCGATTTTCTTTGTTGAAGCAGCCTCAAATTTCCTTTGACTTTACGTTAACTATCAAATGAACTATTCCGAGTTTTATTTTCAAAAAGAGAGAGGTAAAATCTCGGTAATGTCATAAAATATCCGTTCTATCACAAATATGCATTGTATTTAATACATTTAAGGGGAGGTGGGGCTATAAGAGACACCATGGTTCTCCATTTAAGGGGAGGTGGGGCTATAGAGGGCACCGTGGGTCTTCATTTAAAGGGGAGGTGGGGCTATAAGAGACACCATGGGTGTCCAAGTAAGGGGAGGTGGGGCTATAGGAGACACAATGGGTCTCCAATTAAGGGGAGGTGGGCTATAGCAGACACCATGGGTCTCCCATTAAGGGGAGGTGGGGCTATAGCAGACACCATGGGTCTCCAATTAAGGGGAGGTGGGGCTATAGCAGACACCATGGGTCTCTATTTAAGGGTAGGGGGGGCTATAGACGGCACCATGGGTCATTCAAGGTAGGGGGGCTATAAAGGAAACCAAGGGTCTCGTTACAAGGGTGGGGGGGGATTAAGCAGAAGCAGGCCCCTTCATTCAATATGGTGGGTCCCGAGGTTGTATAATAGTTTTGACCACCCCCCTTACTTTCCTCCCGGTAACCGTCTGGAGTGTTCATATGGCAAAAATATTCGGCCCGGTTCCCGAGATCCCGGTTGGAAAAACCGAGATCTCGGCAACCGAGCCAGCTCGCCCTCTCATATGAACACATCGAAATTTTTACAAACGATTTAGCGGTGTGGCGAGATCTCGGAAACTGGGTCAGCCCGGTCAACTGGGCTCATATGAAGAGGCCCTAAGTTACCTTACGCTCGTTCTAAACGGCTTCTTTTTCTTTAACTAGCCGCTCTTTAAAGTCATGATGTTATTATAGGTTCAATTCCTACGTGGCTCGGGGGTACTGAATTATTGTAATTACTCCTGAACGAAGAAAATTTGTCACAATCGATCATTTTAGGATATATTTCGCAAGATTGAGCAGGATAATTGTTTCATTCAACACATTAATGAGAAAGCACAATTTTCTGCGTTTATTACCATAAACCTGGAAAAACCATGTCAGAAATGAAAGCGCTTTTTTTTCCCTTTTGTATCTTTTTTGGGGGCTTCAGAAACGAAGACTTGAACTTTTCAACAAAATACACTGGGCTATCTGGAGTGTCGAAATAGTAAACGTTAAGTCCAAGGACATGCTGCTGTCTTTTTAGGCATTAAGGTAATGTATTTTTGAGCGGGGAGGGGTGGTGGAGAAGCGTGAACAATTTTCTGAACAGAAATTTGCTTGTCAGCAGAGCTTTCAGAAATAATACTTTCCGCTACATCTCCTTAGTTAATTGTACAGATTATTCTTCTAGCCACATACCCTTTGAAAGGATGCCAAGTCCAAAGTTCCCACCCCTTTGCCTTCGCTCGTCCTTCACCCCTCCCCCCTACAAGCAATCGTTGCAGAAAAGCCGAACCGAGCAAACGGTCCTACACGCAATTATATTGGAACTGTTGTATCGTTTTGTTTGATACAGAAAGAGACGTATTCATCAAATGGGATCACTGGAGTCACAGTGAATAAGTTTAAAATCGCCGGAGTAACTTCATGGACTTTGTCACAGTTTCACTTTATAATAACGCGAGAGCAATTAGCGATGGCGATGTAATATGTAATGGCCTTCAACACCTGATTATTATGGATCTCTTCCTAGCTTTGGCTCCTTCGCTGCATGGGCATGCATACATGACAAGGTGAAATATCTATTTTAGTCTTTTCTATTTCAGCTATTCGACTTGAACACTGTTGCAAAATTTTTGTAATGAATGAAATCGTCTCCGAGAGACGTTGTTTTCTCAGTTAAATCTTAAGGTCAACGTCACGCAATTACGCTTCCCTTTTGGGGTAAATCACAGCAATGCACCCCAAGACGGTGGCTAAGTAGGAATTTAACATGTATCACAACATCATAACTTTAAAAAGGTGTTAGATGGAGAAAAAGAAGCAGTTTAGAACGAGGTAAAGGTCAATTGGACTGAATGGCCGTGCTGATCGGCATCGAGTTACAGTTAATACTTTGCCACCTACTTTGACCTTGTGAATTGAAATGTTGAAGGTTATCGCTCTCAGACAGTTTGAAAACGGTATGTAAACTTATAATTAATTGTACAGTAACCCGTAGGGCGCTCAGAATAGCGAGAAAAGTGTTTGCATTGGTAGACTTTTAATTCATGAGTTAGCTTTGGTGTTCATGTTGATTTCAAGAGCGGTCGCGATGCAAAAATTGACTTAACGTTTCCTTCTCTCGGCGGGGCACTTTTGTCGGGCCGCAGAAGAAATTTTAACACAACAGAGCGCAAAGAATGCACTTTAAGAAAATATTAATTTCAACGTCAAATTCTATGTACCAGTGGGCTTTTTGTGGTGCGGAAGTTAGCTAAATTTTGGTCAATCGCTGAAGCGTTTGAACTAGGGTATTTGTAACAGTTAAAAACGGTTTTATACCAGCAGATTTTTCAAAATAAATTTGTGCCTTGGAAAGAACTATAGATGTGTTATGTTCTGGCCAAGTTGCATTGATAGACGTCACCGCGTTCATCTACACGAGCGATAACAAAATGCATCATTTTACTCCATTGTCGGCGGCGACATGGCGCTAAAATGGCGTTTTTCAAACTTTCCTCGATTTCAGAAAAAATCAAGCGCTTCACGATCTTTGAATACTATTTTCGAAAATAACTCACCATAGGTGTTATTTAGGCAAAATATGAAGAATTTCGAAATTTCACGAGTGACGCCGGATTCTCGATATTTACAGAAATTGGCTCTTAAACAGCTACACTTCTAGTGGGATGGGGTTGAACACGCATGTAGGTTAAGTTAGATCTGCCCCTTGTTCAAACATATGCTGGTATCTTATGGTTGTGCCTGAACCACGCAATACACAGGTCTGATATGGCCTTTTAGGGCTATGCATGGAAGCGAGACTGAAAACATTTCTTGCTTCTCGAGTTTTTTTATTCAAGGTCATTTAAATACGTTCCTTTTCAATTAGCAACGGAAACAGAAACTTTAGCATTACGTGACATGTGTAACATACATAGTCACAATGACATAACTGAGGTAGGATATTGCCTAGAGTGCTGAACTACATGAAACATCTTTGAGGGTAAAAGGATCTTTTTAAAGGGTACAATTGACACAGTTGATGAATTTGAAAATACATTAGTTCTTTTTAATTTTCTCTTTTTGCTTTGAAAATAATGATTATACATTTGGTTTCTACCATTTTTCATGATTTGTAGATCTTTAGTGGCTAGTTAAGTGACTAAATACCGAAACTATTTCCCAAGTCTCTCACGGTTCTAAGATGGTGGTACGCAGGAAGAAAAACGTGCTTTTCGTACTTGCAGTCAGTTACAGTATGGGGTAAGCAGCAAAACATGGCAAAAATACAACTTTAGCTAGATTTTCTTCTATCTCACAGTTCAATATCAGTTTAACAATGCTTTTCAAAGTTATCTAAATGAAACAAAAAGCGATTTTGATGTGTTTCATTCGTGAATGTTGCTTGAATTTGAAATGTTTTGCAATTTAGTGTTAAATATCAATAAACCTTTTTACTGATACGGCGGCCATCTTGAATTCTATTGTTTTGACCGAGAAATTATGGGCTGCCGAGGGGGCAATCGCTGCAAAATGTATGGTATACACAGCTTTCAGGATAGATTTTTACTGCTTGTCTCTCATATTCCAAAAAAATTATTATAAGCGTTACATCTTTCTGTCACGGTATTTGGCAGTGGTTTCTATGGTTAGCGAAAAATTATTGTTAAAAGTTATCACGCCACACTATTCTTTATAATTACTTCTCATCTGCACCCTGGGTATTCCATAATTTCCTCGGAATTCAAGATGGCCGCCGTATCGGTAAAAAGGTCTCTTCTCTCCAGCTGATTTGGATATTTGATCGAAGCAACGAATATAAACTGGCATTGCCTGGCAGTGACAGGGGAATAAATACATTTGAACCCTCAACACCAAGTTTGAAAACATCCTGGAAGGTAGCGCCGCTTCCAGCTGATTTTCTCAACTTATCTCCAGCATCACTTAGATCAAGAGAACTTTTTGTTCCTTAGACAGAAGGTTGGATGTTAAGTCATCGACTAAGATCATCCCATGGAGCAGAAAAAGAAAGCGATTGGTTACAGCATGTCAAAGAAATGATTTCTCAGGCCCGGCCAGGGGGAGTAGTGGGATACCAATATACCCGCAATCCCCCCCCCCCCAAGATACCAATATACCTGAAAATCATGATACTTAATACCTAAAATTATTCTGAAGCGATACTAACTACCTGAAAATGAATAAGTAAAATCTTAATCTGAATACCTAAAATACAGGAAAAACCAAAAAAATACCATATACCTGAATTAAAACGTCCCAGGATACCGTATACCCAAAACCCCTGGCCTGGCCTGATTTCTCTAGAAGAGTTGTCAAAGGGTGATGTGGTATCTTGGGCTGGATACCGCGCATCACAAGCCTCGTTGTCATCTCACAAACCTGCCATTACTTCGCTGCTGCCTCTGTTTAGAGAGAATGCCCATTTAGTGGCCATGGTTCATCACGCAATGAATGTCGTCAAGTCTGCAGTAAAGCATGTCAATCCATAGCAAGTTCCTGTTATGGCTTTGGATCAGCCACTGTTTGCAATAGCCAAACAAATTCAGTGAGAATTCCCTCAAACAGGGAGAAGATCATTTTGTCCTCATGTTCGGTGGACTGCACTTAGAACTGGTGACCTTTAAAGCTCTTTGCAAGTGGCTCGAAGGTAGTGGCTGGACAGATGTTCTAACCAATGCAGAAGTAGCAACGGCGGGAGTTTCAGATTCTTTCTTTCTCGCTAGCCATTTGACAAGAACAAGACGAGCGCATCAGATAACTGCAGCTGCTCTTCACCTCGTGCAACACCGAAGATATGAAAAGTATTTCAAAGCTACAGACAGCACTGGAGGAGTTATGCGAATCAATGAATGGAAATCAGAAATGTCAAAGGATATAAAAACGAGGCTGAACAGTCTGAATTAGTCTTACGTCATCTTGGCTGGAGCGAACGCAGAATTCATATTGAGGCTAGGCAAATGTTTAAGGTTCTCCATGACTTGGCACCTGTGAGGCTTTCGGATATCGTCAGGAACTCTTGTTCAGCCAACAGTTACCATCTAAGGAACGCTGATAATAAGTTGGCCCTTCCATTGCTGAAGGCTGAATTTTTAATGAAGAAGAGTTTTAACTATAATGGTGCTAGAGTCTGGCATTCCTCACCGCATAAAATACGTAATTGTGAAACTTTGGATACGTTTGATAGCTTATTTCATGTCATATTCTTGGTTCTAATGTGACGTCATAAAAAACTAAAATTAAAAAGCAAACAGGATTTTCAGTTTTTATCTTCATCAGGTAAAAGACATTTTTAAAATATACCGGCTTGCATGTTTTTATCTCGGTTGTGCGCTTTGTTTGAAGAGAGAGCAGTTTGAATTTCACATTTTTCAGAGTGCGTGACATAAAGATGGCTGCTGAGAAACACATCACGTACATGATTCGCCGTGTGGTTTTGAAGTCTTAACGACCAATGTGTTAAGAGAAGTGTCTATGCAAGTTTGTTTGCAAGTTCAACAGAGAGACGAAAGGTTTTAACACAGCCAAAGTAAACTCCAGATGTTTCCAATGATATCCAGCCGCCATGTTGGTGCCCATCCGGATGGACACCAACATGGCGTCTCCATACTGTTCTCTGTAATTTTGATTGATACTCTTTGCCGAATAACTCAAGTACAGGATATCGTGTGGTCCTGAAACTTTAACAGGTTATTTATTTTTTTACTTTTCTACAATACCTAATTTTCTTTACTTTATTTATTGAATGATAAGCGATTTTAGTTTTTACTTGCGTGACGTGAAAACAATGGGTTAGCGGGATTAAACAAAGTTGATTCTATCTTATGTTATCGTATGCAGGGGTATAGAGGGGTATGTAGGGGGAAACAGGGGTAAACAGGGGTATACGTGGGTACTCAGTACAGTGGTATACAAGAATATATAAGGGTAGACAAAGGTATACAGCGATATACGGGGGCATACAATGTACACATCATTCTAAATACAACATAATAGGGGATAAACCGGATACATGAAGTACCTACAGAGGTCAGGCAGGTATCTATTACAGGTCACATTCCACGGGTCACAGGTACAGGTCACTGTCCTGTCGATTGGTAACTAAGCCAAACAGTTTCATCACGATCTAAAAAGAAATTTTGGATAGCTATTAGGGTTAGGAGACACTTTTGGGCTTGTCATCTGTAGCACGGTGACCTGTACTTTGACCTGTGGAATGTGACCTGCAAAAGAAACCTGCCGACGGAGGTCGCGTTCTTGGTGATGACCAAAAGTAAGGCGGGCTCTGGGGACGGGATTGAAAGCCCCTCAAAATTTTTCTCGCCGATCCTTCGCATGCGCGAAACATCTGCCATTTTAACTCTGACTTCATATAGCGTGCATTGAAACGTCCTTTTCTCCGCCCCATTGTCATCCGGGAGTGCATATTTTGGCACGTGACAATTGTTCCAATATGGCCGCAGACTTCTGCCATTTTACGAAGGAAATCAGCGGAATCGTAAACTATTTGGCCACTTAAAAGAGTCAATTTAATCAGACAGAGAGCTATATGATTGAACAATGTCATGTGTTCCGCCATGACCTCTTTTTGGCCCAGTGTCAGTCACGACGGCTTTGAAGTGAAAACGAAAACCACGGGAATCAGGTAGTCGCTGAATGGGATACCGCATTTGATCGCAAAGTCGATAATACTTTAGCTCCGCTGCGAAGAAGCAACGTGTTGAAAAGGTATTTTCTTCTTCGAATATGCCGTTCCTTGTTGCCGACATTTGACCTACTTTACCGCTTAAATGAATTTTACTCCGCTTTGATAATATGACAGTCAATTTAACTCCCACAGAAGTTTACATGCGTATTGAACAGCTTTGCGTTAATTTAACTAATAAGGAAGTTATTTGCTTCTATCTCACAGGAGATAGCTCTGTATAATCAGATAAATTTACCGTCTTAAAATGTAGAAGCTTAGGCTAAAGCTTAATTATATTGACAGTCTATAGCAAGACCTTTTAAAAGTTAATACAGAGTTCGGTGATACTGAGGTCTCGTGGAAATCTCTCTTCCTTAGATTATCTTCCAAGGAATAGAAATCTGAATGCAGTACTGATCCATTTAAATTAGACGTAGTGTATATATGAAACAAGTCATATTGGTGACATTTAAAAAAATCTGTGTTAATTAAATCTGTGTTAATTATGGCTTGAATCGAGGTAGTGATATCTGGTGGCTATTTAAGTAATATTACAACTGTATGCATTTATCAGCTGCCATCCAGGGGGTAACCCTGGGGACATGTGTGGGCATGGGGTAGGGTTTGTTGACTTTTGTTGCTTATTTTGGAAAGATTTCTGCACAGCCGTATACATTAATTACGCATGCATCATTGTCATACTAACCCTGTTCTGAAAACAAATAGAGTTTGAGTCACAAAATGCATGTATAATTGATTTATGGGGCTGTGTGGAAATTGTGCCCCAATTTTTAGCCTGGGATGCAGGGATTAGATTGCTTTTCACGGTGAGATCCCCTGAGAAAGTCCTGTGGGATTTGTAAGGCCAAGTTATCTATGAAATGTCACATAGTTCCTCCCAAGTGTTGTTGACTACCTGAAGAGGACTGGTGATACAAGCAAACACGAAATAATGGCGAATGCAGGGGTGG
The DNA here is from genome assembly GCA_948470475.1 of Galaxea fascicularis. Classification (NCBI taxonomy): domain Eukaryota; kingdom Metazoa; phylum Cnidaria; class Anthozoa; order Scleractinia; family Euphylliidae; genus Galaxea; species Galaxea fascicularis. Next base: position 8,756,839 of record OX419338.1, on the reverse strand, counting down.
ACGATGCAGATCGAATAATTATACATCCTTGGAGTATTGTTTTTAACCAGGAAACAATAATACTGTCTCTGCCATTCTCCATTGCATGACTTTCAAAGTAAGCTAATCAACTTCTTGTACTTTCTTTGCTTATATACTCTCATCACCAATCTATGAAAGAGGTATAAATTTCTTTATTAATTCCAAAAACAAAATTAATGTTTCACTTCATTGTACCCTTTGAAAGCCAGTTTCAGATTGTACATTCACAGTTTCAGGTATCATTAGAGCAAATGGAAAATTTGGGAGCTCCTAGGAACAAAATTGATAATGTACTTTCTGACTAGAGGCTTCATTTGAAAGCCATCAAGTTGCTAAAAAATAAAGAGCAAACTTAGTCTAATCTTCGGTGGAGGGATTTATAAAATGTTGTGGTGCAAATACCCTGGAGTTCCCCGGTTTCCCCCTACCTCCTCCTTGAGATGGCTGCTGATCAGTGCATTATTGTTAAATGTTAAAAGGATATAGCGTCATACTGGTATACAGGGCTACTCCTTGAAGTCGTTGAAAAGTCCTCGAATTTGATTTTAGATTTCAAGAGAGCTTGAAAAGCTCTTGAAAAGAAGAATTTCTTTTGAAAGTGCTTGAAAACTCCTTAAATTTTAGGGTACACATATATGTTGTGCCGCGTAGCACTATAAACACATACAAGTGGTCGACCAGAGAATTAACTCTGAAGTGTAAATTAAAGTGCTAATAGAAACCCATGAAAAACCTAACACCCAGTGGGTTTTTCATGGGTTTCTATTAGCACTTTAATTTACACTTCAGAGTTAACTCTCTGTTCCACCACTTCCTTAAATTTTAGCTTGGATGTTAAATAATATAGGTTTATATCTGGGGGAGCTTAAGTTGTTACTGACCAATGAGAACATTTTTAAACATAGTTTAAGATGAAGTAAATTTGCAATGAACACTCTTTGAAACTTCCGTTGGTGCTTGAATACTCCTTGAATACTCCTTGAATTTTGTATCCACAGCCAGCATAGACTCTGGGTATGAGTTATGGATTTTCCAACTAAAATCTATTTATGCTTGCTTTTTGGGAGCAATTTCATAATATCCAGCCCACTTTTTGCAGTACAAATCTGTACCTGCACTGCTGCAGTCAAAATCATTGGAATTCAGTGAGTGTTGAATTAGTGCTCCTTTAGTGAGAATTCGGCAAGTGTGTAACCAGTGCTCCCACAGACCCGCATTCCCACAGTCAAAAACTGTAATTGGCCTAGATTAGTCTTATCTACCTGTGGGCTAGCTTCATCTATTTTTGTTTTGTAATGTGTGTTAAATAAAAAGTGTGTGTTAAACAGTCTTGATTTTTTCCCTTGGGCTGCTTCAAGAACAAGAAATAAGTCTTGATGCTTAGTTAAAAAAGCCTGAAGTATTCTGCAGTTGTTATGTAAAGCTTTTATGACTAAGTAGGGGTGAGAACCATAACATTATTTTGTCACGTCTAACTCTTTGTAAAACAGCGGTTGGGAAAACTCTTCTGAGAATTTTTGCTGGTATTTGCATTTATTTAGTTAATTTTAAAGTATGCTTCATCCCATGATTGATTCACGACTCATGACTTGACTGCAATACTTTTTAGATATGAACCGAACTTTACTTGTTGAGGAAGGAGACAATGAGGGTGATAACAGACAGGACAAGAAAAAGAGAGACAAGGAAAAGTTCCCTGATACAGCAGGTGTGAGCAAGAGATTTCAAAGTTGATTGTGTAGATAGATAGATGGATAGATGGATAGATGGATGGATAGATGGATAGATAGATAGATACTTTCATTTAAACAGGGTATTCTATCAAATTAAAATTTACAAGATATTAAAATTTGTTTTATTATTTATATACTATTTTCATTAAAAATGATTATTCATTGCAATTTTTATTGAATAATTAATTGTATGAATGTTTACTGGTGCCGATAATGTAACCATCAAGTTTGCGCGCTGCTCTGTTTTGTAGTTTTTGCAAATTGGCCATTTGTGTGTCACCTATTGTATCCCAAACAATACAACAGTATGTAAAATAGGGCTCTATTGTTGACCTATAAATGTGGGTAAGATTTTCTAATTTAAGTACAGGTTTAATCCTTTTCAACATGCTTAAGTTGCATATGATTTTTTGCCTTTTGCTTAACATGTGGTCTTTCCAAGTTAGGTTTGCATCAATATTGACACCAAGGCATTTTACAGAGTGCACTTTTTCCAACTCAGTATTAAACAAGGAAAGTGCTATCTCACCCACTAGACTAGCCCCCCTCTGTCTAGAGTTTATAACCATAAAATCAGTTTTTAATACGTTCAGGGTTAGCTTTAATATATGGATGGATGGATAGATAGATAGATAGATCAATCAATCAATCGATCAACTCTACTTAATCACGCTAGCCTATTGAACAATAGTCAACCATGACTAAAACTATTCAAGCATAAAATATAACCCTAAGAAATAGAAATAGATTACCATGACTAAAACTATTCATGAATCAAAAATGTAACCCTAAGAAATGGAAGGAGAACCCTGAATGCATGCATTGAGCCAACTGTGGAATGAATAATTATAACATTTATAGCTGCATCAACTGCTCTTACGTATTATGAAGAATTACATGGATATGCAGTTGCCAGAGAACTATCCCGTCTCTGAACCACTTGGAGATCAGCTTTATTATCTTTATGGAGGAGTATAGCAGGAGTAGTGGAATTGACTATGAAAAGATTGAATGAGCTTAGAGGCTGCTTTTGACCTGTAACTAATGTTTGCCTCTCTTGCTCATTTGTGCTTTTCTTTATCAACAGAGAAAAAGAAGAAAATGGGATTTAAAAAGGCTGAAGGGAAGAAGGATGGGCACCATAACAGTTCATTGACAAGCTCCTCCAAAGTGCAGCCAGCAGACGACATGGCAGACATGGCGGCAGTGAATCCTAATGCTGAAGTGCTAACGTCTTCTGCTGGGTCTCCTGCGGTTCCACCTACGTTGGCCCCTCCTGGATCAACAAATTACCAAGGAAATATTGTAATCCCTCCTCCACCAAGACCAATTACACTGCAGCAAATTCCACCTCAAAACCTGCAGCAAAGAGGTAACTGGCCTCAGCAACAATATCAAATGGCTGGGTATACCATGACTCACCAACAGCCACAAGTTCAACAGCATTGTCAAGCTCCCTCAGACCATTTTGTTCCAGCAAATTTCCAGATCTCGAGCCAGCCACCTCAGCAGATGCAAGGGCAGTTTGTTCCTCAACCTTACCATCAAGTACCTCAGTTCCAAGTTCCACAGTACCCCCAAACAAGTGGTAATCCTGTTCAAGGTACCATGTATGGTCAGGTAGTTGCAGGAACTCATCAAGCTCATGTGTTAGTGAGAGCACAGACCTCACCTTCTTCAGCTACAGGTAATCAATAAATTATACACAGCCAACATTTTATTGTCACTGCATTGTCTTTAAGGCTGCTCCTTGAGGATGTACAGTGAGTAGTTCATTAGTTCCTTTTCATTCAATGGAAACTGTGCTTTTTGAATTTTGCTTGAATTTTGTCTTACCTCTCTAAATGCCTACAAGTTGCATGACAGGTTAATAATGAATTCAATGCCCAAATTACATGATTTAAATTTTGCTGCTCAAGTTTGAAAGAGGTATTCAGTGTACCAAACGTTGTGCACTTAAACAAAACAGCTTAAAATTTACATGTATTGGTTTCATAGAACATTGACCGTGTCTGCAGCTGAACATGCACATTCTTATTGTGGAGTTTTTTTGCAAGTGATGTTTATATTTTTTTCTGCATCAGTTGAACATGTAAACAGCACTGGCCAGCCTGTCTGGCCATCGCAGACACCAGCTATTCCTGCAACCACTGACAGTGGAGAATCGTCTTGGGGAAGCCATCCCCATCCTTTTGGTGAACCCAGAGAAGGGAGTAAGTACAATATTGACAGCACGTGGCAATTCAGTGACTGGTTTAAATTTGTTGTGAAACACAGGCATTATGACAGCCACATAATAATAATAATAATAATAATAATAATAATAATAATAATAATAATAATAATAGTAATAATAAAAGTAATAATAATAATAATAGCACGTTAAGATGTACACAGGAATGGACACTTATTGATATACTGTAGCTGTGCCAGCAGACCAGAACCATCAAAAAACCTGACACTGAGTTTATGTTAGTGCTTTGTGTTTTCTAGGAACATATGTTGCTAGAAACTATGAGAATGTCCTCCAAGCTTAAAACTTATGCAAAATGGCCATAAAAACGTTATTAACCATTACCTTGTCTTGTGTATTGCTACTGCTAGGGTTATGGACAGATGCCAAGGACGTAGCAAATAGCAGCAGTGGTATGACTCACACGCAGTGGGCTGCCTTCTCACCGACAGAACCACTAGCTGAAGTCCCCAGTATGTTTGTTAATGAACTTGATGAGGAACACAGCTCTAGTGATGAAGATGTTGACCGAAGCAGTTCACCAGAGCTTGCTGGAGAAGAAGGAGAAGTACTTTTAAGGTGTGTTGTATAATGGAGTGCTCACCTTTGGGTTGATTATTTTGTATTATTTTGTTAAGTGCCCATTACCAGTAATCAGCGACATAATTTGACAAGTTGACACATTGTGTTTCTAAAGTAGTTTTAGTGCACCAAAGAACACCACTCTTTTTATCAGGCAACAAACTGTGAAAAAGACCCTGCTCCACCATCCAATGTTGCTTGTTTGTACCTCAAGATCACAGGAGTTGCTGCTCAACATTGTTTGGGGGGGAGGGGGGCTGAAAAGACAAGCAAGGGGGGCAAAAAGGGATCACAGTGATGAAATAGGGGTTAAAAAGGTAAATGTGTCAACAATTCTGATGCCAATTGAAGTTAAAGCAATAGCACTGAAAAATTATTGGTTTTTCCTGTTTCGAGGCTGGCTGCTGTGTGAGATTTCTAAGATAACCTGTTTCTCTGCAACATTAAAATAAATAATCCTGTGAAATGGCTGATCTACATGTAAGTAAGGGGTAGTGAATGGTAAAATCTTGCCGAGACACCAAGACCCTTGTTTGAAAATCTGAGACTGAGACCAAACATGCAACCACTGAGCTACATACTGTACTGGAGACTCTTGTGGCTAGCACGGGTAAAATGTGGGTATAGATGACTACAACTGCATCACGCAGTCACATAGTCCAATTTAAACCGTATATGACTCTGAACTGCATTGCACAGTCACATTAAGGCATCACACAGTCACATTTTAACCATATATGATTCTTAACTGCATTGTGCTCGCCACAAGAGTCTCCAGTAGCTCAGTGGTTAGAGGATATGTACTAGATCTTGGAGGTCGTGGGTTCAAATCCCATCCTGGGCTCGGATTTTTTCCGAGTTTCCATTTTAAGATGCAAAAATATCTATCATATATTTCTCACACGACTCACTTGGGTGGTTGATTAAATTTGAGTTTGAGAAAGCATTAATTTTGACAGTGTGATTTTCAATAAAATGTCTTGCTAAACAACTTTTTCGAGCCAGCAGATCTTATATAAGATTGCCAAAGGTTCCCTAATAATACAGATTTCACGCTTACTCTCAATAAAGGTTTTATCATTGTGGCTCATTCCACAAGGTTCCTCGTGTTGCATGTGATTAACTTATAACTTCTCTTTGTAAAATTATTACACTGTCCAACAGACAGGTGATGAGAATAGACAAACGTATCAGCCGGAGGGTGTTATCTTGATCTAACCCCAAATTCTCTTAACTAATGTACAAGGAACTGTATAGCAGCTAGAAAGGAGAATTAATAATCAGATCTTTTGGGTTTAAGGCTTAAGAGGTGGTTAATTTGATCTGGTTGTAGGGCTCCATCACTGGCAAGCTTTGCAGAGAGTATCAGCAGTATTGAAGAGGAATCTGAGGATAATTTATGGCGAATCTTGCCTGAGCAGAAAGAATATTACACAAAGCAGTTCATAAAACTGCAACCCATAGAGGGTGGAGTTGTAAAAGGTAATCTGTAAAAGAGAATTTATGACTTTCAGTGCTCAACCTTAACTTTTTAACAAACTAGTCTATGGGCTAGTGGAGTCTAAAATATACTGTCCAAATGGTGTCATTTGGTGGACAAAAATCAATATTCCACTGCAGAGAATTTGTTTTCATTTCTTTTTTGGGATCAACTAAACTCAAAACCGATTAAACTTCTCTTCATCAATACTATCTCCAAAACCTCTTCTATTACAAGAAGCCCAGTGGCTAGTGGTTCTGAAATTTCTACAAGTCCTGGGCTAGTGGACTACCACTAAGGTCAAGCACTGATTTCTCTCTTATAGTTCAGGGCTTCTGAGAAGGGGTAGGAAAAATTTAAATTATGCGGTAAAAAAATGTTGATTATGCAGGAGTTGTGCAGGATTGTGCAATCTTGTAACCAAGAAAATAGGTTTTTGCCAAGCCCTGAGAATGACAGTGTATTCAATCAAAGGGGGCATCAAACAAAATAAAATGTAAAATATAGATGAACTAAACACAATTAACGTCCAAAGGACTGCCAGTTGTAATATGCAACAATAAAAAGCTCTTCATATCGATTGTTCAACCATAAGTCTTCACAAAGTCTAGCACTGCAACTTTGCTCCTAAATCATATAATTAGGGCATGTATACAGGGTTTCAATTTAAACCGGAACCCGACACAAGTCACTGACTACTTTAAGTGTTTGCATTGGATACTCTGCCGCACTGTGCTGCTATCCCAGTGCAACAGTCCTCCAGCTACTTCTGAATTTCCTCCTGCCACTTTTTTTCTTTCTGAAACCCCTGTGTATATCAACCTGCTTGAATAAATCACAGACTTCTTAAAAGAACTGTTTCATATGAAGGTCATAATTTCTTCAGATTAGCTTTTTTGATGAGCGAGGTCGATACTTATGTTCCACCATTTTGGATTCCAAAAGAGAGCTGATATTAGTGCCTAGTCCACTGCATTGTTTGGAAACGTCTTGTTGATATTTCAACTGCTCAATCTCATTGATTGAGGAGTGTGGGCAATTTCTTGGTTGTTTTGGAAGGTAAAACAGCGAAAGAGAATCTAGAAATCGTGGTAATGGATAGAAATGCCCCATTACATACATACATACATACATACTTTATTGGCTCGTCCCCACGGGGCTTTTCAGAGTCAAATTTACATCACAAAATCATAAACCAAATACATGACAATAAGAATGTAACAATGATAAAAAAAACAAAGGTCAAAAAATTAGTTAAATTAATTAAATAAAGCAGTCATTAAGAAGCTTTTGCCTGAGTAAACGCTTGAATTCCGTCACGGATGAGCTAAGTTTGAGTGCAGGCTGCAAATCATTCCAGAGAGAGGTTGCTCTATATTGAAAGGTCCTTTGGCCGCTGGCAGTGCGGAAGAGTGGTATGTTCAAAAGTTGAGAATTTCTCGTGTTCCTTGTCGAGACGGCGGATCTTCCAACGAGCTTTGATGTCAAGTACTCTGGAGCACAAATTATTGTTTCTACACTTTTTCGACTATTCTGCAAAAATTTGCAGATTTTTAGAAATTGTCCAGGTTTGATTGAATTACGCAGTTCCGTACCCACGTACCCTGTCAGAAGGCCTGTACAGTTGTCCTGGCAATATTGCGGGCTACTTTCCTAGTTTCGCCAGCTCTGATTCGTTGGTAAAAAGATAAAAATTAATATAGGGTAAAAAATGGGGTTGTTACCCCCCTCAGTGCTGTCAACTTTCCTAGATTCTCCTTCTCCTTAAAATCTTTTTGACAACCCTGATTATAGTCACCATTATCAGGGTGTTCATTAGGCATCGGAGATTGGAGAATCCTCCGGCTACTACGTGGAATTCTCCGGCTAACTTTCAATGGGCTGTAGCAGCCTTGAAGGTAAATTTTTGTCTGAGGGGCCAGATTCTCCTGTTACTTTATAATATCTTCCTGCTACTTCAGTTCTTAATGAAAACCCTGCATTATATTCCAGGTCCCAGGGCGAGGGATTTCTTCATGAAGTCTGGCTTACCTGTGGAGGTGCTATCGAAAATATGGTAAGGCAGCAGTGTAGTTATTACATATTAAGACTTGGTAATGCATTTGTTTGAAAATTGTACACCGATGCTTTATACACAGGCATTCTTGTGGAAACAGGGAAGGAGTTTTAGGTGTTGAAAAATACTTTGTAAGGACTCTTTTTGACGCATGTACATGTGAGAGTAAAACATAATATAAGAGCAAGCGTAAGCACAAGGGCATTTAAAAATGTGATAGTTCTCAACACAAGGGTGGATATATAGTTGCAGAAGAAGAGATTAATTCAAGGCAGTTCTTACAGGTTTATTGTATTTTTCTCACCCACTCATGCTCATTAATTTTATTCCACCTCTAAAGCCACAAGATGCTTGGTTTAGAATGCCTGCGTTATCCCAGTTTTTATAAACAGTGAAGAACCAAAAGCATATTAAGCACATTCACAAGAAAAATGAAAAGATGTTTCCCCTTTGCATGTTACAAGTGGGTGTCTTGCATCCACATTTGCTGCCAGCCATAACAAGGGATGCTTTCTGAAGGGGGCAGATAAAAAAGTTGTGTTAGAGTCACTGTTGTTCGAAAAAGAAAATGTGAGCTTAAATAATTATATTTTCATGATATGTACACTGTTTCATAAAATCTCTGCTTTAAATTTTCTTTAGGCAACTGTCAGACCTAAATAAAGACAATGCTTTAAATTTGGATGAGTTCTGCATTGCAATGCACCTTGTTGTAGCATTACGGCATGGTTTTGACCTTCCATCGACTCTACCTAATGTCCTGTTACCAATGAAGCAGGAGTCACCTGGCTTAGGTAATAATAATTATTATTTGGTTTGCTTATGGATTTTCAGCTTTTCTACTGATATGTTTTCATTATGATGAAACAGAAGAACTGTCTCAATTTATGGGGTGCAGCCCAATTAAAATGTGCTGGCAGCTGGCGATTTTGCCACCTACAACGAAATATCTGTCACCTACTTCACACTTAAGTTCATTGATTGCAAATATGGGGTCTCCATTACTTCAAGTACACCTAACCCCAAAATATTTTTTTTGCTTAAATAAATCTTTGCACCAGACCGAAACATATTGCGCCATTTTGCACCCATTTCAACCAAATATTGACCTTTTATAGGCTGTAAAAGTTACGAAATCTAGCCATCATCTGTCCCATGACCGAGCTTGAAAGGGGCAAGGATCTATTCCTTTCTTGACATCACAAACTGATTTGCATTGCATTAAGTCTTCGTAAAAATGCATGCAAAGCAGTTTGTGACGTCATGTAAGGAATAGACCCATGCCCCTTACTAGCTCGGTCATGGGACAGATGACTCGTAACTTTTAAAGCCTACAAATAATCAAGATTTGGCTTAAAAAGTCGCAAAAAGGCTTGTTGTGTTTCAAACAGGTGCAAAGATATAGTTTACCGAAAAAATATTTTGGGGTTAGGTGACTACTTTAAAAATAGCTACCAAAGTTTCTTCTGGTGAAGCGAGCACAATATGAGTGTGCTTACATGCTGAACGGTGGGTTATTGGAATGTTCATTTACTAAGTTTCTCACACTTTGCATTGTTGGCTAGTACTTGCTTAAATATCTTTGCTTTTCGCAATAAAGCTATTAGAGAAAAATAATAAGGATTTGAGGAAAAAAAGCCCTTGAGAGGTGTTATTTATAAGCTATCTAAGAGGGGCTGAAATTCCCTCCAAAATGCACCAGGTGTAACCATTTGAAGCTGACAGGTAAGGGCCTCCCCTACTTCTCAAGCCATCTTGCCAAGTACTCAAAACCATTTTGACTGGGCTGCTCTTTCAGTCAAAATACTCAGTGTGCGCCGCCTATTATTTCAAATTTTTCCAGGGGAGCATGCTCCTGGACCCCCTAACAGGCAAAGAGGCCCTTTCTGCCCACTTCTCAAGTCATCTTGCTTACTACTGAAAACCATTTTGACTGGGCTGCTTTTTCAATCAAAGTACTCAGTGTGTGCTGCTTATTATTTCAAAAATTTCAGGGGGAGTGTGCCCTGGGACCCTCGAACAGGCAAAGAGGCCCTTTCTGCCTACTTCTCAAGCCATCCTGCTTACTACTCAAAACGATTTTGACTGGGCTGGGGGTGTAACAAATTTAAGAAGGCCTGTTCGGTGAGAAAAATGAATTCCTGTGGGAATCAGAAGATGTGGGAAATTAATGTCTGGAAAATATGAAATAATTTGGGGTCAGCAGGGAAATTTGAATTCTTTCTTAAACTGGGAGGATATTCCAAATATTTGGGAGGACTTAATTTCACACAAAGTATTAATTACTCAAACAAATATTATTAGAGTTGTCATTCTGTTAAATTTGCTGGACAAAGAGGTCCAGCACAAGAAGATAAAAGGGAGGGGCGAGGCTGAAAAGCTAATATCAACTGTCTTGTTTTTTTTATGGGGGGTTGTTTTGGTTTCTGTGTAATGATTTTGATTTCTAATGCAGGATATTTACATCAATACTGCACTAGGTTGATGTGGTCAGTTTGGGTGATTTTGCTAACTTGCTTTGTAGTCCCTGTGTGTCCACTTGAAATGCCTCAAAGAACTTCCGAAGAGGAGGGAGAACATGAAACAAGGAACGTTTCATCTCCAGATGTAAGCCCTTAAATATTAACATCATTCTGTTTTCTGCATTTTCTTGTCTGGTTGAATTAGTTTTGGGTAGTTTTAGGTTTGCTTGATAGAGTTAATATCATGTTCATTTGATTGCAATTATGCCAACTAAGACTATCTGATTATTATTATTGATGTTCGTGTTCTTTGGACACTCCTTTCGTTTTGCCCAAACTCTCTTAAACTTTTAACAGGGTACCTTGGGGTTAATTGAGTAATAATGATATATATGAAATATGTTAACACCATATAAAGGAACATAACATTCACCAAGTGAATTGTTACAGGTAGAGCAAGCCATGAACTAATATAACGCACAATAAGCACTGTAACTACTATTTTGCACCCATGCCTGTCTGTCTATCTGCACAGCACTGGTTACGTTTTAGTGACTCTCTTGGTCGTAATGCTGCTGCTTCACCACCATTGAAGTTTAGGAGGAAGGCAGTAAGTTTTCCTCGTTGTCTGTTACGTTGAACTTGAATTATTCTCACTGATGTTGTACAAGACCTTTTGACAGTTATTTATACTTCAGATTCAAAACAGGTTCCTTTCTAAGATTGATATTGAATAGATCCTTTCACAGTTTTTCTTTGACTCTAGACCAGTTATCGGCCAGGCAGGAAAATTGCTACAATGTAGGCCAAAAGTCTTGGAACAATTCCTGCTCCCCCCCCTACTCCCTTCCTTCCCTGCCCCATTACAATGCTGATTTTTAACGGTTTCCAACACGAAGGTTAGTCAAACGAAGGGGAAGTGGGGGGGAGGGGGTGGGGGAAAGTCGAAATCGGCAGTAAAAGAACAACATGCGTTGCTATTATAGGGATAGAAGTACGTATAGTGAACTTTCTAGTTTTCATTTAAGGTTCATATATGTCCCATGGCCTTATGACCTGCATTGTAGGTTTAAGAATCAAATGTTGCAATTCAAAATTGTGAAAATATGGTTCTACAACGTACACAATTTTTTAGAGGCGTTTTTGTATGAGGGTGGGGGAAGTTTGTTCTCCGGCTCTAGCATTCAAACTGTGTATAATAAAATTTCTCACAAAGCTAACTCTAATTTGAGAAGATACACCTCACAAACTTGGCTATTTTGTTACTTATTTCCCGTCACTCTGTCTAGTTATGTCCATAGATTTTCAAATGCTGAAGAAAAAACACATTGTTATGTCTCTTGATACATCCTACAGGAAAATGTTTAACTCTATGAGCAATGGTGTGGCTCTACTGTCAATTATCTACTCTGTTATGCTGTCTTTTAAAGTTTCCAGTGAAGTTAATTTGGTCATTTCTTTAACTCGAGTAAAATCCCAACTCAGCTGTCACAAAACTTGCGTTTAGTCAGCGAACATCGATTTGAAGATCAAATGGCCATGGCACAAACTTAATTGATTATTGCATTTTGATTCTTGTGTTAATTCTTTTCATGAAAAAGAAATGTGTGTGTAAAGTAACTTTTTTCTGGTTAACAGTTAAGGAAGCCAAACCTTGCCAAATCGAAGAAGGCTTTTGCTTTGTAAAACAAGTTTCTTGGGTTGTCTGTTTGTGCTAGATACATCTGTCAGTAATATTAATACAATCTTGAGCCACATTTTACTGTCTTTCTTTTCCCATTTGGTAAACGATTATCCATTATTTTTAGCACGGTGAAAAATGTGCCATTAATTTGCTCCTCAAAAATTACGTTTTGTATTTGTAGCATTCTGTCACCCAACCAGCAGCACAGAAAGTTGACCTACAGGAGGATGATGACAATGCTATCAGACCCAGATCACTGTCAGACCCAGCATCATTGGAAGATGCTGCAGATGGACAATCTCGGATAGATAGCAATCCTACAAGTCCTATTAGGCCTCTGCATATTGCCATGCCTGCATCTCACACACAATCAGGTGAATTAGGGCCAACCAGTCCAAATCAGGCAGTGACTGCAGAAATAGAGATAGCCAGGCCTCGGGCAACAGTCAAACCCAGCTTGCTTGATGCTCTTCCTGGCCAGCTGTTACCACCACCATCAGGAAAGCAAACCCGTGATGGCTGGACACCCTCTAATAAGTTTATTTATCAAGCGTCTGAAGCAGTATCTCCCGAGGGCTCGTCGTCACCTCCATCATCACCTGAGGAGGACACACCCACCTCACCTCTCTCCCCTGATAATAGGAAGACACCTTCACCTCCTCCCCTCCCACAGTCACAGGAGGAGGGGGAAGAGGAAGACAAGCAACCCAAGGAAGATGCTGGAAAAGGCGTTGTTTTTCGAGCAAACAGGAGAAGTGGGGAGAGACCAAGGTCAACTGGGGACGTACAGAGTAGCAATCAAAGTGCTCCCAGTTCACCAAGAACGCCAGGGGATGATGAAAGTCAGAGCTCTTTGTCGTCAGAAGGAAGAAAGGAACCGCCTCCCCCACCCCCCAGGAATAAGAAAGGTCACTCAAGGTCATCCTCGCTGGATCTGAACAAGCTTTTTGCGACGAAGGCCAAGGACAATAAAGGTGAGAAGACCAGGTTGTTTCTCTTTGTTGATGTAGAGTGCGTTTGCTTGGTTTTGCATTGCTTCGCTCTGTGATTGGCCAGCAAAACTCGCGCCACTTTTTTAACCAGTGAAAAGCAAACTCAATACCAATCGCAACTTGCAGGCGCTCATTTTCCCGCGCTTTACCTCGGTTATAGTAATTGATTCGAATTCTGATTGGCTAATTGTTTTACTTCGGTCTGTTGTGATTGGCTGAAGTAATTGCCTTGGTTTTGGGTTTTTGACATTCAATCGAAAACTGCTGTTTGGTTTTTGTGATGTATTCACAAACATGTAGCCCTCGATTTTCCGCCAAACGTTTTCCCCAAGAAACATATTTATACCATATTCTATTCATTCCGTTCATTCCTAAAATGGAATAGGTCTCAAAATACACCATTACTGCCTATTCCGAGCATTCCTGTACTGGAATAGTCCACAAAAATGTACCATATGTTTAAGTAAATTCATCAAACTAGTTCTATCCGAAGCGAGGTGACGGTACACGTGTGTATTCAAACGAAGACTGATCCTCGCAGTTGTTAACGCAATTATATGTAATTGCGTAAAGAAGCCTGAAAAAAATTCAGGACTTCAACGTCACGTGTGTATGTTGCAGCTAGCCCAGTCAGAGGATTGATAACTGCAAAACAATTAAGTCTAACGATTTCGTTTTTCTCAAAGTATTTGTAGCAGGCAGTCACTTGTCACTCGAAACCAAGGTGAAAACTGTGTATAGTGGCGGCGTGTTCACTGTCTGCGACGCAGGCGAAGCATTTCGCGAGTAAACAAACACCGTAATCATTTTAATTAAGCTAGTGATTTACTTTTTACAATTTGTTCAGGTACACCTCCTTCGTCTTCTTCAAGTTATTCCAGCCAGGTAATGGAATATTAATATTGCTACTTAATGTCTTGTCTTGTCTTGTCTTGTCATTGCTTTTTTATTTTTGCTGTAATGCTGACATTAAGCAGATTTTTTCTTTGACTGAAAAGCTTTTTGGAAAGGCGTTAAAAAGGAGCACTGAGTTTATCTCAGACGACCATAAATGGAGGGCTCGACGCAGAAAGGGTGCGGGTGACGATTTCCCCTTAAAATGTAAATGTTTCTAACACTCACTGTCCTTTGGCCTACAGAATGGTTATCAGTGTGGATTTGTAAAATTAGCGCATGGCTTTAACGTGAAATGGAACCAGCTGAAGGAACTTATGAATGATTCTATTTTAACGCCCAAACAGTCGTCACTTGTGCCCTTTTTGCACTAAGTTCCTTTAACTGAAGGAATACAGATTGTATCACTGTATAGGGATATGACATTAGGCGAAGTTGATACTGATACTAAATTTTCTTGAACAATTCTGTCCAAGGGGGAAAGGCGCAATGAAGTTAACCCTATGTGAAGTACCAACCCAAGGTCAGCACTAGGGGTGGTCACAGCCAGGGTTTGTCACGTCCCTAGTGGTTCTTTACCGCCCCACAGAATCAATTGTGAAGAGTTGTGTGACGGGACCTCGGGTTTATCGTCCTTATCCGAGAAGACTAGAAAGTCTAACCATTTGCAGATGTAGAAGTGGGGCCGTACTTACAACTTGGCACGTGCATTTCGCTGCCGAGAAAATCACGAAAGGTTTCCTTGTATATGTAACACAATAATTGAACATTCGGTCGCTAGTTTGGTCACTCCTCAAGTCTCCCATCTGAATCATTTGCAGACGAGCGAGGTTATTCCTCCAGTAAATGATGAACCGACCACGCCAACAAACAAAACGGACCATTCCAGCAGCAGTGAAGCAGTAGACGACAACGATAATGTGCAAAAGCAGGAGGATTTTGCCGACTTCAGCAGATTCGAAAGTTTTGTGGAGGCACAAGAAACAGTTATCGAAAGAGTGGAAAAGGAATCACCTCAACCCAGACTACATAGAAGATCTTTTTCCTTGGATGATGCAAATGTAAGATTATATTTAATGCATCAACACTTTAAACCCTAAGATCAAAATTTCAATTCTCATTTGTTACCCTACACATTTCCTATAGAGGTAGTAGGGGAAGTTGTTAAAATATCAAGCAAATTCATTTTCTGTGATCCTGTCCTTAATTCTCGTGACCATTCTGTTTAATGAAGCGTTGATTTTACAAGGAGAAATTTGATACTGATCACTCTTTGGATTTGGTTGCACTGCATTCAATCGCAAATCGCCCTCTTTATAAGAGAAGTAAATGCTTATATTTTGTTTCTTGATGTTAGGAGGTTGCCTGGTCACAGCCCTCTCGGAAAACTTCCATTGAAGGTGAGATTTCATCACGAAATCATAATACATTTTAATCTTGGTTGTACTCTTGTCGTGAAGAATGCATTTTTACACAACATTTATGAGTTTAAAAGCAAGACGTGTTTCGACGTACTTGTGTCATCGTCAGTTGCAAATGTTCATTACAAATTGGATTTCAAATATACGCAGATGGTTGAAACTGGTATACATCTGTGTATATTTAAAATTCAAACTGTAACGAACTTTAACACAAAAATGAAGTGCATTTTTGCTTGTCTCTTAAGATAAAAAATCGCGACGTTATGATTGCTTACCGCTAGTCTTCGTGTGGCGATGAGGCCGGCAGGTTTCGCGTCACCATTTGTATTTCGGTGATTCAAAAGCTGGGATCTTATATGTCAAGTAGCTACACCGTAAAGGCCCGTTTAAACGGTTTCAACATTGTGTCAACTTCTTCACTGTTTACGCAAACGATATACGGCCTGACGTGAGCATGCGTGTGTTCTACAACTGTTGAACAGGAGTGTTCAAACGGCTTCAACACCATTCAACATTTTCAAGAACAAAGGAAAAGTTGAATCGATGTTGAATGAAAGTTTAAACCGATTTAAAATTGATTCAGCATGCTTTCAACGAGCTTTCGACATTTTTTACGCTTTCAACAATGTTAGACCACCTGTTCAAACGCACCCAACATTTGGTTCAACAAAGTGTTAAACGCATGTTGAAGCAAATGTTGAAACCATTTAAGATGGCTCAAAACAGTTCCCAGCACTTTCCTAGACGTAGATTTTGATGGATCATTAATGCCACTCTTTATCAGTTAATGTTACAATCATGGTATCAAAAACCTGCCCAATCATTGGTGAATACGTTGGTATTTTTTTCGTGACACCATAGATGACCATAGTAACACTGTGACCTGCTAAAAACACCCTTAATTTCAGCTTTAAGCGCTTATATTTCAAAAACGGCACGGTGAAATTTTTTCTTATTATAGAATTTTGATAAGCAGAATGAGATGCAACGTTTGGGAAAGTTTAAACAAATTCTGTACATGGATTTCAGAGCCACCTTAAATTTTCGAAAATTTGAGGTGGCTCTGAACTCCATGTACAGAATTTGAAATATAAGCGCTTAAAGCTGAAATTAGGGTGTTTTTAGCAGGTCACAGTGTTGCTATGGTAACCTGTAGTGTCACAAAAATAATACCAACGTATTCACCAATGATTCGGGACAGTTTTTTTATACCATGATTATAGCATCAACTGATAAAGAGTGGTAATAATGACCCATCAAAATCTACGTCTTGGAAAGTGCTGGAAACTGTTTTGACCACAATGAACAAACACCCGACTTGCTCGACAATTTCTGTTCTTTATTTTTGTAATAAGTATTGTCTACAAATTGGACATGCCCACAGGTAGCTGACGCTAATCTAGGTGGGTCATGTCTTAAATAAGGAAAGTAGGTAGACAAGTTTACAGGAATCAGGAAGATAAATATACAAGTGTATAAATTATAAAATTAAGTTTAGATTAGTACCACGTTAGAAGAAAGCGCTACTAGATATCTTATTTTTACAAAAGCAAAAATACTTAATAGGTCTAAATCTGCAATAATACAATTAAGACTACACTTATTATTCTAGAAAGAAAATAAAATTTTAGGAAAACTTGACTTTTTGAATGTTTCGTATATCAAGATAAGAGGCTTCCGAAGTCAGAATGTCGAAAACTACTCTTTTAATTTTTCTTTTAAAGTCATATGTTTTTACATTATTCAAGACAGAGCTAAATTACCCCCGGCCAAGCACAACATATGCGTAGAAAAATAGGCCATTTTACAGTTGTTCGCTCAGTGACCTGGCCTATGAATGGCAGCGAGGTTGCCGGTAACCTTGTATTGATAGAGACCTCACTGTTTTTATCATGTAAATCATGTTGTTGTAATGCTGACTAGTCTGTATTTACATAAGAAAAGCAGAAAGGTTTGTATCAAAACAAGGTCACCCTCAACCTCGCTTCCATTCATAGGCCAGGTAACTCTGCCACAACTGTAAAATGGTCTATTATGTAATGGTATAGTGTGGTGTGGTGTGGTATAGTGAAGTGTAGTGTAGTGTGGTGTGGTGTAATGTTATGTGGTGTGGTGTGATGTAGTGTGGTATGGTGTAGTGTAGTGTAGTGTTTTGTTGTGTGAATGGTGTGATGTAGTGTAATGTAGTGTTGTGTTGCATGGTATGGTGTGATGTTTTGTAGTGTAGTGTTGTATGGTATGGTGTGGTATGGTATTGTAGAACTTGGCTCTTTTGGATGTGGAGATGGGGTAGGGTGGGGTTGCAGAAAAATCAATTAACGATAACTGCGTATTGTATTGTTCTCTGCAGCAAGTACGACACCGGGTAGACAGGAAGCGCTACCCAGACCAGTCCCCAAGTTGGTAGGTAGTACTTCACGATGAATTTGTATTCGTTTTCGAGCTGCTTCTGATTTAGAATATTCAATTCACCGTTAGTTTTCTTTACCTCAAAAGTCATAACTGTGATCCGAAAAAAGGGAGTTGAAAATCTCAAAACCAAAACAAATTTCCGTCGCTACACATTCTTGTGCTTCCTGGTATTGACAGTATTCGTCTTATAAGAGAAGTAGAATTGGCATTGTGCACTGGGAATTTCTCTTTGCTTAATCCCAACAGCCGTTAGGCAATGTTCGTGGTGATAATATTACATAATCTGCAATCTTGGTTTCTTCCACCTCGTTTAGATATCTGAATTGTATCGATTCCTCAATCGGTGGCTTTGTTAGTGTATTCCTTCTGACAGCGTAAATCCTCAATCATTTTATTTTAAGGGCGAACAATGTCGCTTATGCTGGTTGTGAATAGTTTCTGGAAATGCCTTTACCTCATTTTGTTACTTTGTCCTTTGTGCGTCTTGTATAGAGAATAAACCCATACTTAGACCATGAAAAAGTAACCTATAGCTTCACTCGGGCTGTTTTGTTTTTGTCCATGAAAGCATTCGGTTTTACATAACCGCTCATCATTTACACGTTCAAATTGTAAAATTTAATCATACTCCTTCATTTCCAGAAACCTCTGAGTCCCCCTACACTGAAACAGGGCAGAAGATTAGATAAGGATGGAGAAAAAGATAGAAAACTTAAAACGGAACCTCCAAAGGTTGTTGTGAGGTGCGTTCTTCCTTTACTGTCACTTTAAAAGATAGACGGTCGGTCGTAATTTCGATCGAGAGGCTCGGAACAATGCCCCAAGGTTAGGATAATAATAATAATAATAATTATTATTATTATAATGGGGCCACTTTGTATGAGCCCGGTGGTCCGAGTACCGGGAGGAATTTTGTCTTGGGAGTTCATTTCTCGCATATTAGCCTAGTGACCAAGGCGACAAAAGACGCTGAGATCCTGGAGACGAGTTGCAGCGCGAAAATGTAAAATCATGACATCCGACCGTACAAGGCATGTGTTGTTGAAAAAACCTCCCGGTAACCGGAGGGTTGTCCAATATGCCCGCGCTGTACCGAGCGTAAACTTGGCAGTCGGTCCGTATAGACTGGCGTACGGTCCGTGAATTGCATCTCATTACTTGGACTTAAAAATATTTTCATGGCTACTGTTTGGTGTAGCGTAAACGTGGCAGTCGGTCCGTATAGAGTGGCATGCGGTCCGTGAATTGCATCTCATTAGTGGGACTTTTCACGCTTAAAGAACGAGGTATAGCCACATTTCAAGATTCCTTGTTTCCTTGCATGCGTTTATCGATTTGAGGTTGTCTTTCCACATTCACAATGGGATGCACGCTCCGTATGATTTCAGCATACGGACCGTAAACAAGATTGTCGATTCGTACGGTTCGTACGGAGCGTACGAACCGACACACTCACTGATGTAATAATGAGATGCACGCTTCGTATGAGTTCAGCATACGGACCGTAAGTGATGTACTACTGAGATGCACGCTCCATATGAGTTCAGCATACAGACCGTAAGGAAAGTTATCGATTCGCACGGACCGTACGATCCGTCAACTGCAACGGACGGTCCGTATCAGTGCGACAGTTTTGGACAACCGGGCTGAAGTGGTCATATGGTAAAATTTCCAAACCGGTTACATAAATCCCAGCAACCGCGCCAGCCCGCCCTCTGACATAAACCTATCGACTTTTATACAAAAGGATTTAGTGGTGTGGCGAGATCTCAGGAACCAAGCCAGATCTGTCAAAGGGGCCCTAAACGTGATTCTATGGAATTGCATCTTACAAATACCATACGCTTCCTTATGTTTACTTTATAGGCCTTTAACCAAGGAGGATAAGTTAAACTCGAGAATACAAGACTTAAAGGAAAAGAATTCTTCACTTTCAAAAGTTAATAGCGAGCTTCAAGAGGAGCTCAAAACGGTAAGTGGAACTGAGGTAGTATAATAAAATATCATGTTCTATTCTTACTCTTTCTTTGAATGATGTATAGTGAAATAAATCATATATGAGCTGCGGAAATGAAATCAAGTGAGGGATGATCCTCGTGTCCCAGCGAGGATCATCCTTCACATGATTTCATTTCCGCAGTTCATATATGATTTATTTCATATACATCATTCACATTCATATCTTTCACGGGAACATTTGAACCCACAATTGACCTGCTCCCAACGTCAGTGGCTTCATAGTTCAGTTGGTTAGAGCATCGCACCGGTATCGCGAGATCACGGGTTCAAACCCCGTTGAAATCCTGAATTTTTTCAGGCTTCTTTACGCAATTGCATAAATTGCGTTCACAACTGCGAGGAGCATCCTTCACTTGATCTTACTCTTTCTACTCTAATGAATCTAGCCAGACTTTTAATACTAAACGCTTTATTTAACCTAGGTCACAATATTTACATTTCATGAGGGGGGAGGAACAGGGGAGTAAATCTCCCTTCTCCCTACTTTCTGAGCCAATTTCTCCCTCCTCCCTACTCATCCAGGTCCATCCAGTTCAATTCTCCCTACTCCCAACTTTTCTTTTTCTCCCTCCCAACTTTTTTTGGGTCATTTCTCCCTCCTCCCTATTCTGTTCCTCCCCCCTCGTTCATGTATTGAAAGTTGGCTGTGCCAAACGCAATTTTCGAATTGCTCTTTTTTACGTTCTTTACACAATTTTTTCCGTCACACGTTGGTTTCCCCTTAGTTTTGCTTGTGTTTCTGCCCATCGCGCAAGTGTGAACTTACCGAATCCTAACACATTCTTTTCTTCTTTGTTGTAGATAATGGAAAGAAGAGCGACGCTAGAAGTTAAGTTGGAGAAGCTAAAGCCACCTTCAACATAGAAAGTCAAACATTAAATGGTTAAAATTGAAGTTATTGTAAAGAAGCAGACCTGTACCGTTTTCCAGTGTCCAAATTAAATGACTCTTTTGAATTGAACCAGTTAATGATAAGTACTTTCTCACCTGACTGATTTTTCCCACAGATAAAACAAATTGTTCAGTTAGACCTTTTTAAGAAAAAAATATTCAGTACCGAATCGTTTTACTTGTTGTTGTTTTTTAATCCCCTTTGGAAGCTCAAAGTAACTTTATGTCTAGGCCATATTCTAAAAGAATTATATATGGCCAAAAACGCTTTTGTATTACGTTTCAGGGTGAAAATCCCAATGTTAAAAGAGAACGCTGCGGTTTCGTGTCTTGGTTTGACAGTAGAATCCGTCATAGTTATTTTGTTGAAGCGCAGTTCTTTTTTTAACGTTGCTAATTTTCTTCCAAGATCCATGGACAATGAAAGATGTAGTGTTCCGATATAACGGAATAATAAATCTCAAAAGATGATTAAACTTAGAATTTTGAAAGGCGTTGTACTAACCTTCTTTTGAAAGTATCTTGACGTCCTTGATGAGTGAGGGTAGTAAATTTACGTTTCAGGGAGTGGAATACTCACTACCGAAAAGCCACTAATCACACCCGTATCTTTAAGGATTCCCCTCGATGAATTCTCCTCAATACCATTTTCAAAATGGTCGCCGTTAATTTTCACCACCTGGAAGAACAACTTTTTATAAAGGCTTGCCGACTTCATACTTATCTTTTAAATTTATCCGTCCATTTTCCTCTTTAAGGCTATACTTGTGTCGGTCTCCTCTATCATGCGGATTTTCGTTTGCTTTACGAGAAGAGAAACGCAACTGGAAAATCTTCAGTTGCTTGCGAACATGGTATACAATAGCAACTTCGAGGCGATTTTCAGTTTAACCGTCAGGCTGAATTCCAGTCAAATACAGAGTTTTCCGCGTCCAAACACAAACACAAAGAAAACGTCCTTCAAAGATTTTTATCAAAGGTATTGTAACAAATTACAGCGGTATATTCCATCGCGTTCAAATCGTAAAAGGTGACCATCCCGGAACTAAATCGTTTGAAACGACGTTTGAGTTAACCCTGTTGTTAGAGAGGAAAAAGATACCACTAGACTTCCACAAGACTTAATTCTTGATGTTCAGATTTAGAGATTTTCCAACCGATTTTCTCAACAGATTACCTACTAACTTTCTTCCAGATTTTCCTTCCAAGTCTAACAACAACATGTGCGAAGTAAAAGTCCGAGATCAGATGTCAATCAAGACATCGTGCTCCGATCGGATAACTAGACAAGAGTACAAATCACGTGCGAGTAACGAAATCTATTTCTGACACCTGTAAAGCCTAAGATCAAAGTTTGAATTCTCATCTGTTACCCCTACACATTTCGAAAAGAAGTAATAGAGAGAAATTGTTAATTCATCGTGTGTGATCCTGTCCTTCATTCTCCGCATGACCACTCTGTTTTATAAAGCGTTGATGTCACATTATTGAGAAATTTTGATGCTGTTCGCTCATAAAGTTTAAAGGGTTAACAAAGGCGATGGAAAATTGACCTCTCACGTTTTTCAGAGGACGGTACCGGAATGTACTAAATGCAGTTGAGAAAAACACTAGAAACAGGGCCTAAGGCGAAAATTAACATATCGAATGTGGTTTAGCGTTGTCTGTACTCTTATCGACAACGATACTCGTCATCACAGTGGTCAAAATGTTCCACTGTGATTTGTTTTTACCACAATATCGGCGTCAAAGAAATGTTTATTTCAGAGTGCGAGAGATGAAAAAGGCATTGCGTGACAAGTTGACGCGAGCAGCGTTGTCTTGACTCTTACCGACAACGGCAAATGAGCCAATCAGATTTCGAGGTTACCAGCAATTGTGGTAAAACACTATTTTGCCTTAGGCCCTGTTTACATGGAGGCAAAGTGCGCTGGCTAACCGGGCTACTCGGCTAGGAGAGCTGGGTTAAAACATCGCCCACCTTTACATGCAACTCACCCCAGTGGGATAATGAGTCGGTTATGTTTTGAGCGGCTGCTGAGAACAACAAACAAGATGGCGGACAAAAGAAACATTTTGGCGGCAAGTTTAATTTTTTTAACGCTTGTTACGCTATAGAGGTCGCTTTTCAATGTCTAAGGCCATTGTTTACACTCTACTAATTGAGCGTAGTCACCGGAGGCAGTTAAAAGCTGCCTTAGAATACAACGCTGCTTTAGCTGGTCTTCTGACCTCGGCTAGCCGGGTAACCCGGCACGAACCGTTTACATAGCAAAAAGATAGCTCTCCAAGAAGGGTGCGTCGCGCAAGTAGACAGGGTGCCCCGGGAAGGCGGGTGACCCTGTCTAGCATGTAAACGCTTCAGTGCGTTTTCTGTAGGAACGTATGGAAAGTTGGCTCTCCCAGAGTATTTATTACAATTTAATGGCGTATTTACAAAAGAAAGAGAGGAAAAAAATAGCCATAAGGATAATTTGTAAAAGAGTCTCGTGACCCCATATAAAAACAAATCACCTCATATATATCATAAAAATTACATTAAACTCACTAAAAGCTCAAATAATATTTACAATTTTGTTACAAATTTCATAACACTAGCTTTAAACTTGTCAACATTGCATGCCGAACGGACTTCAATGGGCAAACTGTTCCATTCATCCACAATCCTATAAAAGTAACTGTTTTTGAGTACGTTTGTCCTGGCATATTTCTTTTTTAACGATTTGATTTTTATCGAAATGCCTCAATAAATAACGGTCCTTTTGGCTATAAAAATCTAAGAATTGAGAAAAATCAACATCTAAATGGCCATTGAGAGTCTTAAACAAAAAGGTAACATCGTCAACAAAACGTCTTTGCTCAAGAGTTAATAGCTTGAGTTTACGTAGACGGACATCGTATGGTTCATTCGACTTTAAAATGAACCTAGTTGCTCTACGCTGAATTCTCTCGAGCTTGTTTACGTTTCTCTTGGTGAACGGACTCCAGACGACTGAGCAGTATTCCAGGTTCGATCTCACAAGGGAGCAGTACAAGGTCTTTAGAGTAGATTCATCCTTGAGATCCATAGTCGTTCTTTTAATTAAGCCTAACATTCTATTTGCCTTGGCGGTGATCATATCAATATGAGAGTTCCAGGATAAACCGTTGTTAGTCAATATTCCTAAATCTTTAAATTCCTTGACCTCCTCGAGAACGGTATCACTCAATTGTACCATGTTGGTAAAAGGCACTTGTTTTTTAGTAATCCTCATGATCTTACATTTAATGGAGTTGAAATCCATCAGGTTGCGTTGGCTCCAATGGTAGAGCTTATCCAAATCGTTTTGGAAAAGCGTCTGATCGTCATCACAGTTTATTACTCTAAACATCTTGCTGTGATCAGCGTACAAAGCCATTGTGCTTTCAGAACAAACTACATCAGGTAAATCATTAATAAACAAAACAAAAAATAGTGGCCCAAGAATAGATCCCTGCGGTACACCAGAGGTGATATCTGTTAAAGAAGATGAATAACCATCAATGACTACTCTTTGTCTTCGATTACTAAGGTAGTCTTGACACCAGTTCAACAGTTCCCCTGAAATACCGAAATTATTAAGCTTGTGCAGTAAGGCCAGATGGGGAACACGGTCGAAGGCCTTCGAAAAATCGAGGAAAACCACATCAACTTGATGTCCCTCATCAAGTGCTCTTGCCCACTGATGATGAGTCAAAATTAGTTGAGTAGCAGTTGATCTTCCTTTGACGAAACCATGCTGCCAATCTGACAGGTAAGCTGAGACATGGGAATAAATTGCTGAGTACACTATACGCTCTTGACATTTTCCTGGAATGGACAAAAGAGAGATAGATCTGTAGTTATCCACAAGGTCCTTTTCATTTGCTTTATGAACTGGTGAAATGTTGGCGAGTTTCCACTGTACAGGAACTCTTCCTAAAGAAAAGGATCTATTAAACAAAAGGGCTAGGGGTTTCGATAATTCTTCAGAGCAGACTTTAAGAATACGCGCTGGGATGTTGTCAGCACCAGTTGCCTTGGTGACGTCAAGATTCTGTAGGATTCTTTTTACTTCGCTTGCAGTGGTCTTTAAGCTCAACAACAAATTCGGATTAACAACATCAGTGGGAAATGTTTTCTCGGAAGTTGGGGCGGAATAAACAGTACGAAAAAATTGGTTAAACAGTTCCACCTTTGTTGCTGGATTAGTAGAATGCGTTTCGTTGTAATAAACAGTTTCTGGAATTCTTTTTCGTCTCGACTTCATTGAATGGAATGACCAGAAAAGTTTAGGATCCGTCTTCAGCTTCGTAGATAGATTTTTTAAATACTGAATATAGCTCAAATGGATACGCTTCTTCGTAACTTTCCTCAATTCCTTGAATTTCAAATACAAGTCAGGTGGTCCACCAGCCTTCATTCGCTTCCAAAATTTTTTCTTCTTCCTAATCAATTTCATTATCTCATTACTTATCCAAGGAGGTCTTGATCGACGGCGAAGTGTAACCTGAGGTATAAATTGATTGATAGAAGAAAACAGTATGTCCTGAAGCCTAGTCAGGCAGTCCTCAAAAGGGCACTCAGAAATGACTGATTCCCAGGGTATGTGACGTAGAGTCTCCCGCAAGCCAATGAAATCCGCTTTCTTATAGCAGTACACTTTCCTCTGCACATTCTTTGGTCTATTGGATTTAGCAACAAGTGTGAAGGCGAGAGGAAAGTGATCAGAATCAAAAGCATTCGGATGAACGGATACATCCCTAACAAGGAATTCGTTATTAGTCAAGACTAAATCCAGAATGTTTCCCTCAGTGATACCTAAACCACGAGTAGCAGACATGTTTTTCTGAATCAAGAAGAAATCACCCAGGATGTTGCAGAACTCCTCCGTATTAGGGTCAGATCTAAATGGACTTCCAGTATACCAGTCGATATTTGGGAAATTGAAGTCACCTGTGACAATAAGATTTGATAAGCCAGTTCTGGAATATTTATCCAGGAATTGTCTAAACTGAAACAAAAAACTGTCTGCGTCAGAATTAGGAGATCTATAGAAGACTGCAACAACAACACGGATCTTATGGGTCAGGCAGATTTCAAGGGCCAGCATTTCAGCTTCAACTTCCAAGTCAAATCGACGGGAGCAAGGTAGGTGATTTCTGACTGCAAGCAACACCCCGCCACCACGTTGAATGTGCCTGTCTTTGCGAAAGATATTAAAACCATCCATCAAAAGCTCATGATCACCAAAGTTACTGTCAAGCCAAGTCTCAGTGATAGCGACAACAACGTAAATGTCCACTAAAAGCAGAGCGTGCAAATCAAGAACTTTGTTGCGCAAACTTCTTGCATTTAACACCAAACACTTAGGAAGTGAGTCGCAACTGTTCGCTGTGGAGGTCCGACTTTCTTCGTTGGCAGAAACATCAAAGTCATCAGGGCCACACGAGGCTTCGAAGAAAGAGTCCGTAAAATTAAACGGATTCGTGCAGTCATTGCAGTACCATTCCTCATCTGAAGAGCTAAGAGCCATGTACAGTTTAGGATCCATATTTAAACAATTCATATGATGCCATCTATTACAAGTGTCACAAAGGATACCCTTCTGATTGGCACGAACAGGTTTTAAACACAGAGCACAAGGACACTTCCATACAGGTGCTTTCCTCGATTTGGTCGAATCCGTACTTTGCTTTGGATATTTATTAGCAGTCGTGGGTCCAGGATTCGGATGTACATCACCGCAGACCTTGAAATAATTGAGATGAAAACTAGCATCGCTGTTGCTGTAATAGTTTAGAGTTGATTTTTCAAATTTCCCCCGATAGCTTCGACTACAACTTGGTCGATGATAACATAATTCAAGATGGCGGACATCACAGACCGCGTGGTCGAATTTCTCAAGCGGGAACACGTCTGGGTTGCCATCATATGAGTAGGAAAACACCTTCATCGGCGAGCTTAGGTAATTAGCTGACGGTTTAAAGCTCTGTTAGCTCTGTTAGCTCTGGTAGCTCTGTTAGCCGGTTAACTCGGTTAAGGCCATGGCAAACGAGGACACATTGTTACGGACACATTGTTGCTCATGATGTTTTTTGGGCTCGCAAGCGCGCGGGTCACAAAATGAATGTTGTGTTTTCATGCTACGCAAACGGGGAAACTGTTGTTGTGGACACAAAATTTGGTCCGCAACAGATGTTGCGCGCGCGGGCAAACGGGGAAACATTTGTGTCGGCAACGATGTATCCTCGTTTGCCAGGGCCTTTATCAGGCCTGTTTACAAGGAGGGAGGGTGCCCCGCAAAACTGGGCTACCCGGCTAGGGGGGTTAAGACATATAGCCTGCCTTTACACGGATGGCGGACAAAAGCAACGTTTAGTCACAACACGTTGATCACTCGTCCCGCTAGCGGCCTCTTTTCAGTATTTAGGACTATTATTTTGCACTCCATTAATCGAGCGTAGTCACCTGAGACAGTTAATTAAACGTTAAAGCGGTCTTGGAATAGCACGCTACTTTCGCGGTCTTCTCACCTCGGAGAGCCGAGACAACCGGGGTCGAACCGTTGCCATGGCAAAAGATAGCCCGCCTAGAAGGGTGCCCCAGCTAGGTGGGGTACCCTATCTAACCAGGAGCCCATCACTAGCACTATGTTACGGCATTTTTACAGACCGATTTATTTTTAGACTATCTTTTCCCACAGAAAGGGAAGTTTCTTTATACGTAAGTGATAGCGCATCATCATCACATTTCTTTTGTTCTAAAGTTTCTCAGCTTCGCAGATAAACTTTAAAACAAAAAAGAGGTTCGAGGAAAAGTTTCGCACGAGAGAATGGGAATGATGGAGCATTGTGATTGGTCATTGGGGCTCCTGCGGGAGTTCCATTTTCGTGGCAAATTCAATCTAAAAATAAATTGGTCTGTGAAAACGCCGTGGCAGGAATATAGGGCAGTTGTACGCTCCTACTGATGGGCTCCTGGTCTAGCATGTAATCACTTCAATGTTCTTTCTGAAGAAACGTATGAAGAGTTGGCTCTCCCAGGGTAGCTCGTTGCATGTAACTCGGTTAGTCGGGGCATCCTCCCTCCATGTAAATAGGCGTTTAACTCGCCAATAATGGTGTCTTGTACCGGACAAACTGGAAACAGAAATGAAGGAAAAGAATGCGCTGGTTGAACCATATTTCGGGGACATAAAGGCAAAACCAGGAAAATTTCGGAAATTTTCTAGCGGGAAATTTTCGTTCACACGTAAATTTGTTGTCGAATGGAGAATTAATTCCCAGGATCTTTTACTTCACGATCATGATCGGCTTTTAGCTTTCAAGTGCCTGACACCTATTTTCTTTGGATTGCGACACTTGATGGGGACTCTCTTTACGCAATTGTAAAAATTGCGATCACGACTGTGACGATCATTCTTCATTGATTTTATATCCGCAATTCACATATGATTCCTTTCATATGCATCATTAACTTACATATCTTTCACCGGAACATATGAACCCAAACTTGACCAGCTCCCAACGTCAGTGGCTTCATATCTCAGTTGGTAGAGCATCTCACCGGAATCGCGAGGTCACGGGTTCAAATCCCGTTGAATTCCTGAATTTTTTTTTCAGGCTTCTTTACGCAATTGCAAAAATTGCGATCACAACTGCAACGATCAGTCTTCATTTGATTTCATATCCGCAGTTCACATATGATTTCTTTCATATGCATCATGCAAAGGGCTTATTGTTGTGATGGTGGGTAGGTCACTGGGGAGTAGTATACACTATAGCGAAAGTTTAAAAGCTTTAACGTTTCGTCAAGCTAATATTGTATCAGAAGGCGTCCATCTTGCCACATTGTCAACTAGTATGTGACTTCTGCATGTCATTTAATTGCAGAAAGATTGAGCGCGTTCAAGAGGGTGCACTGCGGGCAATATAGATTGACGCTATCCGTACAACAGCCTCATCCTTCCTCTTTTTGACTACGGAGACATTGTCTGGGGCGATAAGAATAACGATGCCCTAATGGTCAGTTACAAGTTTTTCAAAATAAGGCAGCCAATGAAGGTCCTACTTGCCCTTCCATCAAGAAGTTCATCTACCGCAGCTCTCGACCGCTTAAGCTTCCAAGTTCTTGAAAAAAGGGCGACCTTTCCACCGATGTGTTACGATCCACAAGTACTATAATGGGGAGATTGACTTTAATTTCAGTGTTAGATATAAAAGCACACTGAGTTCATCCCTATAACACTCGAAACAGTAATCTACCCAGTGTACGAACCAATTAGGCGTGAAAGCAGACTTTTATTTATCAGTCGGTCTATGAATGGAATAATCTAGATAGAGCCTCAAAGAAACTTGTTCATTGTCTTTTTTTAATGCTGATTACTAAAAGAACTTTTAAAATATTAATTAACTTATTCTCACGTTAAATTTTTAGATTTTAGTGTCATTTTATTCATTCTTTTAACTTCTCATATTGTTTACCGTATTTACTCGAATAAAAGCGCCGCGGCGCTTATTTAATTTTTCGCGCCACAAGTGTGGCGCTTATTCAAGGGCGGCGCTTATTTAAACATTGCACCAGACAAATTTACTTTTTACTACATCACTGTACCCTGGCATGGGTGCCAGGGGTTACCATTCGCTGCACAGCTTGTTACGAATACCAAATGATCGCTCGCAAAATACTTCCTTCGTTTTCGATGGTTTCTAGTGGCGTTTTCATGCCTCAGGCTGTATTGAAACGAGGAACAGAACCTGGCACCCAGGGTCACATCAATGTAATCTACCGATTCGCTCTGACGAAGGACTAACACGCAAAACATCAGATTTTAAATCTCCAGTTAATGGGGGCAAATTTACGTTATCAATTCTGTTGACAAAACGAAATAATCTTCATGTATGTCATATATATTTTACCTCAATTATCGCCAACTTTTAAATAGCACTTATAAGCTAATTTTTAAAGTAGTATCTTTTGAACTTGACAATGAAAATAACCTGCAGGAGGACTAAAACCGTAATAAACGTTGTTTGTTCAGTTTATCATTAATTATAATGACAACAAACATAGCTTTCTGGTACATGTTTGGAGTTGGAAACATTGGTCATTTGCAGCTATTGGCTCTTTATCGTTCCTAAAACATACAAAGAGCACTAGCCTATAGTGCGTGAAAGGTACCAGCCTTTCAATTTTCTTTAAAGCAGGTGGCTTAAGTTTCCCCTTATAATCTGATAGCTTCACCAGTTTGAATGTCTGTTACCACCTAAAGAAAGCAGAATCTTAATGGTTCTGTTCATCGTATTTTTTATGATAGTTCACGATACCGGGGTGTCTCCATGAAAGCAAACGCACGTTTCGGATCGATGGTTTGGATGTTGACCCGCTTCCTCGCCTTGTATGTTAGCACCACCTCGTGCTCTCATTTCGTGAAAAGCGCGGATGCTTTCGAAGTACCGAAGCCGACGGAAACACAAGCCAGATGGCTGGATTATGAGGTCGGAGCAATAGTCCACTTTAACATGCAAACGTTTGATCGCAGTATGAGGCCAGGTAAGCAGATTGCGTCGTACCATACGGATAGATTTTTTTTGTCGCGTGATGAGATGGCCCCATTATCCGGGTTCCGTTTGCTTATTTATTGGACTACAACAGGGCGCGACTATTTGCAGTGGTGAGTTCAGCAATTTCAAGTTGGGACACGGAGCCTGACACGAGATCGAGAAGTTTCAACTAGTTTTCGTTCCCGGGAGTCTTGCTTCCTTTGCAAATGGCAATAAGGTTGGGGTGGGGTATGTGGGACAGACGGCTAACTAGGCCTCTCTCTTTGGTGAAACGCAGTTTGCGTGGTCGCAGTAGTTATAGAGTTCGGACAGGAGCCCATAATTATGGGCTCCTGGTTCGGACTACCAGGACCGTTTTCCGGAAAAATTAAACTAAAATAAAAACTGATATTTTTTAGGACACACGTAGCCTAATAAAAAATAAACGCAAAGTCATGTTAGTAGATGCATCATCGATTAATTAATATTCAAATAGTAATTAATGACGTTTTGGTTGACAACGGTCTCCAATTCATGTGCTTTGATGATAGAATAGTCAATCACAACTCAAGAAGACCATATGAATAGCACATCCAGGGTAATTAACAAATCGAATGTGGTTTAGCGTTGTCTGTACTCTTATCGACAACAAGTATGCGTCATCGGCAGTGGTCAAAATGTTGTGGACTCAAGAGGCGCAGCCGAGTGAGTCCACAACATTTTGACCACTGTGATGACGCATACTTGTTGTCGATAAGAGTACAGACAACGCTAAACCACATTCAATTTGTTTTTTACCACAATATCGGCGTCAAAGAAATGTTTATTTCAGAGCGCGAGAGCTGAAAAAGACATTGCGTGACAAGTTGACGTGAGCAGCGTTGTCTGAACTCTTATCGACAACAGCAAATTAGCCAATCAGATTGCGAGATTACTAGCAATTGTTGTAAAAAGCGCGATCGATATTAGTTTTCATATCAGTGTCCTAGTGTCATATATCCCAGGCTGTAAATGAAGTGTAAGTGACTGCGATGCGAGAAGGTACGAAGATTTATGTAATCAAAAAAGTGCCAATTTTTTAAAAGGAAATCAGCACGTGTTTAAAGTTTACAAAAATCATGCTTCAATATCATAAGGATTTCTTCAAACGCAAGGTAGTGTAAAATGCGCGAAATACTTCGTCTTTCATGGTTACTTGAGAGGCATCGAAAGGCATCTCATCTGATCGTGATCATGTCAGTTGACATCGAAATATTGTTTTATTTCGTTTTTGAAACGGAAACGTTTAGAAAAGGAAACACAAAGATTTGTACAAGCAGAAGAAACAACCGACGTGTTTTTAAAGTAAATCAATAAAAATATTTCAGTGTTTTACAGAAATAGCGCCTCTGAATAACTATCACAAGGATCAGTTCTGCAAACGTCTTTCTTGGTCACGTGAGCAGTATCGAAGTGCGGGCATGATCAGCGACGTTTTTCGTGCATATGAAAATATCGATTTGAAACCGATAATATCGAGTATATGATATCGAAATCGTCCCGAGGTGGTTTCCTGCAACGCTGTTTAGAATTTCGAACGCAAAACACAGCATGCACGTGGTCAGTCTGCAATGCTCAAAAATCTCCTCTTTTATTGGGAATCTAAAGGAAATAGGGTGAAGTATCAAGTTCCACTTGGAAAATAGGATTAACCGGGCGGCTGTTGTTGAAAGTATTTATACTGTCAGTTCAACGCGAACGTGGGTCGAAAAGTTGAAATCGGTGAATTTTATTTCATTTCTTGACTGGGCTAAATTTTTTATCCCCTGCTAAACAGTCTTAATTACTTATGATAAAAGAAATCCAATCAATCAAACTTCTTTCATTGTAAACGTTCGGCCTCCAAATCATAATTGTTACACGCACAAAAATAGATTCTTGGGCGTCATTTTGATTAACGTTTCAATTGCAATAGGTCAGTTTAAAATTCAAGCTGGAACGATACTTATTTTCCTTCCTCTGGCCGCCTCAGCTGAAATTTCAGTGTGGCCAGAAATTGTCATTGAAAATATCTGTTCATGAAGAGGCCTGCTCTTTTTTTAGGTGTGGTCGCGTCCCCAGATACGTTCAACCCGACCGACCTCTCTACTGATCAGTGGGTACAAGCTGCAAAGAGTTTCGGCGCCAAATACATCGTTTTCACCATTGATCACTTCAGTGGATTCTTGATGTGGCCCAGCAACACTAACTACCAGTACTCAGTGAAATATAGCAAGTGGAGACAAGGAAAGGGAAACGTGTTGTTAGATTTCATAAACTCCAGCCAAAAACACGGCCTGGAATACGGAGTGTTTTATAGCGTGCATAACAACTGGTACATGGGAGTGGATAATTACACAACTAAAAATCCAGAAACTCAGCAGAGATATAGAGAGGTGGTCGAAGAACAAATGCATGAGCTGTTTGGTGCATGTTCTCAATACAAGAACCCTTTCTACATCTGGTTTGACGCAGGAATTGTTCCTAACGTCAGCCCCAATGTCGGGCCAATAATACGGCAGTTGGCAAAAAACTCGCTGTGCGACGAATGCCCTACTTTTGCGGGGAATCAAGGCTTGCGGTGGGTTGGTAACGAGAATGGTCTGGCTCCTTTACCGCACTGGTACGCGGTGCCTAAAGGCAAATGTTCCATGAAGAACAGTGATGGTGAGTTATAATGTTATTAAACCGTTCATTATGTAGAGATAAGTGCACATTGTGTATTTATTTCGAATCTGGCAAAAACAACAAACTCGGCATCATCAACAACCTGGTCAGTCAGAATCTCTCTTTTTCAAACTTCCAAAAGCGAGAGTAAAGTCGACGTGCTGTTAAGAAGAGAGGCCCTGAGAATAGCGTTGCCCCAGCCCCGCTCTTTTTTTTTTTGAAAAAGTAGGCACGTAATACGTGCGTGGAAAAGCGTAGAGAGTAACAAGTTTCAAGTATCATGTTAAGCGAGTGAAGAAAGCCCGAAGGGAAGTAAACGTATGGGAATGTTGCAGTAGTGAAAGCATGTTTCTCCCGTCGGCGTTTCTCTATCATGGTGTCATATATGAGGAACGAATTTGTTCTTGCTGTCAGCCATGGTTTCTGTTTGCTTCATTTTCCATCTACAAAAATTAATAAATTATATGAGAAGAGAAAAGCTCAGCAGGAGCAAGGTGGAGAAAGTGTGGGATTGTGGTCATAACATGCTGAAGCATCTTTCTTTTTAATCCCAGCAACAGTAATACAAGGCAATCCCTGGGGCGAGCTGTTTTGCCCAGCTAGCTGCGACACAGTCATACGTGAACACTATTGGTTTTGGGAGCCTGATACCGAGTATACTGTAAAGAGCGTCCAGACACTTGTCCAAGAGTACCTGACAAGCGTGGGCCATGGTTGTACGATGCTTCTCAACATCAACCCTGATACTCGCGGGAGAGTACCCGAGGAAGACCTGGCTACGTATGCAGAACTAGGGAAAGCAATTGAGTTGCTGTACAAGGAGCCGATCGCCAGACATTTCAGACAAAAGATGCATATTGGGAGGCAGAAGAAATGGACGAAGTTTAGGCCTGTCAGAGGGCTGAGTGGTTCTGTTGTACTAATGGAAGATGTTGCTAAATTCGGGCAGCAAGTCATGGAATATAAATTGAAGATTAAAACTAAAGCCGGCTGGATTTCGCTTGCCGAGGAAGGACTTACTATAGGTCATAAGAGAATTCACCCTTTCCCAAAAGAGTTGGCAATGGAGGAGATATCAGGAATTAGTTTGCAGATAAGGAAGATAGTAACAAATAAACATTCAATAATTTTAAGGGAGGTCTCCATCTACAATTGGGATGAAGCTGCGAAACAAAATTTGATCTAAATTTCTTGTAATTTAAGTTGTTAAAAGATATAAAATTAGAAGTCTGTTAGCTGGAATAGCGATAAGGATCATTCATTATGGTGTAAACTGAAAACAAAAGGCCATCGCACGCATATACGCCGATTTTGCAGTTACGTAAAGGAACTACCAAGTGGGTGTCCATGGGAAATGATAGGAGACTGAGATAGTAGAAATCAGCTTTGTACATTTTTGTTGACGGAGGAAGCGTGTCTAAATAAAGTTTTCCTACCTACCCAGCTAATACTTACTCGTGTACGTTTTGTGCACGATTCTTTTTTATACAGCTAATTGACTTTTTTGTATACCCAATCATCCTCGGCTCTTGTACAAAGTTATGATCAAATAGCAAACTTGATCACTCTCGGATCGAAAAGCGAACTTCTAGGCAACAATGCGACAGGAGGTGGAGAATTCGCTGCGAAATAGTACTCACAGCAATACAACTTTGATCTGTTTATGTGTTTAATGTTATCCTTGGTTAAACTTTATTTTCCCTTTTTTCAAAGCCGGGTACAGTGCCCATGCACAAAAACAAAGGAAAACAAAATTTTAAATTAAGGATAAAATTCAACCAAAAGATATGCAAAAGATCGAAACGGTCTTAAACTTTAGTAGTAATACCATACAAAATTTCAAATTATCATGATCACTTGCCCTATTATGGCTTTTGATTGAAATAATCGTGGATCCAGGTGGGGAGGGCGGAGACTTCTGCGCGGCCGTTCTTTGTGTCTTCATGCGACGCTCTGGCGACACGACTCAGGGTTTGTCTTGGGAGCGTTGGGGTTCTGAACCCTTTTCCCTCGGGACTAATCACTCTGGGGCACTGGGCGCTAGTGTTGATCGCGAGAACATTTGAAAAGCTTGGTGGACATATTGGTCTTCGCCTCCTTGGAAATGAGCCGGTTACAATCAACGAAACATAGTCCAGCTCAGGTGTTCGCTCAGTTCACCTCTTTGGGTGAAAATGAAGGTGAAAATGACGCGAAACCGGAGCGTGAACATGGAGGAGTGTCTGATAACCGACGACAGATTCAGTTGACGGAAAGCGGAGAAGTTAGTCTTCCACCTGACAAAGCTAGGGTGTCCATTGTCTGCACCAATGCGAAAGTAAGTCCTTCCTTGTTTATATTTTCTTTTCGATGAAGAAGAAGAAGAGCATAGAGGAGAGAATTTCACAGAACAAGGTATATCGAGCTGCACGTATTTGGGTTTATCGTAAGTTTACTACTTCTGCATTTGTAATTATACTTGGCAGTCCAGTCGATCAATCGATAAGAATCGATGACAAACAGTTAATTGTTATCGATTGGTATCGGCCGATCGATGATCAATCGATTATCTCCCGCTTGAGCCTTCAAACTGCTAATATTGACTGTCGTTTGCTGTCGAGCCCAGTACTACTACCAGTTCTGCTCGTGGCCGCACACGCGACTGTTGATGTGCCAGGTTATTTTGACTATCAGTGCCCTTTTGCTGTTGAAGTAAGCAAGTGATTCGATGCTCAAAAGAAGAAAAAGTTGTTGTTGTTGACAAGTGCGACTGTAGTAATAAAATTATTACATTTTAGGAAAGATTTCCACACAGCCCCAAACATGAAATTTATTATACATGCATCACTGTCATAACACACAAAATGCATGTTTGTATAATTAATGTATAGGGCTGTGTGGAAATCTTGACACAATTCATCATATTTTTCTGTAAAAGAATTTTCTTGTTGACCTAACTTATTAGCCTGCGAATACAGCCGTCTCTCAACGCTCCCGGCCCCCGAGGGGCGTTTCACGAGAGAGACGTCTGCGATTTACAGCCAGAAATTCCATACTGATGACGTACTCATATAGTGCTAATTTCGTATAATTATAATGATGAACAAGCCACGTTGCATAAATTACTACATGAGATCAAAATGGCGGATCATGTGAATCTTTTGAATATGCAGGAAACTTGCATTCAGTGTCGCAAAAGCAAAAACGTGTGCTAGCTTCAGACAGGAAGGGATCGAAAACTGCATTTCACAGTTGGCAACCTAGATAGCCAATAAAAGTCTAGTACTTTCGATCCGCCCAGTGGGTATAAAAACACAAGCAAACTCTAACGCCAAACAGAATGCTTTGCCATTCTCACACAAAGACGATGACGTTGCCTAAAGAGCAACTCTATTACTCAAGCCATTCCCAGCAACTGATGAGATCCACAAGGGAGGATCGAAACCATGGTCTTGCCTATCATTTAATAGCGTACCCAAACACAGCCAAAACCACTGGCAAAAGCAAAATGAGGAAAATACTATAACCGCAGTTACAGAGCAGAGCGAAACGATGACAAAGACACAGCTGTAATTAGAGCGGATTTTGGCGCTCAATTTCATGTGTTGCATAGCTCTCTAAGAAGCTACAATACTAAAGAAAGGATAAAGAGACGAATAGCCGCAAAAGAAACACAACTTCTTACTACAAAACCAAATAACCGGGCCCGGTAATGTACAAACACTGCAAGATAAAGATTATCATATTACGCGGCTTAACTTCCTATTCTTGATAACAAGAGAGAGGCTGTACTGTCACCGAACGCACTGAAACGAGCCAAACCAAAGCTAGACAAAATGCTTCAGATGGCATGTAAAGGACCACAGTCGCTAAACAGAAACAACAAGGGTCAAAACAAACAGGCGATAAAATTAATGCAGAATTTAAACCCAGAAATGACCTTTGCTATCAAAATACATAGCATGCGACATTTAAGCACATGGCCGTTTCAATCACTATCACCATCATGTTATCCTCTAAACCACTGTGTTGCCCCACTTAAAACAAGAAAGAAGCTAAATTGGTCAATAGAACTGAGATAGAAGCGGTGAACACGTGAACAGGAGTCGTGCAAGCCTTCCAACCCCATTTTACTTGAACATTTTGCATATTTATAATTCTTAATTATGCAAATCATGGGGGGAACCAATCAGCGCTCTTGACCAGATTCAGGACAGATTTACGTCAAAAGTATGGAATTTCTGGCTGTAAATCGCAGACGTCTCTCTCGCGAAACGCCCCTCGGGGGCCAGGAGTGACGAGAGGCGGCTGTATTCGCAGGCTACTAACTTATGAAATTACAAATCTTTGCCCATCGATTTGTCATCAATTTCCAATATCAATATTGATTAATCAATTATTGATTAATATTATCGAGTTCCATTTATTGCTATTGATTATCAATTTCATCGATTATTCATGTCAGGATGATATTGTACGTGGACTTCTGGTCACCAATAAAATTGATAATCAATAAATTTTGAGACAAGATTTCCACACAGCCCCATATATACTTTCATTATACCTGCATTTTGTGACTCAAACTCTATTCGTTTTCAGAACAGGGTTAGTATGACAATGATGCATGTATAATTAATGTATGGGACTGTGTGGAAATGTTTCCATTTTTGATTAAATTAAATGAAATTGAAATCCGATAAACATAGTTGTTGTGAGTAATGAATAACTGCAAGTGAAGAGTGATCATCGCAGTAAATTTTCCAATTTAAGCAACTGGAAAGAAGAAGCCTGAAAAAATCAGGGCTACAACGGGATTCGAACCCGTGACCTCCGCGATACTGGTGCGATGCTCTACCAACTGAGCTATGAAGCCACACATTGGGAGCGAGGTCAATTTTGAGTTCATAGTTTCCCGCACAGTGAAGTGATGTGAAGTATATATGAAATAATTCATATTTGTACTGCGGTTGTAGATGCAAGTGAAGAGTGATCATCGCAGTAAATTTTCCAATTTAAGCAACTGGAAAGAAGAAGCCTGAACAAATCAGGGCTTCAACGGGATTCGAACCCGTGACCTCCGCGATACCGGTGCGATGCTCTACCAACTGAGCTATGAAGCCACACATTGGGAGCGAGGTCAATTTTGAGTTCATAGTTTCCCGCACAGTGAAGTGATGTGAAGTATATATGAAATAATTCATATTTGTACTGCGGTTGTAGATGCAAGTGAAGAGTGATCATCGCAGTAAATTTTCCAATTTAAGCAACTGGAAAGAATAATAATGAATAACTGTTGACTTTTTAATCTACGTTTAATCTACCTTCTTTGTCATTATATTGTGGTATGGTATTGTTTTAGTATAGTTCAGAGAATTCTAAGTTCATTTCAGTCTTTTTCCTGCAGGAATCTGTTGAGGAGGTTAAAGCCAGTGTGAATCGCCGAGTGGATTATGTGCTACAGACCTTGAAATCTTATCACATCAAGGACTTTAAAATCCATAAATCTTTGAACAGAGTTGAAAAGTTATATCAGATGGAAGTTGAAGTGGTTGTAGAGTTTAGTGACTTTTCCAAGTGTGAACAAGTGTGCAATCTGTTGGTGGAAAAACTTGATGAGACAGTCAAGGTATCAAGTGCTGTGCTCTATCATACACCAAGCAAGCTCGATTCTTTAAGGTATGTTTTGCTGCAGATGCATAACTTCAGATAATTAATTCATTTTATGGCCCAATGGGTTTGCAGTGTCATTTTCATTAGCACCTTAATTATTTTCATTTCAAAAGTACATGTAAATAATGTTTCAGTCTGATAAACAGCCATTTTCAGAACGGAAAAGAAATAATCTGACAAAGATGCCATCTTGTACGGCTCCCATTTCAAAGCTCTTACATGTGGTGTTAACGCTGCTCCAGTAGGAGTGTTAGGACCAACAGCAACAACATTTTACATGTATATTATAACCAAGTGATCAGAAGTATGATCATCTGGGTGAGTCTAGTTCGTGGATGGATACCGTACATACCAATCACTGTTTACAGTCTTCACAGCTATTGAAAACTTGGCTTAAACTGACAGTCGACCAATCACTTCACAACTTCATTGACCAATTACATCAATGACATTATTGGAAGTTAATGAAGCAGAAAATCTTTTGTGATTAATAATGGCTGCAACCAATTTACATCATAAAATCCAAAATGGTGGTCCCCAAGAAATTTAAAAATGAGAAATATAGGTATTTATGATGCTCAAGTTTTTGTACACTGAAAAGATATTTCCATGTCAGGACTTGTGACTAACTTTTCAGCTTACTACCCAAGTGGCTAGTGCACATGTTTTGTGCTAACATTTTCACTGGCCAAAAGGGCTAGTGAAATACAAAACCTACTGGCCAAAATGGAATGTGGTTTAAACTCACCACCCTCTGCTCAGCAAGCTCAGGAGCTCTTATCAACAGAGCTTACTGGATGGCATTTTTTCCAACAAGATGTCCAGTCGAAGTAACAGTTTTGAATTGTGTTTTGTTTTCAGACGACAAGCTTGTGTCTGTGCAGTAAGAAATGCAAAGAACAAAGCACTGGAGGTTGTTCAAATGTTTAACCAGTCTCTGGGTCCACCTGTTCTTATACGGGAAGAGCATTACAATGAGTTTGTTGGAACAAATACGGAGACCATGCACTATGAAGAAAAACTGACATTTCAACAAAATGTTGCTCTTGCAACAGTGACAGTCAATGTTAAGATTTTTATTGTATTTGAGATTAAAGAAAAAGCGACCAAAGCTCACAAAAGAAAGTAGAAAATTGTATTTAGTTTTAGAACACAAAATAAAATTATTTTTTGAGGATTTGTCTCAATATTGAAGGAGATGTTTGGTAGGCTGAAAGAAGAGACAATGTTGTGTGTACCACCACATTGCCTTGACTTATTTCCTTATTGCAACTAGGTACCATACTACATATGTTCAATCTAGATTCATGATTTATTAACCTTTTTTGTTTGCGAAATCACTTGCAATGTAGTATGCCTTAACGGTGACCAACCAAGAAACATTTTATCAACACACTTACAGACGTGGATCCAGGACTTTGCAATGGGGGGGGGGGGGGGGAATTTTTGTAATAATGTAATTGAACCAAAGCCTGGTTGAGGTGTTTGAGGTCTGATAAGAACGTAAGTTAACTTAAGCTCATCTTTTGTCGCTCATATTTCGTTTGTTGATGGATTCGTATAGATTCCCCTGTTTGTAGCTATTTCGTTGCGTAACGCGTAATTTTGTAATTTTGTAGTTTTCACCGCATGCTTCAGTGGAATAAATCAGTCGTTAAAATCAGATCTGAAGTGTGTGGTTCAACTCAGCGAACTCCGGATCAATACTTCCCAAGGGTGGGGGGGGGGGGGGTGAAAATTCACCTTGATCCGTGCCTGGTTTAATGTTACAAAGTTTTACTTAGTCTAATGGAAACGTGTAATGTTTTGCAGGATGTTAGGAAAAGCGTTTTAGGGTGACCACAATAACAGGTTATCTTGGAAACCTGTAAATCGGCTATCCACACGTACTATAAATAGAAGGAGCTCTTAAATATTTGCAAGATATCCAAGATAGCTTATTTTCTTCTCTGTATTTTCAGTAAAGAATGTTGGCAGAGTCCACAATAATTTTTTATAGCTTTGACAGAATTTACAAACAGATTTCAAAATTGACACTGCCATTAGTTGTGGTAAAATAATAATGTACAGATTACTCTTTATATGTGATTGAAATAAGTTAAACACGGTTCTTTGTTCATCTAGAGAGTTTGAGGCTCATACTGAAAGTTATGGTTTCCAACTGAGTTTTTTTTTTCTCTGAGTTAACAAGAAAAGACAAGGATTTGTAACTTATTGCAGAAACCGAGAAAATGTGGTAACTGGTAAGATATTTAATATTTTAATTATATCTAAGGTTAATTGGGCACACGGGAAAGGGAACTTTCCAATTAAATGGGCCTTACAATAGAATATGGCCTGCAAAACCAACCAATCACAGTGTGTCCACTAACTGAGAGATATAATAATTAAAGAATTTTGTTATTGCATTTGTACCTATTAATTTATTCTAGAGGCATTCAAACCTCTTGAAATCTTCCACATGTAATATTAGTTCATCTGAACAGGCCTTCAACATTCCTTCTTGCATGCGATATACCACACAGAGTATCTTACTTTCTGCAAAAAAATAGTTTTGAGTAATAAACAAGCCATTCCTGTTGGCTGTATGTTTTTATGGATAAACGGCTGTCTTGTTTTAATAGAAGGTAAGCAAAAACTGGCAAGAGTAAAAACAAAAGGTCCATTTTCGCATAAGCACAAGCATAGGCATAAGTAAAAGTGCATGTGAAAACAGCAGAAAAAACAAACAGTTCCGTTTTTCTTGTTATTACGCTTATGTCAAGCATGTTACTGGTGAAAACAGCATTAGACAAGTAAGTGGGTTTGTTCTTATGTTTTTGCTCATGAATTAATTTATGTGCTGTGAAAACCAGCCTTTGCTACACATTTCAATAACACAAACTCTGACCTTTAGGACACAGCTAATTTTAGTGTCTTTTAGTGCGGTCTTTAATCATTTTGTCAACAAATGACAGACCATAAAAACATGATAATTAAGGGGAGCAGGGTTGGTGCAGTGGTGAGAGTGCTCCCTTCCACCAATGTGTCCCAGGTTTGATTCCCGCTCTTGGCGTCATAAGTGGGCTGAGTTTGTTGGTTCTCTACTCTGCTCTGAGAGGTTTTTCTCTGGGTACTCCAGTTTTCCCCTCTCCTCAAAAACCAACATTTGATTTGATTTAGAGTTCATTAGATTCACAGTCTCCCCAATTAGTAGAACATTTGTGTTCAGCTAGAACGATTTGAGACTTAAATAAAGTTATTGTTATTATTATTATTATTATAATTATTATTATTATATAATCAAGAATGAACTGAAATCTAGCAATCGCAACATGTGGATATCACCATTTTAAACTAAATTTCACAGGGTACTTGAACATCTGCCATGACGATTCAAGGCACTACTGAATGGTTGAGTCTTAATTTCTAATTAGAGCTGCATGTACATGAAGCAAGTTCTTGTGCATGTTACACCCCTTCTTTGTAACTTGTTTTGCAAGGAAAAATATTGCATTTAAGAACTGGGGGAAAAGAAGACTGGATTCAGTGTGATACAAGCTACAAGTAAGGTCAGGAGTCAGTTTGATGGCAAAACAAAATGTTTAAGTGTTGCACTTCTCACTCAACTATTGCTGGTGAGAGATCTTTTGAATGATACGGATAATGACTGTGTTACTTTGGATTTCACTGATCTAAATTTCTCATGATGTCTTCTTCTCTCCCTTGGAACTCCAAGCACTGACCAGTTTGTTTGCGTAGTACAAGCTGATGCCATGAAACTGAATAACAAATGCTACAGCTGCCATTTTTATTGGAGCATTTTGCCATGCGTCTGTGGCTGGGGCTCTTCCTTGACGAACATTGAAAAAGATATCTTGTACCATAGCACAGGTACCATATGTGAGTGGACCAACTCCCATTAGCAAAATTCCACATGCACTAGCATACATCTGTTTTATATTGTTCTTTGGAATGCTG
The DNA here is from genome assembly GCA_948470475.1 of Galaxea fascicularis. Classification (NCBI taxonomy): domain Eukaryota; kingdom Metazoa; phylum Cnidaria; class Anthozoa; order Scleractinia; family Euphylliidae; genus Galaxea; species Galaxea fascicularis. The sequence continues at coordinate 8,714,122 of OX419338.1, read as the reverse complement.
GCAAGCCCTACTACTGCGGGAATGATGCTTAGTAACCACGCCACTTCCCAGAGATATGGCTCTGCTTTTGCAAATCTGTGACAAAAAAGGAAGTACTGGTTAAGGATAAATATGAAGCTGTCCAGAAGTGAAGACATTTAGTCTAAAGTCAAACAGGTAGTGCACATCTTAAAGCCCGCCCCACACTTGAGGAAAGAGCTGAGCAAAATTCCTCGTGAGGCAGTTAGCTCAGCCGTTTCCCCATGTGTGCGGCAAATTTTCGGTGAGAAATTTGCCTTGCAAGGCTGTGAGGACAATATCAAACATGAGAAATTTGCCTCGCGAGGCGATGAGGAAAATATCAAACATGTTTGATATTGTCCTCACGGCCTCGTGAGGCGAATTTCTCACCGAAAATTTGCCGCACACGTGAGGAAACTACTGAGCTAACTGCCTTGTGAGGAATTTTGCTCAGCTCTTTCCTCATGTGTGCGGCGGGCTTAAGCAATGCCCTGCCTTATTGTAAACCCTGAGAAGGAACAGGGTGGTTCATTATAAATTTCTAATTTTTGTGCATGACAAGGAGGAAGCATGATGTGGTTAATGTCAATGTTTGTAAGTGAAAACTAAGGAGGAAAGATTTTCATACAGCTCCATCGCTCCATAACATGATCCAAAAATGGCAAGCATGAAAATAAAAAAATTATAGGATTTGGGTCACAGCTGTAACACACTGAAGATAAGGTGGCATGATGAACACAGTAGCATCTTTTATACTGTCAAAATAATTTTAGTATCATGCAATGTGGTACATGTGTATGCAATGCACCAGTCAATGTACAGTTTCAGAAAATACCCATACCTGCCCCACTGTGGGTTAATGCGTTCAGTGGAAAATCCAAGGGAGGGGGGGTGTGGATACAAACCCTCCATGGTGGGGGAGGGGGTAATCCCGTGCCCAGAGCAATGATTTTCATGCCAATGCCCTTGCTTGTCCCCGCCTACCGGGTAGATACCGAAGAAGGAGATGTTATCAAGACCCCACTATTGAGTGTCGAACATTGTTTTTCCCGCCGCTAATGTCCCCGCATTTCCCAGTTTCTTTCTTTCTTTTTTTGGGGGGCGGGGGGAGGGGAAAGTCTATTGACTGGTGCATAACCTTTGAACTTTGATATCGCCCGTGATGGATTATGGCGGGATTATGATACACTCTAGAATGATTATTTCCCTCAACTCACCCACTGTAAGTTGCGGCAATCCAAGCCCCAAAACAGACGTTAAGAAACAAATGAAAGCACAGGCAGGCCTTTAATTTTGCTTTCCACTGAACGCTCTCCTTGTAATGGGAAGCTACACGTTGTCTGTGTGTGAAGTCTGAGCCATCCGTACCACTAGCGCGAGGTCCATCTCTTGAGGCCATGAAAACAGTTTAATCTGTCCAATCTGTGTGCCACACGATTTAAAAAAGCTGTCAAAACCGGAGTCAAAATACAGGAATCAAAGCGTATATCCTCTTGTGCCGTCTTTGTCGAAAAATTCAGACGCACACAGTGATCGATCAGCGGATAAACGCACGACACATGCGTTGCATTGTCTGATTTAGCCGCCATCAAGAGTTAACGTAAAGATGAAGAAATGAGTTTCGTCTCTGATGAGCTTGCAAACGTTTTAAAATCTGTCTATATGAAGGAAGACAGTGGCAAGGACGAAGGCGCTGATTCGTCATTAAACGTAGACAAAAAGAATGGCGTTGTTTCGAAAGAAAAACGCTCGAGGAAACACAAACACAAGAAACATTCGTCAAAGTCGAAGTCAAAGGACAAGAAGAAACACAAGAAACGAAAACATAGATCTAGGTCTAGATCACGGTCCGAATCTCGCTCAAGGTCAAAGTCACGTTCGAGTGAGGGAGAGCATTCTTCCAAGCCATCAAAGAGACGTTCAGTTTCATCAAAGTCACGGTCTAAGTCTCCACAAGTAATGGAGCACAATGATTTTGTTTTAGAGAAGGTGGAGAATACGATAGAAGTCAAAGGTTGCAAATCGACCAAAGAAGAAAGTGGCCGCAAATCTAAGGAAACTGTGGAAGTAGAGACTTCACCAGAATCTGATCTTAAGGAAACTCTTAAAGAAACATTTGAGTCAAATTGTCAGGAAGTGTCCGAATCAAAAACTTTGAATGTTGAAGAACAGAGGGTTTCTGTTCAAACTTCATGCTCAGAAGAAAAAGGGGGTAGCTTTGCCTCTGGTTTGGTCACTTTGAGTGATCAGGAAGATGGATCTCGGAGAAGGAACAAGTTAGAGGAGAAGGGTACTGGCACAGTGAGGACAGAAAGTTCTTTGCAGTCCAAGAGTAGATCACAGTCAAAGGAGAGAGTTTGTGATTCAATTAGGAAGAGAAGTACTTCACTATCTAGGAGCAGATCAAGATCAAAGGAGAAAGTTATTGATTTCAAAACAAAAAAGAGTTCTTCACACTCTAGGAGTAGATCAAGGTCAAAGGGAAAAGGTTATTCTAAGATGAAGAAAAGTGTTTCATCCTCACGAAGCAGATCATGGTCAGTAGGTGACAAGTCTTGTAGAAACTCAAAGCAAAGACGATCAAGGTCCCACTCCAGGGGCCGAAAAAGTAGAAGAAGGTCAAAGTCAAGATCAAGTTCTAAAAAGTCATCACATCACAAAAGGTCTAGATCTAGGTCAAAAACAAGAAACAAATTGTCTAACAGAAGATTCAAGTCTAGGTCACATTCCGGGGGACGAAACCGCAAAAGATGTGTTTCAAATTCTCGATCACGCTCATATTCAAACAGTAAGTCTAGGTCCAGATCACCTAGACACAAAAGACCACATTCCAGGTCTAGAAGGAAATCTCCTCTTTCTAGGAATTTCCGAAAGTTTTCACCCCCTCATTGGAGAAGAGGTCCTGGCTCTGCTAGAGGAAGGTCAGGTTCAAGATCTCGTAGGTCACGTTCAAAAAGAAGAAGTTCTTCGAGGAGGAGACAGTCACACTCCAGATCTAACTCAAGAAGAAGATTTCAGAGATCTCGGTCAAGATCTAGGGGAAGGAGGTCAGGTACTAGATCAAGATCACTTTTACGAAGTAGAAAATCCTGCTCCATAACTCGAGGAAGGAGAAACAGATCGCGGTCAAGATCTCCCTCATACTCAGCAGGAAGAGGTAGACGATCAATGTCCAGAGGAAGGAAAAGAAGTAAAAGCCATTCTCGGTCAAAATCAGGATCAAAAGAGAAGACTGATCCCAACAATTCTTTATCAATTCCCAGTGCTAATACGGTGTTAGGGAACAAAGTGTCTAGTAACATTGACAAGCCAGTGGCGACTAGTCTTAGTTCACAGCAGGCAAAGGTTGCGCAGAGGGCTGGTGGAAAGACCATTGCAGAACTGACAGCTTTTTGTAAGAAGCTGCAGGAAGAGAAAGAAGGAGCCGGTAATGAAACTAAAAAAGGTGCCAAGACTGAAGAAGAGGAATCTCAGACAGTAACCCATCACCCATTTTTGGTGAAAGAAAAGCCTGATATCACCATTCCACCAGTGATATTTCCTGTAAGTATAGCATACAAATGTAATATGTACATGTACCCTGGTGTTCTGATTTTTGTTTTTCGTTGCAAAGGAAACTCAGGTTTCGAAACGTGCTGTGCTGTCATTGTGCAAGTTCTATACATGCAGGGTGAAGATCATACTTGAGACCCTTGCTGTTTGTCAACCTTTCTACAACCCAGTACATATACATTGCATGAAATATTCAACTCTCTTACAGTATTTGTGACCTGACTTGGGAAAACGTACACTAACGGATATCCGTTAAACGGCTTGAAAAAACGGATAGCAAACGGATAGTGAACGGCCATAAAAAGCGTTTAAACGGTTTTGCCAACCGTTAAAACGGATGAGAAAAATAATTAAACGTTTGAACAAAATCATAAAACGCTTTCCCAAAACGTTCAAACGGATGTGCAATAAACGGACTCTAACCGTTTAATCAACAAGACCGATAATTAAACGGACAGTCACTTTCTCGAACCGTATAACAATGAAACATAAATTCTGGTATCTTCCTATGATGAGAATCTTTCCCAATTGGATCAGACCGGTAAACTGTGTGTATTTACATTTCTAAACACTTCTCGCTAAATTGCGCGAAAATGTAAACAAACAGCCTGACTGAAACTGAAACAAAAATCCTGTACTCCAGTACAAAGGCAGTAGAAAAAAATCATAATTCTCGTTCTAGGAAAGATATTTGGATGCTTCTGGTGTCTATCTAAAGCTAGAAAAGAGCTCCGTTCAAAAACCATATTTGTTATAACGCGCAGAGAACTTTAGAGGTAAAAACTGTGGAAAAAAACTCTTGCGGTAACGCGCACAACGTGTGAAAATTTTCCCGACACTGTCGCGTATGCAAATGTCGCAAGAAAGATTATATTTTTGTTAAAAAATCAAAACTCTGTCTAATAACAATTCTCTTTCGTTTTGTTATTGATTGCTATAGTTTCCATTAAATTATGCCAGCGTATGAGTGCGATTTTCATCCAAAAACATTTCTTGCTATCACGCGAAAATGTAAACAAACTGCTTGTGAAACTGATACTACAGTAAAAAAAATCATAACTCCCGTTCTAGAAAAGATATTTGGATGCTTCTGGTGTCTATTTGAAGCTAAAAAAGAGCTCCGTTCAAAAACCATATTTGTTATAACGCGCAGAGAACTTTAGAGGTAGAAAACTGTTTAAAAAAAGTCTTGCGGATAGTGCGTCCAATGTGTCAAAATTATCCCGAGCTGTCACGTATGCAAATGCCAGCATAAAAGATTGTGAAAAATCAAAACTCTATCCAATAAGATTTGCAATTTGCGCATTTCTCTCTCATTTCTTCTGCAAAGTACTGTATAAACCTGGTTTATTGCTTTCATAAAAATTTTTCTCTTAGGAAGAAATCGAGAGTACACAAATTTTAAGCGTGACCACCAAATAACAAAAACGTGACATCGAAGCAAGATCGACACAGAAAGCAAACGGAGACTTTGCAGTCTGTCATATCTCAATACGTAATATTTTAGTCAATTGACTCAAAGCTTAAGTGGTTTGTAATGTCATTCGCATAATGCATCATACCGAAATAATATAACTAGATGTTGTTTTGGCTGGAGTTACCAGTCAATTCTCCGAACTGTGTTGTTTTGAAATGTTGCTGACCCGGCACCGTCAAACGCCAAAAGACGTGTATGAAAAAATTGGTGAAATTGCGTCAAAAAAACGGACATCTTGCTATAAAACGGACTACGACTGTCTATAAAACGGATGAGGTTTTCCGTTGAACGGACATCTATTCCGTTTAAACGGTGTGTAGGTTATTAAAAACGCTTTCTTTAGTTTATTAAACGGATCATAAAACGGATTAAACGCTTCTACTAACCGTTTAAACGGTTGCTAAACGGATGTAAAACGCTTTTCAGCCGTTAAACGGTTATCCGTTATTGTACGTTTTCCCAAAGCAGGTCACATTTACGTAAAGTATGTTCTTAATACAATTTTTGAGCAGTGGTGTTGCCTGTGATATTCTTCAAAAATCACTGTCTTCTTTTTGTGACTTGCCTGATACTACATTCTTATTGTGGTGAATATTGTGTATAGGTCAATATGAACAAACCCAGTGTTCCGACAGTAGATCCAAGCAAACCCCTGCAGGAGCAGTTTCCAGTCTCCTGTGGTAGCAAGCACAGAGAAAAAGAGGTTGTGGATGGTGGAGCTGGTATAGTAGCTAATGTGGATGGTTCTGCTATTCTGTCACAGCCAAAAAGTGAAGTACCCGTGTTTGCACCTCCGTCCACTGAGGTAAAATTCAGTGAGCACTGAAAACTTCTATCGGTGTTTGTTCTGATAGCATTTTATGATAACTTCCAGTGTACTTTAACTCCTAAGGGGTCTCCCTTTGACGAGTAAAATCGTCTGGCATTAGACAGAGTAAAATCTATAAGTGCCATTTGGCACTCTCAGGAGGGAAAGGGTTAATGGGGACATAGTTTTTGGGTGAAGATGTTGTTAACCCTTTAACCCCTAAGGGGTCTCCCTTTGACAAGTAAAATTGTCTGGCAGTAGACAGAGTAAAATCTATAAGTGCCATTTGTCACTCTCAGGAGGGAAAGGGTTAAAGTAGCAGTGAGGTCCACAGGAAAAGTACATTGTATCCACATGTAGATGTTGTAGGTGTTGCAGTTAAAAATCTTTAACCTAGGTTGATTCTCAATTTCCTTTGTCTCCTAACCCTAATTATTCATGATTCATGATTATTACAGTTAAGAATCAAAGGAAATTTATTTTGGCTTGGAACATAGGCATAAACTGAGGAAAGTCCCCTTTGCTTGTCCTTGAGTCACTTTCAGACTGAGCTTGGTTACTAGTTTCCTTTCTGCATTTGCAAGCAAGTGTATATGTACACTGTACCTGTATGACAGTGATGTGACCTTTCATGGGAATTGTTACGGCAAACTGTAACTGCTGATGTGAGACGTTCATTCTACATGTATCACCAAACTGTAATCTGGCGTGCAAATTGTATAAATCCGACTAACCTCTTTGCAAGGAGTAGCTGTTTTTGTTCTTTACTTGAAATTTGTTACCTTGTCATAATTATTATCTATTGGTTGTGTTTACCTTTATTATATCATTCAAAAATTGAACACTGGTGAGCTTGTATCTGAGAGAATGGATGCTCAGAGGCTCAGAAATGCCTTCCTTAATTTACGTGTACTTCTAAAGAAAAATCTGTAGGTCATCCTGTTTGTGTTTATTCCACAATAGGGCCAATGGAATGCACCCCTAGACTACTACAGCTGTAGTCTCACAAGTGAACCACTATGAAATCTTGGAACTCAGATCACCTGGTAGAAATAGTACCATCATTTTTGTTACCTCGTAACATTCATTTGTTGTTTTGCTTTTCTTATGTTATTCAGAAGTTTGACATCAGTGAGCTTGTAGCTAAACGAATGGATGCACAGAGACGGCTTCAGACTGACCCCAATGACATAGAGGCTCTGCTGATGCAGCAGGAGATTCAGATGAAGATGCAAAATTGGTGTCAATCGAATGTCAAACCAGGACAGTTTACTGGAGAGCTTGTCAAGAACCTTCTGCCCAAGGAACATTTGCAAGGAGGTTTCCAAGCATGGGCCAAAAAGGTGCTCTTTTATCAAGTACATGTAGTTGTGGAAGACTCAAAATGTGCAACTTAAGTTAAATTAGTGCTCTCGCAGGGCTGGAAGCTTTAGCTGTCACTCTGAAATTTTGCCTGTGTACAGCTTTGGTTTTTTACAATATACCTGCATGGAGTTTGGTCAAAAATGGCTCTGAAACTATATGTACATGTAAGACTAACAATGTAAGTACCCTTAGTTACTCCTTAACTCTTTCTTGTCAAAAATTTCTTGAGCCATTTCTGAAATTTTCTGAGTGTCAGCGATCGAGACAATCTGGTGATTCCTTATTTGGCGTTACCTTGGTGATTTTCGCTGATCTTGAGCACTGAAGGCTCTCTTGTTTTTGTCACGCTGGTCACGCTAGCTGTTGCTTGTTTTCAAGCGAGCACTCGGCGTGAAACTTGGTGAGTATGCGACTTATAAGTGTTTTTTCGAGCCATTTTCCGCTTCAGAAGCCCCTAGCCTGGCATCATCAAGCTGGTTTGGGGGTAGAGGCAATCCTCTGAAAGAAACCAGAGGTGAAAAACAATTTCACAGGGATTTAGCCGCCACGAGTGTGTCGCCGAGTCATGACGGTTGAAGAGTGAGGTTGTCTTTCTGGCCTTTCTGAGGATGGATTCCAGGACTTAGCGTGGCAATTTTGGCTTGTTTTGACTTCTAAATAATGCAATCAGTACAATATTTCGCCAGCAGGACTGGGTGGCTCAACACTTATAAAAAACCTATGAAACAGAAATTGGCGGACTTCCATGTCGCCGTTATCAAGGAATTACCCAGAATTCATTTCGCTCGTGACGATGAACCTTTCGGATGAGTGGGGATAGCTCTTCTTCAACAGCTTTTCCTCGGCGTGCTAAACAAGTGAGCAGAAAAATGTGGCAGAGAATTAAAGTGCTGGAGCTGAACTTTACTGCAAATGTCGTTTTTGGGCACCAGGAGGAGTTTTTGTATCGGAAACTTAAAGACAAAAATCGTATATTTTGGTGTTGTCTGAGGGCGTTCACTTCGGACAGTTTGGGTTTTGTAGGGAACCAAACAGTCATGTTCAATGGAAATCGACCATGGTAGCGCATTTATGGGGTGTTAAAATTCAAAGCACTAACCATTTCAAAGTATCAATGCCTCATTTCAATTTTCCAATTCTTAAAGAGTAACCATGCATCTGTAGAATATACTGGTCCATATGGACCAATACATTAAAGGGCCTAACAAGAAAGGTTTAAAAAATGTTCATAGAATACCAAGAAAAAAAGATTTAACTTTGACTTTCTCAAAGCAAGAGAACAAATTATTATTTTGTTTGTCTCCTTATCATCACTGACCAAAGACATTGACAGTGTCGTCACCGTAGTCATAAAGAAATGGGACTATTACTTCTTTATTGGTGGATGGCAATATTACACTGTACTTGTGTGTCTTCTGGTTTCTGGAATGTTACCAAAAGTGGCTGACATAGTTTCCTAGACTTGTCACACAAGTGACCCGCTATCTTGGAGCTCAGGTTACCTGGAAGAAGCAGTAGCATCATCTTCAGTTTGGGGGTCAAAGATTTAATAAACCAGGGCAACCAGGAAAAATTATTAGTTTTTGCACCAAACATAATTATAAATTTTAAATTATGCTGGGTTCCTTAGATTTTAAGGGTTTAGAGATTTTGGGCACCCTACTGCTTTTCATAGAGCACAGCTGTAATGAACCCTTTTTGCTTTGACACTCTCAGAACCAACACATAACTGGCTTCATGTGATTATCTGGAGTTTCAAAGTGAACGAAGCCACAACTCTTTGTACAGGGTTTTCAATTTAAGCTGGCAGTGACGCAAGTCACTGGCTACTTTAAGCATTTGTGCTGGATACTTCGGCATAAACCATGGCTCCGCTGCACTGTGCTGCTATCGCAGCGCAATAGTCCTCCGGGAACTTCTGAATATCCTCCTGCTACTTTTTTTCTTTTTGAAACCCGCGTGTGTAACAGCCCGGCTTCAGTTTTTCAAATGGTAGATACTGTTTATCTGGCACACAAGGTGCTGATCAGAAACAAGTATGATTATTTTTTATCCTCTGGGTTTATATAGTAGCTAAACTTTTCTTTCATTATACCCTATGGACAACTTGCCAACTGCTTCCTTCCGAGACAACCCACTTTAAACTAACAACTACTACTGTTGCATTTTAGGACATGTTTCAAAACCTTACACCAGTGAGTGGAGGGATTGGAATGAAGCTTCTCGAGAAGATGGGTTGGAAGCCTGGCCAAGTGATCGGTAAAAGAGGGGAAGGGCATGCTGAACCCATAGCCCTCACTGTTAAAATTGACAGGAAAGGGCTTAGCACAGGGAAAGAAAAAGCAACAAAGAAGGGAGCTCCTGCTGTGTTGGACCTGCAAGGTAAAAATAATGTCCTTCAAGAAAGGTCTTTTTTCATTGTGTTTAGGTACAGTCGTGTAGCCAGTCTTTCATACCCTTTGCAGGCCAATCTTATGGATAGTAATAGACCAATTTTGATATATAAAATTCAACTTAAAACAATAAACATGACCTTGAGGCTCCAGGGAATAAAACAAGGATCTGTATGAGTTTTTTCCCCAAAGCCTTGAGGTGATGTCTGTTGTTGTAGATATGATGTAATATAATTGTCAAATGTAATTACACCAACTACTATTTCAGTGTATTGCAGTTGTCATTCAAGGATTGTTCTTTTTGGTAAATTTAACTCAATTTCATGGCCACTTGGAACCACTTGGAAGTTCATCAAGGTGGAACCTTTAACACAAAACTAGACATGTTCTAATTCTTAGTATATGTATGTTTATTTACTAGATACAAATTATTGTGTCTTATGTACTGTATTGTTTAATGTGTTACCATTAGAACTCTATTTCAGAGGCATTGTAAATTGAATTGCTTGCTCAAAGAAAAACCTTGTTTCTGATCTTCAAGAACCTTGCGCCCTTCCTCGTGTACAAAAAGTTACTTCCTTGCACACTACCTTTTGTTTTCATAGCATTTGTCATTATTTAATAATAATTTTCTGGTTAAATTTTGTTCAAGGGAAGTATTTTTTTGTCGTCGTATTGATGACAAAAAAAATTCTTCCCTTAACCCTCCAACAAGAGCCACATTGACCCAGTGAATTGGTGCTGAATTTTTATCTAACTCTTGGCAGCTTTAAAGTAGCGTACAATGGGGGTCTCTTTTGTAAAGTTTAGCCTTCTACAGCCATGACTGGAAACAGCTTATACATGTAGTACATTTCAAACTAGTGGACTTGTCATCAAATCATGCATGCTTCTGACTGAGTTGGTGATTATTTTTGATAAATCATGGCATTCATGCCCAGTTGAAAGTAGGAGTAACACCAAATCTAATAATCATGTTCTTTACATTCCTCTAATTATTTTGTGATTAATTCATTCTGTTGCTCAAGACATTATTTTTTCATTCTTGTTATTGACATGAGAACAAAATCATCTTGCTCCACTCTTTGCTGCTCCCTTTCTTAAGACTCTTAGACTATCAATTGAAAGGGTTTTCCAATGATGTTGGACAGGTGGTTTGTTTGTTTCTTATTATGTTTTGTTATTTGCTTTGATTTGTATTCACTATAATATTGGCCATTCCGAAATTCAAAAGGGAACTGGGGCGAGTTTCAAATTTGAAGTAATCAATAAATTGACACTATCACATGAAAGATAACATTGAGATTGGTTGTTTGACCAAATTTGATTCTTTAAGGTTGAACAGAGACCAAGTTGCGGACCTTAATACATGGTTCAAAATCCATACAAAATGTTTCTAATTTTGTGACAGCGTCCCCCAAAACCATACAAAGTAACTCTGTATTTTTTTTATGATTTCTGTGATATTCTTAAAACTTGACGAACATATTGGTTTTCACCTGAGTTATTTCCAAATCGTAGGTGGATGACAAGATTTTATAGTTGTCAAAAAACTGAATAATATTTTTAAGAGTATGTGGTTTTGGGTGATGCAGACTTGAAATTAGAGACTTTTGAATGGATTTTCAAGGTCCATAACTTGGTCTCTGTTCAACCTAAAAGAATCAAACTTGGTCAAACGACCAATCTCAATGTTATCTTTCATGTGATGGTGTCAATTTATCGATTACTTCAAATTTGAAACTCGCCCCAGTTCCCTTTTGAATTTCAGAATGGCCAATACAGACTGTAAATGCCAACTTCTCCAAACAGAGGATAGCTAACACAGCATTCCTTTGAGCAGATTTCTTTTCATTTGCTTGCATTCTTCTAAGCTTAAGTGTAAAGCATACAATGCTTTGCTGTCTAAAATCTTTACAACAGTAAAACCCATCACTGAAGAATGACCCAGTAATCTGCGTCATTCTTCACTGATGCTTAAAACAATAACTTTCTCCTAGCAGTGGAGGACACAAGTCCTTTCATATTGATGCCTGTGCACAAGCAATTCAAATTGCAATGCCTCTTGATCCAATGTTGCTGAGAATTTTAGCATCACAAGAAGATTGTTGCGTCAAATGGTCGTCACTGCAAGACTTAATAATGATGCAGGCAGGTAAATATGCATGGCTAATTCTAGTGTCTGGATGCTTTCATTCTTGGTTCCTAAGTGAATTTTAGAGCCAGTGTTACAAATGTAATGTTGTTATAAGCAAAGCTTGACATGTAGCTTTTGAGCATACCAGTTACTACTTATGAGGTTTGTGATGGAGTATGCTGGAAACTGACTTATGACTAAACAGACCTGAGAATATGAAATGCATTTTATAATTTAGAATAATCATAAAAGTTAAAAGTGAGGAAATTGTTTCACTGTGATCATGTCAGCATTCTTTAGATTAAAAGTAAAGGCTGTTTTGGTATTATTATCCTCTATAACTTGATTATTATTCAGACTTTTCATCACATCTCTTACTTTAAAGCCTTCTTTGCATCTGATTTGCACAATCGGAACCTTAAAATGCTGTTGTGATGACACAAAAAATGTTGTTTGGTACTTTTATGCCAATGTTTATATGAAAAAACGAGTCAAGAACTTATTCCAGCTAATCCTTTTCTCAATTCTCTCCAATGGAGATTCATATGAGTTAAATTATAAGTGTTCTAAAGGCAAGAGGATATCAGTAGTAAAATTGTTATTTTCTCACAGGTTCTGGAATTCTAAATCTTAGCAGCCAAGAATGAAAGATCTAGAACCTAGATAGCCAGAATGAAAGATTAATATCCACCAATACAACATGCATATCTTTAAAAGCTGTACATCTTTGGTTTAACATAGTATTAAAAAATTAAGCTAATGATACAATTTACCATTCTAGCAGTGATGCAGTAATGTAGGTCAATTTATCATTATTAATTTTTATTTATTAAATTAAGACTGTGGTATTATGATTGTATATTACTGCACCACAACTACATGTAGCAGAGGTAAATTTACCAATCCAAATTTCAAGTAAAATTTTGACAAAAAAAGAAAACTTTTTCTCCTGTGTGTTTTCATCTGGCTATTTAATGCATTTTTGTAGTACCAAATTTTAAGATTTAATATGGCCATTTTACCTCCAGAATATGAAATTCTACCTGCTTCCTTTCAGATTAATGTACTTCTAGGGGCAGCAAATGGTAAAATCTGAGACTTGCTGAGACACTGAGACCCTTGTTTGAAAATCCGAGACCAAGACCAAGCATGCAAGACTCCAAGACTGAAATAAATGCACTATAAACAAGATTTCAAGACTCTTCACAAAGGCTGTTGAGATTTCGAGATTGTTTGCCACCCCTGCTTCTAGCTCTAGCTTCTAGCTGGTTTCAAGACTATGAAAAAAACTGGATCAATCTTTTAGGATACCGGTACATGTGCCTATGCCCAGGTTTTCACCATCAGTAAAATATTACTGGGCTACCTGTAGTCAGTAGAGCAGGAGCCCAGTTTAGAAATGGGTTGCATGTTTTCTCTGGTGTCAAAAAATACAGAAACTATGTTTAGTATTTGAACTCACACCAAGGAAAAATCCTGGGTATGCCCCTGCACTTTTAGGTGCCAAGTGCTTGACTCAGATTTATCTGCTAAACAGATGGATGATTTATTGATTAGAAGAACTACCAAACTGTTAGGAAACACAACACATTGGAGTTACCTAGGCTGTTAGTTATTGGGAGATGACTTTACAAGCAGGTAGCCCAGTTTACGCCCATAAAGGTGTCTTGTTGTGTTTTAGTTCCAACTAGCCCCTGTTCTATAGTACAACCTCTTTCTTCTTCTACAACAACAATTATATTGGGTGTTTATACAAGAATGAGTGTCAGTTGTATTGGTGGATATTATTCTTTCTTTGCAACCGAACATACATGTAACAGTATACATCTGTCTTGGGAAGTGTTGGTAAGCACTTTCTCTTTCAAGATTCCAAACTTCAGTTAAGGTTAATTCTGTTTCCTGGTCAGGATTTCTCTCTAAAATAATCCATTGATGTATTATTTTAACTTCCCTTTGAACAAATGACTGAAAATTACTTCAGTTTTGTTTGTCTTGTAAACTTGATGGTTAAAAGTCTTTGAAAAATAATAAACTTTATTTCACTTTTGAACTCCAAGTCAACAAAAACCTTGTAAAAAGAGTGTTCACTATTTAATTGGTTTTGAAAATTGTTTCCTAGGAAAGCACCCAGTGTCTGCACTGGCGGAATACTGCAGTAAGCGAAAATGGCAACTTCCTGACTACTCTCTGATCTTTGACCAAGGCCCTGCTCACCACAAGCAGTTCCTGTTTAAAGTATTAGTCAATGACACAGAGTATCAACCAGCTGTTGTGTGTGGCAACAAGAAACAAGCTAAAGCACAGGCAGCTATCTTTGCTCTGAAAGGTCTGGGTCTTATTCCCGAAGATGCTGACATATCTTCATTGTAGTTTTGTGTGGGCATTTTAGCATTTCAGCATTGTGGGCAGAGATCAAATTGAATGTGATTTTGTTCTTAAATACAGTATCCTCTTTCTGGGAAAGTAGACATTATGTTAATAAGCTCAGATTTGTTATGTAACCAACACCTAACCCCTTGAACCCAGAGAGATCATTTTCTCCTTATAGTATAGTAACACTGCTTAATGAAACATAAAGGTTGTAAGAAAAAAGGAAGAGATTGACAAGTAGCGAAGGTCTTTATTGTGCAATTCTCCTCATTATTATCGTGGAAAATGTACGGAGAACAGTGTTGAGAGTATACCTGTTGATATTAGGGTTTAGAAAACAGTCCTTTAAGAAAATATGCATGCTGATTGGTTAGAAATCATGTTCTATAACTCGATAGAAACAGAACTAGCATGAGCTGTTGGAATAATGATGACACAAGCAAAGAGAATTTACATTTTGATAATCACACAAGTTGTTTTCTTTTTTTTTCATCGCAGTGTTTTCTAAAAGAACTAGAAAACATGTTCTCTATGTTTCTATTGAGTTATAGAAACACTCGTGAAAGTTTGGGAGAACTCCAAAAAACTATGGAAACACTTGCCTGCGCCTCGTGTTCCCACAGCATTTCTTGTTCTCCCAAACTTCCACTCGTGTTTCTATAACTTGATAGAAACACAGTACATGTTTTCTACATCAACATTTACTGTAGTCAGCTGAGAAAAGATATTAAATCTGAACGTGTCATGTAAAACATTGTTTAGCTAAGTGAATCTTGTTTTGTAGCAACAAACATTTAATTTAATCAATACTTTAGATGCCTTTACTTGCTGACATTCTCCATTGAAATTAAGATACAATCTTTCAGCTGGTTGGGTGAAAAAAAAAAGGTATTAATTTTTTAACTACTTCTCTGAAAGGGAAAGAACTGGAACCAAGAAGACAAAATTTTGATACCTTTTACCGTCAATGTTAACTTAAGTGTGATGTTCTTTTTGATGGTTGTAACTGCTGTGCCGAGTTGCTTGAAGCATGGTTAGCGCTAATCTGCCTAACCACTCCAAACAACACATGGTAAACTACAGACTTTCCCTACATCAGGGTACCACAAAAGCCACAAGAATATAGAGCAAAAAAATTCATCTTCCAAATTGGCACTCTTAATACCCATGGTATTAATGAATGCTTTTCATTCAATTAATGTATTCCTGTTTTTCACGTTACCGCCAATATTGTAGTTCCATCCCCTCAATATAAACGACACACAACCCATAATTCCTGTACGGTGGTCTGTTTATCAACTCTGTTGATAAAACCAAAAGATTTTATGACACAGCCAAAGGAAATTCATGAATTCATGTCAAGATGTATTCAAAGGCTATGACCTTTCAAGATGATACCAAGCACAGTGACGGGAAACATTACCAATGATTATTGGCTTTATCTGTATGGTACTTGGAAGCTTAAATTTACTAGCTCCATGCTTAGTTGAGTTGATAATAAATGGCTGAAATGCTCTTTGGAGTCTCCAGTGTTTGTGTTTTGTTTAAAAGGGCAAACAAGTCACATAGTTCTGCAAAACTGCACTGGTTGCCCATGACACTTCACAACATTGAGTTAAAACTGAGGAGCAAAATCCAAAAAAGCCTTGAGGTAGCTATGGGCAAAGCAGCAAGTCATTGCATGCACAAACTATTCATGCTTTCTCAAAGAGAACAGATTTGACAACGATGAGGTGTTAGAAAAATAATGCTAGTATTTTCCACCAGGGTTCAAAATAGCAGCCAGGTGGCAGCGACAGCCAGCACTTTAGTCACACTTGCCACTTCCTAGATCACAACATTTGCCCCCATGAGAAACTGAATGATTGAGTGAGAAACAACAAAATGACCACTTGAAAACATGTTAAGTTAGTGTTTATTACCCATTTCCAAAAAAATAAAAGTTGTTGCAGGTATTAAGCTCAAAATAAGGGCCATAATCCTCATCTTTATTTACGTTAAGGCTAGCTATGCAGCAGAAATGAAGTAACGAGCACAGGTGAAACATTGCACACAATCTTCCCACCTCTGCAACTCCTGCTAATTACTGTGGTATTGCATTAAATACTGCTGAAGTTTAGAAATTGCCAGCTTTCTGCAGTCTGCACAAATTTTAGACACTGCACATGTTGTAAAATATATGCATGCATGTCTGTAGGGTCCCGTGAACAAGTAATACTTAAATATGGCATATAACATTGTAATTACAATCCAGCCTTGCTAAAACTGTGAAATGAAACTAGTGCAGATTTGTACAGTTTACTATCTATTCTCTTAGCACACAATTCACTGGGAGAAACAAACTTATGAGAGTTTTTGCTAAATAAATAACATTAAAACTGAAAGGGCTTCCTAATATATTTTGTAGCAATGTCTGGGGTTGCAAAAAATAAAATATTGACTGCTTGACTATAAAACTGAACATTCGCAAATTATAACAATATTACTCTCTTAAAAACCATTTTTGTCAGAATTCAAAATTAAAACAAAACACCCAAATAAAAAAATTAAAAAATTGTTTTTTGATATTTCCATTGCCAGTAATAATAATAATAATAATAATAATAATAATTTTATAGAACACTTCTTATGCCACTCCAAACACTTAAACTTCAAACAACTTTTGATTGTCAACACTCCACCCAAATTGATAACATAATTATACAGAGATGCATAACTACCTTACAATCAAAAAATAAAAAACAATTTTCTGTAATTAATACAACATACATACTAACCTTAAATCACTAGAAAACAGGGTGTCATTTAGTTGCAGCCAGTAAAACAGCTACCTACTAAAGAAGTTTACTTAACAAACCCTGCTATTGATTTGAGGGACATAAAAATTCATGTTTCTATTTGACAAATAAGAATACTTTAAGTTTTTAGTGCCTCCTCTGACTCAATACCTTTCTATTTAATGCTTGTTATCAAAAGGTGGATGGTTACATGACAGTCAAATTTTTACTGAATGACTAGCTGCTGCAGCACCTCCTAGATTCCTGTTGTTCCAGCAAATCTTCAGCTGATACTGCATGTCCAATTCCAAGAACATCAGTGGGACGCATCGGCAAGGCCTTAATTCCATCCCACCCATCCTTCAGTCCCAAGTCACCTCTTTCCATTCGTTTGTAAACTTCTTCAGTCACAATGAAAAACGCTTCTTCGACATTACACAAAACTTTAGCTGAAGTTTCTATAAACATCATGTTGTTTGCTTCAGCAAACCGTTCACCTTCCTCTGTGGAGACAGCTCTCCGTGACTCCCTGTCAATTTTGTGTCCCACCAACATAAACACAACATCGTGTTCTTCAACGCATTGTCTGGCCTCTGTTAACCACTCATTCACATGTAGAAAAGATTCTCTGCTAGTAATATCATACACTATTAAGCAACCAACTGTATTTCTGTAGTAGGAGTAAGTTATGGAACGAAATCTCTCTTGTCCTGCTGTGTCCCAAATCTGTAGTTTTATTCTCACATCAGCTGAAGAAAATGTAAAAAAAAAAAATCATTTTATTTACAATCCTGTCTGTTTAAAATGCTAATTTAACAGTACTAACCATCTTCTAAAGATGCAAATCCTGAACTGACTACTCAAACTTGACTTAGTGTGGGTATTTAGGCTGCCAGAATCGCTTCAAGAGGAGAGGGGTGAAGTGCTGTCATTTTGTGATGGGTCAGGGGGTCTCCTAAGGTCCAGTAAAGGGTTTCAGAGATAACAGATGGTGACTAAAAAAATTGTATGAATAAGGGATAACAACTGAATTATAACTCCCCCCCCCTTATTTTAGGGAAAACAGCCCTGAAATGTTTTGGTTTGATTAAAAATTTCTGGGGGCCTACATTAAACCTGTAGTTAACAAGGTAGTTACCAAAGTAGTTACCAAGCAAAACAAAAAAATACTCGCAAAAAGTTAGGAAGAAAGCAGAGTATGACACACACTGCTGTCCTAAATTCTTGCGAGAGAGTCATGTGTACAATGTCACCTCACTGAGGTGCACATGGCCTGTGTAGCCATTTTATCATTTTGACAGGATGAACGTGACATATTTCTGAGATTGTAGGGCTCCAATTCTGGTGGTCCTACCTAACTGATCGTTGAGTGTATCAAAAGCCTTGCAAAAATTTATTTCTACAAAACTCAATCACAGACTAAGCAGGTTCGGCAGTGGGAGATAAGATACCAATATACCTCAGAATTTTAAAATGTGTGATACTGCAAGTAAATACCTGAGAAAAATACCCAATTAATTCATGTCTGTATAACAAATACCTAAAATTCGGGAAAAACTAGATACTTTTTACCTGAATTGGGACAAAAAAAACCTGAATAAAAATATACCCAAAATCCCTGACTGGGACTAAGTGAATATTTTGAATTCAAATTTAATTATCTCTTAATAAGTATGCAAAAATGAGCAAAAAAATATATCAGTGTACATTTTATTTTAGCATTCAAGTTATTTTTGGAACGTTTCAGCACAAAACATCACACACCTAAATACTGCGTGTAATGAGAAAAAAAAAAACTAAGCTTTAATATTTTTTTGTTAAAGCCATAGTTCAGAGATGCGTTGTACTTCGTATTTCTGACAGTATCAAGCTGTTTTGCCGGTTATATCGTATATTATAAAACATTTTCTTCCACGTATTTTTCTTGGCTTGTACACAAGGAATGGCTGCCCACGGCGTCTGAACGGAACTAAGAAAATCAATTCAATCCAATTACAAACTTCGTGATTGTTGGAGCGCTGATCTTCAATATATTTGCATATAAATGATAGCATCCATTTTGCGTTTTCTGATATCCATAGCAGGTATCTAGAGGGAAATCTTTAATTCATAAGGTCGAAACCATCAAAGGTCTAGAAAAATATTTTGCCTCGCTTGACCGCCAGATTGGAACGGCAAATAGCTCACAAAAACACATACGATATTGGAGGTGGATCGATTTAATTCTTTCAAGGAACTACGAACGGAACCACGACAAATCAATATAAAATCGAAAGCTGTGCGAGTGTTTCCCTAACTTTACAAAGCTTAATTAAACTCATAAAAGCAGTGTTTGAGCTGCAAGCGAAAATTTAATCGATTTTAATTAAGCGATCGCTCCATTCGCAGAAATGTTTCTCAGTTATGATTATTACATTCCGGATGAAATCATTTGCAGTAACAATATACACAGTTACAAAAATGCAACATCTATTTTTAACAGAACCGAACGCAAGCCTTGGTGTTACCTACCTGAAAGCATCACGACTCGAACATGAAAATCCACTCCTACTGTTGGATCCGAATTTTCAATGAATTGCCCCTCCGTAAACTGCCGCAAAAGAGACGATTTTCCTACGGTGCTATCCCCAATTAATATGATCCTGAACTGGTAAAAATATTTGGGTTTGAATCGAGATCTATCCGCACTTTTTTGTCGATTCTGCATCGCCATAGAACAAGTACAATCTCGTCTGTGGATATTGTAAAATGACGAAGTCCGAACTGTACTTTCTTGGACCAATGCTTTCTGATCCGGAAAATCCTGTCAAGAAAAATGCATAATTATCCTCCACAACAAAGCTCACCTACACTTCTTGAAACCAGACATTTAGCAAAACTGTACAAATGCAGAAATGACACACACAGTCACACTGACGCGAACTGTCTATTTTTAGATCAACTGAGTGAAAAGATTGGAGAGCATATTCTAGCAACACTACCGCCCTAAAGCGACAAGAACTATAAAAATCAGAACTTACAAAACTCCTTTAGTGATAACGGTACAAAAATGGCGACATACCTCAGATGTTTTCGAGCGAACACAACATTTACTGGAAAGTGCTATGTATTCCGCCAAGGTTTCCCTCTCAAAACAACCTCGTAGTGAGTCTTGACAAATTTGGTCATTATGCCCATATATAGAGTTGGCTAATTTCCAAGATGGCGGACGAGCTGGACGAACGAGCGACAGATGCCTTGGGTTGTTCTGGGAGAATTCTTCACCGGTAAGAAGTTTTGGTAGATAAAAATTATTGCTCAGATCATTTAAAGAATAAGGGAGTCTGATTTTGTAAAATAAAGTGTCTAAGGTGTTTCTACCGTTGCGCTCCCAATGACGGCGATAATGAGGAAGGCTTACTGTAGTTTGCGAAACGAAACCAAACGAAACGAAATGGAACGAAACGAGATGAAAATCTGTAGTTTGCGTAATGAGAATCTGTAGTTTGCGAAATGAAAATCTGTAGTTTGGGAAATAAACATTCCTTTCTCGCTGCGTCTACTCGGAAAATTCCTCCCAAAAAAGCCGTTTCGCCTTGCGCGGAATGCGTGACGTTTTCACGGTGTAAACATCTCCAAAAGAACCTTGTCCAAGCCAAGCCAAAATGGGGTTGGAAGGCCTACACGACTCCTGTTCGCGCGTTTGCCGCTTCTGTCTCAGTTCTATTGAGCGATTTAGCTTCTTGCTTGTTTTAAGTGGGGCAGCACGGTGGTTAAGAGGATAACATGATCGTGATGGTGATTGAAACAGCCATGTGCTTAAATGTCGCATGTAATGTATTTTGATACCAAAGCTCATTTCTGGGTTTAAATTCTGCATTTATCGCGTGGTTGTTTTGACCCTGGTTGTTTCTGTGTAGCAACTGTGGTCCTTTATATGCCATCTGAAGCATTTTGTCTAGCTTTGGTTTGGCTCGTTTCAGTGCATTCAGTGACAGAACAGCCTCTCTCTTGTTATCAAGGATAGGAATTTTGAGCAGCGTAATAAGATCATATTTTCTTGCATTACCGGGCCCGGTTATTTGGTTTTGTAGCAAGACGTTGTGTTTCTTTCGCGACTATTCGTCTCTTTATCCTTTCTTTAGTGTTGTAGCTTCTTAGAGAGCTATGCAAATCATGCAACATGTGAAGTTGAGCGCTCAAATTCGCTCTAATTACGGCTGTGTCTTTGTCATCGTTTCACTCCGCTCTGTAACTGCGGTTATGCACTGGCAGTGAAAGAGCGGCTTGGACAAGGTTCTTTTGGAGATGTTTACACCGTGAAAACATCATGCATTCTGCTCAAGGCGAAACGGCTTTTTTGGGAGGAATTTTCTGTATAGAATATCGGAGTAGACGCAGCAAGAGAGGAAATGTTTATTTCGCAAACTACAGATTTTCATTTCGTTTCGTTCCATTTCGTTTCGCAAACTCCAGTAAGCCAATGAGGAACATTATAGGGCGGGAGGAGGAGGAATGGTTGGGAGGTTATGGTAACAGGTGAATTGAACTATGCATTAAGCTTACCTTAACAAACTTGTGCAAGGTTTATGGAAGGGTTCTGGAAGTCATCTTGATGGGTGTAGGCAAACATGTAGGAGGGTCCTACCTGCACTAGAATTTACTCGGTGGGATTTTAAACTTCCACATACATTTTCCTGTAAATGTCTTGTGTATGCTTCAGATGTAGTCTGTGGCAAGACAGGTACAGACAAATGTATGAGGAAATTTAAAGCTACACCATGATCAACTGTCGTTAGATCTATTAACGCTCCCTCCCCAACTCCCCTGCAAAACAAAACAGGAAAAGGAAAAGGAAAAGTTCAGAAATGATGAGACTTTCACAAAAAAGGAGAAAGGCAGCCTCTTGAGACAGTGCTTGACCTTAACGGTAGTCTGCTAGCCCAGGACTTGTAGAAATTTGGTTTGAGCTAGTAAAATGTGAGAACCACTAGCCACTGAGCTACTTGTACAAGAGAAGAGGTTTTTAGAGATACACTGTAGAATTTATTGATGAAGATAAATTCAACCAGTTTTGAGTCAAGTTGATCCCGAAAAGAGACATGGAAAAAAAAATTCTCTGATATAAGCTTGTTAATCGCAATATTGGTCTTGAGAGGCGATCAGTGTTTGGCCACCAAATGACACCTTTTGACCAGTATAATTATTTTAGACTCCACTGGCCCATGGACCAGTTTGGTAAAAAGTTTAATCAAGCACTGTGAGAATACATCTGCAAGTGAACTACTGCAAAATGATTGGTTGAGGTTAAATTATTGTTAAGAACAAAAAGTTTACTTGCAACGTTGTTTGCTAACAAATTCTTTGTGATCGGAATAACCGCTTGCATTTGCTATATTAGCTTTGAAATCCAAAATACTACAGCAAGAATAGTAAATATGCCAGGACAAGTTTCTGATTGTAACAAAACAGTTACCCCAAGTGAGTAGGGAAGTCATAAGTGGTCAATTTATTATTATTATTATTATTTAGCTGTATATTTATCATCTCTTTCAATGATCTTATAATCTGTCATGCAAGATGCTGCATGGTTCTGAATTTTTTTTAATCTTATCAAAAGCCCATTAGTCTGACCTGCAGCCTCTCCAATCTACATGTACCATCATACCCATAGCACCTTGGTGACATAATATTGTCAGGTGCATGATAATTTTTGGAGTTTATTCAATCTCATCTTTTGATGTAATTGCAGGAAATTTCTCATAATCCTTGCCCTTGGTCAGCTGCTCTCCTGGTTTGTCTGTGGAACTGGAGTTTTCAGCCAGCTTTTAGTGAACAACTATGGCATCGCGATTCCAACCACACAAAGCTTTTTGAACTATTTGTTATTAGGATTTTTTTACACTTCATCTCTAGCTTGCCACCCTAGCGATTTCAAAAGCAGGCTAAAGGAAAGAGGATGGAAGTACTTTTTGTTGGCATTGTTTGATGTTGAAGCCAATTTCTTAGTAGTAAAGGCCTATCAATACACAAATCTTACCAGCATCCAGGTGAGTGCAAAGAAGGAAGGAAAGTGACAGAATTTCAGCTAAGGTTCATGTAATGACTCTTGGTAGTCAGTGATTTGTGTATGTTTTACAGGTCTTGGACTGTTTTTCTACGGCGTCTGTTTTAGTTCTTTCGTGGTTATTTTTGAAAGTTCGCTATCAATGTTTACATTACTCTGGTGTGGCCATCTGTTTAGCTGGCATTGCTTGCTTGGTGACAGCAGATTATTATGGATCTCGTTATTATGGGGCAGGTGTGTATGACTAATGACTTAACATTTCTGACTTTTAAGTGATTAACTAAACTATACATTTCATATTTTGTAAATTTCTTATTTTAGAAATGTACCTTAATTCAGGTGTCATTATTTCTTGCTTTCTTTTTGCAGCTGCTAAAGTTGCATACAAAGATTACATGATCCATTACATGTTAAATTGATAAGAGATGTGGGCCACCATAAGGTGATTAACATGCAGATTTGAATTTTAGGCAAAAATCAAGCAATAGGGGATGTTCTGGTTTTGTGTGGTGCCATAATGTATGGTGTTTCCAACGTCGCACAAGAGTTCGTGGTCAAGACCTTTAGCAAGGTTGAATTCCTTGGCATGATTGGTTTGTTTGGGAGCATTATCTCTGCCATCCAAATGTAGGTTTCTGAAAAATTCATTGTTGAGTGTAGATATTGAGGTCTTGCTAATGACAACTTTCTCAAGGGGGGGGGGGAGGGATGGTGGAGAAAGACAGGGTGACAATGGAATTTCCAAGGGTGAGGGGGTGGCAAAATTCAACGTTTTTAAAGAAAAATGTAGGGCTAAGTTGGAAGTTCTGGGGGGAGGGAGCACACATTCCCAACACATTCCCATTTGCTGCCCCTTCCACTGTGGTTCCCATTCCATGGTGGCCTCAATGTAGTGACTTAATGACTCTACACATTTTTGACCAAATGTCTTTCAATTCTCACCTCCCTTGAGGTGTAAGTTCCCACCCTTTCTTTTCCCAGTTCTCATAGGCCTCTTTCCCCCATCCCTGTCTCAATACCTTTTCCTACCTCCTATATTATTGTCAAAGTGAATGCATAGTTCTGCACATGGAGCCTTCCTTCTCTACAATTTCCATGGGTAAAACAACAGTAAATCCAGTTTTAATCAGGAAGGACAAGGTACAAATAGAAAGTGTTGATAGACCTTGAAAAGAGGCCATAGCTCTCCATCACATAGGGGTGAGACATCCACAGCATGGTTGTTGAATTTAAGTATAGTTATCTCTCACTCAATCTCATACATTTACTGTACTCTAAGGGTCTCTATCAACATTGTGAAACTAGTTTCTTTTGTACCCCACATAAAACCCTACATTGCTCTATACTTAGGTTAACTTTGTTCTTTCACACATTAAGTACCACACCAGGGGCGCTTACCATTTACACGATCCATCCGGGTGGAAATTTTAGGTGTAAATATTTAATGATGCAGCTTGTCTAAACGCAAAATGGATAAATCACAATATGTACTAGTATCAATTGGAAAGCTCAAAAACAGCAGAAAAAATGCATTGATTAAGCCGATGGCCCATAATTTCTAAAACATTCCAAACGGAATGGTATGTACCATTTGAATTTCCAACCAGAATTTCCGGGTTTTCTGTGTAAATGGTAAGCGCCCCAGGACTGTACTCTAGCAGAGCCCAGCCACCCTAGGCAACTTACTTCACTGCCTTTGGGCAACTAGGAAATTATACAGGAGATATTAGTTTTTACACCAAACTTAGCCAGCCATTTAGAAATCTGTTGATGAGAAAAAGTAAATGGCCTGTTGTAACAATTATTACACTGCGGAACTTGGGTACTGAAAAGCTACAGTATCTGTAAATTGTTTGGGTTTGTATAGAATAGTCTTCAAAATGCTTTGTTCTTACCTTCTTTTTTTAGGATAATTCTAGAAAGACATCAACTATCATCCATTGAATGGAACTATTCAATAGGTTTGTCAACATAATTTGCTGTCCGTCAGTAGAGCTTAAATATGAATAAATAGTGAAAATAATAAACAATTATACAGTGGAACCCTGCCATATGACCAGCCTGTTGATATGACCGCTTTTCTTAGGCCCTAACTGCAAAAGCCCTCTTGTTTCTTATTTGAAAACTCCATTAACCCAACCATCCCGTTAATACAACCAAATTCTTATGGCCTGACAGGATGGTATTAACAGGGTTCCACTGTATACAATAAACAAAGAATTCCTCCTTTCAGGATTCTGAATCTCACTGGCATTGCTCAAACCTCATGCCTAAATTCGAACACTCTGTTACATGTCATTTGGATGTGCAAATCAGATGCAACAGTTTTTCCCATTTGGGTCTAATTTTAAGAATGAAAAATGTGACCAATGATATCCTTTTTTTCAGCATTCTATATTGTTGGCTTTGGAATTTGTTTGTTCCTTCTTTACAACCTGATGCCTATCGCTATGCAGTTTAGCAGTGCAACAGTCGTGAACTTATCATTACTCACTGCAGACTTTTACAGCTTACTCTGTGGGTTACTTTTGTTCCATTATAAGGTTGGTGATCACACCCTTCAGTTCAATTCAGACCACAGTGCCATGAATTCTGTTTGAATCATATCTAAATAATTATAAGAGGTGGACACATCCCTCCAGTCTAAGTAAGAGTCGATCTGGAGCAACCCAAGGATTCCACATGTAAATTGGCCCAAACAGCATTAAGGACTGGGTGTATCCAGGAGGTGGTTGTTGTAGAACAAAAAGTGTTTTCTTTTGACTTAAATTCTTGAAGATGTTGGGCCAATAACCAAGGCCTGGATTAGAGCTCCACCCAAAAATGCTGTGTGGGGCTGGGTGGGTCATGTTTGCTTTTTTTGTCAGCAAACTTACAGAAGATGCTAGAATTACTGATGTTGCAGATGTTATTTAACTCATCAGAAACCAACAGAATTTAGAACGTGAAATATCCCAAGGGTTTTATGTCAGTAACAATGAATAAATTATGTTCGGGCTATTAAATTTATGGAATTCTAACAGAAATGTGAATTTATAAAAAATGACCTTTAATAGCCAGTGCTGTCACTAAAGGCTGGTAGTCAGAGATTTGGTTGAATATTTAAATCACTGAATCCCTGGCAACTTTTACGGGAGAAGAGCATATTGACTATAACAATGACGGCTAGTATTCTTACTTGTTTGCCTGTTTTTATTACCAATCAGATGCTATTATTATCAATGCTGTCAAATAAGTCGCATTTTGTATTCAGTCATACTTGTCGTTTACAATTTTTTGTAGCAGATAGATGTCAAAAATAAGCTTAAAACCATTCACAACTTAACAATACAAGTTTTGAAGTTCATTGATGACTTTTACTTTCGCTTTTGTTCCGCGCTTTCCTCAACCAATATTCCCTTGTATTTTATTCATGTTATTGTAAAAAACAAACCAACGTCAGTTTTCTATGGTCTGTTTCTTATAGACCATAGAATGACGCCATAAAATGTTCAAAACTTGGCAGTGAAACCACGAGCCGCAAGCGAGTGGTTCCACTTGAGTTTTGAACATTTTATGGCGTCATTCTATGGTCTACAAGAGTACAGACCATAGAAGACTGACGTCGATTTGTTATTTGCCACTTAAAATACCTGTGAATATTTTTTATGAGCCCTGGTAAATGACTGCTCAAAACATCAACTTGGTACGTAATAAAAAAGTGGGATAAAATTTGAAAGAAACTTATGCATGCATCTTAAGCAATAAAAAATCAATACTGATAAAAATCACGAAAAAAGGGATTTAAACCATTTGGTACTGCTGTTGTCTGATCGCAGCTGGGTCATTAAGCCAAGCTGTAGCCGGGGGCATGTTGTGAAAAGATGATTAGCATTTATGGTGATTAGCACAATAAACTGAATTGGTTTTCATTTTTTTCAGTTCTCAGCCCTATACCTTGGATCCTTTGCGTTTATAATAGTTGGCGTCATTGTCTACAATCTGAAGCCGACCCCCAGTCACACGAACCCATCAGTCGTCCAGTCTTACAGGCAACTTGAAGAGAACTCTCAGCAAAGTGACTCGTCTTCATTACAAGATAATTTGTATCCTGCCTGCTGCCAAGAACTGAGAAATATTTCTGATTGATAGAGGGAAGTGGGGAATGTTTTTAGTTGATAGAGCGCGTAACTGGCAAATGTTTTTGTTTGATAGTCGAAACTGAGGGTTGTTTCTGATTGATAAAGGGAACTGAGAAATTCCAAGGGAACTACGAAATGTTTCCAGTTGACAGAGCAGCGAACTGGGAAATATTTGTGATTGATAGAGGGAACTGGAGGGAAATATTTCTCATTTGTAGAAGGCAAAGAAGATGAGGAAGGGAAAGTGAAGAAGGATGCCAGAATTAGGACATTCAAACTTTGGACTGAAAGTGGACGTTCCTGTTGCACGTTTTATGGCTGCAAATTTGAACAATTTTTCTATTTATTACAACAACTCAAAGTAAGACTTAAAGTTGGTAATTTTAACATAACACATAAAGCAAAAACGTCTAAATGTCAAGGTGTTTTAGCGGAATGTTTTTGTACATTTTGAAGTCTCGAAACTCTGAACGTCATAACTTGCGCTTCGAATTAACTCGATTTGAAAGTAGTAGCACCAGCTTCGAATTTGCTGTTCATTACTTCAGTAACTTAAACTTTAATTAACTTAATTAAGTTTAATTTTCTTTTGAAATGTAAATAACAAGGTTCCACTGAATATTAGTGGCTTCACAGCAGGTGAAGTTGACCATAATTGTTTTGCCGCAAATCTTTAGTTATCTTTTACGTTAATAGAATCACATTTTTCGTCTGGTTTTCTGTAAAATAATTACCCGTCGCTGTTTAGTCTTCGTATTGCCACCCGACAAAATGAAACCACAAGAATTCGCTCTATCACTCCTTGATGAGTATTGCACCCACAAGATCATACGATCAAAGACGAGATCCGAACAGTCCTCAAGTTGATCAACAAGCAAAGTTAACGTTTGTCAGCCAGGACAGTTATTCTGCTGGTCACAGGTTTAATCGACTTGTTCTGTTTATCAAGCAATATTTTTTAATAAAATCTTTTCATAAAGTTCCAGTGCCTCGATAGCAAATTGTTTCCTCGCGCACAATGAAACGGTCAGTGAAATGCCTGAGCATTTAGACTGAAGCGAGAGAGAATCATCTGATATCCAAGATAGGATTCTACTCCGTGTAATTGAAGTTGTTAATTTGTACTTACGTGCAATTAAGTTTTAAAACAGCTATTTATTTAAATGACAGTGTTCTCTTTGCGTCTTGGGCTATTGCTCAAATAGTGAACGACTCGTAAGTTCCAGTGTTAGACGGATTTCTGGTCCTTTGAAGATCAAAAGCGATGGCCAGCGGAGATGACCAGTTGTGAACGGTGCATGTGATTAGAATTAAGAGGCCTGGCGAAACCAATGACATTTGTTGTTTTCAAATGTTTTTGTGTCGCTTTAGAGCTACAGAAACATGAAGTCGATGAGAATCGTGCGAACTTCAACAGCGCTGTTTTGGGTTGTACACAGTGCGCGGAGCAAGTCATGTTATGGCTTAAGAAGACATTCGATCAATCAAATAACGCTTTTAATCAACGTTTTACAATACGTTATAATGAAGTAAATGACAAAATATTGCCAACTCATGGGTTTGTTTTAGCGAAAGGATCGGAGAGGAAACCACTTTAAGAAAATTCTTCGGGTGGTATAGTCATTACCTGTATTGCTTATTCAAGTTTTTTCCGTTATATTAAACTTGTGTCCGTGGTAACCTTTGATGTAAGCAATCGCTCACGTGACTGTTACATGGCTTCACAGCTGCCATGACTCTAGTCTCAGCTTCGAACATCTGCACGGACTGTGAGTGCAAACGTAACGTGGTCTAATTTTAAGAAAGAGTGCCTGACAGCGCTCTTAAGCGAAATTTGCTGAACTTGCAGGCTCTGTAAAGAAAAGTAAGAAAAGTAAAGCAACAGAAAATGTTTTAACAAGAATTTGCCTAACGCTCGGAACGCCAGCTTTTAGAATCCCTGTACGGTGGTCAATTTACATTATCAACTCCGTTGATAAAACCAAATTCTCGTTCACAACTTCCCCACCGACGCAGCATCACTGTTTCTTTGGAAACTACCCCTTTCAGTTGTAGAAAATGTTTTATATGCCAAGCACCGTCTGAATTCTACTGATATAACTTTTTCGCGCCTTTCACTTTCGAAACGGCCGATCGGCGAGAACCGTCTACGGGTTTGGGTTACAGAGAGAAACAATGTCATAGCTTGTGAAGAATTTCCTCACTTGGAGAAACTTAACACTGGTTGTTACTGATCGAAAACCTCGTCCCAAATGTAAAAGAACGTATGTATAGTAGCACCTTTGAATAAGATCAGAGCGGTCCCACTTGATGAAATACTATACTCGCTTAGTATTTAGAAAGCCTTCATTCCAGCTGAAATTTTAGTGTCGGCGATTCCCTTCTTTCCCAAAAACATCCTATATTTGAAACAAAAGAGAGATTTGAGCCCCTTTCGTTGAAGCCGCAGATTGCAGGCAACCTGCTATTCTCAGTTACAAACAAACCATTCAGTGTTTCAGTCACGCAAGCTTGCGCCATCGAGGTTCGGAAGCTGTGCTGTTTCAGTTAAAAACGACGCTCGTTGTAACCAAGAGGAGTGTATGTTGAGTAGACATTACGGTTGGGTACTGATGACTAGTTTGTCTACTTTGTCTAGTTCGACTTTACAAAGTATTTGGTTCACTACTGATTGTATAAACACTGGGACGCAATTTCGTGACTACGTTGACAATCGTCTGATATTCGTCATGCTTTTAAAAAGATCATCAGAATATTTCAAATCTGAAAAATTGCGTTTCTGAACTATTTCTCGTCGTCTAAACTTAACGTAGTAGACAACTGGTTTATAGTAGGATGACGTAACTTAACATTTTCCCGCTAGGGGGTTAGAACTTTCAAATATCCTGGTCATATTATCAGATAATTAAATCGTTCACAGGTACAGCATTAAACTTTGGATCAGAGTTTGGGGAGTTCGCTTCCAGGCTTAGTTGTCTATTCTAACAAAAAATCCGACGAAAGTCAACTCAAAAACGGCAAATTCCTACAAAGCAAATATACAAGATCACCACACGCCCTAGGGAGACACGCAAGTAGGCTAAAGTTAAATTTCGCAGTCAGCAAACCCATGAGTCTTCTCCGAAACACTTCTGGATTTCAGTGAAGACTCAGGACTGCGAGATACCAGATACCGCGGAGTGTAAGCTGAAACAGTTAAGTAGTGTTTCTCCGTTTCAATGGTTTCATTTGCGTTTAGCCAGTAGTTCCCGATCATAAGAACAAATGAATAAATTGCTTCTTTTATTACACCCGCCGATAAACATTTAGGGATTTAAGGCTCTTCCCTGTCTGAATAGTTTAAATATAGGTCATTTGTTGCTCTTATGTTTAAGTGCATGCAATAAACTACTGTCGTCATGTTAGTTGCAGTTACCTTAAAACATAGGATCAAAACTTAAATATACAGTGTCAGTGTTGGTATTCAAGTAGAGGTCACTGAGTAGTAAGAGAAAATGTTGTGCTCCATGACATTTGATGACTATGAAATTATATATTGTTCTTTCACGAATGTGTGAGTTTAACTCCCACGAGGAATGAACACATATTGAAAATGCGGAAATGAAAGTTTTCATCATTGTTATTCGCCAATATCAAGTGAATCAAAAACCGACATTGAAATCCTACAAAAGGTTTACGTTGTGAAAAAATTCGACAATTCCTCACAATGATGATGATGATGAATAAGCAATTACGGATCAACTCGTAGGGAGACTTCAGTTCGGATTGTTTGGAACCATGACTTGAGATTTCAACTCGTAAAATCATCACAATATGCGCAAGACCCCGAAAGCCTAGGCTCGTCGCGTGGAAAACTCGTGCTTGAAATGGCCTGATTGTTTCTCCACAATTTCACTGCAAATTACCGATGTCTACCCGGGAAATGTGTATAAAAAAAAGAAGAAAATAAAATAAATAAAGGAACTGCATTTAAGGAGTAGAATCATCGCTGTTGTGTTGTCTCAAAATCATTCAGCTTTTCGATTTCTTTGCGTAGTCTAGCTACTATACCATAGTATAGTAGGGTCTATGGCTGGCGTTAACTTTGTTGAAAGCTACATTTAAGCGAGGCCTGCTACGACAGCAATTGATCAGTTTAAATTCAATCTGTGAGTACTGAAGTGTTACTGAACATTTTGTTCAATTATGCTTTCCCCTCTTGAACTGAATATCTCACTTCAACTTGGATGCTCGGCGTTTCAATAATTTTCCCCCAACAGATCATTTCAAATATTAAACCGTTTGCAGTCAGCACAAATTAATCTCTCAGTACGGAAAAGTATTATTCGTTGGCAGGAATTTCACATGCATGACCAAGCTTTAGAATTTGCCGTATCCACACAAATTAAGAAACGACACCCTTGGCGTGCAGTGACCGGTGAGTCCAAGGATTGTCCGGTGGCTTTCATTCTCCTCTAACAGTTCATCGACCGATGTTGCCAGTCTGCGAGCGATCGTAGGCTTTGTGAATTTCATGGCTTTGTACACTCCACGCGTAACTAAAGTGTATTTGGCGGCGGATCGTTAACCAACATGCAGATTATACTGTGGGTATACATACGAATATCGACGAATATGGACGAGCTTGAATGAACAACTGATATTCCCGGGTATACCATGACCACGGCTAACAAATCTGGGATGATGTGACAAAATTCCTCCGGCACGTAAAAAGTGCAAACTCATAGTACATGTTTACAGAAACCGCAGTCAAAATCCTACCGTTTGTAAATGTGTATTGTTAGTTGGCGGATTTTTTTTGTATACTCATGGGTTTGATAAAACCACAGTACTGTAATTCTGTGTTTTAAAAACCGCCCCCACGTACACGCTAACAAGCGTAAGAATAATCCGTGGGGTTTATTAGCTTTTCTTTCTCTCTGAGATTTCTCAGTCTTGAACCTATGTTGAATGTTTCTTTTTCTTGAGTGTTGTTCTGTTTGTCGAACATGCTTCTTATGGGCGTTTTGGCACTTTTTCTAATTGCGTGCCAATTCGGCAAATTCATCTAAACATCCTCTTTCAGCCATCTAAGACAATTTTATGAGTTTCATTCATCGTCACTTTCTCATGATTTTGTTGCGGCGCAAGTGTGATGGGTTACTCCAGAACACGAACGTAACGAACAGAACTTAATGAAGACTTAGTCTGATAACTGCAAACCACTTAGGACCTAAGAGAGAATGGATGAAGGCAAAAATTTAACGCCTCTCGGCTTGCGCCAACATCATACACACCGCTGTAACAACTGACGTGAACCCAATGCATATGCACGAAACTATAAACGATCGCTCGCCGCCGATGGACCGAAACTTTTCGTCTCCTGTGTTCTACGTAAAAGCAAAGTGGCGTTCCTTTGTCTTAAAGGAATGCGCTCTCAGCTGTCGGAGTGGAAGGCAATTCCATACTAAATCGTTAGAGATACTGGTTTTATGATTTTCTACGTATACACACACCATAGTAAAGCACTTGGCATGGGTAATTGTTTCCAAATTGATTTATTTAATGGTTTTAAATTCAAGTTGTGCAATTGTTATCGACAGATATGATTGCTGAGATCAATTCAATCATTGCTGATTTCAAAACATCAATTTCTTCTGATCAGTCAGTTGCACGGCACTCTTGTCTTGGCCATACACAGTTGTATGACATGCTAACTACAAACAACTTTCTTGATATTGGCATCTGGGGCTTCCCACAAAGGCTGCATACTCAAAACCTTCAGACTATTCATCAATTTTCAAACCAGAGTAGCATCAAACCATGTCTGATTGTCCACCTGGTTGCAGTGTGAACTTGAACATACCTTCAGACTAGCTGGATTCATTGATTTTCTTTGTAAGTTGCCACAGTTTGGGATAGAGAATTTACTGCCTGTAAGGGTTTTACTATACTTGTTTTGAGTCTTTCAGTCTCATCAAATCAGTGATGATTTAAATTTCATCCCCACTGACATTTGATCTGAGTTCGAGCACT
The DNA here is from genome assembly GCA_948470475.1 of Galaxea fascicularis. Classification (NCBI taxonomy): domain Eukaryota; kingdom Metazoa; phylum Cnidaria; class Anthozoa; order Scleractinia; family Euphylliidae; genus Galaxea; species Galaxea fascicularis. The sequence continues at coordinate 8,681,061 of OX419338.1, read as the reverse complement.
AAAATTAGGAAAGAGCACTAACTTCTATAAGCCAGTTACCGTGCTTCACTGGCTTCATGGCCGCGATGTTAGGTATATTTTTTTAGTAGAGTCGCCCCCTCATTGATCATAAAGGAATGGGCGGGGACATCTTAGGGTTGGTATGAAAGTTAACGCTGCACCTAGCATCCTTAAATCATTAAAGTTCTTACTGCATGATGAAGTTTCTTATAAGTAATAGTGGCATATGTGAAGATCAAATCACAATATTCCAGTTCAGAGAAATGTGTACAATGCAATTTCAATCTAAGCCTGTAAAATTCTCAAAAATATTACGACGTCGGGGAATTATTTGTAATTTTTATCTTTCCCACGTCAAAAATAAATCAATCCAAAATGACGTCATTCGGGTTTGCATACCCATCTCACTAACAGTGAAGACAAAACTCCCAGCTATTTTTTTTTCGACGTAAGGAAAACCGAACAGAATTTTAATAACAGTATTTTCATTGAAGTCATGTTTTTCGGCTTTTTTTCCTCATGGAATATTTGTGTAACTATTTACGATATTGACTGTTTATAGCAATACCAGGCACATGACATCTAGAAATGGATGAGTGACAGATCGAAAGAGGGCCAAAGCCTTAAATAGAAAAGCATAGAAATGACAATGATTTATTCCTCAGAAGAAGCTTGTGGAGGTGTTTGGTGCGGTGCAATTCATTCAGCGATAACAACATGAATAGAGCAAGTGAGTATTCAGTTCAGGTTTTGTTTTTCAACTCAAAGCTAGCTATGTTTTCTTTGATTACTGCTGAAATGAGTGGGCGAGCCATGTCTCGATCAGAAGATTTCAACAATGCTGTATCTTTTATTTTCAGTGATGAGAAGCGTTATTTTTATGGCTTTATGCGTTGCTGGAAAGGCCCAGACACGTAAGTGTGCGAATGTACTTAACAGTAATCTAGCATCAGTTTAAAGCTCTGTTTTACACCTTACAACTGAGTTAGCATGTATTTCCTCAGCCTACTGCTTTTCATCATATCCTCCAGGTACTACTTAATACTTAAGCCGCGGACTTTACAAGCGAAATAATAACAAAACATTCATTTTCATATTGCGATGATTTTTGGAGACTGTTTGTTGGCGGGGAAGTTCGGGAGTACGCATTTGGCAACGTCATTTAGTTAAGAAATTTAAACGTGTCTTGTGCCTGAACTCCTGATTTCACTACAGTAAATTTAAGAGGGGAGATAAAACATGACAATAGGTTTGTATACGTATTTTGTCGTTTAAAAACTAATACTTTTAATCTTTTTTTCTCTTTGATATGAATATTCAATGAGCTCTATGAGATGAAACTGAATCATATTTCCGCCCCTAATTTCTGGCGGCTTTTGTAATTGATCTCAATTTGTCACATATAGCATGACTTTTCTAACAGTTATTACGTAAGATACGGCAGTTAAGGGACTGATTGAGCATGAATTATCAGTATTACGTTAATTTGTGTGCGAACTAAGACAAATCTTTTTGAAGTCAATTCAAAAAATACACTGGTGCTCGAGAATTAAACGCAGGTAAACTGAGGTATTAGTACAACTATATGCAGAATAACAGTAATCAAAATTAAAACTTTTTCGGGCAAGACAATATGCGAGAATGTCGTGTGGTGTTAATATTGTTTTTCATCGATGAAGGGAAAATAACTTCATTATGTGTTTTATTTATCAGCAGAGTGCTTTCGTAAATACTTTTGATCGATTTGGCCTCGTCGTCAAAACAAGAATATGAATCACTATCAAAAGGTTTAGCTGGTTTTATGTCACGTCAATTTGAAAAATACTGGACGTTGTCTTCGAGATCAGATCATTAAAAGTTTTTTGAAACTAATAAAATGGACTGTTTTTGTTTTAGGATGTGGTTTATAATGTATATCAGCGCCGGTTTTGAGGCTACAACAGTCTCTTAATCAGACGACAATATCAGTTGGCGTGCCAACAAAATAAATATCCACTTTGTTTTGATCGTAGCCCTTTTTACACTCTTCTTTCTTGATGGTTTGACGTTGGCAGATAGTTCGAGTGGCGTCAAAGTATTAGAACAAACGTTACGAGATTGGCTTGTCATCAGGTGTGATGAATTTAAAAGCACTAGATGACCATTTAACCCTCTGTGACGAACTGAATTTTCAGCTAAATTAACGTCCTTCAAACAAATGCTAACGATAATTTTTTTGCTGAACTATAGTGAAAAGTTATTTCAGTTCTAAAGGGGGTAGTTTCTAAAGAAACTGTGGTGCTGCGTCGGTGGGGAAGTAATATACAACAATTTTGGTATTATCAACAGAGTTGATAAATGTAAATTGACCACCGCACAGGGATTCTAAAAGCTGACGTTTCGAGCGCTAGCCCTTCGTCAGAGCGACGAGGGGCTAGCGCTCGAAACGTCAGCTTTTAGAATCCCTGTACGGTGGTCAATTTACATTTATCAACTCTGTTGATAATACCAAAATTGTTGTATATTTCAGTTCTACCCGACCTTATCTCTGTGGTGGAATTCCTGTAAATTGTAAGAAAACAAATGATTGCCGTTTAAAATGAAATACTTTCCAATGCTAATGCAAATAATGGTTGCGATTTATTGAATTTAATTGTGCGTGATAGTTAAATAATTTAATTGTTGAGTTCTTTAGAATCTTATGTGCCCCCGCTGTGAACTCCAAATTGATACAACTTCCTCTGACGATGGCAATATAAAGTACTTCCTGTACCAATTTACAAATTTGTCAGTAGAACAGGGAACTATTACACGCGGGACAACAAACCGCAAATTGACAAATACCATGGGAACTTTACCGTAGATATTAGATCTTTTTGAAGTGAGAATATGGTGAATGCTGTCTATAAGGAGATATATTGTAACCACCCTGAGCACAAAGGTAGCTGCCTCGTAAACGCAAATGGAAACTATAGGACGTCCTGTCAAGGTGCACTGATGCTTCTGTGGTTTTCTAACAAAGCTATTAAAGCCGTGGAAAGCAAAACTCGATCAAAGACGGTTTGAAATTAACGTCTTGGAGTCACTTAGACGCTAAGGATCATTTTCGTGCTATTTCAGATCAGTTTGTTCTAATTTTAAATCAAAGGCACTTCGTAACAGAATACAGTTAATTTTGGTTAGGGTTAGGTTAGAATTTTTGTACTCGAAAGAACAATTCTTTCTTATATCACTTAAGACTTCCTGCCGAAGTAGTGATTATTGTCTTCACCTGGCTCTATTTTGTGACTTTTTCACGCCGTTGGTCACCAGATTGATGACCAGCCTCGTCACTGTGTAGCGTGTTGCCATTACCAATATTTTGATTTAAAAGGCAATATTTGCCGGTATGAAAATTCATCACGATTAAGGTCAAAAGTCAGTTTCCTAAATATATCATGCGACGATAGCGAAATTGCTGAACGGTTTTTTTTTGTTGATGTCTAAAAAAGGGGTTATTTACTAATTTAATCAGTTTCTAGCGTCTGATGATAATGTCGGATAACTCTGAACAGATAAGTCTGATACACACCCCTTCATTTAGGTTTTTCCGCGACGTTTTGATCCTAAGTTTAAATATAGACTCTAAAGTTTAAATAGCCTCCGACTTATCTGATGGAGATAAACATAAACGCTGCCCGAAAGTTTGCGTGTTACTTCCGCCATTACTCAAACAACAATACTCGAGCCCACAATTTGGAAACAAAGGTCACAGGCTGATTTGTATACTTATTTGCCTCTTCAGAACCCAGCATCTTAATCACAAAATTATTGTTCGATTTCATTATTTCTCTCGTTTTTCTTTCTTTCCTTCTCTTAAACTGTGGCGCAAACGAGTTATGAAAACAATATTTGTTAAAATATCATTAGTCTTATTCTTTACGTCACTTTTGACGAGTTCTAAACAACCCTCAGATTTAGCAAAGATAAATGCCATGTAAGGTAACGATTTTTTTAGTCCATTCTTTTGTCAGATGTTACCGGAAGAATTGGTCTGTATCGACCGGATTTTCAAACTGACACTGTATCAAGCTTTTGCTCGTTTCTTGTCGAATACTAGCATGGATTTTATGCCGCGGGAAAGCGTCATTTTCTTTTGTCAAGGAGCGTTTATTTGATCAAACCTCGCTAGTATCATCCTTTAAATTTGCCAAAGGTTTCAAGCAGGGCTTGTGCGTGTTCAATAGCAGTTTCTTTTGATTGCGTAGACTAAAAAAAAAACACAAACCGTTCGCGAGCATTTTCACTGTTCGTGGCACAGTCGTCACGGTAATGTAAGTATACACCCATGCTGGGTTTTCTCTGCCTCTTCCCCACTCCTACCTCCCTTAACCCTGTCCTTTAGAACGAAGGAAGGAGGTCGGTTACCTACAAGGAACTTACTCTTCCGCATACAAGCCAAGCTTATCCAGGATCTGGGAGCCCACCCTTTGAAACTTTAAGCTTTTGTTTTCATTGCAGTACCAATATGATGGTAGAAAAAAATGTATGTCGAAGCCGAAAAAGGTTGTTAATTTTCGTGTCCCAAAGAAAAATTAAAGAAAAGGGCGTTGCAATGATGACGGGAGACCAGGTCGATCAGTTCTCCAAGAATCTTATGAACGGCATATACAAAAGATGATGCATAACATGGTTCCAGATATCTCTCGTTTCATCAAGAAAACAAATGGTGGGGCTTCTTTTCAGGTCACGTGTGGTATGAAGCGTTGCAGTGCATGCAAGCAAATACGTAAATATCTGACTATGACTGCAACAGGGAGGATATAGAGATTGAAATTTTGGTACTTGCTTCTTAAGATGATTTTAGTCGTCGATTCTGGTCTTTCGTGTTCTGAAAGAAATCATTTAATTGTACAGGTGTTGTTACCGTGCATGCTTAACTTAACGAACAACCTGAAGATGACTTAGTTATATTGTCTTCGAACTTAGTGCTATTAGTCCTTCACGATGATTACCGGGAGGTCAAAAATTAAATCGCCAACTCTTGCGTTCATTAGTGTTATCAGTCAGTTTCATGTAAAAGGTCAGATTTTATGGCTCATTGATTAGAGTATGTTCCCCGTTGAATATATAATGTATTTAAAAGTATGTGTTGTCTTGTTTTTGGTCGATAGCCGCCCGCGATAAAGCTTATGTCGTTAGTCAATTCAGTATTAGCCTTGAAGACAAAGCTGGCTTGCAAAACCCAAAACCCTTAAACATACAGAATGCTGAAAAAGAACGTATTGCTACGTTTTCTAATTCAGCCATCGTCATCTGACATGTAATTCTGCATTAGCAGTCACCTTTTTATATAAACTTTATGAAGATGATTAAAAAATTAGAGAAACGCCATTAAGTTCCGCACTCATTTGTATTACCCATAAGCCGAGTTGTTACGTTATATGTATTTTACTGATTAAAAGCGATCGAAAACGCTACCGCCAATCGAGAGACACCCATCGATGTTGACGAGGCATCGTTTTTGACGCTGTTGTCGTCCAAACGAAGGAGGTTTAAAATTTTCCTTGTTCGAATTGTTTATGAAAGGGTCCATTTTCCTTTTCCTTTTCGTCCGTTTACTTGTAGGCTGGAGCCTTAAGCGCATTAAACAGTCTCCGCTTCCAAGTTATCAGGGGTATGCTACAGTGTGTGTACTGGCACCGGGTTGCCTCACTCATTTCACAACAGTCATTCGTGCGATCGTGGTTCGAGACACTTATTTGCCCTGTATAATTGCAGATTATATAAATCGGAGGAGATCGAATCTTTTGGGATCTCAAAAGAAAACAATTACAACAAATTGCTTGGGTATTGTTCTGGTAAACGTATGATGAACGAAAACTGAGAGTGTACATGTTTCTGGTGTTGTAACTCAGACATGATATGGATCTAGTTGTTTAATTAATAAACTTTGTGATCAAATTTTGAGGGAAGATTAGAGTTGTCATGGTGATATAATTGAAAGAAGTGAATGCCATGATCAAATTTAACCAAAAAAAAAAAAATCTTTGAAGATATGGTCTGTAGGAGCCGTCATGTCAATCGTTGCACGATTCTTAACAGACGCGTTCTTAAAATGACAATTCTTTAATGGCTAGTTTTATAAGTAGACCCCCAGCCCATAGGTATGGTGGAATCATGGAATTACAGAACTCGTACAAACAGAACTCCTCATTTTCATTTTCGCAGAATGCTCGAACCCGCTGGATATTATCATTGCGGTAGATGTCTCTGGTAGCACTAATATCGCGGTATTCAACCAAATACAGACATTTCTAAACAATTTGGTGAGCTCCTTCACCATCTCAAGCAATGGCGGGGCTCAAATCCTCGTTTTCGCGTTTGATCACGTAGCACAATTCTCGAGTGTGTTACGCCTAGATCAACCTGGCGCGCAGACCCTGGCTGGAGTCAGGGATCAAATAAACAACATGCCATTCACACAGGGAGCCACTTTAATACAACAGGGCCTCATAGAAGCTAGAAATATATTCAACACTTCATCTTTAAGACCAAATGTGCCACGTGTGGCAGTGTTCATTACGGACGGCGTAAATCAAGGTGGCAATAGCAGCTTGATCCAACCAGCCGAGGACTTGAGAACGGTCAGTATAATAAACCGGTTATTCAGGTTTTAAGAAACCAGTTTGTCACAACGTATGCTTCCCATTTATGCGGAAAACTCGGACATTCCGGTTGAAAAATTAAATGGTACGTGTCATTCAATTTTTTGGGACTCTGATTGAAGTGATGCACACGTCCTATTCTGTTGTGGCTCTTCAGTTTGACAACCTAAATAGTTTATTTTTGCGCGTGAAATTTTACAACCGGGTGGTTTTTGTAACTGCTAAACGCAAGATCTATGGCTAGACTAAAACTGAAACCATGCCAATTCGAGAACAATTTCCTCACTGACCAATTCACTGCACCATTAATAACGATGACAATGTCAGTGACAATGACAATGATAATGACAGTGACAGTGACGGTGTTAATGGTGACACTGACAGTGAGAGTGACAGTGACAGTGGTAGTGACAGTGACAGTGACGGGGACAGTGATGACAGTGACAGCCGTGAGAGGGGTAGTGACATTGACAGTGACATGGGCGAGAAAATTTTTTTGACACCTCACTATTTCAATGCTGTTGTCGTGTTTCCCATCTAGATATCCAACGCTAGAGTGATAAGCCTTGGACTTGGACCTGCTGACAACATCAATGAAAACGTGCTAAACGTATTAGCGGGAACACCCAACCAGGTCACCATTCTAACACTACAAAAAAGCAGCTGTGCTGATGGTGAAGATGATGACGACGATGACAGTGATGATAGTGATGATAGCAGTGATGATGAAGATGGTAGCTGCAGCACAGAAGTCTCAAAGACCGTCTCATTGATCTGCGTTTAGATTGAACATCTTTAGCGAGATTTTTCGTGAAAAAACTTTGTAAATTAAGTTATGAATGAAGAGCATCCAGTTGTATTGCTTAAAAAGTCGAAAAACTATTATTTTGTAATTACTAGTTATATTTAGCCTTAGATAAAATCTCATAACATTCTTAAAACAATTTCCCTCTTAATTCAACAATCCAGTTAAGCTAGCGAGGTTTCTTTGGCCATCTCAGCCAAGTGTAATATAAACCAAACGATTTGCAATTGAAACGAACAATGATCAAATCATAAGCTAGGCTTAGTAAATTCTACAAAATTCTTTTTATGGATGTTCATAGTATCTTCGTAGCAACATAAATATAGTTTGAAATATTTATTTTTTTAAAGAATGTAAAAATAACAAAGGTGTGTTAGCTTATGCACCAAATCGACGGAGACCAGAGTTACGGTGAAGACCAATACTTTTCAGAAAGCTTCTTAATATTAAGTGTCTTGATGAATTAGTCCTATCTTGTCCAAAAAACAGGGCTTCTTTGTATGGCTCTGTTTATTTTGCTGTATAAATTGTTTTAAACTTGTGAATGTCTTGCAGACCGAACCGAAAGTTGTAACCAGTTGAATCAAAGGTGGTCAGCAAAGATTTTTCGGTTCTCAGATTTGACGTGGACGATCAGATCAGTTTTGGTCGATTCCGCGCCAGTTAATAAAAGTTTGCTAAGTTTGGCCGGCCGGCAGGGAAGTGACGCAGCAATGAATTGATAGGGAGAAAGCATGGCACTGTTCCTCCCTTGGTGTTAATTATTCGGCCGTCAAATCTTTGCCGTCACTGTTAATAAAACTTTGCCTTTGAATTGCTCGAACAATAACGTCAGCATGTGACGGCTCTTAAAGTTGTGAAATGAACGACGAATCCACTGTTTTCAACTGTGTCTTGACTGTAACTGGAAGCAATTAAAAATATCTAATGTCGTCAGTTGTTGAAGAACTTCATGGTTAGTTGCAGCCGACCAAAACCATTCAACATTGTACAGTCTCTGGCTGTTGTTAGTTTTTCTCCTGATATATGTATGCTGATTTTAACTGATGAATGCACGTCATTCTCGTGCTAAAAAGTCCCAAACGAGAAACGGGTGATATCGTTCTTGCATTTTGAATCTTGAGATTGTTTTGAATACCCAAAAAATCCCTACTTAACTGAGTGTTCAAGACACACACAAAAATGCTTGGCAAATTTTCCCACTCAAAAAAAAAAAAAAACCCCGGAATCGAAAATTTCAAACCCATAAACATCATCAGATCATCCCCATCACTTGAAATGCGGAGTACCCCTCCCCCCATCCTTGGAATTTAACCTAACGACTCATTGGGAGCCTTGTGATAAGAAGCCTCGAAGACTTCAGCTGCTTCAGTGACGGATACGGAATAATGTTCACGTCTAAATATTCCTCTATTAGACAGATCTGGCTATGGCGTCCTTTCAAAGGAGCTCCGATCTTCTATTGTTAATTGTTAATTTTCTATTGAGAAGCGATTTGTAAAAGATCTGAGCGATGGACGTGATCAGTTTTTCTGTCAAAAGGCCATTTTACAGTTATGTGTTCAGTGACCTGGCCTTTAGGTAGAAGTAAGACTGGAGTTGACCTTGTTTTGATACAGACCTCACTGCTTTTCTCATGTAAATCATGTTGTTGCTAACTAGTCTGCATTTACATGAGAAAGACAGAGAGGTTTGTATCAAAACATGGTCACCCCCAGCCTCGCTTCTAATCAAAGGCCAGCTCACTCAACATAGAACTTTAAAATGGACTATTGAAGGAATTTGGCAAAATGTTAATATTTTTGAATTTACATTCCGTCTTGCAACCTCGTTCCCACTCCGGGATCTTACTTCTTGCCGTTCCTGGGAACGAAGTTGTAAAAATTGCTGGCTATGCCGTGAGCTGCCTATCAAAAAGAACATTCAGCAACCAATGGAACGTATCATGTCAAGAACTAACTCTCCACAACTTGATTCAGATTGGTTTTGCATAATTTGATTACTATTTTCTCCTTTTTTTTCCATCGAACGTTTTGTAATTTTTTACGCCCTCTTTTTTTCTGTTTTCAGCTTAAATTCAGCTCGAACATCTTCTATCACGATGGCAGAATGTCCTGGGGATACTCAACATTTATTAGTGGTAGGGGGATGCGGCCCGAATGCCCTGAACACACCCGCGCAAACTGTTCTTTCAATCGTAGGGAATGGGTACGAATCTGTTGGGTAACCTGTGACTTACATAAAACGCCTGGGAGAAAATTACGCTAGGTTGGAAAAAATGGCTACCTCAGGTGAATCGCGACAATCACTGGTTGAGAACGGAATCCGAGTGATAGATGGAGAGGCACAACCCCGCAATAGACTGCAGAACAGATTTAATTTGGGATGGTTTGGCCGTGTAAACAAGGATCTTTTGGTGTTCAAACTTTATTACTTCTTCACGTTCACTGGCCAAGCTTTTGTCAAACCATTTCTCCCCGTGTTTCTCCGCCACGTGGGCATGTCGGCTGAACAGACGGGAATGATTTTAGGTTTACGGCCAGTGGCTGGAATCATCGGGGCACCTTTATTTGGTGGGTTAGCGGACAAATATCGCAAACACAAGGTGGTGATGATGGTAATGTGCATCACTTCCAGTGCTCTGTTTTTTTCGCTAGTATGGGTTCGTCCAAGTAAACAATCCGACACTGTTGAGAGAAATTTATGCAGCAATGGCTCACTATGGAATGTTTCGAAGGAAGGAGATTTCATTGGTAATATCTGGCCTTGCAGTGGTATTAACTGTTCACGGATGGACGCTTTCCTGAGCCAAAACTGTGAAAATCATTCTTTTGTGGACAATAAGGCAAAAAATGCTGTCAATAAGGGGATGAATGAAGCAGGGCAGGCAAGAGATAATAACGCAACATTTTTCGTCATGGGCTTAATTTTCTTCCTAAAATCACTTTTTGAAGTATTTAATACATTTGGTGATGCTGCCACTGTAAAATACTTGACGTCAATTGGCCAAGGTGGTAATTATGGTAAACAAAGGCTTTGGGGAGCCGTAGGATGGGGATCTACTGCTGTTGTGTCAGGGTTTGTCATTGACGAGTCAGCCAAACGTTTACATCAAAGTCAGTTTCTCTTGGCATTCTGTGGTAACCTCCTGTTCAGCATAGCAACTGCTGTGACTATTTTCAAGTTACCAATGCAACACTTAGAAAGCAGATCAAAACCGAGGATTATCCAAAACTTACGTACTATTTTTTCAGACCTTCGCATTGTAACATTTTTGCTTGCCATTCTCATAATGGGTACATGCATGACTACAATTGAAACATATCTTTTCTGGTTCCTTCAAGACCTAAATGCGAGCCATTTGCTGATGGGCCTTGCTATCTGTATGACTTGTATGGCTGAAGTTCCCGTCATGTTCTTCTCTGGATATCTCATCAAGTATTTAGGCCATCATGGTGTGTTATACCTAACACTTGTTTGTTACACGGTTAGGTATCTTTGCTACTCATTTCTTCACAATGCTTGGTACGTGTTGGCCATTGAACCTCTTCATGGTGTGACATTTGGTGCAATGTGGGCTGCCACAACATCATATGGTGGCATAATTTCACCCGAGGGTTTAGCTGCAACAGTTATGGGTCTGGTTTATGCCATGCATTTTGGCCTTGGAAGGCTCATTGCTGGATTTGGTGGAGGGTTCATTTACAGTGACTATGGACCAAGAGTTCTGTTCAGGAGTCTGGCTGTGACAAGTGCTGTGACTTGTGTATTCTTTGCTGTCTCTCAGAAGTTATTAAAGAAAAAATCCCAAGTGGGTTATTCCAACTTTCACACTGAGTTGCAAGATGCCAACACTGATATTTGGGATTTAGAAATGAAAGAAGTTAATCTGGACTCTGGGGATTAGATGTGATTTCTATTGATCAATAAATCCTGTAGTTACCGGTAGTACTGGTTTTGAAGTTGCTTTTAAACAAGACATGCATCAATAAAGAGGTACTATTTAGGCAGCGTAGTAATCTTGTCAAATGAGGAATCATATCCGCAGTTCACATATGATTTCTTTCATATGCATCATTCACTTAGTAATCTTACTTCATAATAGCAACCAGTGTTGATTGAGGTCCTAGAAATTTACATAAAGAAAATATTAATTTATTCCAGACCTAAAGTTCTGTTCTTCTCCTTGAAATCTCTGTTCATCACACAACACATAATTTTTATTTAAGGCTAGCTGCTTTTGCGAAACTCATTTTGCAAATTACTGCCACCGCTGGTATGAACACCACTGTCACACTGTTCATACCAGCACCATCATGCTTTTGTGTTAATGTGTTCATGAACAAAGCATAATTTTATTTTAATTTGAAGTACCAATAGTAGCTTTTCTACCTTTCCCAAATTTTTGTTTGTGCAGCAGCTGCCAAGGGTTTTTTTGTTGAGCAACAACAAAGAAGAGGAGACTGTTGAAAAATCAAATCAAATCAAATCAAATCAATTTATTTAAGCTCGGTAACGTAAGGAGTGGTTGCCCTATCTCCCTAGCCAGAGGCTCATGTATTAAACGTCCGAGCATTCTGGATCGAATTGGAATTTAGAAGTGTTGGTTTTTGAACCTCTTACATTGCCGTTAAAGACTTTGGTGTTTTCAGATCCTCTGTGACCGTCACTCAGAATTTCCAATCACCTTTCACGGGGGAACTAGAAAATGGATAACTTGTGGAAGCTCACATCATGTCAGAAAATTGTTAGTGAGAACCTGTTTATTAGTGTTTTCTAAACAGCTGGGCATCTTTTGTGGAGGCAGGATGGCCGAGTGGTTTAGGGCGCAGGAGTAATCAGTGCGGTGACCCAGGTTCAGATCCTGCTCTGGCCACTAGCTGGTGTTGTTCTGGGTAAGTGCCTGGTTCAACTCCTCAGTCATCCTTGTAAATAGCCAACTGGTCTGCCTCCTGCCAGTTGGGATTCTTATCATGTTATGTTTATTTGAATTATTTGTGGAGACTTCCACTGTAAACACAGTATTTTATTTATTCATTTATTTTTTGTATGTTTTGAGGGCTTGTGATAGCTTTCATTGAGTTTGGTGGTAGCAGCTGCTTTCTAGGTACTTTTTTGTGATGTTTTAAGTTCTCTCTGTAACTAACAAACTGAAAAAAGTACTGTAACATGTAAGAAAATAATTTCAATCAACATCTTTGTTTCTATATTTATCACTGCGAACGTTCGATGTTTGTTCGATATGAATCCAGCGAATGATCTACATGTATGCATATCTTATATTGGACGGTCCCATCGACTTGGCGAACTGCAGAGTAGCAATCGTTAAGGTGCTGGGGATGTTGTTGTAAAGAAGAGAGAGATACCAGAGCCACATTAAGTTATATATAAGGGGTATTAAAATTTGACAGCACTTGAGAATAAGCCACAGGGAGTGAAAATATTGCATTTGTCAGAGGAAATGGTACATATACTCTTTGTTGTAGCCATCTTAAAACAATTGAATTGATTTCATTTTGGTTGTAAATTTTATTACTGAATTTCTTTGAGCAAACTTGATCCCACTTCATATTTGAAGCACTGTAAGAAACACTGGTCTGTTTTCTGTTATTTAACTGTTTTGCCAACATCCCTTACTTTCCACATGTATACCAGTGGTTAAAGCTTTATTTCTAATGGTGAAATTGTGTCTTTGGGTTCAGCATCATGGCCTTTACATGGTCTCTGAAAAGCAAGAAAATGTGATTTCAGATCAACTTGAAACAAATATTATTACCTGCAATTGTGAATTATTATCTTTTAACTTGGTCATTCCCCTGTTTTATGAGTCACATGTGATATTGGCAAAGTACAGCTGTATCCTGCATTAACGCTGGATGATTAAAAGCACAACATGTTATGCTGCTATCTTTTGTTTATGGTGTCCTAATTTTTTTAGGTTTTAGAAGCTAAAGAATTTAGACACTGATACAACAATCTTTACATTTCAACCATTACTTTGATATTTGTAAGAAAATGCAATAGACCTCTTTCATAATGGCGGCCAAATAAAATATTCTTTTGTTTTAATGCTGATAAGCCTATCTAACCTCGATGCTAAGTGGAAAATACAAAAGAATGTTTGCGCTAAAATGAGGCCAGTAAGTCTAATTAACATAGATACAAAAGAACAATATTATCGGCGGCCATTATGAAAGTGGTCTATGTACAAAAGATATTGTTTTTTCCAGGCAATGTTGTTTGTCCTTTGATTACTAATTGCATTGCATACAAAAAATCATCCAAATCCATGAAATGTGCAAATTTTGCAAAGACACTGATGTCACGATGATGATGATGATCATCATCATTATCACCATGATTGTCATTATTATCATCATTATCATATCCATATTTCTATTTCGCTACAGAATATGTGGTACATACAGTGAGAAGAAGAGGTACACAAGTGGTAGAAACATGGTGACGTGAATAAAAGCAATTGATTTGTTGATTCCCAAGGTGAATTTCTGCTTTGATCCTCTGGGAATCAACGATCATTTAACATTTTTTGTCACCGAATCAAAACCTTCCTTTCGGATACACACCAGGTACATACGAGGTCCAACACATCGTACATGGCTTGAGCGAGTTCCGCGAACTTGTTCACTAACTTATAGCGCCCGTCAGTACCCATACATTCCAGTTCCTCCTGGCTCACCGTATCTCCAACCCCAACTGGTGCTATTTTCACACCCATTTCTTCCTGAAACGGTTCAACCGAAAAAGTTGTTGATTAAAGCGCTGTACGTGGATTGTGCGAAAGATACACGGAGCACTCAACTAGACATCTAAGCGGCAGATCCAGGGGAGAGGTCTGGAGGTCCGCCCCCCACCCTGATTTTTGGACCAAAGTCGAAGCCTGCAGTGCCGTCTCGCTAAAATCCGCGAAAGAGCCAAACATTTTTGAGAGCCCCCACCCCCCTTATTTCTTGGCCAGCCTGGATCCGCCACTGCATTTCACGGCTTGATATAAACAATGAAAAACATTACTATCAATTTAAAGAAACGACGAAATCAACTGAAAAATAATTATTGTAAACCAAATAAGGTAATCATGGTATGTTCATCAAAGTTTAGAATAGATCAGGACTCGCGGCTTTGAAATCGTGCATCCAGTTCAAAACACCGGAAACCAGCATGCACTCCGTGGAAAGCGCGGGAAAATAATCAACTAGGGTCAAGCGCCGGAGAAAACATGCAGGTGACAAACTAACTTTTGTGAGTAGGAACAAGCTTGTTTAATAGGGCAAGTGAGGCAAAATCCAATTCCAAAACACAAGCCTGTTTCTTTCCACAATCAATGGTCAGAACAGTTCTAATACAAAGTTAATCAGGTCGGGTTCTTCTACACAATACCTTTAACTTGCGTACTGGTGGTTTGAGTCGTCGCACGCCGCCGAAGGTTCGGCCATCCGTGATAACAAGCAACACACGCAGCACAAAGGGGCGCGCTCCGTTACCACTCATGAAGAACTTTATAACTTCCCACAATGCCATGTCAGTAAGGGTGGCTCCGTAGGTGTAAGGCAAACTCTCCAGCTTGGCATCCAGACTAGCATGATTGCGGAAACGGTCGTCCTTGAATCTGAAGTCTGGGTAAACTTTGTGATCGTAGTGGAGACAAGAGAAGCGCACAGTGTTATTCACGTCGAAGTGGTGCGTGAATGCCTTCAAGAAAGACTTCACTAGTTGGTAAGATCGCATTCCCACACTGCCGGATGCGTCTATGGCGAGTGCAATGTCCATCGGCATAGTGCAGTCTGAAACATGTGTGAAAATATTATTTTCTGTTTCAATATACAAAGGTGTGGATGGAGATAAGCCTGCGAGCAAGCTCTCTATTTAGGTCTCACACGTGATTTATTTTGGGCGCGAGCCGCGAGAGGATCCCCAGTCCTCTCACGGCTCGCGAGAGCTTGTTCGCGGGCTAGATGGAGATGAATTCGACACCTAGAGCTAGTGTTGATATTCTTATGGACTCAGTTACACGCTCATGGCAAAGTGAATATCACTTTTCTTAACACATTAAATTTGACGCATTAAAGTGGTCACGTACAAAGAGTTGTGGACTTACTTCTCTCACAGTCAAATCCATAAAATCCGTCGGGACAATGACAGTGGTAGGTGTTATTCCTAGTGACGCTGCACGTGCCTCCATTCTTACAAGGGCTGCTTGCAATACATGGATTGACTGAATCAAAACATGGTTCAACCGTCAGTACTCAACTACTGACCGGACAACCCTTACATTAATATGCATATTCTCTTGACTATTCTCCGCCCACCGCGATTAGCCTTTGCTGTTTGTGGGCGGAGACGGACTGTACTTTTTGTTCAACAGATTTATTGGCACCAATTAAAGTATTGTATTCAGCTGACTGTTCTTCCGACATTTTATGTTTGATGATTATCAGGTTTCGTTTTGTGTGTTAGCTGGTACGGAGGAAGTATAGGCCCTGGTCACTATTAACTACTTATTAACCGAAAATGAGGGCTTCACGGGAAAATCTCAGACTGAGGGCTCGCCGTATTGACCAAGCGATGAAGGGGTCACCTGTTTCGCAGTTGGCCCCAAGAAACATCTTGGGGCATTTACAAGTGTAGTGGTCCCCTCCGGTTACTTCGCAGGTTCCTCCATGTTTGCAGGGGTTGCTGGCACAAGCGTTCGCTAAGATAAAGATAGCAACCAAAAGATACTGTTTAACGTACAGCTTTTGTTCCTGTTTGATAAAAATACTATTTAGTCTGTTTAACCAGAAGAGGAGAAAGTTGCGAAAAACTGTGGGGCATGTGCTTAACCCCTTTCCTTCGGTCAGACTACGTAGATTAAGTATTAAGCAAATAGGTAGTATAGGTGCGTGGTAAAAAAGGAGTTTGTAAAGCTGTTCTTCTGAAGCCATTAGGTCTAATTCGTTCATTCGGAGTCGTTTCGTTTTTTTTTCTTTTACCTGTTTGGCCAACGGAATTACTTTGATTTAGCTTTTACAATGCTCTTTGCGGTCTAGTTTAAGTTTAAGTCTTGTTTACCTTCTGTTGTTAGCTTTAGAGTTCCATGGGGCTGCTGGACATTGAAGTCAAAACATTTCCACAGTTAAATCAGGAAAGCATTTACACAAGCTAGACTAAAACTCACATCAATCTCACACAAACTTGTCACACAACGTAGCTGTGTTCAACAGCTGAAGACTTTCAATAAGAACCGTTAACCTATCTCTGTCAGTTCTCGGTGCTCCCAAATGCCCCCCATATAATACCTTCTATAACGTCTGCTGTTCTAGCTTGCTCGCCTTTTCAGGTGATTCTAATATAAATACATGCATCCGTGGTGTTGCAGACCAACTGTAAAACGTTGGGAAAACGATCTAATTTGTGTTCCTCAGTTACAGTACTACAGATCAGCTCACGTAAAACACATTTCTTGGTACCCGGAAGTTTCAAAACAAGCAGACTGCTTATTCGTTTATGACATCGAGAGGTGAATTGTACATTGACAGAATCCCCAACGACTGCTCTTGCCGGACAGTCACATGACCTCTGATTTTAAGCGGCGAAAAAGAACGTAAACAGACATGCGCACCTCTTTTAAGATATACACAAAGTTTGCCCAGTTTTTGCCAGTGCATAGTCTGTCCAGACCATTCTTTGGGCACGGTTTGAAATGCCCATTAACGCAACGCCTTCGGTGAACACGGTGGGAGGAGAGGGTGCTTGGTGTGTATGTTTTGTTTGCCCAGCATTCCGCGTAGTACTGGACACCAAATACTTCATACCCCTTTCTCTTTGCCACTTTGGCGCATTTGCAGATGAATCTGGGAAGGAAGGTCACAGCAAAGGAATATGGTTAACTTCAGCTTGGGGTAACAGAGGACTCAGTTTGTTGAAAGAGCCATGTTGTGAGTTTTTAATTTTACTTTGAAAAACTGAAAAAGCTGTTGATGTTGTTGAAGAAAACTCAAACATTAGCGTTTCAGGTCTGTTAAAAATGACTTGATCAGTGTACCAAAACTGGTTGGCTACGTATGGTGAGGATTAAAAGGGATCATTCGAACTTGAAAACCCCCTGGACCAACGTATTTAATGTCTTCTCTCTTAAAAATTGTGAAATAGAGATTTGGTATGCTTCCCCTTTAAGAAAACAGCTTGATAGTTTTCTTTCAATACTCCAAGAACATTTCGGATACAAGGAATGGTACTTGAGGGTAACGTCGTTTTAATTTAATGCAACTCCCAAAACGTAAAAGTCGGCATGGCGTCGCCCCTTTACATGGAGCTAACGGTGATTTAGGAAACAAAATAAAAGAGTGAATCTCTATTTACCCGCATAAGTGTAGACTTCTATTAAGACTTAAAATTTATTTAAGTCAATAGACTTAAATTTTTATTTTTTCTAACTCATTCAATAATTTTCCTAAATTTAAAAACAAAACGCCAAAAGTCATTGTAATCATTTGTATGAAATGCGTTTCTCTTGATTAAAAAAAAATTGACATTTCGTTTTCCAAAACAGGCCTTGTTAAAGTTGTCACCCCTGTAGATGATCGTTACTTCGTTTAGAAGTGAATTTAAATCTAAATGTAGAAAGTAAAACAGAAAATGACTGAAAAAAAAAAGACTGGAAACTGGAAAAAAAAAAGGCTGGAAACCAGAAAAAGAGAAAAAAAGACTGGAAACTTGTAAATATGTAATAGCAACAGACGTCTCATTGAGACAATGTAAAACAGATGACAAAGTTAATAGAGTGTTTCTCACTGCCAACGTTTTCATTTAAGGTAGGCTTAAGTCTCAGGTCAATGCAAACCAGTCCTTTATTTTCAATAACTCAATAACTATCTGATCGACCGGTTGCTAGGATTTCGAAATAATCCCATTTTATTTTGTGGTTGAGAAGAAATGATTAGCAATTACCGATTCGTGACAGTTCGTTGTAACTGCTTTGAAATGCTCGGTTTTTCTGTCATGTAATCGGCGTTTTGTGATCCCAATATAAAATCACTGCAATCCCAGCAACTAGCATTGTAAACAACTTTACAGAAGTAGCTGGGACGATTCTTAGAGAACTTCAACTTCACAAAGATAGCTGCTGACTATTCTAGCTTAAGTTCACAATATATTACGGTAATTAGAGTCTCATACCCAGTCCTCATTCATGGTAGCGTTTTCCTCGGTCTTCTCTTCGTGAATTATTACGGTGTTTGTGACATCAATTTTAAAATGTTCTTATAAAATAATAAAAGCAGCAAATTACCCATAAAGAAAGTTGTCATAGTTTTGCCAGTCTTCTCTATTCATCTCTTTCCGTTTGTATAGGATTAAGTCCGTTAGAACTCTGTCTCGTCCTCTATCTTGGAAACAGCCATGCGCCGTTAGGTTGTGGGGACATCTATTTAGTCCGTGCACTATCAAATATAGAGAACACCAGGAATTAGTTTTACTAGATCTTTAAGGTACTGTAGTAAACAATTCTTCGCCGGATAACGGTAGAGTATAACTGTTCAACAGCTTTCATTCGAATCGTCACTCAGTTCTAATTTCATTTTCATGAGTTCAGGGATAAGCAGTTATTCTGAACCACCTTGAGCATTATGATAAACAACACTATAGTATAGAACTGCGCAATATTCATTTTTTTTTTAACAATTATGATTTCATTCGTGTAGTCAATGAAAGGCCAAAACCACCTTCTACAGAATATTAAATAGGTTACTCCTCTGGAAACGATAAAAGAATTCAGTGCTCTTCTACCCTTTCAAACATGATAATTACTTCTCAAGCAAGCACAACGTAACGTTTTATTGTCAGAATTGAACTTGCTTTGTGAAAGGTTGCGCGCTTTAAGATCACCGACAATTTAGTAGTGAATTTGGCAGCGCGGACTTGTCAAACAGTTTTGAACAAACGAAAACCATGAACATGTTCACTGTAGAAAAAATCCCTAGCGAAATCTCGCGTACAGAGTTTTAAGGGTGTGAAATCCGGATCGATCTTTAACATTTCGTACCAAGCCAAGAAATACTCTTTCACTGTTTAGTATAAAATGTTAATTCAGTGAACGTGTGAAATGAAATGAACAGGAAAAAACATGAAATCATGATCCCTAAAAACCGTTCGTTTTAGCACAGGGTAAGTGGAAAGTTAGATAGTGTCATATCACTGAAAGCCGGACCACAACGTTTATTCCTTCATTTTTCAAAATCGAGACAGAAAGAGAGGTGTTGCTCTTTTAACGATGGGCAGTGTTTAGTATCACAAAAAACAAAACTACAGAATCAGGCATTTAAAGAAATCTGAGAACCAAAAAAAAAAAAAGAAAAAAAAAAAACAACCAGCTTAAGCGAAAAGCTGCAATTAGGGAAGGATTTGCCTCTCAATGGCCAGCAAATCAAAATGGCGATTTTGAATCGACAATAGCAGGTAAAACCCAGTCTTCATAAGGAGGAATCATTGTCTCATCTTCTCGAATGATAAGGTCAATACGGCACTTATCACTTACCTTCATGTGCAGTAAGTACGAACAAGAGAAGCAAGAAAACCTGAGAATTCGCAGTCATGTTAAACGATTCCTAATGCTAAACACTTATGATTCGTGGTAGTTTCTCTTTGGCCTTTAAATTTGTTACCGAATTATTTATTTAATTATGCGGTACAATCAACTAAACGTCCATTAAGTGAACGTGGGGTAATGAAATGCCTCAAAACAATAACTTGACTTTGATTAAGACAAATTAAGTGCTATCTTCAGAACTTACTTATATCGCTGATGTCAGACGAACATGACAAAACGGCATATTGACTTCAGGGTGGGTGCGAGCTGTTATACTACGTGCAGGGTCAGCTCGTTCGTAAAAAAAACCCCAAAACTCTTGGAATTTCTTAAAACAAACAGTAAAATTTGATCAATCGCGGTCTTTGAACAAAATAATTGACCATGTGCTTTATTATCGATGTTTTGAATAGTTGAACAATTATCTTGCGTAATCTTGCGCAATATCTCCTGGCATTTGCCAACTCGGCCTACGGCCTCGTCGGGCAAGTATCGGGCGATGATATTCCACGCGATTTCACTAATAACTGTTTACAACGATGTAAAGACTTTTTATGGAAACAGTCATAAAAAGTCTTTTAGGTTTGGTCTTTAAACGTCTTCTCGTTGTTAACGAAACCCTCAAAATAGAGGATATCGGATTATAGCACGTGAACATTTTATAAATCTCGATGTGTTCTGTTCAGCAAGCAGTCATTAGTTTTTCATCACCCAAACTCTGTATCATAATTGATGAAAGGGCAATGTTACAGTCGACAATCAGTACTATAACAATCAGAAGCATGACCTTGACAATCGGTACCATGCATGATGGTGCTCAGTCTTTCTTTCAAATGCTACGGTTTCGCAGTTAATCCGCAACCTAAACAGTTAATTCTCCCTCGTCAATGGTCCCTTTTTTACGGCAAAATAAACATCATCAAGTAAAAGGACACTTGACTTCTGTTTCTTTTTTCTCCAAATTCTGAATCATACTAAATCTTTACATGGCTAAACGGTCAATTGGGAATGAACGCTCTTTACAAACTTTTTACAGTTACCCCCCAAAAGTAATTTCCACTTTGTCGAATGGGTTTGTGTCACAAATGACTAGTGTACGTCTTATTGTTTTCGAAATACTATTGCTATGAAAACCCGGGAAGTTCTTTAAGAAGCTAATACGCGGATATTCTGAAAGATATTAAGTAACATACTTGCCGATGATTCAAGTTTCCTAGAAACTAATGGTGTTTGGGATAGCACTCAAAGAGAGTCCACTGAAAAGGGGTAGGCTAAGCCGGAAATAATCTGTCTGACGCACCGCCAGTAATGAGGACTTGACGACCGGAGAATAGCAAACTCCGAGCGGATTAATGATAACTTCAACGAACTTCAACACAGTTATTTCAAGATGTCTGCCAAGAACGCGAGGGTGAGAACAACAGAACATAATACGCAAGCGCGGCTAACAACTCCCGCTGGCGCACTTGGCGCACGAAAAAATTGCTGCCACGAGTTCGCCTTCGCGTCGCTTGTGGGAGACAATGCTTTTTTGTTTATTTTCTTGTTCACTTGTTAGCGCGATCACCTCTTCTAGGAGGCTTCTAGTTTTGGTTTTCAATTTCCAACTTAGCTGGAATCATAAGGCGACCTCGCCGTCACTCAGTAATGTTTGATTACGAAAGATGAATTGTTAAAAAGCTAAAGCTTGGACAGCCTCACGAGAACTGGTGGTTCAAGTCTTACCTTTGTTGTAGGTTGTCATGAATCGTTACAGAATCTATAAAGCAAAAACAACAACGACAACAAGTCAGAGCAACAACAACAAAAATCGCCATTTTCACTGATTTTACAACTCACTCCGGCACAAGTACACGTGGCCAGGTCAGCTGATTATGCTATCTGGTAATCGCCAACATAGCTGTAGTTGGCTAACACTTAATGGTAGCTAGGTCAGTCCATCATAGACTCTCGGCGTAAGGCCTAGAATTTAGTGGGCTATGCCAGCCGTTTTCATGAAGCAAATGGCGTGTATGCGTCTGCAGTATACAAATCCTTATATATTTTTTTGTTGTCCTCAGCTGACACTTCGTAATAATTAGTAACTGAAGTTCGTGTTGAAAGTGCAATAGCCGTTAGCTATTGAAACAAACTGAAACCGTTAAAGTTCAACCAAGGACTTTAAGTTTCTTTTATTGTTAAACACAACATTAATGGCGGAGCGCGTATAGAGAGCGCGCAGGGCATCAAGCCGCCGGTAGTGGCGGCACACCTCACCAGAAGTGCAACTACGGTACAGTGGAAGCTCACTCATTGTCGTTACAGTATGTTCCCAGTATCCGGACACTTCGCTTAAACACTGCTATGACTTTCCTTTCTCTGTCGCAAGAGTTCTGAAATTTGGCCCGGAGAGTTAGGTTAAGATTATCACCGCAAGTGATATTGTCACTTGCTTGGGAAGAGCTTAACTGGTTTTCTGTGTCGAGTCGCCTTTGCCACTACCTCCAGTAGCAAGGAGGTGAAAAGTTGGCACCTCAAAGCCATGGGTGGATCTTCGGAATTCATGGGGAGATCTGGAAAGATGACCCACTCACTCCCTCATTTAAAAATGCGACCTGAAGGAACAGAAAAGTATTCATTCAGAAACAAACTACGCCTTGCAATCTAACCTGGTTGTGCAACTACGACAACTATAACCAGTAAGGATTTTGTACAAAAAAGATGTCAGTATTCAACTTAAAAGTTGTTCAGAGAGAGAGAACAGCTATGTTATTGGAGTCTCTTTTTGAGGAAATTGGTAATGTATTTTAAACGAGCTCGAAGGAGAAACAACGCCATTCTCATTGATGCAACTCTTTCGATTAAAAAAAAGATAGTTTAGTTTCCACCTGGACTTTCTCAAAGTCCGTTTTGTTGTATCTTTCGTGACGCCTTCGTTCGTTTTGCAACTTCAGTCGTCGTTCACATAATTTGACTTGGCAGCAAACTGTCTAGTTCCCATGCCACCGTAATGCGATGTTTCGTCTTAAAGCATTACCTGCGATCGCATTAGAGGTTCCTCAAGTTCGCAGTTCAAATGTCAGTTGCAAATCTAAAAAGTTAAAACGGCGATGTCAGAGACTACACTTTTGAGTTTTTAACAATTTTATTCCATGCCAATAATTTGATAACACGTTTACCATTTGATAAGCTAGTCGCCGGTAAATATCTGAAAATATATATTTGAACTGCAGCTTAAAGAATGAAGATGTGATCATCACGCTGAGGTTCTCATTCCACGTGTGTTCTTTTGTGAATTCCTAGTGGAGTAAAACCTTGGCGACCCTTTCTCCTCCCCCGCCGGCAGCGATGATCTCCGCACGTGCTCTTTGGAGCTCTTGCTGTCTTTCACCTCTAGAGTCACCTCGTGCCCATAGCTTAGTGATACCCAGAGTAATTGTTAGTAGGAGCTTCAGTGGAAATTCTACCACACTTAAGTAGTATAGGAGTTGGCGGTACCAGACCATTTTTCCACAAATCACATATAAAACCGGAAGAAGAACTGACATGCATCTGATACTATAAAAATGGCATCGAACAAATGTCTAATCATTGATAAGGAAGTTAAGGTGGCTCTAAATCTTTTTCTAATATTATTAAACCATCCCTAGAATTTGTTAACACAAGTTGATTGTAGCTCCATAACAAAACGTGATGGTCAGCTTGGTGATAAAAGCTGGAAGTGACTGTGCTCTTTGTTTGGCTTTTTATTATTAGACACTTAGCAGGTTATGGTGTTGCTACAGTAAACTATCATTTCAACAAAATTGCCATAACCATGAAATTCCTGTTTTCGTTTTTGTTTTCATGGTTCATTGCTAGGACTAAACGTCTTTACAGTATTGAGCTTTCCCAAAACAATCGAGGACTGACGCCTAAAAACAAATGGCAAATACTATTTGAATTTTAGAGTGAATCAAAGCGCGCGAAACCCTGACTGGCATGGTATCTGCATGTATCCAGTACACAATCATACAACCATGTTATAACTAGTGCTCATATGTTCTTTGATCACTCGCGCCATCCGCTTGATGACATCGTAATAATAATAATAATAATAATAATAATAATAATAATAATAATAATAATAATAATAATAATAATAATAAACTTTAATAAATACTCCCAAAAAGGTTTTTCAGTACCTATTTACAAATAAAAATGCAAGCTACATCTAACAAGCTAATATTGTTAAATTCTAACTGTCATTCAATCATTCATTCATTCATTACAAGTTTCATGGCTTTCTTAAAGGCCTTTACAGTTGTAGCGTTTCTCAGGTCTTCGTCTAACATGTTCCACAAGGATACTACTCTATAGGCGAAGGTCCGTTGGCCGGAGGCTGACCTGAATGATGGAATTTCGAACTTGTCATTATTACGAGTTGTGCGATTATGTACAGAAGATCGTTTTTTAAACTTAGCACATAGGTATTCAGGAGCTAGATTGTTGGCACACTTATAAACCATAACAGCGTCTCTGAATTTGAGCATCTTGCTAACTGGAAGCCAGTTAAGTTCATCAAGTAATGGCGTCACGTGGTCATATTTCCGAGCGCCGCAGATGATTTTACAGGCGAAATTCTGAATGAGTTGCAGCTTTTGAATGTTCTTAGATGAGGTATTAGACCAAACGGTCGAACAGTAGAGCATTTTGCTGAAGACAAGAGATGTAATAATTAAAACCAAAGTCTCTCTATCAAAACAGTATTTCACACGATTGATCTGAACCAGTTTAGTCAAGCAAGAAGAGATCTAGACTAAGTGGGAGATGTGAGTATCATAGGTCAGGTGTAAATCTATGTATACTCCTAGATCTCTTGCTGATTCGACGGCCATAAGAGTTTTTCCAATAAACGAAACAGTAAAATTAACTGAATGTTTACTTATCATTTGTCTGGTGCCGATCAACATGAACTTCGTTTTCTCAGGGTTTATTAACAAATCATTTGTGCAATACCAGGTGGCAACATTACGCAAATTATCTTCAAGCTTGAACTTAGCGTCAATGACATCGGCTACGGGAAAAGATAGCAAAACTTTCAAGTCATCGACGCATGACTCGAGCTGGCAAAAGATACAATCAGGCATGTCCCCGACACTCCTGATAACACTTGTTTCACCGTGTTTTGCCCATTTTCTTTTCTGAACTGGTTTCTTACAAATTTTCTTAATAGCTGAGGATCGTCTGTTTGTCTTCGCACGAGTCTCGGTCTCTGAATCTCATTGTTGCCGGTTTAAATCGTTCCACGCGTTTTCCGATCGTCGACGCAAACCAGAAGAGGTTGAAAAAGGGATTGTATGCCTTCGAAGTTTTTGAGTGCTCTTCGAGTCGCCGAAAGGCTGTAGAGCAAGTTTTTTCATCTTATCAGCCGCATTTTGAATTTCAAGTTGCTTAATGATGAACTGCTCGGCCAGTTTTTCTTCATCTCCTGTGAGAACAGAATCTTGATGAAAACATGGCGTAGTGTTGGTCCGAGGTCGCCGCTTGGGACCCATCGAACCTAATAGTGGGATATTTGGATCAGTTTCAGCGTCATATCCGAAGGCGTTAGCAGAGTATGGTTCCATCAAAGCTGTTCTTGTACGCCTTCGTCTTACAGGGACTGGAGTGCCGCACTTCCGATGAACAGGCCTTTCAGAATTTTCCTTAACATTGCTGTCGATGTAACTTCTACTGCTATGAGGTCGAATACGAAATGTAGACCCAGTGTTCATCGTGTTCTGAGAAACCGCCCTTCTTCTACGCCCAGGAGGGTGGTTGTCGTGATCAGTGTCTTCGTTCTTGGTGTTCGGTGCTCGTAGTGCAAGCCCTGAATTATGATCATCTGAAATAGAGACCTTCTTGCCAGAATAGTTCTTCTTTTCACGTTCATTGCAACTTGATCGGGCTTCGTTTACAGAGTTTATAGAGTTCCTTTGCGTCATAAAATCGCCAAGACGTTCACATGAAGCATGAACACTTTGCTCTTCCAAGATGCTTTGCAAAACAACACCGTCTAACGTGTCTTTACTGTATTTTTCCTCATGCAGCTTGTAGGAGAAACATAAATCGTCTTTACTGAATTGTGTTCTATCAGCTCTTCCTGAAATCGATTGCATGTAACTTTCGACATTAGTAAACATATCCACGGCTCTTTGTCTGATGATGTCAGTCACAATAGCGACAGAATGCCTTCTCTTTTTCGCTCTACTGATCCGCGGAAAAGAGTTGGGATGAATGCCTTCATCTCTTCTTACCTTGTCTTCAAGTTTAGACGAGAAGCTAACCCGCACTACTACTTGTCCTGGACAACGTTCTTCGACGACGCTTGCCCTTCTTCTGAAAGTGCTTTTAGTGCGTTTTACTCCAGAGGCCGAGATCAAGTTATTAAGCTTGTTATTTTCGTCATTACCTTCGTCGGCCTCGCAAACCTTAACGTCCACAAATTTTGAAGAATTTGCTCTCTCTGGACTCTTGTAGAAGGATCTCGAGTACTTTTCTCGTCGGATCTCGTATAGTTTTTGGCGAACAATTTTCTCTTCATTCTCCATGACTTTTAGTCTAGTATCCAACATTTTGTTCTCAACTTCATTCTTCCGACGTGCGAAATTAATCGATTTTTCGAGCTTGAGAAAACGAAACGTCTTTCGATTGTAATTCATGGCTGTATTTTTCTTACTTGCAGACCTTGAAGCGGTAAACAGTTCATGTGTAAAGCTCTTGACGGATCACTGATGATCACTAGTACCGCGTATATCTATTCTAAGGTAATCTCTTGATCGATCTGATTGTTTTAACAGCATCAAGCAGTCCTCTAGGGCCTGAAGAAGGATGGAAGGTGCAAAGGTAGAAACCAACAAAATTGCCGCTTTCCCTTTTGTCAGTTGAGAGTTTCAGCACGGCAGAAAATAGCGTTTTTTTCTTGATTTTACATTAGGGCGCATTCATTTACCATATGCACTTAGTGTTAATGAAATAAACTTAACGAGCGCGGTCTCATTTCTGAGCTACAATGGCTCTTCATACACCACTGCACTTCTTTACAACCTAAAAAAATGATCGTCTATTAGAAACGATTTCCGTCACATTTACATTGTTTACGTCTAATTTGTTTGCCATGCTACCATTCACTCGGACATTACAATTTAGGGCCCTTTCACAATCCTTTATTTCGTACATCATGTATATATATTGTAATCCCTTATGGTTATTAAATAAGCGATCGAACGTAGTCGAATCTGTATTATAGCCAGCCAACTTTAAAACTGAAGTCTAATACGCGTAGGTAGTGGGGTCCAAAGGAAACCTACATTTTCCGGGGTTTGACTTAACTGCTCTCAATTTCACAATTCTTCCTTTAACTTAGCAGCTGTTATTGTTCTTAACCAACTAAGCGAAGCCATAAACCGGGACATGGGTTTTGGCTTAAGAGTTATTGTTCTCTTCTCGTTTTAGAGTGCTTTAATTAAGTTATTGCCGTTATTGCTACTTTTGTCCACATCGAATGCATTTTCATCAAAAGTATAAAGTTGACTTCGGTTTAGTATATACACTTGTTAACTTCAACCAAGCCGGGTAAAGCACGATCTTTGGCATAGTTCGACGATGCCACTTTACTAAAATTGATCAGCGCTTGAAAAGATTTGAAATGGGCGCGGTTTTCTAATGAATACGGTTTAGCATCGAATATACATGCTGGTAAGATGGGTTACTGCCTCGGAGAAGGTAAAACATATTAAAAAATGCTGACGTGGTATAATTTGACCGATAACTATGAGATTGTTCTTTGCTGTTAGTAAGGTATAGAATTCAGCAGTTCATTGCTTCGTTATTCCCAGTGAAGCAACCGACCTTTAGCAGAAGCTAGTCTGAATAACTGTTTTTAAGAAGTGCACGATTCATCACTATTTGTAGCCGAATGGTCATTCAAGCATCTGCATGGTAACGTAGAAGGAGAGTAAAAAGTTTGCTTCATGGGGTGTTTTCACTTGTAAACAAACTAACCAACATGCAATGCAAATGTGAAGCTTGTGGGATGTGGCTTCGAGTCATAAGAATACCTCACAAATTAATGTGTCGAGGTAACTGAGCTGAAAGCCACTCATTGGGCACTATGGCCACGTGGTAGCGAGTACTACCCCTTAAATCTACTGGCAAATGAAGTTTACGCCCGAGCATTAGCAGCCATGGACAGCTGTTTCGGCCTTCAGTGTTACACGGCTTCATCAGCATGGCTTAGCTGAATCCCGGGCTCAAGCAATAAGAGTTGCTAGTGCTCAGCAAATAAAACCCAAACCACTTATCATCATATTGGACAGTTACGTAACTGAATGAACGCTACTGAACGATCGGCCCGTAAGTTATACTTTCTTAAAACGATTTTGTTTCCACACACTGAAAACTCGGTTTTGAATGCCAGAATAGAATACAACTTTTAACCAAAATGAACTCTATTCTATCCATTCTTATTTACCACCAAAAAGAACTTTACGTATCACCCTCTTAAAATATAGTTGTTCCTTACTTAGTTGCTTACTTACTACAAAAAAGTTTAATGAGCAAAAAAATCGCTCTGTACGTGCGTCTTACCGGAATTTCCACGGTACATTTCTTTGCCGTCTGATTCAAAACAACTTTAGCGCGTTCATATCAATTTACTTCCAGGACATGTACAGCTCACCGACAGTTTTCCAAGTTAAACAAATGAATTATTGCAGAAAGAGTTAAAAAACGAGAATTTATATTTTGAGATTTTAGAGGCCGTTGCCTTTGTGGCTCGCTAAAGCTCCCTAACAAGTTCTTAACGTGATGGTATGGCCGAACGCTAAGGTGGAAAGTCATGCAACTTGTCACGTTTACGGATACTGTGAACTTTAGTTTCGCCCAAAGACTGTTTGTTCCTTTTTCCTTGAAGCTTTGTTTTATTCTGATTGTATGATTACTAATATCCGTTTTTGGCTAGCTGCACAAAGAGTAGTTCATTTTTGTTTCCTTTACGTCAGAGCCATGTGTTTAGATTTGTTTTCTATAAGCACGCTTTACTACTGTTAAGATTACCAAGGAGTTCAGGAGTTTGGAGTTTCGGATTTATTAGTCTTAATAGTGTTTTTGGAGTCCTCTCTAGCCCGGAGTCAAGATCAAACGTAAGTCACATTGTGACTTGTTTCTTTTCTTTTTCTTCATTTACACGGAGTTGATGTTAGTCCGTTTTCGTTTCGTTAAACTTAGACGATCGCATATTCTTTTTAGTTTTCACCGCAAGTGACGCAGGTGATATAATTAGTCGGCTGCCTGATTGTAATAAACCAGTTAAAGTCTTGCTGCCCGGCTGTGCTTCACTGTGGTTGACCTGGCGAACTCCAGTACACAAGAACCCGTGTCCGCGGTACTGGGAACGCGACACGGCTACAATACAACCTCCTCTGACCTGCAAGTGCAGGCAGGATTACACAATGAAAATGTCCGTCACGCCCGCAGTCGTTGACGGGAAATGCTCCTCTCAGCTGGTCGATGATTGCAATTATTTTTTGAAGATTTCTTTGTTAAAATAGAACTGATGCATTCAAAAAATAATGATAATTTGACATATTACGTGTACCATACCCGGTTCGATGTGCTCGTGTTTTTTCAAGTGGACTAATTAATCCATTTTCTCTGAATGCTACTGCTGCTACTGAGGGCGGTTTGCTTGGGGTAGGACACTCCCTCATTTGCCCTGAGTCAGTGAGGACGGGGGACGAGAATGGGAAACGGATCGATATACCAACATTGGTTGGACCCAGAGCAACAAATTTTACTACAACAGTGGTCGTGAAATTAAACTTGTGCATGGCAAAATCCAAAGGGTCAAGACGGTCACGGTTTGTACGCACAACGACACCTCACTTCCAAAATGTCTTTGAAATATCCTTCTCCATCTCAAATCGGAAGCACTAATCTTGGTGCGAGGAACGAAACAATGTCGAATTTCAGACAATCTCAAACACGTTCTCGGCTTTCAAGTTGTTCGAGACTGATGAAAGTGCTGCTTATCGGTCGTAATTCAATAATATTAATCCGAGTAAATGATTGAATATGAAACAGCGATGGTAGTATTTATAAAAATCCTTCTTTTTATACGAGCTATTACAATAGTCAAATTTATGGGGCAGATCTTAAAGGTCATAGGCTCTTGTGTTTCCTTTGATACCTTCTTATCTTATGAAAGGACTTATGACTTTCATCCCACTCCTCGAAAGAAAACCTCGTGGACTATTAACGCAATCGGCAGGCCATTCACGCAATCCCACTATGTGATTTTCATCACAGGTCAGACTCGGGTTAAGGAGGCTTCAATACGTCATGGAGTTTTTTCAGTTGTCTCAAATGGTGTACGACTGACTCGCGGTTTGTCTGAGGGATCCTGGAAACATATGTCAGAACGAAAGAATATAAACTCCTTGATAATTCTCGTTCCGTGAGAGAGACAAAGTTTATTCTGCAAGATTATCCTTAAATCCTCTTTTCGCTCTCCGCTGGGATAATCACAGTGTAATCAATTCTGATTATCGCAAACTGAACGATGGTCAAAACGCGACCGCTTTGAAACGGTGTTAACTCGATCCATAGTATTTATAGACTAATTACAGAAAAATAAGACGCTATCGCAGGGAAAATGCATATCGAGTGACTTTTTTTAATCCAGGATTAGGGTTAAATACTTTAACGCACGTTTATTTTTCTTTTGCGGTACACCAAGGAAATTTTTTGTTTCTTAGGAAAACAGTCACACTGCTAAGTATGTCTGCCTTTTTTGAAGTAGCGAGAAGCTTTCTGAAGTTACCAAGTAAAGTGCATCAAAAGTTTTTTTATCGCTTAGCTGGAATGGACGACGCACAAGTTTTGCGGTACAGCTGGTATCGTGAAGGCTGTTCACCAGCTGTAACTAATTTAGCGACCTGGGTTGGCGCAGTGGTGAGGAGCGCTCGCCTTCCACCAATTGAATGTGTCCCGGGTTCGATTCCCGCACTCGGTGTCATAAGTGGGCTGAATTTGTTGTTCCGAAAGGTTTTTCTCCGGGTACTCCGGTTTTCCCCTCTCCTCAAAAAACAATATTTGATTTGATTAGAGTTTATTTGATTTACAGTCTCCCCAATTAGTGGAGCACTCGTGTTCGGCTGGAACGATTTGAGACTTGAATAAAGTAACATTCTTAACAAGGAAAATTGCAAAAAATTGTACGAAAACTTTACCTCGATCTATTTTTCTCTAAATTTTTGTAAAAACAAAACGAGGAAGATGTACTTCATTTGTGAAGTGTGTTGTCTCACCGCAGACAGGGTAATCCCGGTCTCGAAGGAAGCGATTTACGCAATGCATACGATAAATATGTTAATGAATGAACATTAAAACTATTTGGAGTTCTCCCACTGGCTCTCCCTTCATTGGTGATTAGGTGATATGGGGTAAATTCCAAATTCAATAAATGATAACAAATAAGGTAAACCTTACATAGAAACTGATTTGAAGCAAAGTACGTTGATACTCGCTTTTACGAAGATTCAGGGTTTGGTGGCACTGTTGTTCCATGTATTTCTTATCTCCTCGTAAGCTGACTCACGATTATCTACATGTTCAATTCTGGCCTCGAAAATCTAACATTTACAAATAAAGACCAAGAGCAGATACGTGAAAGCTCTCGGAAGTAGCAGATCTAACAAACATGATATAGTATATTAATTAGTCATACCGAAACGTGTCTTTTTAAAAAAGTATTGTCGTGTTACTGATTTCGTCACATTTGATCATTTTTTGCTATCTGCTTGAAACCTTTAACCAACTCTTCCCCACCCAGAAGAAACCAGTTTTAAGCGTTTTGCCAAAGTCTCCGAGAAGAACTTGAACAAATTTGCATCTACCCAGCATGCCTCGCCATAACTCTTTGCCGTGACAAGGGCTAACAAAGATACTTACTCTGCGCAGTGGTGATTGTCATAAGAGTATTTTTCCTTGAATTATAATTCAAACGACACCAGCCCCTCACGCGTTTGCTTCTTTGGTCCGCGATAAAGTTTTCTTACTTTCAGCTGGTGCACTTGCCGAATATCTACAAAGTTCATGGCAATTCAGCGAGCAAAGGGATTGCAGCACACTTTGAAAAACTGTTGTCTATTCTTGTCTCGGGTCTTTTATCGAGAGAGATTGTAAATGGTCTTTCACGCCGAGGCTGAGAACCTGTACGATCGTTTCATGCGTTTTTAATGCTTGCGGTTGATCAACTTATAATCTCAGTTGGACGCTGAAATAAGTTTCCGTGCACTCAAAACTGCACTGATCCACTAAGGTCATGTTGTGCTGTCACCGAGATTTCAACTGAGGTAAGACCCACTGTTGGGGAGCCCTTAGGCT
The DNA here is from genome assembly GCA_948470475.1 of Galaxea fascicularis. Lineage (NCBI taxonomy): Eukaryota > Metazoa > Cnidaria > Anthozoa > Scleractinia > Euphylliidae > Galaxea > Galaxea fascicularis. The sequence goes on along the minus strand of OX419338.1, from coordinate 8,648,660 downwards.
AGCCTCGGGGTAGTTGGGTAGGAGAAGGAAAGAGCTGTTCTTCGACCATTTATGTCTAAGTTTGATTTTGTCCTCCATTTCGGTTTCAAATATAATGGGTTTCGTCTCGTCTGTTCTGAAATAATTCTTTTCAAGCTTTATTTTCACATTTTGGTATGTCGAAAATGTGTAGTAACCTTTCAGAATTGTATATATGACGCGCAGGAATTACGAAATCTTATGATTGTGGGAAGTGTGGTACAAGGAAGCCACAAGAATGAGGAAGACTGGTAAAACCAGAAAAATGGTTAAAGGCGTATCGGAGGATAGCGATACTATGAGAGGCGGCTGTATTCGCAGGCTAAATAACAAGAAGACCAGGCTGGTTTCATTTACACCAAAGTTGGAAACTGTGACGGAGCAATTCGGTAAGGCGGACAAGATAACCCTTTCTACAGCTTATGCAATATGATTCATGTGTAGCGATTCATCTGCAAGAGACTTTGTTAAACATTCCCATCGCCTGTCAAACTGAACGGAAAACATGTGGCTCCAACTATTTTTTTTTTCATTGTTATTGGAAAAGTAACATCTGTGAGGTCCCTCACTTTCGAGTCAACAACATCGACAACTGCGAGTTCATCTAAGAGGGCTCGGTTGTTTTCTAAGCCACTTGTTGTTCTGTAATAATATTTTGAAACCAGTTTTAAGCGTTTTGCCAAAGTCTGCGAGAAGAACTTGAACAAATTTGCATCTATTCAGCATGCATCGCCATAACTCTTTGCCATGACAAGGATACTTATTCTGTGCAGTGGTGATTGTTATAAGACTATTTTTTCCTCATAAGTTTGCTTCTTTGGTCCGCGATTTGTCCGCGATAAAGTTTTCTTACCTTCAGCTAAAGCAGTTGCCGATTATCTACAGAGATCGTGGCAATTCAACGAGCAAAGGGATCGCAGCACACTTTAGGAGACTGTTGTCCAGTCTATCTTTTATCTAGAGAGATCATAAATGGTCTTTCACGCCCAGACTGAGAACCTATGCGATCATTTAATTTGCAAGCATGCGTTTTTAATACTCTGGCTTGCGGTTGATCAACTTATAATAGAGAGACTTAGCATCGCGTTTACAGCCAACGCCAAACGATAAACGGCAGGCCGCTGCTTGTCATAAAACCAAGAAAACTCTCTTATTCTAGCTTATTTCTCTGTTTTTAGTAGTTGCTCTCTAGTTGTGACTAACAGGCAAAATATAAGGTGAAACCAAATAAATTTCGCGAGTTCTTGGTGAACGGCAAATTTCAGCCTGACGTTTGCCGTTTGCCGTAAACGCAATGCTAAATCTCTCCAATCTCAGTTTGACTCTGAAATAAGTTTCCGTGTACTCAAAACTGCATCCACTGAGGTCATGTTATACTGTCCCCGAGGTTTCAACTGAGGTAAGACCCACTGTTGGGGAGCCCTTAGGCTAGCCTCGGGGTAGTTGGGTAGGAGAAGGAAAGAGCTGTTCTTCGACCATTTATGTCTAAGTTTGATTTTGTCCTCCATTTATTCTTCAAATGTAATGGGTTTCGTCTCGTCTGTTCTGAAATAATTCTTTTTAAGTTTCATTTTCACATTTTGGCATGTCGAAAATGGGTAACCTTTCAGAATTATATAAAGGGCCCCTATACCACTTTGGAAAACTATGCATTCACGTAAAAATATTTAGACTGTTCACGCGTCACGGATAATTCCCAAAATTCGTTCACGTTCACGATAAAGGAAATATCGGCAATCACGAATCACGAATGAACAATTAAACCTAAATCACGTTTCACGAGAAAAAAATATTCCCAATCACGTTTCACGAAAAAAGTATAGGGGACCCTCTTATATATATGACGCGCAGGAATTACGAAATCTTATGATTGTGGGAAGTGTGGTACAAGGAAGCAACAAGAATGAGGAAAACTGGTAAAACCAGAAAAATGGTTAAAGGCGTATCGGAGGATAGCGATGAGAGGCGGCTGTATTCGCAGGCTAAGTAACAAGAAGACCAGGCTGGTTTCATTTACACCAAAGTTGGAAACTGTGACGGAGCAATTCGGTAAGGCGGACAAGATAACCCTTTCTACAGCTTATGCAATATGATTCATGTGTAGCGATTCATCTGCAAGAGACTTTGTTAAACATTCCCATCGCCTGTCAAACTGAACGGAAAACATGTGGCTCCAACTATTTTTTTTCATTGTTATTGGAAAAGTAACATCTGTGAGGTCCCTCACTTTCGAGTCAATAACATCGCCAACTGCGAGTTCATCTAAGAGGGCTCAGTTGTTTTCTGAGTCACTTGTTGCGTTGTAATAATATTTTTAAAGCGGACTAAATAGTAAGAGTGTGTTGAAAAGGATTTTTTGCGCAAATAAGTCGACTCCGTCAACAATTTGGCACTCTATTTTCCACGCGACCAACCATTACGCCATCGATTAGCACTCCAAATGCCTGGGACATCAAACAAACCATCGTTTAATTACTTCACTCATACGACTTGCCGACAAACCATACCGCCGCAGGCAACTTACAAACAACCTTGATATGATTGATCTGCGAAGAGAGAGAACAGCAACACGTTTCGAAAATTTATAAGCTTCTTTGCCTCTCTTGAAATCGTTGTTAAGTCAGCAGCAGATTTAAAGGTTTTGATTTTGAAGTTGGGGACTTTCTTGTAGAAAACAGTCTTTCCCAGAAGTCATCTGGAAAAGCATTTACGGGAAACAATCCAGCACATAGCTCAGACTTGCAGGTAATCAAAGAGAAAAATTACTCACATTGCAGTTTAATGATTTCACTTCTGCTTACGGCAATAATCGTCTGGAAAAATATAACTCTATACTTACAGGAAAAGACATGATTCCAAAACAACATCAGTGGGATTTTGGGAGAGTTGTTTTAGCGGGGTAACAGCTTGTTCAGTAGTGTTGTTTTCAAATTATCGCTTTGCCAGCTGCCTGGATCACCGTCCTAACCGGGGATTCGTCATCGCTCATGGAAGTTTCTAGCCCTGTTGTTTTTGTCTGGCTAATTACACTAAACACCGGAAATTTCAACCTGGAAAAAAGCCCGCTGATTGGAGAATCACCAGGCGATAACACGCTCGTACTCTTACGCTCCCCCGGGTGAGTACAGCGGTACTTTGATGACGGCCTTTGTTGTTCGTCATAGGAGTGTTGGCTGGTATTTCCGAAACGAGTGATGACTGTGGTATAAAATAAATCTAATTATCACGGTTAATTGATATAATCAGAAGATAGCCTGCATCATAAATTGGACACATATTGTAAAGTCGTTGCCACTTTGGACCCGACTCGGTGCGAAGTGTTCGACTTCTCAGTCGTTTGCCATGAATCAGACTGGAATTCTCGCAAATGGAAACCTCTCTTCTCGCGCTAACGCTTTCTCAGTCGAATCCCTGATTTCCTCTGAGCAAACAACCCAGCCGACTGAGACAAGAACGGCTACAGACCGAACAACGCCGGACAGTCCCTGTCAAGGTTAGTGCAATACACAATCGGGAGGTCGCGGTAGACACGCACGTTCTTTCCTAGCGTACTTATGCGTTTGCTTTTTTTCCACCATCAGATCTCGCCACTGAAGCCTTAGGTTCAATGCAAGCCATGCAAAGCCGAGTTGAATCTACAGAGACTTTAGAAGGCGAGGAAATCACTGTGGAGCTGCAAATGAGAGATTTGTGGCACCGTTTCTTTGAGCTGGGAACTGAGATGATAATTACGAAGGCCGGCAGGTAAGAATTAACAACTTTTTAAATCTCGAGATCAAAGCTGGACTTAAAAAGAGATTGGCTTCAGGCTGGTACCGCAGGCCGCCGCATTTAAAGTAGTAATTGTAGTAATTTTCTTGAGGTTCGTCGACCGTAGTAAAGTACGTTATCTCAGTAATAGCAAATAACTTACCTTTCTCCTTTTCGACAATTCGTGCGCTTTTGTATACCAGACGAAGCGAACACGTTACGCCGATGACTGAGGAAAAAGACTGAATACAGTTTGTTGATGCTTGCCTTGCGACAGTACGGAAATAGTAGGGATTTCTCAAGCACAAACAACTGATAAGTGCTATTTTTAAAGGCTTTTCCGTTTTTCACACTTTCGTTTCTGGCGTGCGTTTCTCGAAACCCCCGGAACTTTTCGGGCGCATTTCGGGTGCTATAATTTCCTTCGTATCTTAAAAACGACGACGTTTCCAGGCATGAAATTTTGCAACAAATTTTCCTTTTCGTATCTTGAAATCATAGTAAAGGACCAACTTTTTAGAATAAATGGATCACAACTTTTGAAATGGCTTTTCGGGCCCGAAAAGTTTACGGGACTTTCGAGAAACGGGCCCCTTCACTGCGCCGTCGAGGTGATAACACTGCGAGAGTAACAAGTTCGCTTTGGGGCCTGAGGCGATGGAGGCCCTTAGTCCCGTTGCCTTTCTTTCAACCTGGCACAAGACAGTCTAAGCACAAAACAAACGCAAAAAATTCGTAAAAGTTCAAATTGAGAAACATTTCACCACAAACTGTATTTAATAACAGGAAATTGCTGCTGAATAGCTTTCATTGGGTCAGTCAGTGCACTCAACCACTCAAATTAAAACTGGTTCCACCCAGAAACAGCAGCCAGTCTCGCTAGGTGAAAAAAAAGTGCACTGAGTGGACTTTGATTTGGTTCTTTTCAACCGTCCGCCCAGAAAAAGAAACGATCAAAGACAAATGAAAACATTGCGAAATCATTTGAGCATTTGCGGGTCAATTGCCTCAGCCGGAGCCAACTAAAAAATGGTGAATGACACTATAGCTAGTTTATATTACGAAGATGTCGTAGTGATGTTTCTCGTTTATTTCTATTCAGGTAAAGCCTCTCCTAAGGTGGAACTAAAAGCGCAAAATTTGTTAGATCAGAACGGCTTCTTGAATATTGCACAATTTTTTAACATTGCCTTTACTCGTTCGTAAATCGATTGTCCAGCCCTCTGTCAGAGTTTTGGACGATGTGTTCATCAAATCAGTTGCAAATGTCACTGTTCCGATCAGACGCGTCTCGTAGTTTCCCGCTGCAAAATTTTTGATGAAAAGTACTTATCGCATCGAGACCCGCCATCGAACAGAAAAATCGCCTCCTAATTGTCTTGAATGCCACGAACAAATTAATCAACGCTTCTATTTTTGAGCTCCTTAATTTGTCAGTTCAAACGATTAAATGAAATGATCTTCACTCCGATTGGGGTACGTCGCACGTCAGGAAATCTGTCCCATTTCAAAATGTGTAAAGATAACCCACTGTTGTTAACCGTATAACTCAAATACTTCACGTTTTATAGACATTTTTTCACGTCTAAAGATTTTGAATGTTGGTTTCCAGCTCCGTTCTGATGGATAAAGAAAAGAGCGAAAGCAGTGTGCTAGTAAAAAAATATATAGACAACTTGGATCAATTAATTATGGCGATTCATGGGAAAGGTTATCCGGATGTAATAACCAGAGAAAACAACAATCTGGTGGACAGACTGAAACGAATTTTTGTGCACCGCGGAATCTTGCAACGTAACAGAACACTTGAGCTCAGTGATCTCAGTTGACGTCCAACTAGTACAATGATGAGACAAAAACTTGTGGCATTTGTGCGTGTACTGTGAGTACGGAAGATCGAATAAATTGCTGGGCAGTTCGAGTTTCCACTCAGCAGGCACCTCCCTTGGGCGAAGCGTGTATAGTCTGCTAGATACACTAACAGATCCTTGGAAATAATCGTGAAACAATTTCCCCTTGCAACCCTTTCCGTATCGATGTTGTTTCAGCCATACCACAGCCTTAGGTTGGGCAACAGGGGGTCGGAACGGAGTATGTGTATGGCATGGTAGCTGTACTGCCCTTGAGAAAAACCAGGGACTGCTTAATTAAGGTCAACTCAGTCGCCGGGTCTCAGTATACTTTTTCCTCTGGTATTTATATAATTCTAGCTTGATGAACTTCAGGTGGGAATGTTTAAAATTTCGTATATTTGAACTGCGGGTGAAAGATGTCCAGTAAAGACAGGGGAGCTGCGAAGTTATCAGAAGCCTAAAAGAAACAAGATTTATACACCTTGTAGGGGACTTGTCACCTGCCTTTGTTGGTAAATTGATTAAACAAAAAAAAATAAATTAAATAATGACAATTAAGTGGTACTGTCGAAGAAATCCACAACTGAAAAGTTTTACAAGATCAAACACACAACTCTGTCTAGTTTTAAACAAGACAATTTTCGTGAGTTTTTACCGACTGTCATCTTCACCTGCTAATTCACGTACAGAAATTGACAAAATAGTTCGACCACGCGTTAGTCTGGTCCGCCATCGATGCAAGGCTTCCTCTAGATTTTCAATTGAAGTTCCGCAGTAAAATCAATAACACCTCTCCATTAAGCCCATGGCCTCTACTGGGATACGATGCACTCATAGCAGGTAGTGCCGTACTATCGTGCCTTTGTTTACGTTTTACTCAGTGTTTAGGGAGTTTTGTTTAACTTCCAAAGACTGTCTGTATTAGGAGAAGAACCTGCGATAAGTAAAGAGGCTATTTCACGTGTATTATTTGCCAGTATGACCATCATGACCCTCCCAGCCTTGCCCTTATTTTGCTGTAGCAATCCGGCGAAAAAAAAAAACAACAACAACAATTCCCAAGCTCGAGGAGAAACAGCCTTCAGGTGCAAGCTGTATTTTTATTTATTTATTTATTTGCCTCTTCCGTTTTAGGCGCATGTTCCCTGCTATTCGTGTCAAGGTATCAGGATTGGATCCAAAAAGCTGTTACATGCTTATGATGGATGTAGTGCCTCTGGACAACAAGCGATATAGGTAGGCACTTGCCCCTGTATTTGTTCATAAAACCAAGTCCCAATTAATATAAATTCAGTTTTAATGTTCAGTGGGAAAACACTGAAATCTCCCCTTTGAGATAGCCTATTGCCTGGAAAGCGCATTATATTGCTACTTTGGTTCTAAAGTTACAGACAACGAGATCAGAATCGTTTGGTGTTAGGTTTGGTTTTCATACACTCAGTGAAGATCAGTGAAATTCCCTGAAGGACAAATTTGCTGGACTCTCAAATGAGTATATCTCGTATATCTCGTATATCTCGCGAGTACAATTTTGAACCACAGTAGCCAAACAAATGTGGAGGTAAGAAAGTATGGTATGACTATTTTTTCATTCAGAAGTTCTCTCTTCTTTTCATCAGGTACGCCTATCATAGTTCCAAGTGGGTAGTGGCGGGAAATGCCGACGCACCAATGCCAGGGCGCGTGTACATTCATCCTGATTCTCCCACGCTTGGCGAGGATTGGATGAGACAAGTGGTGTCATTCGATAAAGTTAAACTGACCAATAACGAGCTTGATCAACAAGGACACGTGAGTGCTTTCAATGATTTCCCTTACATTTGTGGCCGCTAGAAGGAAACCAGCCCTAAATAACCAAGCTAGCCGACTTTGTGTATGCAAAAGGTAATTTAGGGTTGTATAACGATTGCAATTCTTCTTAATGCGTTGGTATGTAGTGCGCTCGAGTCACTGCAACAAACGACCAAATGCTTTTGTTTGAAGCTGTTTATGGAGACAGGGTTATACGCAACCCACTACAATGGGCTATCTCTTTAAAAGTTAAACGATTTATCAGTTTAAAATCAGTTTATTTTGTGCGCTATTTAACAACAAACGAAGGGAGCAATTTCGTAGAGCACTAAATTTAAGTAAATTCACTGTAAATTAGGTGCTCTGGCGCCTACTGAACTTTAGTAAAGATATGGGATCGTATAGCGCTCGTCCACACAGTTGCGCAAGTAGATAAATAACCATTGTTAAAACTCAGCAAGGATATTCGGCCTACAATTGCGGAAATAGACAAGCTGATATCTCCATTAGTTGTTTGTACAAAATTTGCAATTATTGTGATTAATGGTAAAACAGTAACACCAATAATATACTTTTAACTTGACCATGATGAAATAAATGTATCTATCTTTAATTCGTATTTTTAGATTATCTTGCACTCTATGCATAAATATCAGCCGAGAATTCACATCATAAAGAAAAAAGACCCCTCAGATGTCACTTTGGACATGGAAAGATCATCTGCTTTGAAAAGAACCTTCGTGTTCCCTGACACTGTTTTTACGACAGTAACCGCTTACCAAAACCAACAGGTATTGAGACATTATGGAATTAATAGACCACCTTAGCGTTAGCGTCATGTTGGCCATGACACTTGAATTTTGGTCTTGCGTTGAATTTTAATCGTATATAAAGGATATATATCTAGATTTGCCTGCTATTTGTAGTATACATATAGTTTTAGAGAAACAGCTATGTCGTTCTAAACCAGTCATACAATACGTGTCACCACTTAGGTTATCTGGAGCGAAATTTTAGAGACGGCGCAGAGAACTGGACACAATGTGATGCAAATACAGAGTGATGCTCGTGTGAAAGTCGTATTGATTGTATAGCGATGTGTACCTCTTACTAATCGAGTTCGAGGTCCGTACTGTAAGTTACGGACCGAGTTTTTTCCCGTTCGCTTATGGCCCAAGCGCGAAATTCGAAGCGCGCGGGCCATAAATCAACGGGAAGAAACGAGTATCTGTAACTTACAGTACGGACCGAGAAAACGAGGTTAGTAAGATATTAATTATATCTCTGAGGTTAATCGGGTGCGTGGGAAAATAATTTTTCAATTTTAGCAGGCCGTACAGGAGAATACCGCCCGCAAAATTGACCAATCATAGCGCGCGTACTAACTGAGAAATCTTGATGAAGAGAACAAGACTTTTAAATTTGAAAGACATGTTTCGGCAACTCCTGTGCCATCGTCAGTTTACAAATTTAAAAGTCTTGTTCTCTTCATCAAGATTGTTACAAAATTGCTGCTTTTACGTCCTTTTGATAACTGAGAAATATAATAATTCTCGTTACGTCACCAATTGTTATTCATGTGCCAACCAGAGGTTTATAGGCTGTTGAAACAATACATGCTATTGTTCGGTGGCTGGTAAATTTGAAGATCAAAAGAAATTTGACGTCAATGTTTGTAAACAAGAAACATCGCTATTGCATTGTGAGACTCAAAACTGGATAGGACTCAGTCATTCTTCCGGGAATTCAGCCACACAATACATTCACGAAAATTTGATCACAAAACGATGAAAGATTTTTAATCTTTGTTTTTCCACTTTATTTATATTTCTTGAGTAGGAAGCCACTGCACAAACATATTTTCCATTTGCCTCTTTCCACCCAGCTGCCGGAGATGAGTACGCGAATGCAGTTTACTCGTCTCGCTGTATTCCCCTTTTCCCGCTAAATGACTTTTCCGTATTGTCATCAATTGCTTTAAAGACAGCTCATTAAAAACTTAAAAAATGTGGTGAAAGCATTAAAACAACAATTTAAAGCTCGCTGGACGGACTGTTTTCCTTTGTGCAGGCGCTAACAGGATGTTTTTATAATTGAATCTCAGTAAACATCCCGACCGGAATCGTTAAAATTCCCGATGGCCCATCATCGGATAGTTTAATCGCTGATGACCTGTCTCGTTGCTCCGCTGATGAAAACGGGTCTCTTTGAAGTCGGAAACATTTCACATCATCTCTTCTAATGGTCTCAATTAAAACTCATTTGTCTATTCTAGTGGCAATGGAAGTGTTGTAAAAGGTCACGTCGTTCTGTGAACAAACGAAATTTCAAAACGCAAAAGAACCTCGCAAATTTGAGCAAACATCGCCTTATGATAATGATAAAATAATAAACAATAAAGCTTTATGTGGATGATATATATGAAATAAATCATATATGAACTGCGGATGTGAAATCAAATAAAGACTGATCCCCGCAGTTGTGAACGCAATTTAGGCAATTGTGTAAAGAAGCCTGAAGTCCTGAATTTTTTCAGGCTACTTTACGCAATTGCCTAAAATGCGTTCACAACTGCAAGGATTAGTCTTTATTTGAATAAAGCCCTTTAGCCAAGTGGTATAGCATAGGAAACTAGTTACCCAGAAGACATAAATTTGGCTCTCTGTTCAGGAGATATGTTGTTTTTTTTAATCGGGCATGCCTGAGTCACTCTTTCTCAGACGCCATTTTACTATTGCCACGAATTCCGCATTTTTGGAATCCCTATTTCTTTTTCTCTGACTTTTTAAAATTAGCAACACATTTAATTTAACATGCAGTCCTTCACAAGGTGTAATGTGGTCACCTGGATGTTTTTATAGATGCAAGAATTCCGTTCTATTTACGCCCTGCAAAATTACTTAGTTTTTTTTCGGTATTCTTAAGCGGTCTTAATTATGAAACGGCAATTGAAGTCAAAGCTGATGTTTTTTGTTTCAGATAACCCGGTTGAAAATCGATAGTAACCCCTTTGCCAAAGGCTTCAGAGATTCTGGTAGAGTAAGGTCAGTATAAACAACTGTGCAGTAGTCAGTAGACCAACTCAAAACAATAAACATGGCTTCGAGGCTCCGGGGAATAAAATAAGGATTTGTATGAGTATTTTTCCCCAGGACCTCGAGGTTATGCCTTTTGCGAAAGAATGAATTTTTACACATCGAAATTGGACTATTATAATTAATGCAAGATTTCGCCGGAATCTGTATGTAACCCATTATACTGCAAATTAATATCCTTTTTCCTTGGTAAATAGATAGTTAGTTACCCAAGCTGGATTGGTTAGTAACGGATATTTATGAGCCATTTCGGGGTTGCGCAGGGAACTGGGGCGAGTTTCAAATTTCAAGAAATCCATAAATTGACACCATCACATGAAATATATCTTTAAGATTGGTCATTTCACCAAGTTTGATTCTTTTAGTTTGAACAGAGACCAAGTTATGGACCTTGAAACATGGTTCAAAATCCATACAAATGTCTCTAATTTTGTATTTTTTTACGATTTCTGTGATATTCTTATAAAATTGGCAAACATATTGATTTTCACTTCATTTATTTCTAAATAGTAGGTTGATGAAGGGATTTTTCAGTTGTCAGAAAACTGAATAATATTTTTAAGAGTTTATATGGTTTTGGGGGACGCAGCCTCAAAATTAGAGACGTTTGTATGGATTTGAACGATGTTTTCAAGTCCATAACTTGGTCTCTGTTCAACCTAAAAGGACCATGGTCAAACGATCAAACTCAATGGTATCTTTCATGTGATGGTGTCAATTTATCGATGACTTAAAATTTGAAACTCGCCTCAGTTCCCTGCGAAACTTCGAAATGGCTAATTGAGTCACCAAGCGGCGAGGAATATTGTTACTACCGCCATTCACCATTAATGGAAACATAAATTTTAGTGAGCACCAAAAAAGAGGATAACCGGCTCTAGCTAGTCCGAAAATGATGAAAAAGAAAAAAAAAAAACTGCGCGCGAAATACATGATAATGCTGCTTGTAAAAAGCAAATAATTTGAATAATGTACAGAAAATGTGCAAAAAACACTCTCCATTGGCTTGGCGTGCAGCAATTTACGTTCCACGAAAAAATAATCCTCATTTGGTGTAAAAATATCCCCGGAAATGTTATATGTTCCAAGAAATGAAAGTAGTGCAACCGTGCCTGTAATAGGTTTTGTTCAGGGGCAGGTATCCTTCGATATTTGTAAAGCAAATTGCAGGTACAAATTGTGTTTATTTTCCTTTATATATTTGCGTTGGAAACGTCCTTAGCATCTGGACAGAAGATGAAGGTAGCTTCGATGCTGATGTTCTAGTGTTAGTCTACCGCTCTCCAGCGTTATGTCTAGGTACCTGCATCTTTCAACAACTGGACACTCCCTTATCGCCAAGTTGTCGAGCGGCCGAGGGTTACCCTTTGAAAACTGAGATTTATCCCTCAGAGAATATCATCTGATAATTCCACTCATTTAAGCTGGGGGTATCGAATCACGTGGTGTCCTTTTGACCATTCAAAGTAAAGAAAAAATATCGTGACGGATTACCACTTCCTGTATTTTAAGAAGTCTAAAATGAAAGTCGTCACATATTATGAAACCTCTTTGAAACAGTTATTAAAAGAAGGCTTAAAATATACTGGCCGGACCGGAAGCGGTTTATATGTGGTACATAATACCCGGCTCCAATCATGGACAAAAGTAGTTGAGACACTCCCCGAAAAAATACCTTTTTCGTCAAACGCGTGAGTTTTCCAGTCTCCAATTCTCACATTTCGACCCCCACCCCCCTTTTCAATATTTTGTAATCACGTGACAGTTTCCACGGAGCGTATTTCAACATTGAAAACGGGGTGAAGGGGAAGGGGGGTTGAATATCGGCAAAAAAGACTTGTTTCAAAAAACGGATGGACGCTGATAGAAAGCGTTTGTTTTGCTCAAATGTGTCAACACTTTTATCCATGATAGTGGCTAACTCCCCCACTGAAAAAAGCTAGAAGCAGATCCAAACTGGCATGCGCTGTAAATTCTGTCTAGTTCCATTGGTATGATTAGAAATCGCCCTGAGTATTATCCAAATCGTGGTACTTTTATTCTCTCAAAATTGGTGTATTGGTGTGACGTTTTAGCTTAGCTTCTTTATGATGCCTGTATTGCTTTGTAAATTATCTCAGAATAGCACCTTCGGGAGAGGTAATAAAGTTATTATATTATTGTATTGCATGTACAACTATGACGGAGTTGTAGACATCAATCCCATTATGACACCGTTTTAAGAAAAGTTAATCTTTCTATTATTAGAGATCCCATGGAGGAGATTATGCAAGTCTATTCTTCAGCTTATTACAGACCCACTGGAACTTTACTATACTCAAATTTCGGAAGAGATGAACAGCTAAGTCCTGGTGAGTAGCGTTTTATTTATATCTCATGCGTGGAGTGGGATTTCAGGCCCAAAAATTAAAACGATGATAAGCTTATCAACTCTATAGTACAAATAACGAGTCACAAACGCATTCCTGTGGGCGCGCGAGTTTTAGAGTGTGTGCCCATTATGGTGGGTTTCAAGAAAATAGACAGTTGCAATGATTCGTTCTTCTCGTAGCTTAAAGCACGCTTCCGTTATGTCTCTTCTAAATTATGTTTTAAAAGACTCTTTGAAACTTGTACAGAGAGCTCAGAGTACTTATTTGAGAAATGTCGGAATACGTACGTATACATATCGTAGCTGTATATGCGCATATATCTTATGTTTGACGACAGAATGAATGACAGACTGCGCTGATAGCAGCAACATTATTTTTCATTATCGCAGACCAAGCGTCTTCTTCCCAGCGTATGCCAGTACCTTCCCCTTATCAAAGCGTTCCCGTCAGCCCTACAATGCCGCCTCAAACGCCAACATGTCCCTCAAATGCTGCTTTCACCGCCTTCAACGGACGTGCGTGTTTATCGTCCATTCCGCACGGTTCTGTGGTACCCAGTCAGTATCACATGGCCCCTTACTGTGGAGCTGCGGATACATACGGGACTTTTAGCCACGTGTTCCATTCAGCAATGTCCCCATTTTCACCATGCACGGGAAATGGGATTGTCAGCCAATCAGATTCCGTCGTTCCCATAAGCCCGATCGCTCGTCATCAGGCGAATGGATTTCAAGGGAATAACTACGCTCTTGCGCATGCGTTCACTGCCCATACTGGATGAACGACAAAAGTTTACTATTGTTTAGCAGGTCGTAACTCTTAGCTCGGTTCTGTTATTAAATAATGTTAGCATTAAGGTTTTATCTTTGGTATATGATTATTTTTTTATGAGTGTAAATATTGTGAATGAAATTTCAGTCTGTACAGTGCATATGACAGACACGTGTGAGTCTGGAAAGAATTAATTTGAATTCATTTCTAACACTTATTTTAAATCTGTAAATATATGGCCGAGAAGAAAATGCCGTCATGCAAACAAAATAAAATTCTGTTTGTTTGTAGTTTTGTTTTGTCCTTTTTTTTTCTAGCAATAAGCTAAGGCTGAAATTAAATTAGCATATTATTCTGTAAACTAACAATTCCTTTTGGCTAAATAACGAATGAACGTGTTGGTATTTCATCCAATCAAGAGGCTCTGAAAGTCTTCATTCCTATCGCAGGGTTGACTTAGCGATTTTGATTACTTGTTCAGTAAAACAGTTCTCCAACCAGTCTTCTTCGCAGCCATCGTTTGGGGGGAGGGAGCGTTGTGTGACGAGCCCAAACGACGGCAGCGAAGGAGACTATTCTCTAACATGGGGGAAAAAATACAAATAATTTGAGTCTGATAGTTTCGAAGTTCATTTCTCGAACATTGGCCGGGACAGACGAACACTCTGGAAACATTTATCCTGTTTATCATGTTTGATTTTCCTTGATTGTTTGAATATGGCTAATCGTGACAACACATCTCACAATTAAATCTTTTTATCCAAACGTTAAGTGCCTCGAGCCATCACCATTCTAGTCGGTTTCTAACAGGTTTTAAAATAACCAGTTTCTAGCTTCTCGTGTTGCTATTGACGCTCATCTCGCCACGTTGCCGCGTTTCCGGCTCTAGGTACAGGTGCAAGCCTGGGAGACGAAAATGCGAAGAATCGCTGACCAGTATGCTTTCTAGGCCACAAAAAACTTTCAATTGATGGTACATCTTCCTCACTTGCTCCCTGAAATCGCTATTCAAGAAAATATGACACAGCGGATTTATCAGGGAATACGTGATCATCATACAGACCACTAACATCCCTTCCGGAGTAATTGAAGCTGCAGGGTGTACAGTTCCGGTGGTCGTTTCGAAGGAGTTCAGGTAAAATGGGAACAGGCAGCCCAAGAAGCACAAAACCTCTATGACAAGAATGCGAGCAGCCCTTAAGTTCCTGCGATGCCGGTTGTGAGAGCTCTGGGAAATGTCGGCTGGATTAATAACCGCATCTCTTCGCAGTTTAATTATGATCTTTATGTATGCTATTGTAAAAGCTGCCCCAGGAAGCCACTGGAAAGCTACGAGGAGTACTAGAAGGGAAGTTGTCAGAAGTGTCTTCTCCGAGAAAGGGCCACAATGGACGTTGCCATCTGGCTCCTCGACAAGTTTTAGTGCCATTGCAAACCAGAGGCTGCTGAAGAACCCCAAAAACCAAGAAGCGAATACCAGGTATCTTCCATGTCGAATTGTCATCTGAAACACAACAAAAGTACGTATGCCTCAACTACATTCAGATTAACGTGCAACTTTGTCTCTCTGAAGTATGAAGACCTAAAAAATTACATGCACAAGACAAAAAATTAAAAAGAAGGAGTGTTCTTTATTTGACGAAATTCAGTCTTGCACAGGTATGATGATTGTATTGTTGTAGAGACACTCTAAACCTCACTATTTTTGGGGGTGAAATCCCGTTTGAAGTTTGACTCTTGTGTCTCTGAGATTGAGTCGGTGTGAGCACAAACCCACTCACCTGTAAAAATGAGTCAGTTTGTTGTCAATTAGTACTGTACCTTTTCGTGGCTTGAAAAGTCACATTTGTTTATATAATTGCAAATCGGAAATGTTAAGAAGATCGAGACGACGACTTTCTAACCAGGAAAACAGGTTGAGAAAATCTGAATAACGACTTACAATTTCATCTAAAGGAAACTGGGGCAGAAAAACAAATACTCTGCCATGGTCCTTTTGAGGACCGTAAGAGGCTACTGGAGAAAGGAGAAAACTGTACGTTTATTATTATTATTATTATTATTATTATTATTATTATTATTATTCTCTTCGGCTGAATTAGCCTGCCGCCCATTTCTTACCTGTTTTTTCAGCGGGTGCACCACAGCCTGGTGTCTTTCCATGCTCATAAACATCAGAGTTAGGATAGATACTGTTAAGCTGTGCTGTACAATCATAAAGACAGCTTTGCAACCTGCTAGACCTAGCTTCTGAGGCCACTCGTTGTGCGAAGAATAAATCAGATAAACCGGTATAAAAAAGAAAATTCGGATTAAGTCCGCGATTGCCAGGTTCAGATTGAACAAGTTGGTAACATTAGTGATTCTTCCTTTCCGTAAAACTACAGCAAACAGAAGAAAATTTCCCACGGTTCCGAAGGCAAACACAACAGAAAGCCATACTACTCTAATAATGTGATCAACTGTTGTGGTGCGGTTGAGTTCTTGAGCGTATTCACTGCTGTTTGTCATATTAGTGTAGTTTAGGCTGGAGCCCATTTTCAGCAGCAAACGCCGAGGCGTTTGAACAGCAAATCGCTTTGTGTGTATTGTTAAATGAAAAATAAAAAATTCTCACAGCTCCACGTCTTGAGGTCCAACCGTAATTTCAGAGGCTCCCGATGTAGCCTTCTTCATCAATAGTTGTTCGATAATTCTCGCTGTGGTGGTGGTGGCTCTCGCTTCAGTCGCTTGGCGTTATGCGGAGCTAAATTAAAATATATTTACTCACACGGTCTTGCTTTTGGTTACGATTCTCAAATCACACTGTGATATGATTGATGGAGTAAAATGGATCCGATATTTGCAATCAGTAACACTACTCGGTCGTCTCACAAATTTCGCCGTCAAATATCCATGAAATGATTCCATGAATGTTTGTTCTTTTCCAAGGAAATGTTGCACCTTTCGCACTTGCTTGACCGACGATAATTCGAGATTTGAACGACACTCTTGCACCCTCGTCTTCCGTGAATTGAATGTTTGGTTAGGATGAAATCCGATAAGAAATCTTGAACCAAAAACAACTGAATTTGAATAGACTCTCCTAATTCCCGCCTATAGCGTTTTTATCACCCTTGAATCCAGCCAACAGACTGGATGTGCTTCCTGACACGATCTATTAGCACGAACCGAACGTCAATTATTACTACTTGCAACAGCTGTCAAAAGGCGACGCCTTTATGCATGTTGTCCTAAACATGATCAAAGTTTGCTTTTTATGTCCTGTATTTACGGTTAATAATTAAACTAAAGTGAAGAGTGCAAGGTTCGTGCTTTGTAAGCAACGTATGCTAGTAATATCATTTTCTTAGCAAGTAATATAATTTCCTCAGCTGCGTGAGTTCTATTTTGTTTAAATTTTTTTGTAAGTCATTTTCGGTTCCACTTACGAACGAAAAATAAAATGCGTGATTGGAACATGATAAGAATATCAATTAATAAAGACTTAACAGCTATCACTCAATATTAAAAAAATAATGGCAGTATTTTATCTTCTGACAGAAAATGCTGTAAGGAAAGAAATTAAAACTAATTGCATATTTTTCGGTCGAGCTCGTCAAAATTTCACAGTACAAAAATCATTAGTAGCCATAATATGAGTGTTTTTCTTCAAGTGGTTCTAAGCGAATGAAATGGTATCGAAAAAGTATATAATTATACTGAAACACCTTCCCGGTGTCTTGACGATGACATTTTACATAATAATTATAAAAGCGCAATCTCAGATTGGTTGGAAGTCGGTACAAAAACTTTGTTGCTGTAACCTTGTACATATCAGAAGCATAATCCTTTAAGATAGATCATGCAAAAACTATGTTTTTTTGCAACATTGTTTTTCAAATTTATAGTGTTTTCAATCCGGACTGTCATTTTTTCCAAGTACTTTGATTGACTCAGTACTAAATAAAAGTTTGCCTTTCGTGTATTTGTGTGAAGAGTCTGTTATGTCGTTTTCGCAAAACAACGCAGGTGTCTTTTTTTTTATTTTTATGGAAATTTCTCGCTTTAGCGTCACGTGTTCATCACAGCGGCCTCCAAGCTGCACTTGGAGTTTATTTATATTTTTTTCTAATTAAATACTGTATGATAGATACCTGGTTGAGGACAATATCGACCCTCCGTAACCGGATGATGTCGACCCAAGTCTTTGTGAACACACTCTGTTTTTTTGTTGTAAGAAACTTTTTGTATAAGAACGTCGAAGATTAATCCAAATTTTAAGAGCATGCAAGCTTAGAATATAACCCAGGCTGAGTCATTAAGAACATCTTTATTTTGCCCATTTAATTTTTTTATTCGTGTAGTATACTATGTACACATGAACTTTTCTGCGTTTTCACTGCAAAGTCTGGTGACTTCATGTCCCATTTTGAACCACTATGTTCAATTCTTTTTGTAAAGCTAAATTGAGGGTCTTAATGAGGAAGTGACTTATACGGTTAACGGTTAAAAATTTGGCCATTTTACGGCTAATATCCCTTATCTTAAAGAGTTAATGTTAATAATCCTTGGTTTCTTTCTTCAAACGCCGTATTTCAAGTATTAGGACCATCTCTCAGAATTAATTAATTCCTTGGAAAGGATGTACTATCCACAATTGATAGCCATGCATAAGATATTAACAATAAAAATATGGGGTCATCGCTTGTTTTCGCTCTGCATACCCGTCAGTATTCTAGGTGTTTCTTGTATAGTTGTGCAAGAACTGTTCGAAACTTGATCAACCGGTAAAAACATGCTATTACTGAGCAAAATCTATGAATATTGCTGACACCTAGAGCTTTTTCGTCTTTCTGGGCTATAATCTTTCAGTAAAGTGATTTCAAATCGCCCGATATCAGTGTTGCAAATAATTTAAGGAAATTGAACCGCTCTCACATAATCTCATACCCCACGCCCCCCCAGGTCCACGTATTTTACACAACTTTCATTTCCCAACTTTTTTCTTTTTAAAATGTGTTTTTTGTGCACCTATTACACGAAGTAAATAACACCATACTCGTTTCTCTGCAACACGACGACAAAGGGAAAATGTCGGCTTCAAATGATCATTTTCGGCGAAAGGACTGGGGCGAGTTCTGAAATGGTCGACCACATGCTCGAGTCTTGCGCTTTTTTCTGCTATTTTCGCATATTTATTCTTGGTAACAAGTCATCTAAGGTGAAGCAAATTACAAGAGTGACCAAAGAAGTCCGCGTGTCGACTGACTTGTAAAACACGTGAATATGTGCTCTGACACCAACACAAACGCCATGGTTTAAGCCGGGGGTTCATCCATGAAAGTCAACCGTCTGCCTTGCGATAGGGGAAGGGTGCTACTTCAGATTTACTGGACCGTAAATGAAGGCGTCCTACGAAAGAGCTGCCTTTTGAACTCTTGCATTATGCGAAAGGGTGAAGAAATTTCAATTACTAGTGTCTTAAAGGATCGCTAAGTGGCGGTAGAGGGAACGACTTCAGACCTAAAAATCCGATTTTAACAGGGGGGCAGCAAAATTAAACAGGAATTTCTGGTCGGAAGCCTGGAAGTAGGGGGTGGGGTGGGAGGTAGAGGGCGTGCGCCTCAGAATTTTGGTGGAGGCGAAAATTCCGGTTTTGCAAATTCTGACCCTACTGGAGACAAAAACACAGCATTTTCTGTTCACATGCATTGTTGCCACACTTGCTTTGTTGACTTAGCACCCATGCCGAAGTCAATGGATTTGAACACCATGAAAGAACTGGTAGAATTTAGTCCCCCATTTCCTCTTTTCATTTCGCGGTCGCAAGACAAAGACCTTCAATCTTTACTATAGAGCTTAATATGTATAACTAGTTCAGAACGAAAAGGGGCTTAAATACTTTTATCTTTGGGGCAGTGCATTTAAGTGCATTTATGTAATCCTTTAAGTGCATTGCTTTCATAGCGGGTATGGGATGTTGTCTGGCCTTGGCATCGGAAAGCGATAAGTCTTTTTTACTCACACTTGTTAGGGTTATCATTTTGACAAAGGAACAGGGTGAGCCAGACGGACATCACAACCCCCTTTTCAAGTTTGCTGCTCCGTGTAATACGCAGATTTTTAGTACGTAGACGCTCACTTCACAGACACTTTAGCAACCCCTGAAAACACTAGAAAATTAAATTTCTTCACTCTTTCGCATATTTACGAGAGTTCAAAAGGCAGCCCTTTCGTGGGGCTCCTCCCTGTGTGGCCCAGTAAATTTGGAGTAACACCCTACCCCGAGTAATGCAAGGCAGGCAGTCGCCTCACCTTCCATGGATGACCCCCCCCCCCCTCTTCGGCTAAAAGCATATATTAACGTGTTTTACAAGTCATTAGTTGCAGGTATCGTCAATCATTTTCTCGGCGTGAGTTGGTCCCAATAAATAATAGGTTAAACCCATTTTGATGATCAATTGTTTTGTCAGTGACAGAGAGAACTACAACAGCTCAAGACATTCTTCTTATCCATTGTGATCAATTGACGCTTTGAATCACTAGCCATCTCAAGATCTCCAAAATAAGTTACTTTCTATAATAATTTTAAACGGCCCGTAAAAGTCTTCGACACGCAGGGTCAGTCTTGACTACGAGCATCTCTGATAGTCTTTTCAATGGCCATATTAAGAACGCTATTCATGCGTTCGCCGGCGGTGACGTGTGTCCAGGGCGCCTGTGCCAGTTATTACAATGACCGAGACGATGTAAGTCTGCGAACGTAGAGGAATTTGCGGTCGTTATGTTGACTTTTAAGACTTTTCGCTCTTGATGTGTTATCGGGTGAAGTTGAAAAGTAGAGAACTGCTCTATTTTCTGAAACATTTCGTTCAACAAGAAATAGCGAGCGAACGGAAAGCAGGAATTTCGCACTTCAGTCCGGTTTTTTAAAGGCCGGTGAAAAGCCTCGTAGTCCGACATCTACGGTCGCAGTTAGAATTTCAGACGGTACTTTGACCAGAATACAGTACTAGTATTGTCACTAAACTTTTAACAACTTCATTTCTTAATTTCCTTTACTTCTGTATTCCTGGTAATTACAAATGACGGCGAAATGTTTAACTTGTATTGAATTGTAATAAAATATCTCGGTGTCTACGTTCAGATGATTTTTTTTTATATGATAAGAACCTTTATGCTAAGAACGTTGACGCTGAGATTAAACAAAACTTTAAGAACATGTTGAGACCCCGGAGACCCGCGTGTTTTGACTCTTGTATTGTTCCTTTTGCGACTAATGAATTTTTATAACCTCACTGTAAAATTATTTTGATTTTAAGTCCTACGGTACCTAGCCTCAGTATCAACTGATCAACTCGAGCGTGTAAGCCCTGTATTCGCGGACAACATTCGCCCATTTTCAAAGCTCCCCGAGGAAAAGAAAGGACCAGCTGGTAAATGCCCTGCCTTCAAGATTGGCTGCCATTTCAAGGATGCACTGTGACGACCGTAGGACAGTTTGAAGCTAGATCGACAAGCTTGGCGAGATGCGCGACAAATATAAAGGGGATGCAGCTTATGTGGATTTCCTCAGGCAAGTCTTTGTCACTGATAATTAAAGAAAAAGAGGCTGTCGTCGGAAAGGCCTGCTCATTCTTCCAAGCCAGGGGCGGTTGCTCGTTTGCCAAGGACACCTGTGGGAAGTTTACAATAGATGCGGTTACAAACGCTAAACCTGCCCATGGGGAACCTTCGGGTTACGGCTTGTGTTGCGTTAACCCTGCTGTTATTATCGACTCCCCGTTTGCGGCTACACGCTTGAAATTACCCAAGGGGAAGGTATTTGTATTTATTGAATATGCCTCTCCATTTTTTTTAAATCTGCACTAAAGTTTTTGATGTGTCGATTCCGGCTTCCCTGCACAATTGAATAAATTCATCGATGATACTCTCCCATACACTTTTCTTGTCGTGAGCGCTTTTCGTTGTTTTTAGCAAGTTGTGATGTTCTTTGTAAGCTGATATTAGGCTTTTCACCGGCCTCTGGATTTGTCCAGCTTCAGCGCTTGCTTTTCGCTTCAGTGGATTCACTTGGTAAAGATCCGCAACTGCTGGTGCTTTCGGCTGGGCTATCAGATAAGCGTTAGGACGACCAGACGGAAGAAACTGGAAATGGCCTCCAACAGGAAAACAGGGAAACTACCGATACTGATTTACATTTGGCGGTTCTTGTACACGATAGGAAGGGGCAGCTTGCTCAACACTTCGCTGCGTCCGTACGCGGCTCAAAGAGATATCCATTTCCATACTGAACAGCGCTAGCAGGAACCTGTTCAATTTCATTAGTTTAGAAACAGAAAATGTCCTCAAATTAAGCTATAATCTACGGTACAAATAGAAACGTAAAATATACCCACATCAAAGCCAGCCATGTTGTTTACACAAATCATCACAGCGTCTACGTGGTTTGCTTGCGTTCGACAATCTTGTGATTGGTTGAGCCGCTTTGGGGTCTTGTTAACCATAAGACTTACTTCTGGAACTGTCATAGGCAACTCTGTGACGTATCTATGGAAATTTCCCGGAGTCAATTTCAATTTTGGCGGATCGGTTACACTAAAAAAATTGCGGCTTCCCCGCGGGAAAAAGCCACTTATCTTAGGGCAACATGGCTAGTGTAACCGCAGCTCATATCCCCTGACTACATTGTGATATGTTGTCCAGTAGATATTTTCATCAATCACCACCTGTTTACAGCACAATACTACTGAGTAGCTCTCGTATAGATAGTCACAGTCGCACTTGAGTAGGCGGAGATCACTTCTCTGTCAACGATAGAACCTCTTTGTATTACAAAATACCAAAGGAAATCACTGCTAATTAGCTTTCATTTGATTGGTCTCACTTGAGGATTTCCTTCAGACTTGAAAGTTAGAACAGTGTTGTACAGGAAATCAACAACGCCGCAAGACGCAGAGGATCAGCCTTGAACGGTGCAACAGTCTTGCCAGTAGCTTTAATACTATGAATGGTCGCAATTTAAACTTTCATCCAGTCTCGAAAGTTACAAATGTGTTGTGTAGCAAAATGAACAGCACCATGGGCAAATTCCCTTCCCTACTTTTAACATTAATTTGAAATCTTTTTCGGAAACTCCGTGTTTCAGGTATTTATTGAAGGAAGCTTAGTTTGAAGCTTAATTTCCAGTCTTTGTCTCCACGTTTTTCTCAGACTCCTATGGGCGTCACATTGAATGATAGCCCCATGTTCAAGTGTCCTGCTTTCGGCAAAACCACAAAGGCGTCGCCGGCAACTGCGCTGCATTTGATCAAAGGAGGCTGTCCTTTCAAGACGTGGAAATCCGTTGGGCAGTTCGTGGAAAGGATGACTCAGATGCACGATACTAATCGACTACCTGTGCAATAAGGACTCCTCAAGAATCGGTATCCTTAAACGCATTACATTACCATCATCCTTACATTACCATCAGCCCAAACTGTGTACAAGTCAACTATTCATCCCTGATTTGACTACTGCGGAGTAGTCTGGGACACATGTAGCGCGGCATCATCTCTACGACTACAGAGACTGCAAAATCGCGCTGGAAGAGTCATTCCCGGCTCGGCAGACAACTACAACCGTCTGCCTCAGGACGTGCTAAACTCAATTGGTCGACATTCACAGCAGAGAAGAAAGTACAAAAAAGCCATTCTTACTTATAAATGCTTAAATAACCAACTGGAAGGACTTGACACGAACTACTTACGTCACTCAGAAATACATAGTTATAATAAGAGAAACAAGGATAAGTTTGTTTTACCTAAACCAATTAAGAACTGAATACCTGAAACGCACTTTTAAGTACACTAGTATTACTTTATGGAACACATTATCCAAAATATTCAAAACTCTGATTCTGTTTCACGATGTTTTGCTCAACCTCGTCCAATGATTGTTAATTATTGCTATTATTATACCTACAAAGGCAAACCTGCTCAAATCAAGGTTTTTGAAGATGTCCTCTCGCTGACTCCACAGCAGTTGAAATGAAGTTATGTATTTACCCCTTCATGGCGCATGTCTGTGTCTTCAGCCTTGATGCTAATGGAAAGGCGATTATCCCTAAATAAGGGCCCGAGGTACATTGATCAGCGGTTTCTCAAGGGGGACGAGACCAAACAAGTATTTTGATCATCAACGGTTTATCAACAGGAACGAGACCAAACATGTATTCTGATTATGCAGATTGTGAACTGAAGACTTTTCTCGTTTATTGAGAAAACTTGTTATTCCGGAAAGAACTGTTTTGAATGAGTTCGTTCTGATTGTTATAAGCGCCGCATTGGGCGTATTTTTGCTAACGTTTTTTCGCGCGTATTGGTGTAATACAGTGCATTACAAGTTTAATTTTTTCTTAAATTCCTTCTGTGCATCGTTTTACAGAAATTGACCTGGGTACGAGAGATGGCAATAAATGCCGTCAAAGAGCATCCGGAGTGTATGACTTGTTTTACTCTCGCAACATAAAATAAGACAAACGGATGTTTACATGATGAAACAGAACCTTTTACCCCAGCATGAGAAACTGAAGGAAGCAATTCTGGTAATATCACTAAATTTCTGGGGAAGAAAATTAAGAGGTGAATGAAAATTTGAACCTTACAGCGCGACCGATGGAGGGTCGTGAACCGTGCCGGTGCGTGATGCTTAATCGCTCTATTGTTAAAATGATTTACGAGCTATTTTCTAATAACAATTTTGATTGAAATTGCTAGTTCTTTTTTTCGAGCCGACGCAAATTAAATCCAACCGCACTCCGACAAATCATAATGAATTGCATTCGGTAGTGGTCAAAATTGAGGCAGTTTAGCCTAAACGAAAAACTGTGATAAAGAAAATATCACTTTGTAGATGCTGTACTTCTCGGAAAATGTCTTACTTAAGCTCAGTCGTTACAATGTTGTCAATTGTTTAAGTATTGACTTCAAAACCGTGACCGAGCAGAATAATTGGGATTGTCAGCAGCCACTGGTCTCTCTGTTACCTTTAATGTGTGTGAAGGAGAGTAACATTTTGTTGCTCAACGATGTTGCAGCAACTTGTTGCTGAACGGAATGGAGCTCGTCTCTCCCTTACTTACACATTCTACACTGGCATGATACACTGTTCAACATTTGTTGAACAAGAGTTCCAGCATTTGTTGGTCAACACAAATTTTTGAATCGTGTGTCATCCAAAGCCCATCGACCCACAAGTCTCACTAATTGCACATTAAAGTGAGTTGATGTTGAATGGTAAGTTACACTGAATACGTACTTGGCATTCTTAATTTTCCCGACAGTTTGAGTTTGAGTTTGTTGGTCAACAAATTTTTGAATCGTGTGTCATCCAAAGCCCATCGACCCACAAGTCTCACTAATTGCACTTTAAAGTGAGTTAATGTTGAATGGTAAGTTACACTGAATACGTACTTGGCATTCTTAATTTTCCCGACAGTTTGAGTGATTGATACCTGATTGTGCTAACTGGCAGAACCGGTGATTTGGCTGAGTTAACCAGGTAGAATCACACTCACAAACGGTATACAAGTTTACACTGTTCTTAACGGACTTAAGCCTTCTAAAGTATACATTAAGAGGTATCTCTCATTGTTGTGTTTTCTGTATGGCCTTTTGTGCCTAGTTCTAAATATTGCTCGGCTTTTATTTGCCCGCTTCGTTTGTTTCACACCCTTTTCACAAAGAGACAATGGCTGTGCACGCAATTATATAAAACGATTACCACTGTTAGCTATACGTCCTATTAACGTATCGTTTGCGGATGCCTTGCACTTGTTCATGTGTTTGTGTCTTCTGTGAAACATTAGGAGCTTTAATTTGCATTTCGTAAGCTTGGTGTGGCGAAACGTTACTTCCAACAACACGCTAAAACAAAAGTTTGATTAATCGCATCCTACGCCCTTGAGCGTCAAGGAGAGCGTTGACAAACTGCTGGGCTTTGGAGTGGTTGTAACTGGCAGTTATGAGAGCAATACTTCAAGGTGAACAACTTTGGCGAGACAAGTTGAACATACTGATGCAAAACACATGACAACTTGCTAAATTCTGATGAGATTTCAGCGTTTTTTTCAAAACAGATTAACCTGGAATCAACCATCCGCAATGTGTTGCCCCCGGGGCATCTTAAACATCTACATTGGGTGACATTATGTTAATGGCCCTGAAGTTTTGGATTGCGCGCCGCGGTCAGGAATTTCTGCATCTCGCATGACATTGATAAGATACAGCAGAAACCAAGGTCTCAGTTGACTGGGCGCTACAAGCAAGGACACAATGTGGCTTTCGTTGTATGTTTGTATTATTTTACTTTCTTCATTGCCTGTCTCCAAAGGCAAAGGTAAGCCAGTAATAAGATTCTTGAAAACAGACACACAATCATTTTCGCGGTTTGAAAACAGTAACTGCTGGTTGTAGTTGTATGTGGAGGGTCCCATTAATAAAACGCGTTTTTCATTTGCACTAAAGTGTGTCATGAGATAAAACTCTGCGACTTAATTATTTCAGTTTTTATGGTTTTCAATCTTATCTTGTAAAACTTGTAACAGCATCGCTAGGTCCACCAGTATCAGCTCTTTAGTTGTGTTCCAAGCCATTAACTATTTGTTCTGGTTTGAGCACGCGTCAGAAGCAGTTCTCATCAGTGAAATTAGATTTACTCGTAAAGATGAAGAATACGTTAATACCCAGTGCTAACTCAGCACTAAGTCGTACCAAGAACAAACATATTATTTGTTTACCAATTTATAGGTCTTTATACAAAAGAAAATTGTCTGAATGACAAGATCTGATAGTAGATACTCGAGCGAGATATTTGCACCATTATTGGACTCTTTATTGCCCAATCCTCTTGACAGAGAGGAAACTAAATAGATAGTGCTTTATATTTAAACCGGCCTGGGCAGTGTTTGTTATATTAATTGCTGGCTAAATTCGTAAAATATATTTTCTTTGTAGAACGTTATTCAATATATAAAGTCTTAAGAACTTTGAGTTCCATTTAAATATAATACACTTCCCTTTCACTGAGAACCTGTTAAATGCTTGTGAAAGTTAAATTTAAAAAAAATGTGGTTTTAACAAGTTTCGCGTTGCTTGTATTAGGGGTTTCACAACATTGGGAAAAGGAAGTCTTATTCAGAGTTGACGTACTACGTGAGAGTTTACCTGAATTGGTGTTTTCGCTTCTCATAGCTATCACCTGATTGGAGTTAACTGTTCAGTATTTAATTTCATGGAGCGCATATCTGGTGCGACAGCCCACTGAACATAAGCAAATCCCCGGCCTTTGCTGATGTCCTTCTATTTCACTAGCCGGGTCTTAAGTCACTGTTGAGCTGCTTTATTTTGAATCACAGCGGGGTCGGCTTGAAAAATAAATAAACGTTTATCAGGGACTCGGTTGTTTTTCTTGCGATTACGGAAATTCTGAAAAAAGTGATTTGGGGTCACTGAGTGTACTATTTATAAAAACACAGCTTGGGAGTATGATACGTGCGAGTAAAATTATTGTTGGCTGTAATCAGTGTGCGACATACGGGTTGCATTTAGGGTTGCAACCTTTTACTCAAGATGAAGGGCCTCCCTCTGTAACATTTCAATGGCCTCACTGGGAGTCTATTCACATACTCAGCAGCTAGAACCATCTCAGTCATTTCGGAAAAAATGTTACTCCTCAACAACTGCTCAGTCAACATGGGGCTCGAATGGGGCGTATCTACTAACGAACTTCCAAGAGGAACAAGTTTCGTTTTTAGGCATGTCAACATTGTATAGTGTTTAGCAAGAAAAATGGTTAAGATTTCAGTAATTATTAGGTTCAGCCAGTCTAATTTGAATTTGTTTTGCAGCTGTTCATGACGTATGCAACGCAGTCGGGAATTGAAAACATGGAAATAAATATGTGTGTTTTCTCTCCAGTTTTAGAAAACAAATCCGAAGGAGAAATAGATGACGACGAGAAAAAGTTGTTAAACTTTGTGTTTAGCAGATACGATGCTGAACTTCGTCCGGTATTGAACAAGCGGGACACCGTTCGTGTGAAGTTTGGTATCTCGCTTCATCAAATTATTGAAGTGGTAAGCAAGTTATTAGATTTTTTAAAAGTTTTTTCAACTTAAGTTCATGTCAACACTCTAACTAATAAGACAAGGTTGCCTTGTGTGGTGGATACTTTAGAGCCGTCAATCATGGTGATATGAAATAATGTTACACATTTTTGAGTGGTGTAACAATTGCTATGTAACTGAAACTTCGCGTGGTCTCAGGCCTCCATATAGATGAAATCAGTCGAGTAATGTTTCCTTACTGTTTTGAAGAAAAGTCATAATAAATGTTTCTATTTATATCGATCATAAATAAGTCTCGTTCCGGCTGGGGAATTATGCATGGGCATTTCACAGCCTAGTTCAAGTTGATTAGCAAGAACAAACAGTTTTAACAGCAAAACGGAAGACAAGAGTAGCAAACAGTTCACAAACTGATCTAAATCTAGCAGAACTAATCAGCTCTGGATCACTGAAATTACAGGAGCCAACATAAGAATGTTACATTGTTAACTGAACAAGACATTAATTTTCAAACTTGAATGTGCAAAAAATTAAATAGCGAAAATAGTTGCCCACAGACATATTGTATTGCTTATCTTTTATGTAAACCAAATGGTTCAAAGGTTAACCCATTGCTAAACATTGTAAATTAAGCGTAGACCTCAATATAAAATTAGCCGTCGGGGACGAAAAAGGCCGTCTGTTTGTGCGTTTTCTTTTAAGAGACCTGATAATGGAGGTCACTGTCAATTAATTTTAAGAGTCAAAAGGGAGTCAAAAGGGAGGGTTTCATTTGTCATTAGCCTGACAAAATTAGCTTGCAGACCGGCATCACAAAAAGGAAGGCAAGCGGGCTCGGTTTGAATTGTAGGCACTATTTCTTTTGAATTACAGGCCGCTACCGAATAAATTGGTTAAACTCGAAAACACATTGGAGGTACATGGACGTGTATCAGTCATCTGGGACGGGTTCGTGGTCCTGGATTTCAAAGGAAAAAGAATACACTTCCCTGTATTTCCTCATTACGTAATCAGCAAGCCAGTACATCGGCGAACGTGAATGCACGCTAGGAATGCTCGCTGCCCCATTACAAGCCGGAATACTAAAGACAACAATTTTAAACTCTCCCATTCTCTCTTATAGCCACACATTTCTATGCACTTAGCTGTCTTCTGCTTTATTTGGCCTTTTTAATAGGCCGTAGATGTTTTGTCCACGCCACGGTTCCAAAGATCTAAGAATACACTTCCATACAGGCATTTCCTCATTACAAAATCATCAGTAAGACTTGATCCAAGAATGTGAATGTGCGCAAGGAATGCCTACTGCTCCAACGCCATGAGGGGTTGATTTTCAACACCCATGCCAAGTTTTACTCCGTTTGGTTTTCAGTATGGCCACACATTCCTGCGCGCTTGGCTGTCTTCAGGGCTGACTCTCCCTGGTTACGTAACTTTTTTTGTTTCTTAATAGGCCTTGCCTATTTCGTCCTGCCAGACTATTCAGTTGGATTTTTTAGATTAGGCACCGAAATTGAACATTATGACTCGATCATCAAGAAGAAATAGGCAGAATTAACCGGAATCACAGCCACATTTGTTTGCCTAGAACACTTGGGAAACTCAACATTTTAATAACGGCTGACAAAATGATCAACCGAAGATTTTTCATAGAGCAGGAAAGAAACCTTAAAGTGGGTCACCCAGGAATATATTTTTTAATTCGAGACTCATTTTTATTGGCATCTCTTACTCATTGTGACCAGAATATTGGCAAAGCAGTACTGAGGTTTTGTATTCTTTTAAACGAGTTTGAATCGACTGGAAGTTACCGAAGTGGCCGAAATATGTCGCATTCCTCTAACAGAGAATCTGATTTCAGCAAACGGATTTCTAAGATTTTTCATAGGTGTGTTTTTTAAGACAAGGGGAGAGACTTTCAAACTGAAGTAATCATGAAGGTATTTTAGGAAGATGAAAACAAAATTATAATTAACATACCAGGTGCAGGACGACCGTTGCCCTATGGGCGCATCATTAATAGCCCGTCACTGAAAAATATCTGATTCCACCAATTTTCCCTTACAGGATTTTAAAAATCAGATTGTCAAGAGTAGTGTTTGGTTTCGACAGGTATGTTGTCAGAGATTAAATGCCATCAGTTGAACTGCATGGTCATATGCCCTATTTGTATGGACTGAAAACGAGACGAAAATACTTGAGGTCTTGGCTGAAGAACTAAGCTCCTCCTTCCAGAGCAAAAAAAGTGTAATGACGATACAAGTGTGACTTGGAAGTTAAAATAACAAAAGTAATTCGAAAAAAGCATATTAAGGTGAGAACTCAGAAACCCTGTTATCTTAAGCCATTCTGTCTCAATTTACTCTACACTACTTCTATTTTTTTGCACTTCTTGTGAGTCAATGTACTAATTTATCCTGGCTTTATAACTACGTACAGAGTCTTATAGTTTTAGTGACGGGAAAGAATAATGCAGCTAGGCCACGGAGTTGCACTGTACTGGGTACATTGTATCCAAGTTCCCCTATATTACCGTTTTCGATCTCAATTCTTTAGGCATGGCACAATCCCTTTTTAGTCTGGAACAGCTCGGAGTTTGGTGGGATAAACGCTATCAATGTAGATGCATCTAAAGTGTGGAAACCTGACATATTCCTCTACAACAAGTAAGTTACATTTATCTTACTTTCCTTGATTTTCAGCTTGCGTGGTTTCTCTTTGCGGACCCATTGTTTGTGCGGGGTTCTTTTTTAGCAAGTGCAGGAGTTTTTTTCCCTTTGCCTAATCAGTAGTTCTCCGGCTTTGCACAAATTTTCTTTCTTGTCCTTTTTCCCTGCGAGAATTTTTAGTGTCACTCCTCCCATCACTTTTCTAATAGACCGTCCCTGACTCGTTACCTCCAGATGGTGGAGGCGAGCGAGCCTCCACTATCTGAGAGTTCTCGTTCCCTCGCCTCCTCTATCTGAGAGCCTGGAACAGGCTACTTACTCGAAAGGCCCGGCTCAGACGCCGCTCCACTCATGTGTCGAACCTAACTGATGAATTAAGTTCGGCAAAAGAGCGGCGTCTGAATCAGTTCGGTACGGCAGCTTTAATTCGGTGCGGCAACGTTGTCAAGTTCGAGAAGGTCTGCCGTATTATTCGACACTAGAGCGGCAACTGATTCAGACGGCGCTTTTCTCATGTGCCGAACCAAATGCATTAATTATGACAATGTATAAATGTATAATGCGTTCTCCGTACATAAATTCTGACCTCGTTCATGTCCGTAATTGGCTGATAGACTGAATAAACTGCAAATGCACCCCTCTAAGTCTAAATTGATGTTTATTGGCTCCTCATATAATTTAAACAATAAGAATGCTGAACAACCCGTCGTGGTAAACAATATACCCATATTACGAACGGATACACATAAAGGGGTTCAGATAGATGAAAAACTTAGTTAGGATAGTCATATTAACATGATTTTGTAAGAAGGCCAGTGCAGGTATTGGAGCGATGAGACGTATCAAGCCCTTTGTTCCTGAAAATACGCTTCTCAAACTCATGAATAATTCATCAAGTTAAAACAAAGGAAATCACAACCGTGAAGGGGGTTTGGATACCCGGTCTTAATTAGTACTGATAGATTTTGACGATTTTGCTTCTCCGTTAATTCCTTAGTTTTTGTTTCAATTGAGAAGATATACCAAACACTCGAGACAGTGTTTCATCGGCCATCCAAACACCTCGAATTCCGTCAAAAATACTCCGCTGCGCGTCGTATTTTCAACTCTCTTCTCGGTGTTTGGATATCCCGATAAAACACTGTCTCTCGTGTTTGGTATATTACTTGAAAAGATGATTAAGATTAATTAAGAAATTTCTTTAGCGCATTTTCCTAACGCCCAAATGCGCTTTACAGTGTCAAATAAATTATAATCTATACACTAAAAACTACAAATATAGCAACATACTAAAAAAAAACCCAAAAATGTCGGAAAAGTCAAAAGTCTAAAAGTCTTAAAAATCGAAAAAGTCAAAAGTCTAAAAACATCAAATGAAATTTCATACACTCATGACTCAGAGTCTAAAAATAGGCTTGTCGAAAAAGATGGGTCCTTAGTTTAGCTTTAAAAATAGGCACAGATGCGTTCCTTTTAATCTCAAATGGAAGGGAATTCCAGAAATAGGGCGCGTACACTGAGAAAACCCGAAAGCCAATCGATTTGAGATTCTGCGTTGGCTGCTCCAACAGAAATTGGTCAACAGACCTAAGAGCGCGCCTAGGAACATAAGGACTGGTGAGCTCAGTCAGGTATGTTGGAGTCACACCATGGAGTGCCTTAAAGGTGTACATAAAGATCTTAAAAACAATACGCTGACGAACGGGGAGCCAGTGTAGCTCAATAAGTAGTGGTGTGACATGATCAAACTTTCGCTTGCAAGTGATAACTTTGGCCGCCGCATTCATGACATATTGTAGTCTTTGAATAAGATAATCAGCTAAGGTAGGCCATAGAGAAGCGCATTACAGTAATCTAAGCGAGACGTTACTAATGCATGCTCTAGTGTTTTGGTAGAGTCAATACCAAGGCATGGGCCCATGCGACTAATGTTCCTGATGTGAAAAAAAGCTGTCCTGCATAGTTCGTTGACGTGTTCCTCGAAACTCATGGTATTGTCGAAGACGACAGCAATGTTCCGTGCGCTAGATGTGGGCTCCACAGTAGCATCAGCCACGGTAATTGAATCTAAAGGTCTATAAGAACCTAGTACTGACAGCCTTACTTTGAATATTGTTCCCCTCTTTGGAACAACGCGGCAAATTACTAAAAGATAAGCTACAAAGATTTCAATCTCGTGCTGCTAGGGTTCTTACTGGTGCCAGTTATGATATTAGTTCCGCTTATATAATCGAGACCCTCTCTTGGGACGCACTAGATGTGAGGAGGCTCCTTGCCAAATCAACACTGATGTATAAAATACTGAATGACGACACCGCGCCCGACCTCAGGAACTCTTTTGTTAGAAGGAATCCTGATCAGACTAATTACCGTCTCAGAAATAGTGCTACAGATTTGACACTTCCTAAACCGAAGAGAGAGTTTCTAAATATAGCACAAGATTCTTTGGAACCACTCCCAAATGAAGCAAAATTAGCGGAATCGATATATTCATTTAATAAACTTATCAAAACGTAATAGGTTCGTGTCATGTTATGTAGTTTTGTGTTAGGTCTGTTAGTCATGCCCTAGCTATACTAGTTTTTCTTTTTAATACTTAGTTTATAATTCCGCACTTTTAGACTTATCGTATTATTAATCTCGTATTACTAGTTTTAGTCTCTTTTTGATGGCTGTACAAACACGCCCTCCATGGAAACCAGTAAAGTGATGTTGGGGCTAGCGTGTTTCTTTGATTTAAATAAAGTATACCATACCATATACCATACCAAAATACACATTAACTATGTTAGGTTCAACACACGATACCCACGGTCTGAATCAGTTGTGGCGCCAATGTCGCTCAAAAGTCGAACCTAATTCAATTAGGTTCGGCACATGAGTGGAGCGGGCCTAAGTTGTTTTTAGGAGGAGAATATCTTCTCCCAGAAAGAATAATAATCATGCCAATAGCAAACTCATGCACTTAACCTAATCTTACAAAAAAAATTTATGGACGCTGTTATAAGAATGTCAATCATGTTTATTTTATCTTTTGTTATTTATCAGTGTGGATGATTCCGATGACGGCGCGCTCGATCGTTTCAAGACTAAAATTGTGATACATTCAAACGGAAATATTCAGTGGATGGCTCCAAAGATTGTGTCAAGCTCTTGCAAATTTGACGTAACATACTTTCCTTTTGACAAACAGGTAAATAACCGGTTTTCTTTTGATACTACGAGGGTAGAATCAGGTAATTCCACTTTCATTAAATTTCGTCAACTTAATAAAATTTTTCTTGGATGGCCACATAGAATTGGCAGTAAAATCCCCCTTTATGCAATAATGAAAAATGTCAGTATGATTTACACCAGGCTTTTCTTGTCAAACAAACTTGGTTTCCACAGTAACATCAGCTGTGATTGTTAACCAGTCTTTACGCTGTGCTGTTGTTCCTGATTGTTTTAAACTTGCGTTACTTAATTAATCCCAAAATCAAGGAGCCCCTCCTTGATGTGGAAGATTTTGGTAACTCATCTATTTGAATCTTAATGTTTATGTCCAAACGCACTAAAAAAGTGATAGCATCACAGCTGATTGACTACGTCTCTAGTAATTGCCTGGGTGAAATTATGCAATCTGCCTGTAATTAAGCAATTTCATAGTACCGAAACGGCTCTAGTGAAAGTGTTTAATGACATTGTCATTGGCATTGATTGGAATAGAACTGTTATTCTATTGTTGCTGGATTTATCAGCTGCTTTCGACATGATTGATCATTCATTACTTTTAGGCCCGGTTCAAACGTCGAATCAAATCACTGATTTGATTCGGCACATGAGAAGTTCGGCGTTTGAATCAATTAAATTCGACGAATTTGATTTGGGTCGATCCAACTATTGAATTCGACCGAGCCGGTCGAATTCAATAGTTGGGTCGACCCAAATCACATTCGTCGAATTTAATTGATTAAAACGTCGAACTTCTCATGTGCCGAATCTAATGCATCATTTGTTTCAATGTATTTTCGGAAAAACAGCAAGAGTCACACATAATTCGACGCATTTAATTCGACGTCTGAACCAACGTCGAATTTTAATTTATTTGGGTCGACCCAAATAGGTATTTGATTCGGCGCATGAAAAGTTCGACGTTTGAACTGGGCCTTAAATCGATTAGCGAATCGTTTGCAATTTGCGGCTCTGCATTAACCTGGTTTGAGTCTTGTCTTAGAGATAGATTTCTCTTTGTTAGTATTCGGGGTGCTCGGTCTGCTACACGCCCATTGTCATGTGGAGTGCCTTAGGGGTCCGTGCTGGGACCAATATTATATCTACTTTATATACTCCTCCGCTTGGGTGAATTGTAAGACGTTATAACACGGGTTTTCACTTTTATGCTGATGACACCCAGTTATACCAGTCTTTTAATTCACAAGATGGGGATGATCAGTTAGCTCGGTTGCTCAGATTGAATCTTGTGTTAGGGAGATCGATCGTTGGATAGCGCGCAACAAACTTAAACTGAATAGAGATAAGACTGAACCGCTGGTTACTTATTGGTTCTTATAAGCATCGGCCATGCCCAGTTCTCGATAGTATCCTGGTTGGCGATTGTCGTGTATGTCCGTCTTATGCGGCCAGGAATATTGGTGTAGTTTTTTATCGCACTTTATCGCTGAATAAGCATGTAAATTCAGTTTGCAAATCCGCCTTATTTCATCTAAGGAATATTGTTAGGATCAGGGAGTATTTAACTATTGAGGGCACTAAGCTCTTGTTCATGCCTTTGTTACTTGTCGTTTGGACAGTTATAACGCAGTGCTTACCGGGTCACCAAAGTACTTGATTATCAAGCTGCAGCGGATTCAAAATTGTGCTGCGCGACTTGTGGCTCAGCAGCCTAGGGCTGCACATGTAGGGTGCTTTCGATTGGGAAATCCGGATTTAGATCTTAAAATCCGGATCTTCGGATTTCCAATCGAACACAAAATCCGAAAACGGATTTCGCGACGGATTTCGTTAATTGAAATCCTTCCCCCACATGGATTTCAATTAACGAAATCCGTCGCGAAATCCGTTTTCGGATTTTGTGTTCGATTGGAAATCCGAAGATCCGGATTTTAAGATCTAAATCCGGATTTCCCAATCGAAAGCACCCGTAGTTACCCCTATCCTCAAGGCATTGCATTGGCTTCCTGTAGAACTGCGAATTGCTTCTAAGTTTACTACTGACTTACAAGGGAATTAATAACTTAGCACCTTCCTATATAAGTCAACTTTTAGTACACTATAATCCACCTAGAAGTTTAAGATCTGCTGGACAATATCTTTTGGAGGTCCCAAGGGTACGTTTTAAAACCTACGGAGACAGAGCCTTCTCAGTTGCTGCCCCCAAGTTATGGAATGATCTGCCCCTTGAAATTAAGCTGAATCCATCGGTTGCCGTGTTTAAATCGCGTTTAAAAACTCATCTTTTTAGAATTGCTTTTAGATAATCATTGTTATTGTTAAGTCTACATTTAATTTGGTTTATTGTATTTTATTTAGTTTTTACTTCTATTTTAAGATTTTATTGTTTACGTACAAGATTGTTAACGGTTTTGCACCAATGTACCTGAGTGAATTGCTTGTACCATACGTCCCAAGGAGAGATCTTAGATTCGCTGACAAGTTGCTTTTTTGCCAACCATCATATCAAACCAAAACTTATGGGTACAGAGCGTTCTCGATTAGTGCTCCTCGTATGTGGAACAAATTACCTATGGACATCAAGTGTAGTTCTAGTATTGCAATCTTTAAGCAGAAACTGAAGACACATCTTTTTAAATTAGCATATTATTAATGGTTTTTAGTTCTAGTTCTTAGTTTTAGCTCTTAGTTTCAGTTCTTTTTTTTTAATTATATGTATGTATGTGAAGCGCATTTGGGCAACTTTGGAGAGTGCGCTATATAAATAATAAGTATTATTATTAAAGCGGTATAGAGCTATATAAATTAAATTCTTCTTCTTCTTCTTCTTCTTATTATTATTATTATTATTATTATTATTATTATTATTATTTATTAACACTGATGTGGAAAGATCCTGAAAATTGTAACAAATGAAGTGGTTTTACCCACTCGATTGTTAAAACAAGCAAGCAAACAACAAACCATGGACGTCCAAAGTGCTTGTACCCGCTGTCCGAGACTAACGCCGCACCCCCGGTTTCCCCCGAAATCTACAAAGGGTCTTTAGCAGTTAAGGTCAAATAACTGAGGACAGATGGGTGGGAATTTTTTCTCTTTGATTTGATCTCGCATATAAAAGCCCTCTTATTCCATTCTTAACCATAATATCATCTCCAACATTCAACTTTCTTTCAGACGTGTCGCATGAAGTTTGGTTCATGGACTTACGACGGCTTGAGGCTTGATCTTGTTCCCGAGAGAGAGGCAAATAAATGTACCGGTGACATTAAAAAGTTTATTCGGCATGGAGAGTGGGACCTCACCAGCATGCCTTGCAATCGAAGTGAGCTTGTTTACGAGTGCTGCCCGGAGCCATACCCCGATATCACCTACACTTTGGAGTTGCGGAGACGGCATATGTTTTACTTTGTCAATATGATCGCGCCTTGTTTCCTAATATCAGGTATGCTAGAAGTTTCAGAGTTGTAACACGTGTTTTGTAATATTTACAGTTGTGTTTTATTTCACTGAGTGTAGGTTGATAACCTTAGGTAACAACCTATAGGCTAGCTTAGTTCGCATTTGTGCCCTGTGATCGGAAAACAAATCAGCACTCAGTTGTTCAAAGCAAGAATAGGCCATTAGAAGATTTAAAGTGAATTCAGATCACTCTAGCAAACATTTTGCACAAAGATTTTGGCCTTTAATTTTGCCTTAGATTCTTTTTTAAATTGCCTTCCATTTACCTGTAAGCTTATAATAAGTTTGAAAAACATTCTCAGTAGGAAGAGTGAATTGCTTATCGAACAACCAGTTCAGGAATGTTGAGCTTACTCCATTCACTGTTGGATATTACCGTCGGTCATGGGAGAACTACTTCCCTCTGTCCATCAATTACACACCTTTACCATGTTATATCCCTTGAACCCTCTGGACTATCTCTCCGTACCTCTTACGTGTCCTGCTGCTTTCAGGTTACCTGCAAATAGCCAGCCTCGTCCCCATGCAGAGGCAGCATTCCTTTTGTTCAAGATTAAGGAAGCTAATGAACACGCGGCTACCACTGATCTATCCCTGCATTGGCTAGTTTTCAAGGCACAGTTTATTTATTAACTTTGTTATGAGTGATGCATATGAAAGAAATCATATGTGAACTGTGAATGTGAAATCAAATGATTTGCGACGATCATTCTTCATTTGATAACTTTGTTATCTTCTTTTTTGACAGCCCTGACTCTTTTATCGTTTTATTTGCCACCGGAGTCTGGAGAGCGTCTTACCCTTGTCATAACAAATCTTTTGGCTTTGACCGTCTTTATGTTATTGGTAGTGGAAATAATCCCCGCTACCTCTGAGACTGTACCTCTCATCTCGGTTTACTTCTATGGCAGTGTCTTTGAGGCAAGTGCTGAGAAAATTTTGTATCGCCTTGTCCTCTTTTAAATGCCACATCCTTAAAGACGAAATCAGAATGTTTACTTGAAAAGAGAAATATAACAACAAGATCAAGACGAAAGCGTTTTTATATCCAACATTAAATTTTGTTCTCTTAATTGTTGAGGCTCTACGCCTGGGAGTCAATAAGGTATTAGGTCAATAGACCCTTCTCCAAAAATGGCAGCCGAAAATTCAAATAAGTTAAAATTAAAAACTATAGCAGCACTAGAAAGAACACTTTTACTTTAGTAACCCTGCAAATTTTCAGCATGTTAGGTGTAATATCAGCTGAGAAAATGTAAGTTGAAAAATGAAAAATTTACAGACGTTTGTGTGACTGAGGGGTATATGCCATACCCCCAGTCATACAAACGTCTGTAACTTTGTCAAAATTCAACTTATATTTTCTCAGCTGATATAACACCTGATACGCTAACACTTTGCAGGGTTACTAAACTAAAGGTACTCTTCCTATTTCTGGTATCAGTTTTTCATTCAGTTCAACTTTAACTCATTCGAATCCATTGCCGCCATTTTGGAGAAGGGTCTATTGAGTCGCCTGCTGGGTATTTCCATTAGTTCAAAATACACCATCCACTGTTTAAACAGTTTTTTAATCAACCATGTTCTACTGGTAATTAAACAGCTTTCCACGTCTTCTTTTTTGTATCAATCATTCCGGTCAGTTATAATGAGTTTTTTCTTTCCGAAACAGACCGCAACAGGTGAAGGTCGGTAGTTTAGCATTCCGCGCCCTGAACTGCTGTTGGTCGCTATCAGTCTCTCGAGTGTTAAATTTTAACTGTTCTTTCATTAAAAAGCAACAAGATTAAACAAAACATGTATATTAAGATAATAGAATACAAGCAATAACGTGAGGTTGTTAACTGATCGAGTATGCCGTTTCGGTAACAATGCTCTAATTTCTCACTTGTATTTCTATTAAGGTGGCTCTGGCACTTGTAGCAACCTGCCTAGTTCTGAGGTGCTATTTCAACAACCCATCTCACACACCGGTCCCGAATTGGGTCCGTCACGTCGTCCTGGTCTGGCTGGCTCGTCTCGTCAGAGTACCCGTGAAGAAAATACTTCATGGTATAGATCCTAAAGAGTCATCGCAGTCAAAGCCCACCACAGACGAAAACGCAAACTTGGAGCCTGAACCTGTTGTCCATCGAAAGATTCCAAATATTTCGGCTGTGCAGATGCCATCTTCGCAAAACCTTCATTTGAAGAACTCTGAACCGACCTTGGCGGGAGATCTCCTTCCGCATTTGAATATACTGCGTGTCAAGCAAGTTCAAAATAACCGCTACAGCATGCCGCCAATGTACGACAATCTTGGCGGCGCCTTGAAAGACGGTTTGCTTTACCATACACACAGTCACACCCGTACGCCCAGCCGCATACATTCAAGGGTGAATCTGAACGATGTCGATTCTCAGCCCAATGTCACAAACACTAAACCGGCAGATGAAGAAATTGATATCGATCACGTGACGAGGAATTTGCTGGAGACCCAGGGACAGATCTCTAGAGATGTGGCTGAGATGGTGCGGTATATCCAGGACCAGGAGAGGGGTGAATTCATGAAGGAAGAATGGCAACTTATCGCTGCTATCATCGACAAATTCTTCCTTTGGTTGTTTCTGTTTATCTTAGCAATTTCCACGACAGTGATTTTTATGCAAGCTCCAAGTTATGCCTGGCAGTAAATCAGTTTAAGAAAAATTACTCGAGATAAAGTTAATTAATTTTGTGATCCTTAAGAGGTCGCTAAGGAGGCCAGGCAATACCGTGATGTAGTGAAGACAACGTTGCATGTGGTCTGGAAGTACTATTTTTGTACTTTAGTAGCTTGAATGGTTAAAAGGTTAATAATTTTGTGATAATCAAGAGATTGTTAAGGATACTTCTGACAAGAATATCGTGATGTAGTGAAACCATCAATACTTGTCGAAACAGTCTTCATACAGCCGTGCATGTTTACATATTTGTAATATTTGCTGAGGGGGGAAGATGTAAAATTGGTATTATACTGATCGAATTACGTGTTGGTTGTTGAACGGAAAAGCTGTAGCGAAGATATTTTGTGACAGCACTTTGCAACGCGATGTAATTATTCTCACGCGTGAAATACCTTGACAATGTCCACATGACACACAAATCGCTGTGTTTACAAGTGCACGTTTGGAAATGTGACTGATTAAACAATTCATCCTGCAACCGAGCCAGATAGTAAACAAATAAATAAATAAATAATTGACCACTCCCCTAGAGGGGCTTTTCAGGGACAATGAAACAAAGAATCCCAACTGGCGGGAGGCAGACCAGTTGGCTATTTACAAGGATGACCGAGGAGTTGAACCAGGCACGAACCCAGAACTCAACACCAGCTAGTGGCCAGAGCGGGATTTGAACCACCACATTGGAATCCAGCGCCCTAAACCACTCGGCCATCCTGCCTCCACAAGTCTCATAAATAATGGAGAAAACCGTGATTTTGGAATCTGCCTTGTCGACAATATGGCGACGTTC
This sequence comes from Galaxea fascicularis, assembly GCA_948470475.1. Lineage (NCBI taxonomy): Eukaryota > Metazoa > Cnidaria > Anthozoa > Scleractinia > Euphylliidae > Galaxea > Galaxea fascicularis. The sequence continues at coordinate 8,608,121 of OX419338.1, read as the reverse complement.
TTTCTGACAGCAAAGTGTGAAAAGAAAGTAACAATAATTTCTCCTTTGAGTTGATAGATCGAGCGAGACCGAGGGTCTATCGTTACCGGAATAACTTGAATAGAAGTTTTCGGTTAACACTTAGAGATGAGAACCCGTTTAGTTAGCAAAGCAAACAATTTTGTACCTTTCGCTTTGGTTTTGTTTAGACGTTTGACAAACGTCTCTAAATTAGCTAAGTCCGACCTGTCGTACAGCATGCCACTCTATTCCCTTTATGAGTTCTCGGTCGACCACACTACCACAAAAAAAACTGTATCTCGACTAGCTTTTCAGCTAACTGTAGCACCACTTGTGGATATTTTTGGTGATTGAGAATTGAAATTAAGAGTGATCCTTGCATCATGTGGCCAATATCATGTGACCAATATTTGGTTACGAGTGACGTAACCTACTCAGAGAACACAATTTTCAGGCAGCCTCTACACAATCAAGTTTCAAGTTATATTTCTGAATATCACGCATTTCACTACGGGTAAATAACATGTTCTGTCAATTAATGTATTTGGCTAGTTTCAGTAGTTTTACCTTTCGCCAACGGAACTTTACCTAAATGCATCATTTCCTTATACCTTACAATAACTTAATTTAATTATTAAAATGTTTAAGATGCTCCTTCTGCCGGTATATTCTAGAAACTCTTAATACGTGTTAAGTGTTGTATTAACCCAAGCCAAGAGTATTTGTATTGCAACGTAAGGCCTTTAGACTTAATTAAAAGGAAACGTTTTGTGGGACGTACAATTGATCATTTGTTTGGGATGAACAATCGAAACAACCGTCGCCAGCAAAGATTAGCGTGAGCAAATTCGTGATCGTTTTCAGTCAGATAGACACATATACACGGTCACTCATCTAGGGTCGGTTGCAGGCTTACCTTACAGCAAAAAATGTGGCGGTCTTTGTTAACTCAAACAGGCTGATCAGTCGTATGCAAGTGAAACTGAACATGCTTGTTTTTAAAACAGCAAGGAAGCTTTTTAAATTAGCGTCTTTTTTTCCTTTTACCTTGATTATACTTTTTGCTAGTCTTTGCACAAAACCATTCAACGGCTGTGGGTATTTCACGGTAGTAGACGTATGTAGCGGATACGTTAACTCTGATTTCTAACTTCGGGCAATATAGAAGATAGTCATGGTTGATAAGAAGAATATGAATAAAAAGGCAATTCTGAAAGCCTTGTCAAGGATGGAAGCGACCATGTTCCATTCGTATTTCTTGGCTTGGAGTTGTTCATTTTGTGCCACGACTTTAGTCAGAATCTTTACTTGTTCCAGTAACAATTCCTGCAGTTTTATCAACTCCTCGACGCGCCTGTCTTCGTTTGAGAGTGCTCGAGATTCCTCACTATAGGATGGGTCGCAGTTGTACCGCTGACCACGCTCATCGTTGCTAGTCAGAGTCCCAATACTCGCTGCAATGCACCGGTCCTCTGACTGTTGAGTGACGTTCAGTCGTGGAATGGAACCCAAGTCTCCTTGAAGAGGAAGAGTCGGCCCTGATTTGTAGTTGCCGTTCACCAGGTTTGAATAGGACAGCTGTTTCATTAGGGAATGATTGATACCGTTGGAAGGAAGAAAGCTTCCATCAACCGTTCTTTGCCTTTGCGGATCTTTGACCCCAGGGTTGTTGTTTAGAATAACCCCTGTTGCTTCATTTCCTAGCGAAGTGGCAGTTTCCCGGTTGGTTAAACTCGGAACTGACGGTCTTCGTTTCGTGTGAATTTTAAAGCGCAAAATTTTCGCTATCCAGTTGAAGACAACATGTCTGACCCAGAGTGGCAAGTCAGATGCGGCAGGGTCGTGAAAGTGACATTTGAGAATAAAGCAAGTACCCAACAAAGCCAAAGAAACCTGAAAATAAATAATACACATTTAAGACGTGGCTTTCTTTAGATATTTCATGCAAACAAGAGGTCTTAGAGTCTATATCTTTGTCTTGGATCGTTAAGTGCAATAAAAAAGCCTTTAACAACTGATCTCTAGTGTACCCGTGAAGGGAAGCCATATAAAATTCATGCAAATTATTCATGCGAAATGTAAAGCCAGGGTTGGATATCGTCGCGGCTGTTGTGGAATCTTAAAATGTTAGGTAATTGAAAAAAAAATACGAAGGACATGAGCACGCGAGGATGGAGGATGGATAATGGCGTTTCCTTGCAATTTTGAAGACTTACCTCAAATATTGTATTGCTAAAATAAATGGAGATGACGGGTATGACTTCTGAGGTGGATGGCATGATATCTGCGACCAGCAACATGAACACAATCATGGCCAGTAGGTTGGTTATCACAAGCGTGATGCGTTCTCCCGACTCAGGGGGGAGGTAAAAGGCTGTCACTGTCAGCACTAAAATCAACGTGTTACAGTTAAATGAATATTCTGGAATCAGATAGGTAAGTGACCCGCCTTACATGCAGAAATGAAGTCCAGACATCAATCAATCAATCAGTCAATCAATCAATCCCTTTTTTTTACCAATGAAGAACTAGCCATGAAATCATCACTTGAGCCCGTCAAAGGAAATCCCCAAGCGCATAAAATTGTTTAATTTCTCAGTGATTTCCCAGCCATGTGTACGCAGATCAGTCCAAAGTAAATTCTTCGCTTTTGAATGACCAGTACTTTTTAGGATTGAAAAGTTTCCGTGAATGCATGATAACTAATAGCCTCCCTAAGCGGCATCTGTGGAAGACGAAATTAATTAAGTCAGGTCACACTATAGGCCAAATACATTGACACTTAAATAATTTAAAGTTCCTACCTTATCTTAGAACTTTCCAGCATTAATATCCTAGTAATTTGGATCATTACTGCCGCCCCTTATCAGCTGATACAACATTATAATGCACCAAGTAAGGCAAATGCCTGGTGGTCATGTTATCATAGCGACGCTTTAAACTGTTAATCTCCCCTAACTGATTTTAGACCAGATATGAGTGAACTGTGGTCTGTAAGGTAAAGACACAGCTTTTTACAAAGTTAAAAAATATAGCCGTTAAAAAAAAGTGTTACCCAGCGCCAATTAATTCTCGAAAATTGAAAGTACAGGCAAGTGTCGGACGGATCCTGGTTAACAACGTACCTGTAATTAACAGGCATGGAATGATAAGATTGACGTAGTAAAACAATGCCAGTCTTTGAATCTGTAGAGTGAAGGTTACATCCGGGTATGGTTCTGGACAGCAAACGTAAAACATCTCGTTCCTCTTTGCTGGAAATGCTATAAGCTGCCACTCACCATTACTCACGAACTTTTTAGTGTCAGCAAATGCTGCCTCTTGAACAATGTTGACACGGAAGCCATCGTACGTCCAGGATCCGAACTTTAATTCACAAGACTGTGAATGAAACGATCCGTTACTACGTTATGCTTTTCACAGGCGTGCAAGATTCACCTCACACGTAGTTTACATATAAATAGTTTTTCATAATCATTTCCGTTCGGATTTGATTGCGTTCAGTTTGGCGCTGAGTGTGAGCAAAGTTATTGGAAAAGATACCCAAGTAAAGATTGAACCGGTTTACCACGTCCGTTTGGTATTCATATAATATTTTAGCATTCCGTTCGGCCACACAATCTTGGTGTCTTTTTGTTCTCTTTCCTCATCCTTTTCTTTGTGACGACGGAGGGATAAAGGAAGGAGCACTATGTTATGTGTGGAATGAGTTATCCTTTCTAAACATGACAAGTGCCACTTGGTAGTCATACTGTTAAGTTTACGTTTCGCCGAATGTTGTTCGTTTAAGGTATAAGATGATCTGAAATTCAGCTTTCCTTCTCTGAGTGGAGCAAAGAATGCGACAACGGGTATAATTTGAAAATACGTTCAATTTCGAGCTGAAAACTTTTGTTGAGTTAACAAGGGTGAACGTTGCGCTATTTTTCATTTCATTTCGAAACTTTAAGGATTAGTAATGACGTTTTTCCAGTTTACAAATTAAACGATCATTCTAACCAGATGAAACTTGAAGAAAACGATTGAAAATTGATACGAGTGATAAGGATGGGGAGACCAACAGGACAATTTCTTAGATGATGAAAGCAAAAGAAGACGTCTAAAGGCAGATTAGAATGACAACAATCACTGAGAGTAAATAGATCTGCCTCATTTAAGACTTGAGCGTGAGCGTCTCAATTGCATACAAAAAATGCTCACTTAAGCATCAAATGTATCATGAATGTCTCTGTTGTATCTGTTCTTGATGCTTATGTTGACCTCACCTGTGCATCAAAAGGGAAATATTTGACATCCATCTTGCAGGCGCTCGATAGGATAGCAGGTGCTAGCCACTTACTCCAGCCAGTGGAGTTGAGAACGATCTGGGTACTAAACTGATCCATCCCTCCTTCACGTTCATTGTTCGCGCTGAGAGAGGAAAGTTGTGGAGGTAATTTATTGTTAGTAAAAAAATACTTCAGAGGTGAAACTTGGAGAGTGTATTGATAGGTATTTATAGCTTAGGTAAATAAACTTCTGTTTTTATATTCCTTATCTGCTGTTGAATGAAATGTAACATTTGTGAACTTGTAATTGAAAATTCTTTGCTCCCACCACTAATAAAATAGCATTTACTCTAGTGGACCACGATATTGTAAATAACGAGTAGGTCTGATAACGTACTTATTGTACAGGTAGATATCCGGTGTCCAGACCTGGCTTGACTTGACATTGATGGATTTTATTCCACCAAACTCGGCTTCATTCCATGTAAGGAACGGATTATTCCATACCTAAGAAGAAGAAGAAGATTGAACGAATGAACGAACGAACGAACGGATGGACAGACGAACAGACGAACAGACGAACGGACGGACAGATGAACAGACGAACAGACGGACAGACGGACAGATTACGGATAGACGGACAGACAGACAGACGGACGGACGGACAGACAGACAGACGGACAGACGGACAGATTACGGACAGACGGACAGACGGAATGAATTTATTATTTTAAGTTAGCCTCTGTGCCTAACTTTCGCAAACTAAAGGAGTCTATGCGAGGAAACATCTGCAATGAATTAGCGCCTGAACGAACCCGGGAAAAATAGTATTGGACACGTGAATTAATTTTTAACAAATGTTTGCCCACAAATGCTTCCGCATCCGAATTTGAACAAAGGATTTACTGGTAGGGAAGTCCTCTCGTCATTGTTTCAACAGCTTTACATCAATGTTTTGTGTGCTTCGTTGATCAGTGAGAGCTAAACTAATGGAATACCGCACGTCATGAGATCGCTTCTCACCTGTCGAACCCATATGCTTGTTTGTAATAACTGGTTCTTTTCATCCTACCAAATGAATACATTGAATGACTTTACTACCGAGGAATGGCCTAATTGAATGGCCTCAATGACATAGAGTCTTAAAATTCGCAAAAAATTAAACGAATTAATATTATAATAAGCTGGAAGCCATCTTTGTACCACATCTATGATTTGATGAAGGGATATTCCAAATGTCACGGTGACAACGTCTGATGTCCTTAGGACTGGACGGAGTCGAGGGTTGTAGCTTGAAAATAGGTAATTGATCAAACGTTGTTCGCCTGAGTCGTTCATGATTTTGAGCTTTCCATTGATACCTGTTGACATTCCTGAAAATAAGAAAACTAACATTTACTCTTTCAATACATTTGTTGAGTTGTTTCTCGAGTCAAAGACACTGGAAAAAGAATTCAGCACACCGATAACTACAACTCTGCCATATGCCTTGCAAGTTTTCTTATGTATTATTAAGGTTTCAGTGTTGAATATAGTCTGATCAATCTTTATCTCTGTATCACCATATAGCTACTAAGATACAATGCATTTTTTTTACGGATGTTACTGCCGGTTTTCGCGCCCGGTCGATGCGGAGTAGTTCGTCTCGCGTCTGAAGGCGCAAGCACTTTGTTATGGCTTGGAAATCAGTGCCTTAGCAGATGAGATAATACACAAGGGATATTACGATTTGCATTTATAGAGATGTCAACAGCTGTTATTTTCCAGAAATTACAATCATTTAGGAAAAAAAAGTGTACAACCCGGCCCTCGTGCGCGCTTCAACAGTTTCCAGGGCTCGTTCATCCCAGCAATGTGTAGATTAGTGAGCAACAACCTAGTGTAAATATGCGTACATATTTTATCGATTCTTAGCTTAGTAGTTTTAGTAATTTCATACATTTTCTGTATTTATTGTAATTTATTAGGCCTGCAGTTCAACATTTTGGCTGCAATATATTTTTAATAAACTGCCTATCTATCTATATCTACGTTAAACGTAGCTTGAATCAAAACGTGGGGTGACAACTCTATAAGGCCTGTTTCGGGAGATTTGCTGGGAATAGCGAGACTCGGTATTTTTCTGGGAAATATGGCATGTAATTCTGAGACACAGAACAAAATTTGTTTTCGATCAGTTAAAAAATCGGGAGGATCTTCCAAATTTCTGTTACAGTTGTCAAAAAATGCTTCATTGTAAGTTAAGTTTGCTCTTTGGCCGAATTCAACTCACGCGAAGCAAGAACTGATCACACCTCCTTTAAGGTTTCAGGCTTTGACTACGGAACCCGCAATACCTAATGAAGTTTGCGCGGAATGGCGAGTTGCTCAGATTTCACTCAGTTCAAGTGATGATCTATACGGCCAACTGAGAAAACTAATCGAACAGTACTCCAAGACTTTTACAAACAGTTATCCTAAGGTCAACAGCACTGCATACGACTAGTTGCCTCAATTTATTTCCTCCCCTCACCTCCACCTGACAAAACTTCCTTGAGGAAGAAAGCAACCACTGTGATCATGACTTGCCCCAGAACACACATCCTCTTCAGTTGAAAACCATTGACTGGGTAATTACGAAAAGAGTGGCGAACGTTCGGCTGTTTGTAAATTCCTCTTACTTAAGAGCTGTTCATCCAAAGTTATCATGTGAAAAGGCAACAAGAAGTGCCTTTTGTTAAAGTTTGCTGCGTAATCTTAAGCACGTTATTAAGACACTGCCGTGAGGGTTTCCTCAAGCCGCGGGCATGACGTCCGAGAGGGCGTCATCATATATTTTAATGACAAACACTAATAAAAATGAACATTGGAATCGACAAGGAGAATGGAGATAGCAACCCCCCGCCGGGGGGGTACTCCTTGGAATTCTTGGTAGGAGTGTGTCCAGTGACCGGGTTCTCCAAATCCTGACCTTATTTCTGACCAAACCATGTCATTTTCCACATCCGTTTTCAAACCTTGGCTCTAAAATCCATTCTCGTTTTTAGACCAACGTTTCCCATTAGCTTTGTTGTAACGTAATGAAATTTTACATCAACGCTGAAGTCAAGAATTCGTAAAATTCAGCTCGAATGATATATTTTGGTTACTTTTCGTTATTCTGTATCATTCGATTTGGAGATGAAAAGACAAACCCTTTTATACCCTCTCGTGGTTCGCTTGAAAACCATATACTGGTGAAAATCTATACCCGCTTTCAGATCAAAAAGCTGCTCAAAAACCATACTCTTTGGGGCGCTCATACTTATACAGTTTATATATGCGAGTCCCCCCCCCCCCCCCCCGGAGGGATAGCAGTCACTTTTATTGATACAGAAATACATAAATCATAGTTAAACACATAGACCACCGATAAGTTTGCACTTAATAAAAAAATGGTATTTTACTTTTCCTGAATCGTTAATATTTGCTCAGAATTACAAGTCTATCAGGAGCGTGGTTGTTGATGCGCGCCCTCAATTCTGCGGCTCACGTAGTGTCGATTTGCCGCCGAAAATCTAACAACGAATTTTGTTTGCTTTCAAATTGAATACAACAGCTGTTTTTTCTTAGGGTTAAGACGGATTTAAGACCATTCAATTTAGAGGAAGTACAGAAAGGCTTTCTGTAATCGGTGTTTAATGCATCAAACAAACACGAAATAAGAACCGGTTTGAACAATGCGGAACTTGTTCTCCACTGATTTGTTCAGTTAATCCAACCAAGATGCCGGATTAAATAAGATAGCTAGATCTCTGAAATTTCAAAACTCGAAAGGATGTGTGTTGGAAGCCAGTCTCTTCACTTATTATAGAAAAATATGTTTCTTATTTTCGCTTTTAGATTTCTCTATTTCCCTAACTTATTTCCGCGTGAGAATTTTGCGGAATGAAAGCTCGACTGGCGAACAAAATATGTTGGATGGGTTACAGGCGTCCAGATTAACTAGTTTGCCGCGAAGATTGTCTTCAAGCAGTCCACACAGTTTTGAGATTATGATGCCTCGGTGTTTTTTAACTTCAAACTGAAAAAACTATTTATTCTGCTAAATAACAAGCGCGCTTTTCAAAATTTTGGATATATGATACTTAACTTCAATTGGAGAAGTAATCCGATTAAATTTTAAGCTCACTTACACACAGGAACAGAAAAAAAAAAAAGAAAGAATTGAAAGAAACGGTAAAAAATAGTATAAACAGTTTGAAAACACAACAAAGTGCATTTCTTTCATTGGCCTTAGGACCAGAAATAACTTCCGCAAAATCTGAACAAAAAAAACTTTTTTTTCTGCCTATTTACAGTGCAAGAATCAGACCGAACCAACCTCGTGTGTTTCAGCCAACATAAATTTTTTTTTATTGCATCCTCCCCTTTGCTCTATATCGAAGCAAATGATCGGCGATGATCAAAATACGTGGCCAGTAAAACCGAGAGCCTACCCCTCTAGCACTTGTCTTAACTTTTCTTTCAATGCGGCCTCCTTGGTTCACAACTCAACAAAAACTGCCAAGATATATAAATATGCTATACTTACCGAGAATATACCCGAAATCATTTGGTATTAGGATTCGTTATATGCATAAGTGTGTTGAGTTACTCTTTGCTTTAATTTTTAAAGTAAAATGCACACAAAGCAGATTGAAGATCCAGTTCAAAGGAAAATTACCGAACAACCGGATGAATTTTTTTCTTCCTTGGCGCTATTATTGCCCATTTACCACCGCTATTTACGCCTTCCTTTGTTATCGAGTGCCCTTGTCGAGTTTTATGATGCATGCTGGTCATGTAAACGGAAGACACTAAAAGGCTTTTATGACTCCCCCACATGTCCTTAGACATGTCTTACGTACGACGAGGGAGTAACAAAAAGGATGTGTTTTATGACCAAGGTAAACGAAAGTAAACATGAAAGCGGACAAGACAAACGACGAAGTAGATACGAATGGGTCATCTTTTATCGAATCATAATTTTATGGCAAATGAAAGGTGCTAAATTGAAGCCGTTTTTAATTAAGTGCCATTTTTAGTTAATATGTGCACTTTTATCAAGCATTCTTTTCATGAATCTGATTCAGATGACAACCAGCATCCAAATAAAATTGTGCAGTATAACACGCAATTTACTTTGTTTCAGTTTCTGGCCGTTCAGTTTGATGCATTCAAATATTCTCACCATTTGTTTACGCAGGTTGACAATGAGCAGGTGTCTTCCAGCGATAACACAAGCACACGCTTTAACTTCTGGACAGACATTGATGACGGTTTCATAAAAATTTGGTATTTATATTTGGCACATCGCCTAGTCAGTACAATTAGGGATTCGCGAGAAGTTTAAAGAAGACGAAAATTTGTAATGAAAAGATGAATGTCAAAAACATTTGTTTATTTCCCAAAAAATAGGACTTAACAATTTAAACAGATATCAATTCAACCGATTGACCCGCCAGGCATTGGTAGTCTTTACACTAGAGGAAAATTTAACTTAGGAATATTTCAAGGCAAGTAATTTTTTGATGCTTCAAGTAAATGTTTCTGACTTAACGCTTCACATACAAGTGATGTTCTTTACTTCAAAGATAACTTAAGTTTATTTTCCCAGGCAGTTAATTAAGAATGACTGACATTCTTCGCTCGCCTCAAACCTCAACGTGAAACCGCAAGTTGGCTAAGTCGGTTGTAAGGATGGTTTTCAAGTCACTTGAAACTTTCTTGAATCGTTTCAACTTTCCGACTTTAATGAGATGCAAAGTAAAAGGACTTGAGATTTTACTTAAGCCGTCACACACATATTTTGGTAAAGGAAAACTTAGGAACTATTAAGTCTTACTTAACACTGGTGTAAAGACTACCATTATCGCGTATGCATGATCACAAATTCACGAAAGGGCAATCGGTTTGTCCAAACAAGGATTTGCTGAGGTCTCAGATTACTTGACCTGTTTCTCTCTCCCATCAACTGTTCCCCTCGGTGTCTCGCTTGTCTTCCCAGGTTGGAAGCCACGGAAGCCGAATTGTAATCTCCAGTTCTTCAATAGTACGCGCGCTGTGATTGGTCAATTTTGCAGGCCGTATTCCACTGTACGGTCCGCTAAATTGGCAAGTTTCCTGTTTTTTATTTCAACAAATAGGCACAATAATAACAATGAATACAAGAACAGTGGGGAGCGTTCATTAGTGTCAGCAGAGTCAAAGCTGCGTAATACAATCAAATTTGAATTAAAAAACACATTACAAAAGAAAAGCCCACTTTTGGAAGAACTTTGGAAGTGTTTTTTCAGCCGTAGCAATTTCCTTCAGTATGACGAGTCTTTCATGTAGTTTCCTTTCCCGCGCGCCCGATTAACCTCAGAGATGTAATAAATATCTTACGGCTAACCACGTTTTCTGGGTCCGTATTGTAAGTTACCATACGGACCTCGAACTTGGTTAGTCAGAGGTGTTTATTCGTCTTGATTTCATGTTCCATTTTCTTTTCAGTTTCGCTGATAAATTTATGTACGCTCCTGGTAAGAAATCTGTCATATAATACACAGTCACTCCCCTCCCCCCTTCAAAGTTTCGTCAATTGTGTTGCACTGCTAGTAACTTTGATAAGATGGGAGGCCGGGATGGAGAACGAAAGATCATGGAGACCTTAACACCAAATTGACGTCGGTGTCTTAAATATATTTGGAATTTATTGTAGCTTGTGGCAGTTTTAATTAGTTTCAGCTGAGTCGCTGTTGCTTTGTATGTAACCTGGATTTCGTCGTTTCACTTCCATCACTTCATTAAAACTGCGAATGCAAGATGTGGATCTCCTTTAAGAAAGCTTTCTCTATAATGTAGCACATTTACGGTCCGGGTTACAAATGTTGAATGTCTTATTTGGGCCGCTTGATCGATCCTTGAACAGATGCCAACGTTAACACCACGCATAGACCTTCAGTAGATTGTTGAAAAGATTGTTTAAAAGCCTCCCCATGGGGATTAAAAAAAAAACACTCTTGGTGTTGATCAGGTCTGGTACATGACAAAGAAAGAAAGAAAAAAAAACACATGAAAATAAACAAAAAGTGAGAACTGCTAGCGAATCGCAATGCCTCTTGTGTCGTCAAAACGTACCGTGCTGCTCGTAGCAGTGCTGGTGTTTTTCTGATTGAAATGTTCTTCTTTCGAGGCTTTCAAGTGAATCTTTTGTCTTCTACAAACAAACAAAACAAATTCAAATCGCATAATTGGCTCTTAGGAGGGCCATTAGTTTAGCTGATGAATTCTTTTGTTTTCGGTAACCGCATACGGCGGGCTTATTCGCGGCTTTAAACATATGTTTAGCAGGTGTTGGTCTTTCAAGGCATATTAGTTGGTTGGTAACGCTGCAGCAAGGCCAGTCACCTATGCAACAATGTCCCAGAAATGTAATCAACGCTTATAATGACGTAAACCATAACTTCTCCGAATACTTTTGTAATTGAATGAGCACGTAAAGTATGTGTCTTTTATATTAGCGGCTTTTCAACTTCCTGTGCTCTTTAGATTAGGTATTTCTACAGCAAATGTACATATTATCACCAAGGAACAGAAATTGTTAAATCCCATGGAGATGTGTTATGAACACGATCAGTCAACGGCTGAATCTTTAATTTAATTAATTCATTTTCTTTTATAATATTTTGGCTGGGGAATCGAAAGCCAATTTATCATTTTCGATAACGGAAACATATTTCCTTTTAAAAGCAACGGGAAGCAAATGCGACTTTAATTAACAAAGCCTCCACTTGATTGTTCTGTGGTTTGACACTTCGATGAGCAAAAGTCAACAAAAACCGCGATAAACTTTTGACACCTCATTTAGGCCCAGTATCACTCATTCGGTGCATAGCTCACTACAAAATCGGAAAGAAGCATTTTTTTCACCGGCGTTTGTTAGCAAACAAAGGCATTTAAGCGTTCGCGGTGAGAACAATTTACGGTCCAAAACGTATAGGGAAATGAGTGGCGTATGGTGTTTAGGAATAACTCTCGTAGTGTTTACAACAAACGGAGTAGGTGAGTAAACAGTTTAACAGGACTATTTTATAACATAATGAGTTAGTGTTCGGTTGTTTGATTTCCAACAACCTTCAGCGAAAAACTAAACCACTTTATAAAAGTGTGAGTTTTCTTTGCATAAAATGTAACGACGTTTTGATGTAATTGAATTTATCGTAAAAGGTGAGCTCTAATTCTTTTCCCTGACCGTATCTCGAAAACAGAAGATTACACGGCAATCCTGAACCACGCCACGGATCAACATTAGCAAATTTTGTCATGAATTTCACTCAGACGGTTAAAACCACATATATGCCATTGATGTATTTTATGTGACTGTTCAAACGGAAAAATTTGATATACCAGTGTTTTTTTTTCGGTGTCTTCTAAGGTACTCGTTTAACTCTGTATCAAAAGGCTACGATTTGTCAAGCATGCGATACGTTAACAGTAAATACTTGTGGTGGTGCAGTGTGATAGGTTTTCTAGATACATGTATTTTTGTTCGTTACGATAAATTCACAAAAAAGTGCACTTCCAACCAGTGCTTCTTACAGTCACATCGTTTTTTTCTCCACTGGCGTTCTCTTCATCTTCGGTTAAAACTTGGATTAGTTAAGCATTTACAGTACGCAACCCTCTCAGCTTTATCAGAGCTGGATTTCTTAAAACCTTGAAAATTAAAATAGCTAACGAATAAAAGTTTGTATTTTCCAAGGAAACCTGTTTCTGTTAGTCCCATGTTAAGGCAATAAAATTCTCTCCTCTTTTTTATGAAGTTCAAGTATTTTACACCTTCAATAAAAGGACTTTGTAATCCGATTTATCTTGGCCTAGTCCCAAATAGCTGAGGAATTTCGCTAAACGCAATAAAGTTTAGTCATCAAAACCGAAATTAAATTCTCACCTCAAGCGTCTGACTCTTATTCTTTTTAAGACGAAGTAAAGTGGAATACCAGAAAATGCATTCAGAAATTCAGCATATATTCACGCACGGTACTATTTCGCTTTGCTCTGTCCTGCTGCAGTCAGCGAGACCACATGTACAGGGACTTGAATTCAACGTCGAGCCTCAATAAGCTATTCGAAACGCATGCATTGAGAAACGTATCATGGCGTCATTCTGGTCCTGCTTGATTAAATGGTTTGTTCCATACGTAAACTTTATGGTTTCTTCGTCTCATTTTCCAAATTTTTCCGTCTCAGTGAAATCCTCGTGTTCAACTGAAATTAAACTAAAATGCAGCAAGTGTGATAATTCTTTTTTGTAAAAGGGGGTTGTGTGTTGCTTGAACATGATCTGGTTTTGGTTTATAACAACTAGGGCAGTACTTGCTTTGACTTTGACATTAGACTACATTCAGTTCTCGGTACAATGACAGTTCCGTGAGTTCCCACAAACGGGCGTATCTAATCGGCCGTGATATTTCACTAGCCATATCACTCACAACAGATAAGAGGCTCAGCACTCTCTTCTTTGTGAAGTTAATACTTTTTGGGGAGATCAGAGATAGCGAGTTTGTGACTGTGAACTTCTGTATGCTACTCGTGTGGCGCTCTTTTTTTAGCAAAGTTATCGATCAATATCGTTAGTCTAAAAATCCCCTGTAAACGCATATGCATTGTGCAACACTACGTGAATTAACTCGTTATTGCCTTGAGAATTTCAGTTTCTGATACGTGACATTCAGGCACATTCTTGTAGCCTTGTGCAGCTTAACCCTTTGAGTTCCGTGTTATGATCAGGCTGATATGTATATAATCAAGTTGCGTGTCCGATAAGCTTAATGCAAAACTCTCTTACAGAATCATTGATATGGGGGCGAGGAGGGCTTTATTTCTCTTCTTACCGTTCTGTCCAAGATCTCGGTCAATTCCCCCCCCCCCCTCCCACCCCTTTTTCCACCATCAAGGACCGTTTTCGTTTGAGCGCGAATTTATCATTGATTTGGGGGAGGGGGCGGTTATTTGTCTTTTTATTCTGTCCACTTATATCTTACTAAAATGTAAAGGGCGGAATTCTTAAGTTTAACTTAAGACGAAGACCATCGCTAGGAATTTTTGGATTAACCCGGATACCGCAAAACCTCAAACCATGCTTTATGATAGCGATACTAGCCTTTGGTTTGTCTTCATTATAATGGGATTCGAAAGAACGGATGTCCGGCATAGCTCGCGTCGTTTAAACTGATTTTGAAGGAGATATTGAACAGGAGGCAATGGCCATCTGTTCCCCAGTTCTTCTCATGTCTAAGAAGAAATAGTCATATAGACTAAATTGCAAAATCTTTAGTAGTTTTACTGAGTTATCAGATCATGAACGGCACTTGTTTACCTTGGACAGGTTAAAAGGGAAAAAAAGAAGCAATAATCACACTACATAAGAGCCGCTTGCCCGATGATATTTTATCCAAACACGTGCAAGAATTTCACAGATTTAACTAAAAAAAAACGTAAGGGGCTCCAGTGCATCGTAATAAGCATTACCTGGTAAAACTATTCTGCACTCAGTTATTCGTCAGTGAGTTTCATTCGCAGGGCAGATGGCGAAATTATTGGAATGTGGTCACATGGCTTTTCCAGGTTTTTATCCATAAAATAAACATTGACACAATCCATTTGTACTCAGTAATTATAAAAAAATTAAGTCATTGTTCATGAAACGACCGCGACTGAGAACTAACGTAACTGAGAAGATGTATTAATTTCCTAAGGCTAAAGCCTGGTTTTCACTAGCGACGCAAGCATAAGCGCAAACATAAGAACAAGCGCAAGTGAAAACAGCAGTAACATAAGCATAAACAGAAACATAAGAGGAACGAATCCACTTATTTGTCAAGTCTGGTTTTCACTACGGACGCAAGCACAAGCGTAAGCACAAGAAAAGGAAAAATTTTGATCCTTGTGCTTGTGCTTGGCCGCTTGTGTTTATGTTTGCGTCGAGGTCATTTTCACGGTGATTATATAAGAGCTGTTATGTTTGTGCTTGTGCTTGCGCTTATGCTTGCGTCACTAGTGAAAACCAGGCTTGAACGATCAACACAGGAAAAAGCAAATGAATTCCTTTCTGTAAAATGGTTAAAAATTATTAGCATTTACCAAATCAGTGGATAGCAATTTTCGCGCGTAATGATTGGCTCCCGTAACTCGAAATATCCTTGGCTGTTCACTGTTTTGGGACAAAATGGCGTCTCGTTTCGCGACTGAAACATTTTAGGGAGCGGCTGTTCCAGCAAATACCAAGAAAGCGATGAAATTTGGCTTGTCACTGTTTACTGATAGGTAGGAAATTATTTTTGTACTGAATTTGCAGCAAAATCATAAAAAATGCTCTGAAACAAAATCCCCAAATTATTTGTAAACAGTGTCAATTAAAACGTAAACAAACCTCTTAAATTTTATCGGCAGCTAAATGGGCTCCTGATTTGGTATGCACTCTGAAACAACAATCCCCCTCAGCGTTAGTGAATGGCGGTGGATATATACTTTGACGCTGCGCGTCTCGGTTTATATCCACTGCTTTTCACCTCCCGTTCGGCCTGGCGGTAGTTGTATCAAAGGCTATTCCAGTTCATACTTAGACGCAATATTTACACACTAGGGAATAAAGCGGTTGAGAGCCGAGTTTTCGCTCAATACTCATCTGTTAATGCACTAAAAAATTACAATGCTTTATTTTCTTTATTTCTTCTTCATTTTTCTCACAGTGGCGAACAACTTACAAACGCAAGCCACCACAGTGGAGCCCTCTACATCCGGGACACCAGACACCCAGTCTCAGCACCCAGTCTCCACTCCCTCCGCGCGGCGTGCCTCTTCCACGAGCGGCATTACGCACATGTCTCCAGAACGCGATGAGCTGTCACTCTTTAGAGATTTGTTTGATGGTTATGACAAGCGCATCAGACCGGTATTGAGAAAGGAGGAAAATGTAACCGTTATGCTTGGAATATCCGTGTTTCAGCTGATTGATCTCGTAAGTGGTGTTTACTTAACGGCTGGTTTAGAAAATAAATTTCACTTTTAAAATTAACAAATCGACGTCTGCGGCTCGTGAATTCCACAGCACTTTGACAATGTTATGACGCAATTTATCATCAATTAGAGGACAGACGCATAAAAAACTGACGTCATTGTTTTATGCAATAAGAAAGAACCAGAACGATCAAACGTAGACGTTTTAAAGTCTGTTTAAGTAAAAGTGCGAGCGAAACTTGAAATTCTTTAAACGAAAACGACCCCGAAACGTACGGCGTCATAAATTTCAAACTACATAAAATAACTCAGAAACAGAATGCAGAGCCAAAATGCCTCTAACTAACCTTTATTCCATTCGGAAATTCTTTAAAATTATTACCAAGTTCAGTCCGCTTGTTATATAGTCTCCTTCGCCGAGACGATCCTTTGGCTGGTCACGTAATCTTTCCTCCCTAACGAACGGCTGCTGAAACGAGAGGCACATCCCTTTCCCATTGTTAGCAAAGATTCAGCCGGAGTCCACGTGAAAATCGCTACACAGCCAATCAGCGCCAAGCTATTGTGTAATGAAAAGCCAATCAAAAGTTGCGTTTAAAATGCCCCTTGAGAGCCCTTGCGGAGTTTAATTTTCCTCGCTAATAATAGCCTGCAGTGCAAGTGGTTTTTGGTGCGGGCGAGTGGATATTCCCATAGGTTGTTCAGGCCGCCATCTTGAATTAGGAAAACAGTGGAGAGTTGGGGCGAGGTAAAAGTTTCCCAATGGAACGAATCCAAAATCGCGGCTAAACACTCGAAAGATGAAAACCACCAAAACCGCCTGCACTGCAGGCTACGCTGATAAATAATTCCAATTCGCCACTAGATGTTACTCCAAAAACAATTACTGGAAACGATTGTTTCCTCGATGTGTAGTTCCATTCTAATCCCTACTGCGAGAATACGAGTGTTCGGCAAGAGTTATATGGACATACCGGCGGGGCCCGTTTCTCGAAACTCCCGACACTTTTCGGGCGCATTTCGGGTGCCATAATTTCCTTCGTATCTTAAAAACGAAGACGTTTCCAGGCATGAAATTTTGCAACAAATATTCCCTTTCGTATCTTGAAATCATAGTAAAGGACCAGCTTTTCAGAATAAGTGGATCGCAGTTTTTGAAATGTCTTTTCGGGCCCGAAAAGTTTACGAGACTTTCGAGAAACGGGCTCAGGTCGGAAATGTCTTGGAAATCGATTTAAGTGTGTTTTCCTTGAGCGACACGCGTACGATCGTCCTTTCCCAATGTTGTAAGCGGTTACTTCACTTAAAAAATTTAAAGCACACCTGCGAGCAGTGCAAGAGGAGATTTAAGGAGAACTACAAGAAAGCTGTAATAAGAACGAAGCGAGTACGGCGAGATTCAACTGAAACGGAGGTGGATATTATTGCGACAATCGCACCTTCGACTCTTAAATTAAACGTACCGCAGCAAAATCACTGAAATTTGTCACCTTCCCTACCACTTCTTTTTCTTCGGAAGAAGACAATGGCGAAAGTTCTGCATTATTGGAGGGTTGCCGAAGTCAATCAGGGATTACTTCGCCAAGCACCGAGGAAATCCCTCAAACTCCGCAGCTAACAAACGAAGCCGGTTCGTGTATCCTACCTTCACCTATCTCGGCGCCTAATATGACATGATCTACTCCGATACAAAATGTCTTGCTCGCAAAATCGGGGACAGACCGTCAGCCCACGGAAGTTCTGTAGTGAAAATATGAATTCACTATCCCAGTAAAACTGTCAACAAACGTTTGCTGTCGGACTATGAAACCATTGCAGGGGCTGTCGTGAAACACAAACTGTTGACGGAGCGCGTCCAAGTTCAAAGTACACTTCCAGGATTGGGAAGTGCGCTCTGATTGGACTACGCAAATCGCCGGTTATTTCAGCAGACGTTCGTTGGGGAGGAAAGATTGCGTGACGAGCCAAAAGAGCGTCTGCGAAGGAAACTGCTTGTTGTATTTTAAACACGGAAAAATTAAACAGATTCCATTCATCGAGTTCCACGTTAAAAACTCTGACGTTTTTCCTTTACAGTTGAATCTAATCTGAATAAAAATTCACCTTTAAAACAATTTAGATGATTTTCTCTTTCAAGTAGTCCCGTTTGGATGCTTTTTGTCACTTACTTTCGAGAACTAAACGGCGCTGAACTGTACTACCATTTTCGAGCTGGCGTGAACTGCGAACATTTTTACACGTTGTTACACACTCAAAACATTCAAGTTTGTCCAGACAAACTGACACGTTTTTTTAGGGTAAATATGTCAAAATTTGACATATTCACCCTTAAAACGTGTCTGACAGTTTGTCTGGACAAACTTGAATGTTTTGAGTGTGTAACAACGCGTAAAAATGTTCGCGGTTCACGCTAGCTCGAAAATGATTGAGTCTTTCATGTGTCTGTACTCTTACTGATGATAAAAATTAGCCAATCAGCGTGCGAAAATTCTCTCAGTCATTGTAAAATCTATCATTCACATTAGATCGATGTTTTGAGGCGATATTTAGAAACAGCACCAACATTTAAACTGAAACTTAAAGTGAAGGTGCTCTTCCTATTTCAGGTATCAGTTTTTCATTCAGTTCAATCTAACTCATTCGAATCCATTGCCGCCATTTTGGAGAAGGGTCTATTGGGTGTATTGCATCTTCGTTATCTTGCATAAACATAAGTTGTCTTTTATGACAATGGCATCATCACTGATAACTGAGAGACCAGAATACTGCACCGCCTCATTATTATAGCCCAGAGTAGTTTATGCAGCATAAAACTAGATGTTTTATCTTTTCTCTACAGGACGAGAGAAATGAGATGATGAAATTAAGCATCTGGGTCAGACAGGTGAGAGTAAGCTGAATACTTTATCTGAACTCGTCGTTCAGTCGGATTCATAATAGCAAGAGTCTTATCTGCTAAGCGGGTCTAAGTGAGCTAAAAAACACTTTACTTTACTTAGAATTTAATCCACTTAAAGCGCCTTAGTTTGCTGAACTACCTTCAACCTCATTATATAATCCCACAGTCTCACATCATGGCCGTAGAAAATGGTCTCTCAAAATTTCAAGATTTTTTGGATGTCATCTAGAGACTTGAAACAGTCTTTTGTCGTGCAGACAGTTTTGTTCTTCTATTCCTTAATTAGTTCATGACGCATGTTATTCTTAATACACGTGACGTGTTCCTCTGCATAGTAATTTGCCATAATGGAATGAGTGACAAACCGGTGACAGGGCTTAAAGTGTATTTTTCTCCTCATTTCTAATGCTACAGAAATGGAACAATCCTTTTCTTCGTTGGAATGCGACACATTATGGAGGAATTTCAGAGATAAATGTCAACCCCTCAGATATTTGGAAACCAGACCTGGCTCTCTACAATAAGTGAGTACTAACTGCATCACGAGCAAAATCGGCCACAAAAGGCGAAGATATTTCCTGGAATATTTTCATTTGCATTTATTATTGGTTTCATTGGGGAGTCATGCTGTCAATCTTTAGCTAATATAATGTCTATTTTACTCTACAATACTTTTGCTTACATGTCGTGTGCGCAATCAGTATAATTTTCGGTCTAAAATTAAGTGTAGAGGTTATAAGCAATCACGTTCTGATTCTTCAGAAGTGGAGATGCAAGTAAATGTCAAATTCTCCATTCAAAAAGCAAAACAAAGGCTAAAAGGAAGCGAAAAGAGCAGTACCTTACAACAACTTGCCTTGTGTGATCGACGTCCGCGACCAGTACCCCTAAACTAGAATTTTTTTCCCTCAAAGGAAACAAACATGTGTGGTTTCTTGCTCAGTATTAAGCAGCGGAATGTTGAATTGACTGCTTCTCTATTTACCTGTAAAGTGCGCCGTTTGAGATTTCGCTTCTGTCACATTACCCGGGAACTAATGGAAATCATTGAAAGTTGCAAAGTCTTCTTTGTTTCAAATAAATTACGGTAGCTGTAATATAAATATTATATTAAACGCAGTGCGTTTTAAAAAGCTACGTAAGTCAAAGAGAACATGAAGTGTGTGGTAATAGAGGTATCCATTTAACAACAAGTATGTTTTAATCTTCACCAGCGCAGATGGAAGCTCTGACGGATCTCTGGAGAGATTTCAACAGCAAATAAAAGTTAGCAATGATGGCACTAACCTCTGGCTTGCTCCAATAATCCTGCTTAGCTCGTGCAAAATCTACGTTAAATATTTCCCGTTTGATGAGCAACACTGCCAGTTGAAGTTTGGTTCCTGGACATATGATGGTTATAGTCTGGATTTGGTAAAGGAGGCAGATGAGGCTGACAATGCGAAATTTGTGAAAAATGGAGAATGGGAATTGGTCGGAGTTCCTTGCGAAAGGAATGAGATAAAATACGTGTGCTGTGATGCTCCGTATCCTGATGTCACTTACACTGTGAAGATCCGCAGGAGGACTCTATTTTTTTTCTTCAACATGATCATTCCGTGTCTTGTTATCGTAGGTAAGACAAGGAAGCACATAAAATAAGGTGATAGAGTCAGTAATTCCATATAGTTTATCCATAGAGTTCAGGTCTAAACTACACTGCATACAATGTGCTTCAAAAGCAACCAATTCATAAAGAAAACTTGAAAATAACAACATTGATTATTGGATCCGGACATTTCTTCGTGTCTCAATTAAAATACACTGACTGCACTGCAGAAAACAGCTACAAATGTAAATGGCAAACTCAGCCGAAATTTAGCTGAAGTTTCAAAAGTTTGTTTTTCTTTTGGTCACTTTGTGATGAGGAAGTAATTTCTTCTTCTCCTAATTTATTTTTTTCATCTCATACCCTATTTATTTGATAACCGGATATGGAGATTCTGAGCATGTACTAAATTTTGCCAGCCATATTTAGGGACAAGCTTCAGGCAAAATCGAGATGAACAACAGAAATCTCAGCTGCTCTCTGGCCAAAATACATTAGAAATATTTGTTTTGATCACAGTGTCGTACCGAGCGCCATGAGTGGATAAAATCAGCTATTTTTGACCCAAACGGTATACCTTACAATATCGTTCAGGAAACTGATCACAAAGATAGATAATGTTTGGGTAATTAGTGTTGCTAAGAGCGGGAACGGGGAACGAGCTTTAGCTTCGATTTTCTCGTTCTCCATTTTGGAGTTTGATGCGGATTACCGCTGAACACTCGTTCCCAGATCCCCACGTCCCGTTCCCCGTTTCCCTGCTTTTTAGTTACATCCGTTAGATGCTTGACTAAATCAGTGCTCGACCTTAACTTTTTAACAAACTCGTCCATGGACTAGAGGAGTCTAAAATATACTCGCCAAATGGTACCTTTTTGCTGCCCAAGCATCGGTCACCTCTCAAGATCAATATTGCGATTGCCGAGCTAGTATCTGAGATCGTTTTTTCTTTTTTCATTTCTTCTTTGGGATTAACTTAATTAACTCAAAGCCGGTTCAATTTGTTTTGATCAATGCTGTCTCCAAAGCCTCTTCGACAAGCAACCTACTGGCTAGTTGTTCTTACATTTGACTTGAAACCAACCACAGAAGGTTGGAGTGACGATTTGTTCATTTATTTTGTCCTCAGGTCTAACAATTCTGTCATTTTATCTTCCCCCTGACTCTGGTGAGCGTCTCTCGTTGGTTATCACCAATCTTCTTGCCATGACTGTTTTTATGCTGCTGGTAGCTGAAATTATCCCGCCCACATCAGACGCAGTGTCCATCATCTCCACGTTCTATTCTTGCTGTATTTTTGAGGTACAACTATGTCAATGTTTCAAATGATAGCAGCCGGCTGCGGTGGACGAGAGGTCCTTTCTAGTAATTATAATCAGTGGACTGTAGCATTGTAAATGATATTAATTAATAATAGACGCCCACCTAGTATTCTTTATGCGCCCGATTAACATATATTTAATTGTAAACGCCCCTACCTAATAAAGGCCCCTTATAAAATTTATGCCAAAAGATAAAACAAGTTGCGCTAATCTCGAATTATATCAAATACCAATCACAAATTTTAAGTGGCCATTTATCAGGAATCCGTACGCTGGACTTATTGATTCTGGGTGACCCTCCGTATTCAGATTACTCTCTGCTGCCAGTCTTGTCTTTTATTACACGAGTTAGGCAGTCAGAGGGCCAATAACTAAAATCGACCAATAAAAGTGCTCTATTGCCAGTCCAATATTCTCTTAGTATTGGACCGGGTATTGTCCCGAATGATCCCGCGTTGTTCCCGCGTTGTCTTCACTCGTGTAATAAATCTCTTATTAACCAAGTTTGTTCGGGACCGCACTGGGAGAATATTGCCCCTCGGTCTTTTTTGTGCGGACCTTGCTGCGCTCGGTCCGTACAAAAAAGACCGAGGGCCGATATTCTCCCAGTACGGCCCTCGCACTTGGTTAATAAGATATATGTTTTAAATGTTTAACATTTGCTAAATTCCAATCGTTTTCGCAAGAAACAACACTCCTCTTTTACTAGCCCCCTAAAAATCCAATACGTCCGCAATAAACAGCCCTGGCCAGGCGCCGTTGATTAAATATTATTCTATGATTCTTTTCACAGGTTGGAGTTGCCTTGATAGGGACGTGTGTTGTTCTTAAGTACCATTTTAACAACCCTGCCATTCACAAGATGCCTGACTGGCTGCGGTTTGTCGTTCTCCGCTGTCTGGGAAAAATCTTCCACAAGAAGCTTCGCGATGACGAAAACCCACTGGAAACCGGCAGTCCATTTGAAAGACGAAAACTTTCAGTGCTTAGGTCTGAGAATGGATACATCGAAACGCTTATTCCGAGGAGACTCTCAGGATTGGTCAGCGGAAGGTGGCCAACGGAAACCCGAGCCCGACACGGGTCAGATGAACGGGAACCAGGGGAGCCTTTCTTGGAGAATGGCACTTCGGAGGAGTTTGATGATAGGAGTAACCTGACAAGAGCCATAACCTACAAACAAGGGACAATTGCAAACGCTTTGGAGAAGTTGGTTGAGGCGAAAGAAGCGGAAGACGAAGAAGGAAAGCAAAGGGAAGAATGGATGATGGCGGCATCCATCATGGACTCCCTGTTTATGTGGGTTTTCTTTTTCACTCTAGTGGGCTCTCTTGCTGCACTTTTCTTACAGCTTCCAAAGTACGACTAGTACACTGCAAATACGTGAAGAACTCCTGATTAACTCTACCTTGACTAGGTGGTTGATATGCCGCGAGGAAACAATACTGTTTCCATGGAGATTAGCAAATCACTACCTTACACTTCAGGGTAGTGTTGTGATTGGAATGCGAAAGGTTTATAAAGCCGGGAATGTGCTAAAAATGCGAAGTTGAACTTTTTAAATTAGCCAACTGGAAAATGAGTGCTGATCCTGTACAAAATCAAGCTAAAAGTTTTCGTTCCATATTTTTGATAATGTCGTTTTCACTACCTTTCAGTCGTAATGACCTTATTTTGCTGATACATTTTAACAATTGCACTATGAATGTCAACATACAAATGGTACACTTTAAATCGTTGCTCGATAATATTACTTCATTTTTCTTAATTATCCCTTTCAATTCAAAAAGTCGACAAAAGCTTATTCAGTGGTACATAAATAACCGTCAGTTCTACTGGTTAATTAGGAAACAGTGGACAGAATGTTACTTTACATGAAAAGTTAGATGCTTCATATGATTAAATTTTATGTAATTAGAACTGAACGTGATAGAATGGTTTTCAATTGACACTAAAAAGTAACTTTTGTTTGCTTTTCTTCACACTGAAGCAAAACTAAAACCAAGAAACCATGAATTGCTTGCATTGGTTCTCCCGCCATTGACGTAGGCTGCATGTATTTGCTTTCGACGGTCTCTTCAGTTCATTGGAGCTGCTTGCGTCTGATTTGATTGGTCAGAATAATTGAATTGGTTTTGGTTTCACCACAATTGGAAACCGCTCCATAGAAGCAATCATTGAAGAAGATCGATTAGCCAAAATGACAAATACGCTCTTTTTTTTATGACTACGTCTAATTTTGGAGCCGAGGCTTAACGTTTGGCGATTTGAGTCTGAAAACGTTCTTAAGATTTTCTAAAGTTGCGTGGTATAGTATGCGGACTTGACCAGGAAACCTTAAGTTGCTTGTCGCATGCTTGTGCGGCTTGCTCTGATGCCACGAACAAGATGTCGCGCCAACCAAGTCTTGGTAAATTTGACTTTTCAAAAAGCATTAAACACACTTGGATGTTCACAACGCAACAAAACCGGGTGAGCAAGTTAAAGGCGTTCTTACTGGCTCTCAACCTGAGTGTGTTCTTTTAATTTTGGCTAATCTCAGTCTCGACGTTCTTATAAAAATAGTTCTTAAAAAAAAAGGGTGTATCTGTTTTTTTGGCAGCAAGTTTGATGCAAACAGAGTTTGCGTAAGGCCTTGATTCAATCCTAGTCCCCAAGATTGTGGTTTCATCGGGTTCATCGGTATCAGTCTTCTTTTATGTTAATAATAGTGTGATTGGTGGCTCGCTTTGTCACTCGTCACAGTGGAAGATCTGGGACGAGTGACAAAGCGAGGGGGAGGGAGTAATACTCGTTCCAGGTCTTCCACTAACTCGTCCAATATGGTGACTGGATTATTGCTGTAAACTGGCCACGTTTGTAACTTTAGGCGGCTCACAACGGTTTCCAACACTTTCCATGACTTTTACTTTGATGCATTATTACTACCAATCTGAGAGCGTTGTTGCCTTTACTTAAAAGGTCACCATGGCAACACTACAATCTGTGAGAAACACCCCTTTTTAAAAGGTTTTGAACGCTTAAGGGTTTTAGGTTTCAACAATATAAAATGGGGGTTACCGAGTTCGTCACAGTATTTCCGTGGTTATGGTATTGCTATGGTGACCTACCTAGTGAATAAAATTCATAACTTGTTTATCAATGATTGGGCATTTGTTTGGCACCATCAATGAACAGCTGTAAACTAACAGAAACCAATGTCGGCCACCTTAAACGTCTGTTGAACTCATTCCGAACACTTTCTAATATTTTTATATGCTATGGTGGAGACAGAGAAAATTGGTTGTTCAAATGTCTTGGGGTGCATGCTCTCTCGACCCTTTCTGTCCTATAAAACATTTCAACGCTAACAAAAGCAATCTGATAACGAACACAGACCCCTGCAAGCTCTTACTAATAATTGTAAGAAAAGTACGAGTTCACCAACATTTGGCGAAAACTTGAAACATCCTAATTTCTTTTCTAGGTTGCCCCCTGAACCTAACCACTCAGCAAACAAACATTTTCTTAATCATTTACATACATAGTGAAATTTAAAAAGATGCTCGACGCTCGTTTTTAGTGGTAAAGATTAGTATGTAGATATGGTGCTGTTTTTTATGCTTAACTTAAGAATAATCGCTGATCACTTTGCGCAATAAAGTTCATCCTTTTATTTCAGTTGCACATGTTCATATTTGAATTTGGATTCTTACCCAGACGTCTTCACCACCAGTTGCATTCGGGTTATTTTTGCTGTTCACGAATTTGGTTTATGCTATACTTAATGCTAGGGAAAAAAATCAGTCATGGACTACATGTAAGTTATTACTTGTCTATCGCAGCCGCAGGCTCGAGAGGAACTCAGTTCAATAGCATCAACATTCTTACCAGTTTCGCAATTCAGTTTCCACAGGTTCGGTGGATCAAAGACGCAAAGGCGAGTTTAGCACCGATGAGGTAAACGATTGGGGATTCGGCTAAAGACTCAGAAACTGCATATGCATTTAATTTCATTCTTTTTTCTTTTAATTACAATTAAAAATGATAGGAGCCCATCACTGGGAGCGTACAACTGCTCTATATTAATGTCACAGCGTTTTCACAGACCGATTTAGTTAGAATGAATTTGCTGCCAATATGGGACTCCCTCAGGAGCCCCATTCCCTCGTGCGAAAGTTTATTTTACTAGTCACAGTCCCGGGCGAATCGTATCACTCGTGCCGTACGTGCCCTGTTTGTTTACGTTTGACTTTAAGTCGTTTCAAGATAAGATCGAAAATCATTTGGTCACGGATACGTTTAATACTTTTATTTTGTTTCTACCATAGCCGAGTTCTTGGAAAGTCACTTCACTGTGGTGCCGTCTTTTTTGTTTGTTCTATTCTTTAGGGCTGGTTTCTGGCGGCCGGGCGGACAGTTTGGCTCTCAATCACAGCCGTTACTCCTGTACTGGAGGCAACCCATTTATGACTTGCCAATCAACACTACTAATTGTTTAGGTCCTCACTAAAACCCACACAACGCACCAAGGCAATAATACCACCGTTATTTTGGTAGTGAATGCAGTTTGATTGATCACGTTATTGTTTTTTTTTGCCGTTAGTAAGCACAATTTAATTAATTTGTTAGTGAAGCGATCAAAAAATTTATCAATCACCATAAAGATGTTTTTTTATGCATGCCAGTTTTCCAAAATATTTATGATTTTTATCACAAATTGAAGCAAGCGACAAAGAATCAACAATTGAATATCAAGAAAATTTGATTAGACAGCCAGCCTATTTACCGAAAAGCGCGCTTACGAATCAATTGTTTAACAACCGGAACAACCCCTTATCTTTCTACTTTTCTGGTGCTGAAACCTCCGTAACTGATCACTATTACTAGACCAGGGAAGGCTAACGTGACTTACAAGAAAGTTTTTTAATACATCGTGAGTTTATTTAGGCGTAGGAGTAATCATGGCAAGATAAAAAGAAAACATAAATTTCAGGTGACTAATTTCAGGTGTCCTGTTCATTGTCTTGACGATTTTACGCAGCGCTTAATGTATATCCACCTTTGACCTCATGAGGTACGCTCGGCTCGAATCAGAGATCTGTATTTTGTTCCGTTTAATTCGAGGGGAGGAAGAACTGGACGCTGAATCATAAGCGTAACGTCGACAATCGCAGGATTGGGTAAAGAAATTGCACACGCTTTGCCGGTACTGAGTGACTTCGTGGGTAGGTAGGTAGGCTTACCTCTTCGCCGTCATTTGATCGTCTCGGTTGTGATAAACTATTCCGTGGAGTAGAAATTTTGGTATTTCAGTTACTGCTTCAGTTGTGAACGTTTGGAAATGCCTGTGTAATTTTACCTGCCAACCGAGACATTCGCTATACCCAACGTAATTAGAGTATTTAGCATTTCGGTTTGCGGCTCATTCAAGGGCAAACCTCAGATTCTCGCTTAGCTTCGCTTGCTTCATCCCAAAGAATTAATATGTGAAAACTGGCCATACAAAATCATTCTTGCGTTTGTGGAGAACATAGATGAGGTGCTGTGTAGATATGAAACAGAAAAAGGAAACAGGAAACACGAGAAAGTCGTGGTCACGTGATTATTTTGCCGTTTGCAATTGTTGTGATTTCTGCTTCTCATTTCATAATGTCGTACATATTCTGTAGTAGAAGTGGAAAATTACTCTGCGTTGTATTGAGGAGGAATATGTACATTTTTTTTTTAATGTTGAAATGACTGCTTTATATAGCGTATCAGCGTTGAGATTAGGGGAACACGATGAAATGATTTGCAGCTGTCACTGAATTCGCTTAATGGCACAGTATCAATTTATTGATCCAGTCGTTTGTAACGAATTTTATCTGCGGAAGAATTCGGTTGTAGTTTGTCTTAGAGAAGCAGGTCTGGTCTGAACTCGATCTAAAATGGTTTCAATTCTTGCGATAAACAGTCGACTCAGTAACCCTAATTGAGTCCTAATTACTTTCTGATTGATCTTTCCAACTGGTAGAATCTCGTGCTCATGATCAGGTTTAATCAGATTGACCGTCCGTCACTGATAAAGTGATGTTTGTTGTAATGGATTATCAGCATAAAATGTTTTGGTAGCCTCAAAGGTTTCAGACATGTTTGACGGTTTTCCCTCTATTTTTACCACCGACAGGATGTGTCCACTCTAAACTCAAAATCCACTTGTGCAAAGCACTGTTCCTCTTTCATAAACCAGCGAAAGGTTTCACTTATGAGGGAAAATAGAAGTCGCTTCATGAGACTACAGACAGACTACAGACAGACAGCAAAAACAAAACATAATTTTTCCTACACTGAGAAGGACGATTTTGCCATTCACTGAGCACAAGAGTCAACCTTTGCACGCGTTGCGTGCCTATGGGCTGGTTCACACTTTGACATAAGCATAAGCATAAGCATAAGCATCAGCATAAACATAAGCGTAAGAAAAATATATGTGTGAACCGTGGTTATATAAGCATAAGCACAAGCACAAGCACAAGGAATGGAACTTTTTCCATTCCTTGCACTCATGCCTATGCTTAACCCCGGTTCACACATTACGCTTATGTTTATACTGATGCTTATGCTTATGCTTATGTCTGACGTAGCTTTGTGTTCGTTATATAATGTAACAGTTCTATTGTTATATAAGCAATGTGTTTAGCCGATCCTTTGTGTACGGCAATTTCTGGTGTCCTGCTCTCAGAGTAGCACGTGTTTTAGAGGCTCGCATTAAAAAGTGGTTACTCATGAATATCTGACTCAAGCTTACTTCAATTTCAAAGTGTAAACCAGCCATAAAGTTTAACCAAATAAAAATCTAAATAAACTAAATAAAAAGAAACGTCATTAAATCAAATTTGTCTTTCCCCAGAAATCAAGAACCAATATACCAAGGAAAAAGCCCCAACATCCGTCTGTGTGGCCAATCAAACAAGCTTGAGATGCGATCCATACTCCTTGCTGTCCTTCCAATTTGTTGTTTAGCGTATGCCGCGGTAGGTGCTGACGAAGCCATCCAAGGTCAGTACCAGGAATTTTTTCAATTTGTACCACGGAAACGTATAACTTTGTTACGGCTGTTCAAAGATAAATAAGTTATTTACACAAATACAGACTACATGCTTTTCTTATTTGGTCGTTGTTTCTTTGTCGGTTAATATCGAAATTGTATGACTTGAGATGGCTAAAGAAAAAGAGTACGACATTGTATGACTTGGATGGAGGATGGGTCATCTTCGAAGAATTGTTAGCAGTGTTCAGCTAAATTACTTGCACCTTAAGAGAGATGTCTGTAAAAGCACTTTGGTACTTCGTCGATTTTCGACAGTCTCGACACATTTTGCATTTTGCAGTTATTGCCGCTGTGGTTATGATATTGCAGTTACATGAACCCGCCTTCCCCCCGTTCCCCCTCCCCCTGCCCATCCCCCTGCCCCCTCCCCCTCCAAGTTCTTCTGCAAACAAATCGTGAAGCTATGGTGTATCCACAGATGGCGATTACGAGGAAAAGCTTACGGAGTTTTTAACAAAAAACAATAAAGATCGTCGGCCCGTGCTAAGCATTAAAGACAGGGTTACAGTTGTGTTTGGAATCACATTAAACCAGATAGTGGATGTGGTAAGCATGGTACCGTTTTGTATAATAATTAGTTAGCGTTAGAAGAAAACGGACGCACTGGACTATACAGTGAACTTTACAACCACATTAAATGCTAATTAATTCACGCTAAGCAAATGTAGTCGATTCTTAAGATTTTCTAATGGCCTCTATGAACATTTTAGCAATTGAATCTGTCAGAGATAATGGCATTATCACTGGTGATGATTTCCTTCACGAGCTTTTACTCATACGCATACACACGCCTTTCTAATTGTTTCAACGTCATTGGTGATTCCATGTGAAATAACCAGGTACACAGTGGAAAACACTGTAATCAGGAATTAGTTTTGTTCCACGGGGGCGGGGAGGGGGTGGGCCGGATCAGAGAAGGGGTGTGTCATCAGTTTTTCAGACCTTAGTAAGGGGTGGCTCCTGGGGGTGGGTCGTCCAATTTTAAGGTACCCATGGGGTGGATCATCCTTTAGTTATGACTGGATGGCTGGAATAGGCTTAGTTTTGCTGTAATAGTTGGCCACACCTTTAAAGCCGGGCAGCTTTGTTTCTGGAATTTAGTTTTCTACATATCATTAAGCACAGAGAAGAGAGAAAAGAGAAAGAGAAAGTGCTTTCGCATTTGGTTAAGAAATATATCAAGACTTTCTCCGACCAGAAATCGTATAGTGCACTCAGTTTTGTGTCAAAAGAAGGGGGTGGGCCATGTGATTTTTATACCCCATAATTCCAAATGCTCCGGCCAACCCCTCACCCCCACCCCCTGTACTTTTTGACCAGTGCCTTAAAGAAAGCTCTCAGTGGGTAGAAGGTTTCACAAGTCTGGACTTTTTTTTCTGTTTCTTCCTAGGTCGAGAGAAGTCAGATTCTTAAACTGAGCCTTTTCATCCGTCAGGTAAAAAGTCCTTTCATCTCACAACAGCCCGCGAATTGTGTTTAGTGAAATCAATACTGAGCCACTAATTAGATGGAATATGTATCATATTTCTCCAACAGGAATCTTCGGTTCTATCCTCATCTGAGTTTTATCCTCATCTGAGTTTCTTTTCTCCAGAAATGGGTGAATCCCTTATTACGATGGAACATCAGTGAGAATGGCGGTATCACAGAAATTAACATTGACCCCGGAAGGCTATGGAAACCTGATATCTACCTGTACAACAAGTAAGGATAATTACTACGTGCTACGCAAACGCAAACGCAATTGCAAGCGCAAACGCAAACGTCGAACGTAATATAAATGCAAGGAAGGTAAGATACGCAAGCACAGTCGAAGTCCTTCCCCAAGAGGCAGACGAGACTCACGTATTTACCTTGCGTTTGCATTTACGTTTGCGTTATCCCAGTTCGCATTTACATTACGTTAGTTCTGGTTTTTACATACATACATACCTTAAATTAATGCTATATACAAGTAAATTAATTGACTAACTAACTAGTAAGAAAAAGACATAATCAAACCGATTAATTATTAATAAATAAATTAAATTAATGAAATAAGACAACAAAGGTGGAGCAATTACGTCGCTAAAAAGTTTGAGATAAGGTTTCTCTTCAGGCAACGTTTGAAGTCCTGTAGTGTCGGTTTCAACTTAAGAGTAGAATCCAGTGAGTTCCAGAGTTTGACTGTCTTGAAATAAAAAGTTCTTTAATTTGCCCTGTGGCCTTTTTATACGAAAGGAATATTGGGAGTTCCTCGTTGGACGCTTGGTGATCGTAGCTCTTTGAATATATTTAGAAAATAAAGAGGCTGGTGCACACCCTGACATACATTTAAAGGCCATTATTGCGTGGCGATAATACAACTGCAGTCTTACTTACAGGTAGCCACTTTAAGTCTTTAAGGGAGATATGGTCGTATTTCCTTGAGTTGCTGACGATACGAGCCACGAAGTTTTGTGCAGCTTGGATACTCTGCTTAAGCTGTACTTGGAGGCGTTGTTCCAAACATTGCAACAATAATTTAGCTTACTAAAAACTAAAGCATTAACTATAGTAGTTAGTCAAAAACATGTTTAACTCGATTAATCCGGCCTAGGCGCGCGATGCAACCGGACACTATTGAAGCTATATGATCATTATATGTCAAGCAGAATGACTCCCAGATCCTTAGCGACGGTGGCCGGTGTAATTTCTTTTCCTTACAAAGTTACACGAAAATCCTCAACTTTGCTGACCATCGCTCTGCTGCCAAAAATAATTAAAGTAGTTTGACTAAGGTTTATGAGAAGTTGATTTCTAAAAGTCCAGTTACTAATTCTGCATAAGTTTTCATTTAATTTGGCAATCGCGTTTGCCTGGTGCTGTAGGTTGAAAATTAGTAGCAGTTTAGTATCGTCTACGTAGCACTGGGGGGAACTATGGTATTTTCCTTGCGTTTGCATTTGCATTCAGTTGTGTTTGTATTTTCATCGCACGTGTAAACCAGGCTTAAGATTCTTTCGTGACAGAACACTAACAGACGCTTTCGTGGTCCAAAATCAGCAAGCGTTTATACTGTATTTGTTTACAGCACACTCCACAAAATTACTCAATTCTGATTGGTCGGGAGCAGTGAACTTGATCCCAAATTGTTAATCCTCCGTTCACATCTAACTTCACTTCATTACACCTGACCTCACCTTTCGTCCTTGCAAGTAATTAATGCGATAAAAGAGGTATGCTTACCACGTCTACATCTGTTATCCTAACCAGTAGACGATTTCCGAGAGCACAGGGTCCGGTCACGCGATCCATAGGGGTGAGGTGGGGGAAGGGAGAATCAACAGCAACAACAAACACAAAAAGAAAACAACCGAGAGAAAACGATGAGAAGTAGAAAGGCACTCTCTCTTCTCTCCCCTTCCGATAATTTCGATCACGGAAGGAAACGGTTACGTTGCCACGTAGGCTAATCGCATCAGTGCCATGTGAGTAACTTCAGCTTAATGTTTGATAGTGCGGATGAAGACCATGATGGAGCTCAGGACAAGATGCAAACAAAAATTAAAGTGGATCACAGTGGTACAAACAGATGGCTGGCGCCATCGATTATAAAAAGCTCTTGCAAGATTAACGTCCGTTATTTTCCTTTTGATGAACAGGTAAGAATAAGGAAAGGCATTCCCATACACATACCTTGGAACCGGCTGTCTTATAGGGTTGTTCGTCTTATTCTTACTCAGCTTCACAGATAATCCACGACCGGATTATCCACTGAAAGCAGCAACGGCTAATTCATTCCCATTTAGAATAAATTGTATATCTTTTGTTCACAGGTTTGTGAGCTAAAATTCGGCTCGTGGACCTATGACGCAAGGCGCTTGGATATCGTGGCTGAAGGGCCGAGTGCGGATACAAAAACAACACAGGTTAATGGAGAGTGGGATCTGGTAGACTTTCCTTGCCAAAGAAATGAGCTGTTTTATGAATGCTGTCCTGATCAGCCATACTCAGACGTCACATGCACTCTGAGGATACGACGAAGGACCATGTATTTCTTTGTCAATTTGATTATTCCATGCTTTCTCATCACGCGTAAGTAATCCCTACAGCCATTTTATTCCTACCCTGACTCCAGAGGTACCGGCGGGGGCATTCTCAAAAAACCTAGGATAAAATAAACTGGTTTGGAAAAGCTCCCGAGATGGACCTCTGGTCACATGAGCAATCAACCTCATTTCCATGTGACAAATTAGTTCAGAATTTGAACTACTTCATTGATTGGTTCTTCAAAGGAAACAACAATTATGATTGGCCTACGAAAAACGTGGTTTCCCGGCTGGCATGAAACAAGAACTACGATTGACCGAGGAAAAGCGTGGTTTCCCAGGCGACAGCATAGCACGGAAATGAGATTCATTATTCGTGGGACCAGGGGTTACTTTTTTTTTTGTAGGCGCTTCGCGCCTCGTGGCGGCTGCTTCGCCAAGTAATTTCCCTCAACCAAACGAAAAAAATAACCTCTGGCACCCAGGGTATTTTATTCTACGGCAAATTTACGGGCCGATTTGTGTGTGTTGTTCTCTTTTTCAACGCGGTTTCTCTGGTTGCGATCGTCACACAAGATGGAGAATTCAATGATCCTATTGTTTTCCAGTGCTCTCCCTGCTGTCGTTTTTCCTTCCGTCGGAGGCTGGGGAGAGGATAACCCTGGTTATAACAAATCTGTTAGCCTTGACAGTCTTCATGCTCATTGTGGCGGACATTTTACCGGCAACATCTGAAGTAGTACCACTCATAAGCGTCTACTTCACAAGTATATTGACAGAGGTATGTCCTGACTTACATGGCTAGCAAAACTGGCCAAGTCATTCCGATACTGTATTGAAGGACCAATATTTTGAAAGATATTAGGGGTCATTTGCTCTTCCTACCTTGCTCCCAATCTCACGAATTTCTAATTAATATAGTTACGTTTTGTGTTGTCTTGTGTTTGTCTATTGTGTATGCTGACATAAACTAGTCGTAAAAATAAGTACAAAATGGCTGCCTGTCATTATTAACTTATCAGTTATTCTAGGCAGCCAGTGTTCTCTTATTTTATTTTTATATCTAACAAATGTATTTAAATAGGCAAAGTGAGAGAAATAAACTTGTTGTATTCTCGATGGACGTCCTGTAAGTGGAAACACAAAATTCGCAAACATACCAACTACTTAATGACCCGAAATAAGCAACTGTCGCCGAGGGGCGTAGTTGTTCCCTGTATTTTATAAACATATATAATCTTCCAGGATGGAACGTTGCGCTTATCGCATGCTGAAGCGCAAACCGTGACTTGACTTTACTTCAAGCGATTTCCAGCGCGACGCACCTTTGGCCGATTTCAATCACTTCTGCGATGATACTTCTATAACCGAGCCTTCGTATTCAGTTTTAGGTTCTAGACTTTACAGTTCTCAGTTCGGATTTACGACAGCCTTTTAAAAATGAAGTGCGTGGACTTGTCAGCACACTCATTCCCCTGTTTCATGTAGCTAAGGCATACCTTACGAACAGACATTTATTCCATTGCCGATAGCTGCTCTACCTGCGAGTCGCGTTTCTCGCTTTTTCGGAATACTTAACTATTTTTGACCGGAGAAAAGCCTCAGTACTATAATATTTTTGTGCTAACTGTCATAACTACTGTCATTAGGTAAGTAGTAGAATCACTGGTAATTCCAGCATCCTCCTTAGTCCGGGTTTCTCTAAATATTCAGCGTTTGTATATAGTTATCTCATGAGGCAAAAGGTAAGGCGATAAATGAGTTGGCTGCCTGTTCTCTGTATCCCTATGGATTCAGTTGACACTGTTTCTTTTAATCACGCAGGTTGGCCTTTCATTAATCGCCACTGTAGTTGTTTTGAAATGTTATTTCACCAACCCATCCTTCTCTGAAGTTCCTTTCTGGATCCGCCTCGTGGTTATTCAAGGGCTAGGGCAGCTATTAAAAATTGAGGTAAAAAGAAAACGACGATCACCTCACAAGAAAGATGACGAAACAAAGAAGAAATCGAAACGCCGCAAGTCCATGGCGGATTCACTAGATCCTAACTTAAACCTGCATCTTCAAAACCATTCAGTCCCAAGAGATAGTGAAGGGAGCCCTCAATCTATTCGTCCTTTTGCGATGACCGATCCGACGGACTTAAATCATCACAGCCTGTCGAGCCGAAAAGCAAATGATGGAAAGAGAAAACCAAAACGACCTCTATCAGTTGCCGAATCCTTGGATCCAAACTTCAACCTTAATCATCAAAATCCTCTAAACCAGAGAAACAGTGATGCAAATAACAAATCTAAACGCCTTGTTTCCATGGCGGAGTCAACGGATCCAAACTTCAACCTGTATCACCAAAGCCACTCAAGCCGACGAAACACAGAGGCAAACATAAACCTTCTGGAAGTGCCTCCTTGTGGCGCATGCCACGAGCTGACTGTGGACATGCTTCACTTGGGGCCTGGTTTCCCGTTAAAGAATTTAGAAAGAAGTCCCTCACGACCTTCATTGAAGAGAGAGTCCTGGTACGAGAATCCGTGTGAAGAGAAGGTAGGTTTGGATGCCAATGCTCAGTCCCAAACTTCCCTGATCAGCGCTCTGCTTCATCGACAAGAACATCTGGTGAACTACGTGAAGGAACTGGTGCAGGCCGTGAAGGAACAGGACGAGCATGAAGAAAAACGAGAGGAGTGGATCCTAGTGGCAGAAATTTTGGATACTTTCTTCCTTTATCTTTTTGTGATTCTGATGATTGGTTCCACCATTTTGATATTTTCGGTAGGAACTTCGTGGTGATGTAAAGTTTGGTTTATGTTTTGTAATGTTGAGTTACAGGGCAGCCATTTAAGTTTTGAGAACCCATGCCCTTTTTTACAGCCGACAGAAGGAGAACGGGAACGGAAAGGGGTTGTAAAGACGCATTCAAGCTTATTAGCTCCCACTGTTCATCCAAATGTACTTTACACTTACTGCTCAGTTACTGTCTTCTCCCCTGTTCGTATAGCAGTTTTTCTTTTTTTTTCTTCGCGACATAAAGAAAGCCATAATTCATTTAATAATACTGATTTAAGTAAAATTGGAGAATATCAGCAACAAACGTCGTCTTTAAATAAGATTAAGCATGGCATCAGTGACCGAAAAATTATAAACTTTTCAGAACGTAAAGAACGCTTGGAGGTATGCGAGATTTCTGAAGTAATTGGTATATTTTAGTGGCTACATGTGAGGCATATCAGAGTCATTTGTAAAGAAATAAACTTGTGGAATGTCGAATGCATAAATGGATGGGTGGATCAATTAATTTATTAACAAATTAACGAATCAATGACTGTTCTCTCAGTGTACTGAATCCTCCCAACCATCCGAAACCAATCAAAACCAGTTGACATCAACTATTGCAACCAGTTAGAAGAGAAAAAATTATACTGATTAATGCAAAGAATTTCAGTAAAACTAAAACTGGAGAACGTTCGAATTTTAATTCCAGGGACAAATTCGGGTGAAAATGGATTTCATTTGTATATGATATAATATATATGATATATGATATATATATGTATAATCGATCATTGTACGCTTTCTTTTAGATCACTGTTCACGGTTGGCTTGTTTACAAAATTTGCTCACGGCAGCATGTACGTATAACTCTAAACACAAAAATGTTGGGAACAATTCGTAAATTTTCCGTCAATTTCGTCGGGAGCTTGTTAAAGCGCTATAATTATTCTCAACACCTCAGTCAACCGAATCTGAGTCTGAAAACAGAAAATATAAATACTTACTTTCGCAAAAAAGACAGTTGCGAAGTTTTGTCGTTAATAAGCTCGGACTACTGAGAGAAAGTTTTCGTTGGTCTTTTGGGTTATTTGTCCTGATTGGCCCACTTCCTTTGTTTTACATTGACGTGATTTTCTGATAAATACGGGTCTAACGGGGGAGCTGGTTAAAATAGCTTGAGACCTTCCCTTCCCCCACCCTTTCTCCTCTCTAAGAAAGAGTGATATCTTTGTCTTGTAAAAAAATGGCTCCTGGCGTTTCATGGAGGTAAAAGTCCTCAGGTGTTTTTATTTACTTTAGATAATATAGCTAGTGGAAAGCCAGCTTTAATTAATAGTGATATTTCTATTTTGGGGGCCGATCTATTGAGTCATTTGACTCATTTTGACCAATCGCACCTAAGCTAAAGTAGACTAGAATCTAGACAACTTCATCTCGAGCACGTTCTTAACTTTCACAGTAACTATTTATCAAAATCCATATGTGGTTCATTGCCCTGGCTTCTTTATTCCTTACAATTTTCAGTAATTTGGAGCCTGTAGAAAAATCACAACCGAAGAAATAATAAGCACCGCCATGAAGACCCAAAAGAAGCAAGCATCTATGATGGAAGCGACAATTTTCCATTCTTCCCTCTTGATGTCATTCTTTTCGTGCTCCCTGGTGACATATACGAGCCTGCGCACATTGTTCAGCAGATTATCCTGTTTCAGTAGCATCTCTTTCATCGTGGCCTCAAGTGATGGCGGGACGCTGACCAAAGCTGGGAATTCATTCTTCTTACCCTGCTCTTCGGTAATGGACTGCAGACTCCGCGTAAACGTTTCAAATAATTTTGGAAGTCCAATCGTTGACAGACCATCCATTTCAAAAGTGCACTCCCTTTCTGATGATAACGTCCTACAGCGAGGCCTACCGGTGAAAGACAAGCTTGAATTGCGTTTTCTGGACTGAAAATCCTCCGAAGTGTTACTTGTTTCACGGCGCCCGACAGAGGATGGGAGGATGGAATTGCGTCTCTCGTATTCAATCTCCTCTACAACCTCCTCCTCCTCTTTGACGTGCTTCTCCATAACGTTTATGAGTCCCGGTGGAATCTTGACACGCACAATTTTCGCGAGCCAATTCAACACTATGACTCTTATCCAGGTCGGCATTTCGGTGACTGAGGGATTATTGTAGTAACATTTTAGGACCATACATGTTGCAACCAGAGATAGAGCGACCTGGAAGATGATTTTATCACCTCGATCAATCGTTGAAAGTCAGCAAACACGAGAGGAACCCATTCGCAGTGAATGGTTACAGGCAATGGTCGCGGGGACCAATTCGCTTTGTGTAAACTAACAAAGATCTTTCCGAGGGGAACAAAATTTGTTCCCTGGAAATGGTCCCACAAATTCCAACTTGTCAGAATTCGTGGGACCATTCGCTGGGAACATTCACTTGAAAACTACAGTGTTCCCTTGATGTGAACTGTGAGTGGGAATATTCCCTGCATACACTCCCCTCGGGTGTGCCGGCTTTAATGGTACATGGCGGTCCTAACGTGAGGTCAGAGTCTAAAGGGCCTGTTTATATGGTCTCAGGTACCCGAGACAACCCTCTGCCCGAGTTACCCTGGGCGAGCTATTTTTCTACAATTTCTTTGAAAAGTTGTATCAACCGTTTACATGAGGTGGGGGAGACAACTCGGGAGGCGAGTTGTCTCGCCTTGGCAGGTAGAGCAACCCTGGCAAGCGAGACAACTTTTTCTCATGTAAACACTTTGGCTCGCCAACCCGGAACGAGACTGCCGAAAAGTAAATGCGTGCGTATGCGAAAAAAGATGTTTTTGTCCAATTTTTGGGCTTAAAAATGCTAATTTATTTCAGGTAACTAGCTTTAAAAAGTCATCAGTGATTAGATACCGCGGCGAATTGAAGCTGTTCGGAGTTACGTTCACGTCAAATTTGAATTCACTGATCCCCACGTCCTAACTTCGCGTTTATATTTATAAAAACAAGTGCTGAAGCAGAACTTGAACCAAACAAGGAAATTTTCAATAAATATATCGACGACATGAAATAAAAAAGCGACAAAGTACGAGGAAAGAAGAGTAAATGAGGATTTGTCAATTTAAAACGAATTGTGCAGGGGCACAAAACGACCAATTTGTTGAAAAATGTATTATTATACCCCAGTTAATAAAACTAAATGTTATTCAGGCATTTTCAGGTCTTTTTGAATATTGCTGGGAAAAAAATATCTGTTCCTTTTTGCCAGCAAGACACACAAGATATTTCCCAGCCAGCTAGATAAAATTGGTTGGTTTCCCAGCCAGGTGCAAATTGAGTAACCTGCCCAACAAAAAAAAAATTTCTTATGTCGTAAGCCAAAATGGGCGTGGCAAAAGGCCTCAAATCAAGCCTTCCCTGGGGGGGGGGGGGGGAAACAAGACAAAAATTTCTCACAACCATCCACATTTCGCCAGCCAGCAACACTCCCACTGCTACCAAACTTCAGTACTTACCAACCGAAACCATCAGCAGAAAGAAATTTGATAAACAAATCAGGAAAGTAACTGATATTTTGCCAGCCAGCACAATACCTCGGGGGAACAGATAAAGTGAGGAACAGCTTCGTTTTGTGCCCCTGATTGTGAATAATTAAGTAGGGTCAACCCTTACTGGGTCGTCTCGTATCGGTCACGCCTCGTATAAACGCTCGGTAAACTTGTCTCGGGGAGGAGGGTTGTCTCGGGTACGACAGACCATATGAAAAGGGGCCCTGAGAGCTTTGAAACTGAGACTGAACAGATGTAACCACAACCTCATTCCTCGGGTTCTCTCAGCCTAGAGAACCCTGGGAACGAGGTTGATGTAATCCATAGTAAAAAAAATGAGGTGCTTGTTGTTTTTCAGCGATTTAAAGAAACTAGTTACGCTTGCAAATTGAATCGGATTGTTGGGTTCTAGCGTTTTCCCATTCACCATTTAAAAAGAAATGCGAACGAAATTAAAAAACAAAATAAACAAATAACATCCAAAACAGCACGTACAAAACATGGCATTATTGCTCAAGTTTGGACCGCCATGTAGACAAGAAAAAAGAACCTCCAGTTTTTAAATATTTCACTGAGAAAAGATCACTTATTATCGAGCGAGTGCGAGCTCTTTTGGAAAAAACCATATGGCAGAGCTGCTTAAAACAGTGGACTGTCTCGTAGGCGACCACCTTTGGTGCACGATAAAGTGGTCGCTTATGAGAGAAACTAACGAAACAAACGCAAAACTGAATTGATTAATTAATTATATAGAGGTAATACCTTTTTTGTATAAAATTAGACTAAAAGGGAAAGGATTGAAAGCAATGGCGTATTTCACATCGAATAGCGTCTGGAAAATCTTATCAATCTACTGTATAAACCAAGAGCCATGTACAAACTTTGCATAACGTTTTGTATTAGATCACTGTACCAACTCTAATCATCGTTTTTTGTATGTTAACAGTTATTATCCGTCGGCACTCCGGGTCAGCGCTATTAAAACTGAACGTTTATGAGATTTTCAAGAGTAATGATTTTCTAACGATCATGCATACTGGAAACAAAAACCAAAAGTATATATCAAATTTCTTGCCTGAAGAGTGGTCGCAGTCGCTTAACAAATTTGATTAGTGTTCGTTCGTGAGTCAGTTTTACAAACAGCATTTGACTGAGAAACAAAACGGCTATTTACAAAGTGGTCGTTTACGGGAGGTGGTGGCTTACGAGAAGAGGTTGCTATGAGAGTAGCATCCCTAAAATTTCCAAACCAAGAAAATGATATTGGAGTTAACTGGCCCAAAAGCTCTCGGCTTCTCTAAATAAAAGCACAGTTCCTGAACAGATTTGAATGCAAAGGATTATGATTCTCACCTCAAACATGATCCCAGTATAATATATACTGATGAGCGGAACAACCTCGGAAGTGGCAGGCATGATTTCCGCAACTATCAACATGAACACAGTCATAGCTAGTAGATTGGTAATCACCAGCGTAATCCGCTCACCCGAGTCCGGTGGAAGAAAGAAAGACAACAGCGTCAGTGCTTAAAAAAAATGAGAAAAAGAAAACACATTGGTGAATTCGCAGATAGGTGACGTAAAAACCCCCATCAACGATTCTTCACCTTCTCCTCAGTTCAACCTCTTTATATTATGTTTCATCAGGAACCCATAAATTAATGTACAGAAAATACAGCCAATCGCAATGTGCGAAGGTTGTAATACATTCAGAAACACAGTCAGCCTTCCCATAATGCACAGGGCTTATGTCGCGTTGAATGTATTGAGCTATGAATTTTGAGTGGCATGGTGTACACCACTTATGCAAGACATTTTTTTGTGATTATTTCAGTTGTCGCATGTATTTTCTTGGTATACGTAAGTGACTAGCATAGATTATTTCATGGTATACCACTCGATTCAAGCATCGCATGACGAGTATTTAGCTACCCACAATGTCGCTAAATATGTGTAATATGAAGTAACCAAGGCCCCAGTTAGGTGCATTTCTGGACATAAGCGTCACTACTACTTCTCAAAGGGTGTTGAGAACGGTCTACAACGAAAGAGCAATGTTGAGACGTAATCAGGTGCCGATACACACAATCACGATTAGATGTATGTAGCCACTTACATGTTATCAGAGCGCATGGTATAATCAGGTTGATGTAATAGTAAATAGTTCGCCTCCTTATATGGACAATGAACGTCACATCTGGGTAAGGCTCTGGACAGCAAACGTAGATAATCTCATTTCTTTGCGCAGGGAGACCAATCAAATCCCACTCTCCGTTGGTGACGTACTTCTCCGTGTCGCCTACTTGCGCTTCCATTTGAACGTCAACTCGAAACCCATCGTAAGTCCAAGAGCCAAATTTCATGGCACAAAACTAAGAGAAAAAATTGCAAATGATAAGTCTCATACAACGATGAAAAAACACTCAATTGCTGGTTCATCAAATGTACCAAAAACATTTTTCTTTCTATTTAAACGTATTTTTGTAAATATTTAGAGAGTCATTATTTTTCAACTGGTTGTAACGCGCCGGCGACCATATTTCAATGTAGGCGGCGCGATAAAAATGATTAAATTATTATTATTATAATTATTATAATTATTATTATTATTATTATTATTATTATTATTATTATTATTATTATTATTATTATTATTATTTAAACGGTCATAAGAACGTGATGACGAGACATAAACTTGGAAAGGCAACCCAGAACTGAGTCGCTTTCGCTACATTCTAAGTTGATTTGAACTCACTCACTCACTACCTCTCGATCCTTAGATTAGTATTTTGCTCCATTAGGCCCTTTAATCGTCATTTAATATTTCACCTCTAAGAAACGAGAACGCTTTAGTATCA
Organism: Galaxea fascicularis; assembly: GCA_948470475.1. Classification (NCBI taxonomy): domain Eukaryota; kingdom Metazoa; phylum Cnidaria; class Anthozoa; order Scleractinia; family Euphylliidae; genus Galaxea; species Galaxea fascicularis. The sequence goes on along the minus strand of OX419338.1, from coordinate 8,565,785 downwards.
CCGAACACCATATTCTCGAGACAGCGTTGCCCTTGTTTGGAGAGTCAATGGTAATAACCTGGCTCCCTAAAAAGTTTCTTTGTCGAGTAGAAGGACATATTCAGATTCTCTGTTGATCAACGATTTGGGTGAACATCTTTGGTCACTGCATTTGAAAAAAATTAACTCAATAGGTATACATTAAGCAAGACGTCTCTACTGCGCATGCGTACCTGTTCGTCAAAAGGGAAAAAGCTGACATTAATCTTGCAGGAGAACGTGTAGAGAGCTGGGGCAAGCCACATGTTCCGTCCGTTAGAACTGAGTACAATTTTGGTTTTAAATCTGTCCAGAGCGCCATCCCTGTCTGCATCAGCGCTGCCGGTGAAGTGGAAAGGTAGGTTTCATGAATGGCACATCGAAAGCAGAAATTTGGAAATTTAGTTTCAACGGTGTACTTACCATTTTGCCTAAAGGCCAGTGCAAACGCTCACATGATCATTGATAGGCACGTGTTGAGCCGTGCCATTTGAACACCGTGCTGAATGTTGTTCCGAGAAATTGGCAGTTGTTGGCCCAACCGCGCCCTGGGAACGAGGTTGTTGTTAGCTGTCGTTGTTTCAGTGGTCAGCCGATTCAAACACACCCACTGAGCATTTTGGGCCCAACAATATATACGTGTCATATTATTGGTCAGCAATTTTGAGAGCGTTTGCATTCGTCTTAGCCAACCGGAGAACAACGATAATCGTGGGACTTTTAAATAATACTTACATGTTGTAAAGATGTATGTCTGGGATCCACACTTTTTTGGCGTCGATGTTTATTTGACTCATTCCTTGGAAATCTGATGAGTTCCAACTTAAGAATGGGTTAAACCAGGCCTGTCAAGTGAGCCAAAGCATAAAGAGTGTAAAGAAATATTGTTGTTGACTAAAGAGAGGATATGAATTCACTTAAGGTAAATTACAGACCAAAACAGTCCAGATAATTATAGACCTGACCTGTTGTCAGGCACTCCAAACAACACCTTCTTTTTATCAATTTTAACGGTTTTGCGTTCGCGAAAAGTGGTTAAAGTGATGATAAAATTCATTCATTCAAGTGCTTCTGTGCTGTTAGTTTTGAGTCATGTTATCAGTCAGGGGCTCCTTTATCAGTAAAATGTTAAATTTTTACCTGTCGAACCCAAAGACTGACAGTTATAAGCTGATTCTTCTCGTCCTGCAAGCCATAAAGATCGCAATTAATAATTCAATCAATAGTCTCTTTTAAGCGAATGATACACGGTTCAACGTTTGTTGAGCAACAAATGTTGCGACAACTTGTTGAACGGAATAGAGCCAAGCTCTATTTTCGTTCAACAACGTTGAACAACTTTCAACCGACATGTTGAACGGCATATTTCAACGTGTAACAGCACATGATACACTGTTTAACATTTGTTGAACAGCAGCTGCAACATTTGTTGCTCAACAAATGTTGAACCGTGTATCATTCGCTTTAGGAACAAGCTATGAGACTGAAAAAGGTTACGCCTTGGTGGCTACATGCTATTGGCGTTAAGTTAATCCTTTGAAGTCTGTTTACAAAACCCTGAAACTGATTGTAATTTCAAAAAAGTGCCTGGACGCACCACACACTAAGCCAGAGATGGAATAAGTTACATTCTCACCACATCGATAACTTGATGTAAAGAGATTCCAAGCTTGACTGTGACTCTGTCACTCAGGTTTAAAACAGGTCGCAACTCAGGATCATAATCAGTGTTGAATAATCTTCTTCGTAACCTGGCCTCGACACTTTCCGACTGGTTCCAGTTCACAATGGTTTCTGTAATATGCATCACAATAGTTTTAGTTGCCGCAGAAAAGAAGTATTATGACCTTGGGGCAAATTTAGGATACTTATAGTAAACTGAATGGAGAAATGAATTTGAACCGATAAAGAACAGTTTCGTCTTTGCGAACGACCTATCAATGATTCCTACTGAATCAGTTATCTTGTGGCGTTTAAGCATGACAAGAATAATACCACTTATATGGGATTCTCTGAAGTTATACTCAGAAAAGAAATATAGTGTAACCAAAATTTCTTTCTCGCGCACCTCTTCCCAAAAGACGGATAAACAGACAATGCGAACTAGGAAGAGCTTTACAAGACAATCGCTTTGTGGCCATCTCTCTCTTTACTCGTTCTTCTAATATTCGCTCGTAGTTAAAGCAAAGGTTAAGTAACCACAGAAAATGTTATAAATTTCGTGGGTGCATTTATAACCTGCGTTTGCCGGTGGATTCCGCCAGGAAGGGGATGGAAAATGAGGGTATTGTAAGGGGCACGCGACGTTTGCGACCAAGTTTGGTTTGCCTCAAACAATTCAAGATCACACTCCTCATTAGCACTTAAGCCTAATGAGAACAGCCTCAAACCCATCTCCCTGCCCCAACTTTGCGGCTGGTCGCCTTGTTTGGTCTGCCGCTGGGTTTTGCTTTTCTTGTACTGGCCCGTAGCCAGTATAAGGCGAACCGAGGCACTCGCCTCGGTTGAAATTTCCTGTTTTTTCTTTTTTCGCCTATGTATTTAGTAGATTTAGTAGCAAGCAGCCACAACGACAACAACAAAAAGGTAAAATTCGAACCTGGCGCATCTTTTAGAATAGTGCCTCGGTTGGAAAATGTTTCTGGCTACGGGCCAGTTATATATCTTCAAACGGGAGCCTGTACACAAACGACATTGTATTTCGACTATTTCGAGATTGGTGACGGCGAAAACCCATCAGAATTGAAAGAAAATGATACTGCAGACTATTAGTATTACATCTTCAATCTAATCAGTTAACTAACTCGGTTTTGTTTGTGTTATGTTGTGTCAGTCAGTTGGAGGCAGAAGCCTGCTCATTTACAGCTGAATCTGACAGACCCTTAAGAGTAACACTCAACGATTAAAGCACTTTTAAACAAGTATTTACTTAATAAACTTTTACGAACTATAGTTTCTTCCAAATGAAGACCAGTAGAAACGTCGATCAAGTACCGAAAATTATGCCAGCTGTTTGAACGAAAACATTGCGTGTTTCGGATCAATGTTTGACAACTACACGGTTTTGAGAAGATATGAGGTCGATAACCTTAGCTTTGACAAGACTAAACAAACAAACAAGCTATTGTACTATAATAAAACTGATACTGACGGAAATTTCCCCTGGTTATTTTATGAAGTCTCAGAAAGTATTATTAGGAAGGCCTTCCTTTAGCCACTACAGGAATTGGGGGGGGAGGGGAACGTGGCGGGGGGGGGAGAGGCGGGCAATAATGACTTTGGACGTGTGATTATCTCATGTCTAAGTAGTTATGCCACTGGGTATTGATGGTGCAATGGCTTAATTAATCCGCACACATAGTCAGATCTTAATTCATTCATTGATCACTTGTCTAAATAAAATATTTCCTTTATTCGGCTGGTGACAGTAATGGTCCTGCCTCTTGACGTGTTAACGAGGAAAAACGTCGGTTTCTTGATCCACAAAGCCAATCATAAAGCTATCAGACAAGTTTACACAATGCAACCTTTCAGTCCAGGCCTTCTGTCACATCTCCGGAACTGAAACAAGCAATTCGTTGTTGATAATGTAAACATATTTTCACTTACCTTAGTAGCATGTGTTTGTAAGAGAAAGAGACAGAACAGGAGTAATCAATGGCAGTAAATGGACATCTTGAATTAACGACAACATTCGCTCACCATCCCTTATCACTGGTGGCATAACTGATCATGAGACTGTTAAGTTTTTTTAATTGCGTTTTTGCCATTAATAAATCTTACAAACTTCAATCTATGAATTGACGCCCAGCGGCACTAATATAGTTTAGGTCAGGTTTATCAGGAGTTTAGGATGTGGCTAACAATTAACGTAGACAACAAAAGAAACAGTTCTTGCACCGGAGCAACAATCTTGTGAGAAGACTGATTGCTCAAGAACATGAGTCCTAGCAGCAGTTGTCAGGAAGGAGCAGATGACTTTATCCAGAGAAAAACTGGACACGCAATCGAGCGGATAAAATTAACCAGTTTACCCAAACTAATATAACTTTATCCCCTGAAAATTGCTTACGCCCTAAAATAGAGTTATCTACCCCCTGAAAAGCTCGAAAGTTTAGCTACATGCTAAACCAAGGTCATTAAAACTATGCTCATGAACACATTTTCTCGTTGGTATTTAGCTGCGGGAAATGAGGGCATCACTTATCAGCATAACCCCTCTATTAATACTTGGCAGTGATTCAGATTCACCACGCAAAATCATCGAACAAACTGCTCACTATTGCGGTGACCCTGGCATTCTCGCCACGGGATGTTTCATAATTACTGTTTCTTGGTATACTGTTTGAAAGAACTTTGGAAAAAATGACAGAATTGACAACGAAAATGTCGTTCATCGTGTCAGCATTTTAGTGACCATTGTTATTAATGTACCTGCCTTTTAAATCCTGCCACTTGGACCTCACACTGAAGCAGTTCTACTCCCAAACAACAGCATAAAACTGTAGGTTTATTCTTAAAAATTATTAACCAGAACCGTACCGTGACGAGCCTCGAAATTGAACTTTTAAACGTTTGTCATTGTATTTGTCTTGGATATTGTCAAAATACAAATAGTAAAACTTGTGTAATAAATTACAGCAAGACCGGTACATTTTGCATTGAATTCAAAATGCTTTTGAATAAACAGTATCAGAATATCCACCAACTCGCTTTGGAAGCTACAAAGTGTTATTTTCACTAGAGTAAAAGCAAAAATCGATAGAGCTTCGATGCGGTGAAAACGAATATTTTGTGGCTTGCGTCGGAAAAAGTATCTTAGACCGGGCATACATGTGCATTCAATTTTCGTTACTAAACAACGGTGATCGGACTTAGGAAAGTTTCGTCGAACGAAAATAAATGAGAAAATTAGAGAGAGACTAAGAAGAGGAAAGCAAGCAATAAACGACAGATATAATACACCTGAAAACTGTACACCGATCGAGATAAAACGCCGATTCGTAATCAGTCCCAATGAGTATATAAAAGGCTTTAGCGGCGAATGACTAAAATGGGGAAAACGATTGATTTTGATTTGCCATATCTTGAAGTCACTTACCCGCTCTTGAGAAACCGTTCAAGGTTGTCAAAACGAAGAGACTCAAAACAAACGAAACGAAAAGGCTCATGATGATCGAAGATCTTGAGAATTGCACGTTCAGCCCGCCAGACACTTCAACTGCAAGACACTTCACCTTTTTAAACCCGCGGTCTTTGTCAACAAGTTCGTGGCATGATAGATTTGTTGAGATTGATTTTACTGATCTCATATCTCAGGTTGATGCATTAGGAAATTGAGCCAACCGATATATCGAAACAAAATTTAAGGCTAAAACAACTCGCGGTCAACTCACTTGTTTCGTTGTGTTCAAGCTCTCACTTTTTCATCGCTTGTGAGAGGATTTGATTGGAATATAAACTTGAAAATTTAGAACTGCAATTCGCTAAGGGAAGTTATGACTGTGTTATAAATTTCTGCGCGGGAGGGAAAATCTTTTGGAATCAAAAATGCAAATTAAAATTGGGGGATTACAATGACGGGGGTACTGGAATAATGTGGCGTGCTTCTATACAGCCTCCTTGCCGTCTGCTGTTTAACTGCAGTGCTATAATTTGATGCCGCTACCGATCAATAAAAAGATACATCTTGCATATTTTTTGCGACTTTTATTGACTTAAGGCCCTAGCAAACGGCTTCAACCCCCTGATTTGCTTCAACATCCTTTCGATTTTGTTGAATGGCAATTTTGAAAGCGTTTGCCACCCCCTTTCCAACTTGTTGAAACCGGCGTGTTGAAACGTGTTGAAACGACGTTGAATCGATGTTGAAAGAGTTTAAAAGCGTTTAAACTTTGCTTCAACATGCGTTCAACATTTCAGACATTTCTTTTGTTCTCTGGAATGTTCGAAATGTTGAAACGGAGTTGAAGTCGTTTGCCCCGCTCTTTCAACATTGTTGAGCAAGCGCTGGGGCCTGAAACTAATTACCATGCCACTCGTTAAGTTTTGTTGAATGAAATGTTGAAACTGTTTGCTCATCCCACCGTTCAACATCATTCAACAACCTTCCAACAGCGTTCAACAAAATCGAATGGATGTTGAAGCAAATGTTGAAGCCGTTTGCTGGGGCCTTTAGACAAAAACGCCCACAAAAAAACCTTATGTGGCGGTTAACGTCTACTATCGACATTTTCCTTCAGAATACTTCTGTCTGAATAGTGAATAGTATCAGAAAACGCCCAGCTCAGATAGGTCAGCTCACATCAAATGATTAATGCTTATGTCAGAATCCTGCCATTTGCAGTACACCAGTCCTGAAATAGAAGACTTAACTGTTCGTGGGCTGTACGAGAATACTTATCTGTGAGATTTGACAGGTTTACTTCGTTAATTGTAGGAAACTTTGCAGCTGCTATCGTCATAAACCGCGACAAATCCTTTTAACGACTGTGGTTAGTGTGTCTGGGGGTGTGACCACAGGCAGCCCAAGCGTACTACGTGACATTTGCACGCGAAAACTATAGAGGATCGAGTCAAGTTGTAGGTGTTTCTACAAGCCATTTATGGTTATTGTCGGACGGCGTTACCGAAGAAAAATTGAAAATAATGCGAAATAAAGTATTCTTACCAAACTCTAATGTCCCTTGGTGTGTCCTGGGTGGTTTAAAGGCCATTTTGTCGATTTTTTTCACCTCAAGTACTGAATTACACTCTTTTTTTTATAAGAACGTTGAGGCTGATATCAAGCAAAATTTTAAGAACGTACTAAGAACATACCCAGTTTGTATCAATTGTTTTTGTCGAGTTGTGAATCGATCCTCTGTGTTCAATGCTTTTGGACGCCCAAATTTAACATGAGTTGGCTGTCGCGATATCTTTTCCGCGGCATCAGAACAATGCGCACAAACATGTGACAAGCAACTAGATTACTGACATCACAGTAAACACGATGGAAGTACTTTTATAGGTTTCCTAGTCACGTCCCATTGCTTTATTGAACTGACGAACGTTTTTAGGCTCAAATCGCAGAAAAAATAAGAACGTTTAGCCTCGGCTCCAAAATTAAACGTTTTTAATATTAAAAAGGGTGTACGGGCCTTCATTTCGCGTTTTAGTATCCTACTGGTGTGAATTAACCCGCAAAAGGTCGGAGCATCAAGCGCACGGGGAGGAACAAAAATTCAGTGGACCAAGCCAACCCCGCTCAGTTCGCAAATGTTTTCTCGCTATGCTGTTTGCTTTCTGCTTTAAATTAAACCCTGTCAGAAATAGATTTCGTTACTCTATAGATTTCGTTACTCGCACGTGATTTGTACTCTTGTCTAGTTATCCAATCAGAGCACGATGTCTTGATTGACATCTGATCTCGGACTTTTACTTCGCACATGTTGTTAGACTTGGATGGAAAATCTGGAAGAAAGTTAGTAGGTAATCTGTTGAGAAAATCGGTTGGAAAATCTCTAAATCTGAACATCAAGAATAAAGTCTTGTGGAAGTCTAGTGGTATCTTTTTCCTCTCTTTTAAACCCCTCGCTACCCAGCTGAGCAGCTGGCTCGCTGCTCCGCTGCACAACTGTCAGCCTCTTACTTGGTAATTCTTCCTTGAGAGGAGGTACAGTACTCTTTATATGTACTTACTGATACTTCGTCATTTTTCCGCTTTTGTGACGTTCAAATGAATGAGATTATAAAGCTTGCTCATGTTTTTGAAAACAATGATTATTTTTTTCGCAAGTACTAGTTACTTAAGTCAAGAAGACAATCGTTTTTCACAAAAAATCGAGTAGCGTCGACTTAGTGCTTTCAGTCTGAGTATGAACTGCCGGATTTCTCTTAATTTTCCGCCAAGTTACGCTTTCGATTTTTCTTCTATTTTGCGTATTTAACATGTCCTACATCCTCAGTCTCGCTCACGGGAAAGATTTCTGTGAGACAGAGTAACAAGGGGTTGCGAAAAATTAAATCCGCAAACTATTTTTAATTGGCCGATTTTACCCCTAGGCGGAAGATGACGATTGTCATTAGACGAGCTTGAAGAAATTACGGTAGGAAAGCTTGGAATTATTAACTTACTCTGGGATCAACTGCTTCTTGTGGGTTAGCGATTAAGCGGTATAGCAAAATTTTCAAAAGTTATGTCTTTGAATATTTTCCGGATAACGTACTTAGAAGTGTTAAATTTGTTGTTCTTTGACACCATAACCTGCAGAAGGCAATAAAATGTTCTAGCTGGCAGAAAGAAAGGAATTTCCGACAGAATCCCTCTAAAATTTCTTATAATACTTCGGATTTGATCCATGCCAGCTGGGGAAACAATTTCGCGCGGAAAACGGGAATCAACTGTTTGCACTGGATTTTGGTTGGGGTACGGAGTCGGACAACCAAAACCGAAAACACCTACTCCGGCCAATCACATTTGACGTAAACACAATGAGCCACTCATCCTCGGAGACCCAGGGGCGGATAGTCGACGATTGGGACTTACGAAACTTCCGCAAGTCCCAATCTTCGTCCGATCCCGTCGACTATCTGCCCCTGGGTCTCCGAGTGAGCCACTCATCAGAACAGACAAATTCCTGTTACTATACCGGCGCCCAAGTGCAGGAAACAAGTTATATAAGTTTACAATCGCCCATGATAGGGCCATGGTAGTGATACGAGAGTACTCCTCACACGCCAAGATCTCGTCTAAATTCGCCGGGTGTTCCAAAGTCTTTGCACGTTCACCAGTGCTGTCCAAGCTCAATCTATTCTTCGGTTGTATCTTGAGCTTTTTACGGCGTTATTCGTAGGTCTCCCTCTATTGTAGGGATAGCGTATCATACGAAATTAAATGGCAAGCTAGAAATCGAGCCCTGGAGCCGGTCCTGGAACTTGTAAGCAATAAATTTTCCTACAGACACCTTACACCGTGACGAGCGCCTTCCAGGGCCGTAACTAGCATGAGGCAAGACGAGGCAATTGCCTTGTCTTGATTTTGGCCTTGTTTTCTTGGCACCAGTATCGCTCAGCAATAAAAAAGTGAACTTCTACACTTGCCCAAGATTGACTTTTCTGATGAAAATGCCACTGAAAATGCTTAAAAGAGCATTTCTGAGCCTCTAGATTTCAAAATTTTCTGGGGGCATGCCTCAAGACCCCCCTAGCGGCTCGCGCCTTGGGGGCTCGAAACTTGCCTCGTCTTGTTCTGAAGTCTGGCTGCGGCCCTGCCTTCACGTGCGATTCACAAAAAGATATTCCTGTCTCGCAATAGTGTACCGTTGCAATTTGACTACAATACATGGCAATAATATGAATGAGGGACTTCTATAACTTATTCCGGGTCAATAATCGTAAATCATGTTTAGCTCTGATACACCCCTTTGTAACAGACCTGGTGGAACCTGGTTGTTCAAACTCTACCAGGGCAGACAAAAATCCACCAGGTTGATTTTCTTGCAGAGGAGCACGCCTCACAGGGAAACTAAAATTCTTCACTACGGAGGAATAAAATTCACCAGAGAGTTTTTGAAAAACCACTAGTTGCCAGGGAGGTCAAAATAACCCACCAGGTCGGGTTTCACCAGATCTGTTACAGAGGTGTGGTCTGATCTGTATTCTTAGAATTAATGTCTGTACCTGCAAAAGAGAACATGAGTGGTCCTGAATTTATTAATTCCGCCCGTCTAGATCTGGCACGTAAGGCGCGGAACGCACAGGAGCTTGCGTACAACAGCATGGCACTTCCTCAACTCCTACAACACTGAACAATAACATCGGAACGTTTAGAAACACAACGCTGAGCCGCGCGCTGGTGACAATCACTTCACTTTTACCTTTTTTAGGAGCATTGGTTATCATAACGTCTTCATTTCACTTTGTGTTATTTTCCTTACTTATATGTGTTGCCCGTGAGTGTGCTCACATTGCGGGTGGCTCCTTCTAAAATGTTCTGCAATTGGTATAGGATTTAATGGAGCCGAAACCAATTGTGGACTTACATACATTTTAGGCATCCTACTGATGAACAGTTGCGGCGCGTAGATATATATTTTGGCAACTACTACAATTTGCAGTCTGTCCAATTTGAATCATAATATACTTGGTATGGTATACTTTATTTAAATCAAAGAAACACGCTAGCCCCAACAACACTTGGCTGGTTTCCATGGAAGGCGTGTTTGTACAGCCATACTGAAAAAGAGGCTAAAACTAATAATACAGTACGAGACTAATAATATGATAAGTCTAAAACTACGAAAATTCAGCTTAGAACGAAAACTAATAATTATAAACTAAGTTTTAAAAAAAACTAGAATAGGTAGGACATGGCTAACACAAGACTATATAGCATGACATGACTCAATTGCGTTTTGATATATTTATTAAATGAATATATCGATTCCGCTAGTTTTGCTTCACTTGGGAGTTGGTTCCAAAGCATCGCATCGCTATATTCAAAACTTCCTTTTAGAAACTCTCTCCTCGGTTTAAGAAGTGTCAGATCTGTAGATGGTAATCAGTCTTATCAGCATTCCTTCTAACAACAGAGTTTTTAAGGTCGGGTGCGGTGTCGTCATTTAGTATTTTATACTTCAATGCTGATTTCAGTGGCACGGAGCCGCCTCACATCAAGTGCGTCCCAAGAGAAGGTCTCGATTATATCAGTAGAACGAATATCATAACTGGAATGCACAGTAAGAACCCTACCAGCAATTGGCTGCAGTTGTACCCCAAAGAGGGGAACAATATTCAAAGTAAGGCTGTACTAGGCTTTTATAAACTTTTTCATGCGTATTTACAGGAACAAAAGGCTTGATACATCTCATCGCTCCAATACTTTACCTGGAAGGACGAATTATGTCATACGAAGTAACAAGTTCTTACTAAAACATACACCTTATTCCAAAATGGCTCCAATTCTATAATATCCTCTTATTTTTATTCAAATTTGCCCTTGTTGCCTCGTTCAAGGTAAAATATTCTTTTGAATTTTGCCCTTGAGAACGAGGCAAAAGGGCTAATTTGAATAAAAAACAAAAGAATATTAAAATGGGAGCCATCTTGGAATAAGGTGTATGTGGTTGTAAAAACGAGTGATAAGAAATAACAATGACGTTTCGACTGCTCCACGGTCATTTTCAAGTTGAATTCCGCATATAATATATCCCATTGTTTCAGAAATTGTATATTATACAATTTCTAAAACAATGGGATAAAAGGTAAAAAGCTTAGTATTTACATACGAACAATAACAAGTAGAGAATGCGAAAATGAAGTGTAAATGAGAGGTGAAGAGAATGAAAACTATTGGAAGTGTTAAGCAAGCAGCTTTGCGCGGATAGAATCACTCTGTTTTTTCGTATAGTGGAGAGTAACTTGTTTGATGCTTGGTCACCACAGAATACTAACTCCACTTCGCGCATATATTCCAACGTTTTCTCTCCACGATCACTGAGTTGTGGTACTTCTTCCGGACAACATTCTGATGGCAATCTCAGTTCACCCATATCGTGGGGAGACACACCCGACCACGCCGCGAAACTTTTCGGGTCTATTTCGGGTGCCACAATTTCCTTCATATCTTAAAGATGAAGACGTTTCCTGGCATGACATTTTGCAGCAAATTTTCCCTTTCGTATCTTGAAATCGTAGTAAAACGCCAGCTTTTTAGAATAGATCGCAGTTTTTGAAATGGCTTTTCGGGCCCCGAAAAATGTACGGGACTTTCGAGAAACGGGCCCCAAGTTTAAAACCCATGTAATAGGCTGAGGAGAGGGTCTCAATGGGGTGGTGGCTTTTACGGTTATCGGCTAAAATTTTGGCTCTTTTACGGCTATCGGTTAATTTTTTTCAGTTACGGTTAACAAAAAAGTTAAAAATGAATTTCTTTTGTTGCAAAAGGTTAAATATTAATAAACCTGTGTTTTTTTTAATCTTTGAAGCAAAGTCTTATGATCATCTCGGGCTTAAATAAGTTATTCTTTTGAAACATTTTAATATTTGATAGATCATACCACTTCTAATATTATTTTACGTATA
>OX419338.1:8548704-8551204 GCA_948470475.1 Galaxea fascicularis | reverse complement strand
ATCGTCAATTTATCATCATCAGCATGCTTTATCATCGTCATCATCATCAACAACAACGATGTCATCATCATAGTTATCCAGGGTTGTTATTAGATGTCGGAACCCAGGTACCAGCACCTGAATACTCTGAAAACATGTACAGTATGTGCCATAAGGTATTAAAAAGGCCAAACCAAAAACATCCTGGAGATACCCACCTATTTAGAATCCTATACCCTCCTATTTCTTGAATTAACAGAAAACCCCTGAGTTATTGTTATCATTATGGACAGAATAATTACTCATGGTAAAAGTTCACAGAAACCAGGGAAGTGACAGTTGGATTTCCTAATTACCAGTCTTAAGGGTGACCTTTAGGGATGTGTCATCCAGAGAAAAATCCCATTTCTTGTTATTAACCAGTCCACTGCAGGGTTGTCAAAAAGCACTGGGGACTGGCGATATTGCCGGCTACTTTTCTTGTTTCACTGGCTACGATTTGCGAGTAAAAAGAGAAAATGAAGGGAGAAAAAGGGATGTTTACCCCCTCAGGGCTGTCTACTTTTCTAGACTCTCCTTCTGCTTAAAATCTTTTTGACAACCCTGCCATTGAAATTCGCCATCATAGTTACCCTCTTACAGAACAACTTTGTGCTTGTGACTGTCATTAAACTCCAATTTCTGTTAAGTCCAGGGGACTAAAACTGACCCCCACCTCTCCACCCTATTTCACATCACTATCCCTACATGAAATGTGCATCACACTTGACAGCACAAAACAAGTAAAATCCTGGGGCATAGTTCATTTGGCTTAAAAAGTTCTGCAATGGGCTAGCGAGGTCATCAATGTGCTCCTATCTCAATCCCACATAGTTTTATATCTCCCTAATTCCCTGGAGAATTGGAATACATATCAGAAATGAACCTGTTTGGAAGCTAGGGGTGGAGCTCAACTTTATGGGATGAAACATCGCCTTTCAGAGAATTTTAAGGTAGCTCCCTTAGCTTGTCAACATTAGCCCTTGATATGTCCTTGAAATCAAGAGATTTATACAAATTAATTAATACTGCATTGCCGCCTCGTTTGCTCAGTTGTTATAGGATCGGACTGCTGAGCAGGAGGTCTTAAAACCAAGTAAAAGCTGGAAAGGAACATAAAGGAACCCACTTACTGATCGAAAAGTCAGTAGGACTGTCTGTCCTAACATACACCAGGGTTGGGTGGAGGCTGGGTGATGGGCTGACCACCAGTCCCCAAGAGGTGCTGTTGGTTATGGAAACCTCCTAGGCACAGGAAAAAGAAAGAGGTTGAGAGGGTGGGGGTGGGGATAATACCAGCCCCCCCCCCCAAAAAAAAAACCAGGCAAACTGATGATTGTATGATCTCCCATGAATAGTGACTACTCGATCAGAAGCTCTGGCCTTTAATTTTTTGGAACTCAGTGTCTTGCACATGGCATGTACCGGTAATTTGTAAAATCCATGAGAGAGAAAGAAACAGGAAGCAAGTCATATTCAGTAAGTTCAGCAATATGGAAGTTAAGAGTATTGTGTCCTGTATGTACTGCTATTTAAATAGGATTATAATTAACACTTAATGGGTCCCGAAGGGAACAGTGAATTTTGTTTCCCAAGAATCTCAATATTTCCCAAGATGAAGTTGGGGGAAACATTGATATTTGAGGGAAACAAAATTCACTGTTCTCCAAGGGACCAGTCATTAAGTGATTTGTTATATAGCAAAACAAATGGATCAAACCGGCAGAAAACAAAAACAAAAGCAAAGTTTGAAAAATGCGCTGAGATTCTAGTTACAGCATCAGGCCACCTTCAACTGCACACTCTGATCATGTGCAACAGCGGTCAACATTTCACTGGTACCAGTGAACTGTTTCCAGTTTGACATCATAGTTTCTGCAATGTTGTCCACGTCATGGGACCATAAACTAGCCAATGAATGAGCATGTTGTAGCAGGAAAAATGCCAGCTATATAACAACAATTTCTATTTTTGACTTAGCCAGGAGTGGCTCATGACATCCACCTTAGTGTTGTGTTGTTTATCTTCAGATTCAACACAGAGATGGACGTCTCGCACAAAGTACTGTAGTGCAGGCACAAAAAGTAGAAAGGAGGTTGATATGTGTTCCCTTGATATTTGTGTTCTTGCGCATTTGGGGAACCATACGGTTTATCCTGTCAGTTGCTCATGGGCCAGACTACATATCAGGCAATTTGTTTCTTTATTTACAGGTTAGTATGTATACATTTTGTTTTTATTGTGTTATTCAACTTTGTGTTTGCCAAAAAGTTCATTTTCTTATTGTTTGTTTGTTTATTTGTTCTGGCAGGCTATTGGAGACAATGCGCCAGGGTTTGCCAACTTTCTGCTTTTCTGTTTTTTCACTGAGAAATGTCTTGGACAATTTCGTTGGTATATTGCGTGTTGTCGAAACCGTTTGACAAGAAATATTTACAGGTCTAGTTCCTCGACTATGTACTGTGATGAAGTGACACCAGAG
>OX419338.1:8436204-8546204 GCA_948470475.1 Galaxea fascicularis | reverse complement strand
GCAGCTTTCGCTTTATGTCTGGTACTGTGGCATCTTGTGCAGGGTAACCAATGGGTAGCAGTAAAATCAGCTTTTCATTGACATTCCTTCCCAGTAAATCTCGCAAACGTGGTCCCGCATTCATGGGTGTGGAGGTTACTGTTACCAATCCAGCATTCTGTAGGAGACAGTGTGAGATGTTTTTACTTTTTTCAGGGTATTCCATCAACAGGCCTTGTGCAACAGTAAGTCACACAGTCAACTTGTCATAAAGACAAATGCCATCCATTTTAGAGAGATCATGTTATAAGGAATTTAAAGACCATAAAGCAATAACAATTATTAGTTAGGAAGGAAATTCCCAGGCTTGTGTCTCTAAAAAGGGAAGGGGGGCGGGGGAACTGTGCCCATTTGAAGAATGCTCCATAGTTTAATTCAGACAAATACGTGTGAATTTGCAATATTGTTCAAATTACCATAAAAGCTTTCCCTTGCAGATTATTGCCTTGAAGTGTTCTCTAAAAGAATAATTTTTTAATGTTCTTCCCATTCTCCACAGTTAATAGCAGCCATTTTTAGAAAGAATCAATTGGATGACAAGGCTCAATCCCTTGGCGAACATTAACAAAATCTCCCTGTTCTACAACTTAAAGTGGCTTGAAAATGGGTGATTTGCTGATGCAAATACAACCTACATAGCTACAGCTACAAGTTTTATGATAAATGGTCATGTGACCAAAGGGCCCACTGCTGCTCAGATTAGTTAGTGAAACAAAAGTGATTGCCCTATTGGGTAATGTGATTAAGCCATTGGTTAGTAATGTAAGGAGAGATTGAAGAGTCACTTGCTGGAGTCACAATGTCATGCAGACATGTTGAGAAGAAAACTTGGAGTCAACTGCTGGCAAACTAACCTCTCACTGAAGACAGAAACCTGATCAAGCCTAATTGTGTCCATACCCCACCCCCCTAGAAGGTGTTTTTGGTTTTGCTACTCCCCCCCCCCCTTGGACTTAACCTTTCATGGGGAAGGTACACTATGGATATTTTCTGGGACTGCACATTTAATATCACTTCAAAATTTTTTTTCCTTGTGTTGGTTTGCACTTTAATGTACATTTCTGTAATTTTTTTTCAGTATAATAAAATAAAAACCTTCACTCAGATATTACAGTAACATGTTTAAGATACCTGATTCTGATTTGCATGCTTGTTCTTACACAAATATATTTGGCAGTTGCCTGGCACACACTCTCAACTAAGGTCTAGAGAACCAAATGTTCATTTACCTGAACAGCTGCCAGGAGAAGGCCAACAGAAATGCACACACTCATTTCATTGTAGTAATGAGTTTTCTTGCTACCATCCTCTCGTAAGCCATACACTTGCTTGAAGACAAGAATCAGATAAGGTGCACTGTTTAGGTAGGGTTTTGACCATGTCGTCTTAAGATACTCTAAATCCTTTTTCCACTGTTCTCCCATCCTTTTGGCGTAATTTAGATATTCTTCCTCTTCCACAATTGTGCGGATCTCTGACTTCAGTGATTTCTCCTTTACCACTACAAAGGTCCAAGGTTCTGTATGAGCTCCACTGGGTGATGTCCCTGTGAAACAAATACACTATATATCAAAAGTTAACGACAAAAACAATTTGTGTTGTGTTCCTGTGAGATGTTTAGTTTTGTTTGGAGGGCGGTCAGTATAAAACATGGATTGCAGACTGGGTATAAAAGACATGGACTAGGTATAAAACGCGGAGTGCGGTCTGCGGATTAAGTATAAAACGCGGACTAAGTACAAAATGAAGACCACGGACTCGGTGTAAGACTACGTTATAGTTTAGTAAACGAAGGGAGCTTTCCTCTGCTTTGTTTCTTAAAATTCCCTGTATAGGAATGTGAAGGTAACTCCCGGTTGGGCATTGACCTCAAAACTATTGATTTCGACTTTGGAGCACTATTTTTCTCTCGAATCTGACACACTTGCATGCAATTGAACACTTGGTTATTGATTTCCACTGATTGATATCGCCGAGACACGCGTGACCTTGTACGATACAGGGGGCGGGGGGATTTCGTTAATTGTTTTCGTCGCAAGAGTGAACAATGCATGTTACTTAAAAAATGCACACTGCTGGTTTTTTATGGTATGGAAATAAGTGGCTCTCTATGCAAACGCTTTGTTAGATTGCGGCAACTACAGAATCAAGGGCAACTAAGACTTGATTCAATACCTGCTGTTTTAATGATATTTTCTATGACCTCCAAGGGAACATCATCTTCGCTAATTCTCCGAACAGTTCGTCGTTTATTCATCTTCTCGTAAAATTCTGCCGATGTTTTCTTCATTTCGTCCTCAAGTAAGCGATCGTCAAACCATGGATAAGGTATGTGAGCTGGATCGCTTTCTCCGGTGGGTTTTAAGTCGAGCGGGTCGCCCTTTGGTATGGCATCGAGGTCGTTGTCTTGAAGGGGATCCACATCAACGGTGAAGCTGGGTTTGTCTGGTTGAGACACTCGTCTAAATAGCTGAGAAATGACGAATCCTACCAACAGCGAGACTATGTAAGGCCAGTAAGCGCACCAAAAAGGAGCTGCTAATTCCATGATCACCAAGGAGTAAAGCTTATGTCAACCATAGCGATGTTTCTTGTTTACAAACATTGACGTTAAATTTCTTTTGATATTCAAATTTGCCAGCCACCGAACAATAGCATGTATTGTTTCAACAGCCAATAAACCTCTGGTTGGACATTAATAACAGTAGGTGACGTAACGAGAAACATCGCGTATGGAGGTTGCCGAGTGAGCTTTGCATGTGTGACTGCTTTACTTGCAAGCCAGCGTTCTGAGGTCACGCTAAGCCGGAAGTGATAATCATTGGACTAGGGCTGGGATCAGGGTTTGGGTCTCATGCATAACTGTAGGGTAAGGTCTAAAATGCTCAGTATTGAGCTACAGAGCTAATGGGCCATATTCGTATTCTCGGTATTGAACTGGATCTAGCATGAAGTGGAGGCTCTTGCGGGGGAATACATTTACATATGAAAAGATTCCCCCGCAAGAGCCTCCACTTCATGCTAGATCCAGTTCAATACCGAGAATACGAATATGGCCTATTGGCAAATTAGTAGATATAGACCCCATCCCGGACATACCCCGGGCATTTGATGAGAGGTTTGCTCTGTGTGGTGGGGAATTTGACCGTGATCAAGAAAATGTTGGTCATCGGCAAGGAGCAAAAGGATTACGTGGAAAAGCAACACAACAAGGGAACAAGAAAATAATGATGGTAGAGCTCGAAAGTGCGTTGTTAACCTACACGGATCGGACAAAAAGGGCCTTACAGGCATCAGCATTTCCTTCATTTTGATGTAGGAACTTTTTATCTTTTACGTTTGTGTTTGTGTTTCTTGCTTACTTATGCCGTGTATATTGACGCATAGTTTACATCATGATTTAATTAATAGCGTGCAAGTTTTGAACATTGAATTTGATTGTTTTTATAACAAAATGGTTTTAAACGGCTTGGTTATCTATCTACATATCTAGAGCAAGGGAATTTGATGCTCTGTGAAGCCCCAACCGATGGGGCATTTGATCGTAAAACTGGCAACATAGTACTATACTATGATTGCAAGATGAGAAAGGGCAAATTTGTTGCAAAATTTCATGCCTGGAAATTTCTTCGTTTTTAAGATACGAAGAAAGTATGGCACCCGAAATGCTCCCGAAAAGTTTCGGGAGTTTCGAGAAACGCGCGCCAGGGCCGTAGCTAGATTTCTTTTCAGTAACGGGGGGACATTATCGTGAGTGCTGAAGGGGGGAGCCTTGTAGGGGGTCTGGGGGTATCCTCCACCCGAAAATTTTCAAATTTGGAGGCTCCGAAACGCTATTTTTATGTATTTTTATTTTTATGTATCCGAAAAATCGACCTCGACTAAGTGTGAAAAGGGGACACGGTGAACCAATCAAAATAACTGAGTCTGAGTCATCCACATACTTGATTTGTCTCGCTCAACTGGTCCAGGGGGCAGCTGCCCTTTGCGCCCCCTCCCCCCGCTAGCTACGGCTCTGCTTTCACAATTTCCTGCTTATTGGCGCGGTTTTGTTTTGTCAGCAGGTACGCAGTCGCGACCTCTAGCTCGCGAGTCGCGACTGCGTCGCTCGCTCGGTCGCTTCGCGACTTTAATAAGGGGCTGTTTGCATGGAGGTAGGAAGATCCTAGAAGGCGAAACAACTTTTCGTTTGGTTTACATGCAGAAATTTCTGTCTAGGTGGAAGTGAAGAATGAAAGCAAGATGGCGGGCGAGAACAACAAAATGTAATTTGGGTCCTTCTACTCTCCGTGTTTGTTTTTTTGTCCCTAGTACCAGGAACTTCCGAGCGAAGGCAGTTTACATGGTGCTAGGATCTTCCTAGCGCTAGGATCTTCCTAGCTCACAGCTAGGAAGATCCTAGCACTAGGAAGATCCTAACACTAGGGCCAAGTACGACCTCTTGCATGTAAACTGAATACAGAAAACATATGGCGCTAGAATGATCCGCCTTCTAGAATCTTCCTAGTGCTAGGATCTTCCTACCTCCATGTAAACAGCCCCTTACTTAATTCACTGACCGCTCGCTTTAAAGGTTACTGACAAAATTTTACCCTGTATAAAGAGGACCACTTGGTGCAAGTCTAGTATTACGTCAAGGAGGTTTCATCTAAAAATATTTTGTTTTCCGTCTTCGACTTCTTTCACTCTTGATTTAAACGTCAAGTTTTCTGTTAAAACACTGAATTACGCGGCCGCGGGAAGCGCTTTAGCTAAGGAGGTGCTATTTTTCTAAATAAGAATGTATTTGTTCCTACAAAACAAGATATCGTTGATTAACCTGGGATTCGTTTAAATGATCGGCCTTAAGTATTTATCTTATTAAATCCTGTCTATAGAATCCTTTTAAATATTACCGTTTCAGATTAGCTGTAAATTCGTTTCAATAGTATTTTCCAAGCGAGTCGTACAAGAAATGACGAAATGAAAGATATTATTGCATCTTATGGGAACTCGGAAAAAATCCGAGCCCCAGATAGGATTTGAACCCACGACCCTCCGAGTATTTTCTATAAATAAATAAATAAATAAATAGGTTTTTCAAGGGTTTGAAAGAATTTGCAAAGGTACTAACAAATTGTTTCAAGGGAAGTCCAAATCCGCGAGAGGGATCCAATTCCGCTAGTGGTTTTGAACCGGGGGATCCAGGGCGAAGAATAAATGTAGGTGCTTTCTCGTCAGATCTGATTAAAATTGTTTTAAAAAAATTGCTAAACAGGCTGTCCCAATAGTTGGGTGCATGGATTCACTGTACTGAGAGCAAAGAGGACTGCAGACTTCCATAACCCACACATTGCAGTTTTCCATCGCTCCACCGATTGACCGTTGCACCGTTTACCATTTCAACACTCCACGTGATGCATTGAACTGTTCCACGTTCGTCTTTTCCTGTTCCACTAAGACAACAACAGACAGAACGGAAGATTAGATCCCCATGGCACATTTTCAGGAGCAAGCATCGTCGTAATATTATCCAGAATTTTGTCCTATCTGAAGCTTCTGGCTCAAATCAATCTAGGTTCACGCATTTAACAAACACCGCCTCCACGTTATTGAATCTTCAGATGAAGAAGACTAGCAATTTTTCTTGACTTCTTTGTAATCAGTCAACGCCCCACGGTGCATCACTAAAACATTGCCTTTTGTGTATTGCACCGTAAACATTTGATTGACTTATTGATTTGGTGAAAATTAGAACTTTTGATTGTAAAAGTTGTTAATACTGATTTGACACTCCGTTTGGCTTGTAGCCTGTGCACTGTGTTCTGGCTGGACATTGTTTTTATGCCACTCTGGTCACAGTTCGATACTGCTGTCTGGTCAGTCTTCATCAGGGGTGAGCTGATGCTATAACAAAGATCCTTTTACATGCTCACCAATGTGTAAATGGGCGTAATGTAAAAGGCCGCCATGTTCTCGATCTGGTTGGTTGCGCAGTGCACTCCGGTAAAAACGAAACAGCTGTTTAGATGGGTATGTGTAAGGACTGTATCGGCTGTGTTGTCAAAAAATATACGGCCAAAGGTATACTGGGACACAGCAATGAGGCAACCTGACAAATTAAAACTGCAGACTGTCCAATTGCAACAATTGCCCGGCCTCTGGTCATTCAGTATGTGCCTCTAATCATTGCTGTTTGGTTGTGACTACATTGAATCTTTTCCACGTTGAGGACCGCAGCTTTGTCCACCGGCTATTTATACCATACTATTTAGTCTTCACTGCTCGAGTGATATGGCTGTGCGCATGCGTAAGCCACTGGCCAGGCCGTAGGTTGGTGTCTGAGTGTATCACTTGCTTTAACAGTTTAAGTAATTTCTCAGTGTTTTATGATAAATGGTCAAAATGTAACTGACAACTAACATTGAAACCATCCCAAACAGACACACTCATTGAGGTGTTCTCATTGGAATGAAAATATGCGGTACTGCATGGTCATATGAAGAGACAAAACTAGACTTTCCGCGGCTTCGCCTCACCGAATTTTGCGGTGACGCAAACCTAGCCTGTGTGGATTCTGCGCGCTGGCCTCAGGTTACGTCCGCCAAGACTGTTAATTTTTCAGGATATCTGTCGCTTTAGGAAACCATAATCAGCGCCTTCTCTCGTTCCTTTACCGAAGCAGGAATAACTAGAAATTAAAAGTTTAAAATAATCCGAGCCTCTCCAGTACACCTTTACACCGGAATACGAATTGTTTTTATTGCAATGAGATTGTTTATCTTGACTCTTTGAGCGGGAGATTTGACGTTACTGAAATTCCATTGGAATTCGTTCACAGTCTTGAACTACAACATAATCTGTAATTAGTGGCCCATACTGGCGGCGAACACTTAACAGTTTTCCCAGGAGCAGTTGTGGATTTTTTCCCGAACATTTTGATTAACTACTGCCGTTGCAAGCACTGACTTTAACATACCAGACAAAATCGCTCCGAAAGCTTTTAAGATAAAAAGCTCACTAACAGGAACTGCGTCTAAATTAATCTTCTTTATCATGTACCACCGCTCAATATAATATAAACATTTCCAAAAAAGAAAAACAGCAGCTATATGTCAGTATCAGAATAACATAGCGCGTTTAAAAAACAACTTTATTAGGATATCTCATACCGTCTGTCAAAATACATACGAAAATAAAACATCTGAAATCGTGCGAGTCAAAACTGAAAAAAAAGTGGAATTTTGTTGAAAGACAGGCAAAGTCACACAAACATATTTAAATGTCTGACGAATATTTTCACTTGCATTATTGTCCTGGTCAGATTTGTTTTTCGCTATACAAAAAAAAATAGTGACAAACCTCTTCTACGTATTCTTTTTCGCCTTGTTCATCCGAGAATTTTGAAATATATATATTAAACTTTTTTGCTATCAAGTGACTCTGAATGTTCTGTTATTTAATTTTGAGACTGGGGAGCAGGCGTTAGAACAGTACGTACTTAACTTTCAATTCAAAGACGGAGACACACGGAGTCTCGACCTTTAACTACTTTATACTTACCGACTTCAAAGCGTACTCTCAATTACCTTTTGCCACTTGTAAGCTTGATACAAAAGATTTAATTCTTTTGTTTGGCGTCCTTTCGCTATGCGTTAAGGATATGAAAAAGACGAATTCCCTAGCTACGCTTTTGGTCAGTCAGCCGGTGTATTTTGTTTGGTATGATCCACTGTTGTCAGGTCCTCAGTTTGATTCAATTCTTTCCCTTTCGCTTCACACTACTTTTTTCTGATTCTTTATTTTCTTCTATGAGCACGCAATAAAGGTGAACAAGCAGATACGATACCCTTCGAGGCGTACGAAGTGGTCAAGTCACCTAGCCTATGGAAACGCAAACCCAGCCCCACATCCACAACAGTCTCCCCTCACCCGAGGGAAGAGTGGTTAAGGTTTCGTTCCTGGATGTCGTCCAAGTGGAAAATGTCTCTTATCAACTCATACTCCTGTTGTGCCTATAAATAGATTACACCAAAAGTTATTCAGTTATAATTGACACATTTCAGCTGTGGAGGATATTTGTCTATCTTGGCTTCGATCCTCTAACGTGTCCACACGCGTGGATAACACGCAGAACATATTCAGCAAATATGAAAGTCATCCCAAATGTTTACGGCGTAATGCAACATTTCTGACTTTCACTAAATGTACGAAGAAAAATGCATTTTTTTTTTAACTGGTATCATGGCGTACTGATTTCTCCGCTTTAATTGCTTCGTAAACTAGAAACAACAAAATGAAGTCCATTAAGACTTTACACTTCTTGAAGCCCTTTAAAAAATCTGAATAACAATAAATTGAAAGCATTTTAATTTGATAACTCACTCCCTCGCGAACAGGGAATAAATTTGGAGGAAATGGCTGGAAGGAAATAAATAAAGCTGTGGAAAGTGTAGGCTATATTATACCGGAAGGCTTATCATGTCGACATAAAAAATACTACGGCCAGGAATGAACAGAAACGGCCCGGAACTGGAACAAGTCGTGCCCGAAATCAGCGTTTTATGTGTGAAGAAAAGTTCTATCCGATATGGTTTTCGTTTCGGCCCAAGAGCTATCCGCTATAATGTAGACTTAGGTTGCATTAGGTTGACTACTTTATACCTCTCTTGCTTTTGCTGTACAAGTTGGTTAGGCGAAGAATTCAGCTATATATTCGCCAATGAATTCTCTGTTCTCCAACGGCCCTAGCCCTATGCTTGACACCACGTTAACTTCTTATCATGGTATGGAGAGAATAGATATTCATCATTCTCAGTCAACGGCTGAAAGGTCTCAATAAGAGCTTGACCCTTTCTGACCACGCCACAAATGAGATCAGCGTATGTTAATTGCTTTTTCGAATGAGACATAAACTTTGAAAATTCTTTCTTATTACGGGCATGTGATCATTTAGATGACAAGCTTTAATCTTACTGGAATCAATTATTCATGCACACGAGTTCTCTGTGGCTTTAAACCTAGCGTTGTTTTTGTTTTAATAACAATTAAGAATGCATTAACCAAATATTTCAACTTTCTTCATTATGTCACAAGGGAATTAGGAGTGAAATTCAAAGGTTTTGCGAGCCAAGATCGACACTGTATTTGTAATAACTTCAGCTCCATATATCACGCTGACCCGGCTTGTCTTCTAAACAGCACATCAGGAAAAGAAAATCATTTACAATGCTGGATAATTTTTGCGATGAGCGCGATTTTCAAAAGCAAAAGAAAAACAAGGAGGAAACAGCTGATCTTTTTCTTCAAACTCTAAGCCAAACCCTGAGAAGTTTTTACCAAGTTACAGAGGAATTCAGACTGAGGGTGACTAAGAAGGATTAAAATTTTTTCAAGCTGGCTTTCCGGCTAATGATCTTATCGTAAAAATTCTTCTCTCTTCGACAAGCCAACTTACCTTTTCCCTTTTTATTTAACACCTCTTAAGGCATTTCAAACAAAGATACAATTTTTTGCTTCTTCGCATTGTGCGCATTCCGAGCGCAAGCTATAAACGATTATCTCTTGTTTGAACACTTTTTGAAGCGTAAATATTGTTATCAGACAAAAAAAACCGCCAGTCTTCATTGCAGGTCGCTTATTTGTATTGCTATTAGCTCTAAGTACTTCCGGACTTTCGTACGCGAACCTTCGCTCTCTCACGTACCGAATGCCCTATTTGAGGGTGCGTTGCTCCGGATTCTCGCGTGTCCGCCGGCGCCCCGCGCGCGCAACATTTGATATCCGGCGCGACGCACCCTTGGCCCTTGGGGGAGTGAAATATGAAAATCTCACTGGATAAATATCATGAGATTTGATTCCGTGAATGCATCGCTCTTCATTTGAACGCTTCAGTGCGAGCAGCAATGAGTGTCCAGCAACCAAAGTCACACGCTGTTAACGACATGGATAACTTTCAGAGGATATTGAGCAACGACGAGATCAAGATGAACTCGGAGCGATCGTCTGCGTCGAAGAAGGTGAACAAGAGTCATAATAAACTTATTGTGAAGGCACCAGTTTCGCTTTAATTATTAACACCACGAGTATTCTGTCGCTCGGGCGGCGAATTGTTACAGATGATGCCCGATTAATGCCTTTCTCTTGTCGTCTCTCAGGGAATCTTGCTTCAGAATCTGGACGAGGGAAAGCCGTGCCTGAAATGCGGCGAAAAGTGCCCGGGCTTTAGCTTACACGTATGGCGGTAAGTAGGTAAAAACCCGAGCATGTCAAGTCTTGTTTACTCTTTAGATTCCATTTTTGGTACAAATCCCATCTTTGCCACCATTGTAACCTGCGCACGACCACGCAATTGATGAAATATAAATATTAAACTCGTTGTTTGGGCTAAAAATTATTCTCTGTGTGGCTAATTAATCAATACAATGGGGTACTTATGAAGTTTCTTACAAGCCACCCTTCTCCACACCCTTAAATAACGGTGGGAATAAAGCTCACATGCATCAAACTATTTGTTTGCGAGAAATTGTCCGGGTTTGATTCGGACATTTTTCTGCGCAATTGTTAAGGGATTAAGGGTTTGCCCCACTTGACAGAGCCAACCATTTTCAATTATGAAAATTATCGAAGAATGATCTTACGCAAAAGTGTGGTGAAATTAAAAGTTACCCTTCACAGCTCTCCGGATAAGGTGATATGCCAGCTTGTAAGCGCAATAGAATTGTCATTGTAGTTATGTCATGTACGGTGTGGCCTCGGTTACCGTGGCCTCAGGGCATTGGAATTTTCAGTTTTCACTGATTAATCGCCTCAATAATTAAACACACTGGGTACGTTACATTAAAACCCGGTGTGGTTGTGAGTTGCAAGTCTTTTTCTGTTCGACCAACGGGCGGCTCTAAACTGAACTTCAGCCGTTTAATCGCGTGATCGGGTGCCTTTAGAACGACATGGAAATAATCTCTAGTCATCAGAAGAAAATAGCTCCGAAAAAACCACCGAGACCCAGTATAAGGTAAGTGTTTCACTTTCGCGGCTGAATGAGCACCGATCAAAACTAAAAACTGTTAATTCGCTGAATCTAGAATCCGATTTTATTTCTCGGTACAGGGATAGGTCACACTACAAATTGTGTTCACGCTTCCATCCATTTTACGATAGTCCGATCTCATTCAATGCCAGACGTTTGAACGTTGCGCCGTTGGCTTGCTACAGAAATGTTCTGACCATGAAACAGATAAGGCGAAAATCCATTTGGCAACGTCTTTGTGTCAGTACTAGATTGCGTATACCTTAGAAAATGTTTTATCATGATTAACTAGAATTCCGAATTAAAAAGTCACTGTATCAGCTATTCACAGCTCCATTTTTCGAATTTTTCTCTTCTAGTACGAGGAACAGTTGTACGTAGCTCTGACGGAAGGGAAATTTTTTCCTTGTATTGTTTATGAGCTTTCTTTGCGTTTCACTTCAATTGATATTGCGAACCACACGGTTCTTTTCCTGACCAAGTGATCTTTCCCTGCTAGCAGAGGTCTCTCACGCCGAGAAATAAACGAGAGAGACCTCTGCTAGGAGGGAAAACTGATCTGCGATAGTGGGAGAGGCAAGAACATAGGAAGTTGCGACTGTCTCTCGCGAACCAATTGATAATCAATTCTCCCAAGTCAATGCATTTGTTCTTTCCAATGTTTGTTATGAGAATCTGTGAAACATCAATAATATCATTAAGCGTGTCAATAATTCTTTTATCGCGACAGCTGTCTGTTTTTTTTTTTTTTTTTGGCATAATGACACGTTTTCCGGATGATTTCTAATGTTTTATTTTATGCAGAGAGAATTATAAATTAGTGAATATCGTAACAACATTTGTTAGCTTTTTAATCAACTGGGTTGTAGGTGTTTATATATTCAGACTAATGTGGGTTTATTCAGTCCACGTACGCGACGTTGAGGACTCAAGAGTTAAAAATGAAAACGTACATGTCTGTATGGAGATTGCGAAAGAGCTCTTCAGGAAATACGTGACTTTACTTCATTTCAGTCGGCTGAAAACACTCACTACACCTTCCTTCAGCTTAAATATATTGTTTCTTGAAAGAAAGTTATATTAAACGTCTGAATTTATAGACAAAATCTTAAGTTGTGTCTATTTAAAAGAAAAATTTCGGCGGCTGTGCTTTCTTTTGTTTTATACCTGTTTAGCAAGCTCAGTACACGGTGGTTTAAAATATGGCAGTGTGTATGTAACCAGTAAGTGTAACCTTTCGCCAAATTAAATTTAAAAGGCTGAAAATGTTTTGCGCGACCGAAGAAAGGTTTCTCAGTAACTTTCCAGCATTAATGTTTACAATTATGGACAGGGTTTTCTAATGTTTGTCGCTGTAGATGAAAATCATGAAGTGTGGCCATTATTAAACGAAAACAACTAAACGGAACTCTTCTTTGGTGCAGTTTGGTTTTACATCACGCGGTCAAACTGACGTTTTCCTGCTGTTCCAGCTGTTTGAAAGCGATTCGAGTTTTAAAAACGTAACTCGTATTCGGTACTAATTGTTCTGCCATCTTCTTGCTCAAAATAGATCGGTAATTAGCTATTCCTTTTTAGGCAGGGGTCAAATACTTGTAGTTCCTGGTTGGTTGGGGTTACCCTAAATCTACTCGCATTTCCGACCACAATGCGTGACCACGAGATACGGCCGGCTTTATGTGATCTCTCAGAAAATGTTGAAGCTGAAAGGGGCCAGATAAAAATTGGACTCAAGGACATCCGTCGCATAAGATCATTGACAGGTGTTAGAGAAAATCATGACAAAATGCGCATCTGTTGTTCCGTTTTCTTCGCTTGTCGGTTGTGATTGCATTGAAACGTGGCGTGCGCGAAACGAAAAGAATTGTAAAGATAGAAAAACCACACAGTCATTATCAAACCACTTCAGACATCGAAGGTTATAACTCTCCCACGATCCTCTCAACAGCGAATTGGTGAGAGCATCATCAGGTATATGGAAAGTCGTTGGTTCCACCGTTCTAATGAAATCCTCGTCCTACCCTTGCGATGAAAATCATGATTGTCATGTTTCAGGATTATCATTTCACGACGGAGCTCAAAAAATTAGATGTCATTTTTCTTAATATATCACAGCACGGTGGAGTATTTCAGGAAATAATTAAGGGAGCCGAAATAGGGCACTATTATGGGGTCCGATAAGAAAAGCGTAACTGATCTAAATCTTACTTCCACAAATTAATCGGTCTAATTAAAGGATTTTGTTTGATTTGTTCGTGCTCTTTCTGAAACTAAACTGGCAAATGGCTATGTTTTTGAACGTTCGGTCGGCCTTGGCCAATTGTAACACGAATTTTCTATAAAATTTACATCAAGGGCAGTGTTCGTAATTTGCACTGCAGTTACACGAGTCACTCCATGTTTTATAGAAATTTATTTTTAATTGGAAATGTTAGCATGTGTAGATCATGGCGCGCAACCCGGAAATCATACCTTTACCGTTTTAGGAAGCAGCATCTGAAACATTACGTTAAAATATTTACTCTGCATGAGGCTAATGAATTTGTTTAAGTGAACTGAAAGGTGGTCGCGTCTACTCAAAATAATCAGCGCATGTAATATTGTAGAGAAGATGTCCATCAAAAGTAGCGAGTCCCTTTCTCACGTTTGATTTTAATTACCAAGCCCGCGGGCAGTCTATTATGCTCATGGCGGCATTCTGGTCAAGTGCCCCGTTATTAATAACTCTCAGCACTTTACTTTTATTTCTGCAGGAGATCTAATTTGGTCTAAAAATGTTCCCTTATGGTCATTGTCCATGGAGCAATAATTTCTTGGGAATTTTTTAATTTTAACCCGAAAAAGAAGGCAGGGGGCAGGATGGCCGAGTCCCGGGATGGCCGAGTCCCGGGATGGCCGAGTCCCGGGATGGCCGAGTGGTTTAGTTGGTTGGGTTTCAATGCGGTGACCCGGCTTCAAATCCCGCTCTAGCCACCAGCTGGTGTTGCTCTGGGTTGGTGCCTGGTTCAACTCCTCGGTCATCCTTGTAAATAGCCAACTGGTCTGCCTCCAACCAGTTGGGATTCTTAACTATGTTGTGCTCATTTGAATTATTTATTTCACTGTCCCTGAAAAGCCCCTCTAGGGGAATGGTCAATTAAGTATTTATTTATAAAAATTGGGGAGCACGAGTTTCGAGGGAAGGGGGAAATTCAAGTTAAAAATTATGATCACCGGATGAACACATATTTCAGTTTCCTTTGTTAGCATTTGTTATGTTTCGTGTTTTTGTTTTTTGTTTTGGTTTTTAGATGAATTTGTTCGCTCATTCTATTCAGTGCATGTAAAACTGAGTTGGATTCGGGTTAAGTTAAGGTAATTAGGCCTCGTAAGGGACGTTTCACCTCTTGCTTCTCTACCTGGCTTTTGGCAAATCTGTAAATAAATAAATAAACCAGATATTTTTTACTGTTTTATCCAACAGCAAAGTGTGTGCAAACTGCAAATGCCCACGAGAAAACCACGATATGTCCTTTGATGTAGAGTTAGAAGCAGTGGATTTCAAAGTGAGGGCTCTGGACATTAGCTTCGACATCAACAACAAGGACAACCTACCTGCACCTCCCCCAGTGAGACAAAGTTACAACAATTACCCTACCGTGAAGGTTACCGATACTGAGACCACCCCGGTGGATAATGACTTTTTACCCCCTCCTCCCTCAATATCTGTTGCTTCAGATTACATTTGGTCCCCAGCAGGACTAACCCCTGGACAGGTTAGGGAAAACTTTGTTACGTTTTGTTTTTCTTTGTTTTCTTGCTGGCGCACCAACGGCTTACTGCGTGCAAGCTTGTGTTCTCTGCGACTTAAGAGAAAAGGAGATTAATTCAGTTTTAAATCTTTCCACCGCTTTCAGAAGACTTGACATAAAGCAAAAATACGTCAATAAGGTCTGCGATTGTTTGTGGTCAAATGGCCGTAGTTTGCATCCGATGATAATTGACCGTAGCATAAGCGACATAAGTTAAAGTCGAAGAGAGTCAACAAGAGTCTAAGCAATCGCCATGGTTTGACTAACTTGAGCTTTTGTCGATTCTTCTGCTCTCTGAAGAAGTTTTTGATCATGAAGAGTTCAAGAGCATAAGGCAATTTTCTCTTGAACTCTCCATTTGAATCGGACGACATCGCTTCTAACGTCACATTTTTACTTCATCGCCAGCACGTGCTCTTTTCCTCGCCATCTTCAACTCTCGTGCGCTTTGTCGTATTAGGGACCGGTCATTATTTAGCGAGGGGGGGGAGGGCTACTATATTTGGGGGCCGGAGGGTCACTATTTTTTAGTCTCACCTTGCGGGGGGCCACTTTAAAAAATGCCTTTTAGGGGAGATCACAGATTTTTTTTAATGGAGTAAGGGGGGAAAATCAGAGTTTTTTGGACCCTTTAGAAGGGAGAGCCACAACTGCTTGCCCAAACTCTTTTCTCAGTTTAATAGCCCTTCCTCCCCCGTCCCCCGCTAAATAATGACCGGTCCCTTAACACTTACGTGAGCAACAATAAATACATATCACTGTCGTGATCGCTCTGTGAATGGTTGACAATACTCGCGCCACTATCTTAGCCAATGAGAATCAAAAATAAAACCAATCGCGAGCTATGTTGTACGCGCAATTTCCCGCGCTTGGCACCTGCTGCATGTAATTACTTCAATTCTGATTGGTTCACTGCGCTTAGTGTCTGAGTCTCTCTGTTGTGATTGCTCAGAGTAACTGCTTTGCTTTTAGTTTTACAACACTCAATGGAAATGAATACACATTCCTGTTGTGCTGCCACTTTAGAATATGACAAATGCATGTGATCGCGGAAACTAACCTTATGATCCACACAATCAGGTGGAAGCTTACGTGAAATCTTTGCCAGACGATAAAATTCCCATACCCGATTCACCAGGGGAGACATATTACCGTACCCAGCGCTTGTACCAGAACCCGCCTCAAGATAAAGCACCAGTGCATTTCTCAAACATCCCGGAACCTCAAAGAGAAGCCTTTGTGCAGTTCTGGAATAACGAGGACAAAGCCCGCGGGACGGGAAAGGTCAAAGTCCCGTTGGGAAGACGAGAGGTGGGGTATTAACTCTTATGGTAAACAAGAAGCTCTTACGTTATTTTCAGGAATGGAAACAGCAACTATGACCTGAAATGTTTTCAATTGTTTTTTTTATTATTGATAAACACCTTTCTTGCTGGCATTTACTTAATTAGTCGCGAATGGTACTGACGACGAGCTCGCGAGCATTTCTGCCTGAGTATGACGAAAACGAATTTGAGATAGTGGAACTTCACACTCTTGAATTGTTTAGAGCAAGGGAGCTGGGGAAAGGAGAACTTCTTTCCCTTGTTGACCTCGCTTTTTGCTCCAATATCTCCCCGCAGAATATGCCGAGAATGAGTTTCATAAACAGTAACATGTCATCTGTTGATCTCTGTATTGTATGCAAGCCAAGAAAATATTTATACTCTTAACGCATTATCTGTTGCTTAATTTTGCCGCAATTTGTATCATTCCTTAACTAGCTTACAGATCAGAACAGTCTCTTGTCAGAAAACACACAACCAGAGAAATCACCTGTTTGCGGCATTGTTCACTTGTTTCTGAACCAACAGCCACGCAGATTTGTGTCCGTACGTTCCGCACGTTTTCTGACCCAATCAAATTGCTGTTTCCCTGTGCGTTTGATGCTGTGGAGTATTATTCAAGGTCAAACTAAAATCGCTTTAACTATCTCTTTATTCGTGCTACCAAGTAAAATCTTAATCCCACTTCATTCACGATCCTCGAGGCACAAAAGATCTCAGAGCTGGTTGGATAATCCTTTTCATTCAAAGCTTAATTAAACCCTCTCTTACCTGTGATCTCAGCCGATTAACCGATTAGTATAAGATCGGCTTTTCTTTTAAAGACAATGAGAATAGATTGCCAAACCGGATTAGGCGCTGTGTCAAAAATTGCAAGTGATTGCTTCAGTGAAAATGCTTAGAATAGCACCCAGGTGTCCCATATATATCCTGCCCGACAGCAATCAAGATAAAACTGCGCAGATAGCCATTTGAGGAAGCTCCCCGAATACTTGTGGCACCAAGGAAATTAAAGTAACACTTGTATCGTTAAAGCCGCTGTTACACGTTGAAATGTGCAACGGCGCTGCGAAACAAGTTTCAGCAGGCGTTGCACCGTGTAACATGGACGGTTTCGTGAAACTTTTTTGAGTTCCGTTGCGAGACAAGTTTCACGAGAAGTAGAACCGCTCTCTACTTCTGCAACGGTCGCAACGATCGCAATTGATCTTATGAAAGGAAGAGTTTCATCGTGTAACACAATTTCGTTAAACTGGTCTCTCTCGGACTTGTTGCGCCGTTGCACGAAAGTTTCAGCTAAAAAGTTTCAACGCGTGACAGCGGCTTTACAGTTTACCAAAATCGGGATCTAGCTCGCGTTGCCGGTAACTTGGCGAAAAAAGTGGTGCCCCTTCCACATACACAGCCTCTCCGTAATAACTGGGCATAGTAAGACGTCGCTGGGGAGCATCGTTTTGACTGTTTTCAGTCGTTTCCTTGTCTTAAAAGCGAATCAAGGGGCAACGAATTGCCCCGGCGAGTGGTGAATTGCTGGTTTTCAGGTGAAGTCATGGCAGCCATGTTGGTTTTCAAGAATAACAAAAGTAGCTTGTCTCTCCGATGGGAGCTTAACTTTATTTTTCTGCAAATTCTGCGAAAATACGTATTTGGACAGCGCGATGATCTTTCTTAATCCTAAGATCAAAATTTAAATTCTCATTTGTTGTCTCTACATAATCCTATAGCACAAGTAGGGAGAACTTGTTAAAATATCAAGAAAATCCATTTTGTGCGAGCATGTCCTCAATTCCTGTGACCACTCTATTTTATAGAGTATTCCTATTACAAGGAGAAAATCGATGCTGATCACTCTTAGGGTTTAAAGGGTTAAGAGACCTCCTCTTCTTTATCGAATAGCTAGCAAGCTGTGGATACCTGCCTGCGTCTCCATCTACCTGTTTGTCTATATGTGTCTTTTTATCTGTCTTTTTGTGGTTTTGTATCTTTCTGTCTGGGTTTGTTAGCTAAATTGGCCACCGTAAAGACATCCGAGATCAGACGTTTAGAGCGGTTTTCAATAGACCATTTCCGAATTATCTCAGGCCTCTTTTTCAGAGCGAGTATTGGTGTTCATCCTTTCATATGCGAAATTATGGAAATTATTTTAATTTGCGTGTGAATGAAAATTGATTTGCACATGAAAGGATGAGCACCAAGATTCGCTTTGAAAAAGAGGCCTGAGGTAATTCGGAAATGGCCTATTGAGTGTCGAAAGTAATTCACTTTGGTTCTGTTTTACTTCTCTCTGTGATTGGTTAACAAAACTCTCGCCATGCCACTTTCTCAGCTACCTGTGGGAATAACAAAAAAACAATTGAGTTACACGCGCGCATTTTCTCGCGCTTTGCACCGGCTGCATGTAATTACTTCAAATTTGGATTGGTTCACTTAGCTCTACGGATCTCTTGTAATTGGTTAGAGTAACTGTTTTGGTAAATAAGTTTTTCGACACTCAATGAAAAACCACGCTGTCTGTCTTCTTTAGACCTGCCAGTCGTGCTTTAAGACCATCCCAAAAGGGGACGTTGTGGTGTTAGCCGAGACTGAGGATAATGAAGAAGCATGCTATCACGCAGCCTGCTTCTGCTGTTCTACCTGCTGGGAATTACTGGTAGATCTCACGTATTATAAGTACGGGAACAAAATCTACTGTGGAAGGCACCACGCGGAGTTGTCAAGGCAACGCTGTTTTGGATGTGACGAGGTAAGAGTGGTAAGATCATAAAGGACTTATGCACACAACTCATTGCACTACGTTAATTGTTTTTTATTGTCACATATGCAGTGGTGTTGCAAGACAATAGTCGATTATGTAATAGGTCTTTTTGGCTACTTAATTATTCTGTCCACACTAGACCCCTTGCACACACCTGTTTTCATTACTTTAACCCTTTAACCCCTGAGGGGTCTCCCTTTGACGAGTAAAATCGTCTGGCGTTAGACAGAATAAATCTATAAAGTCACTCTTAGGGACGAAAGGGTTAAAGATGGTAGTCACTACCACAAGGAGAAGGAGAGGACAACGGGCAGCGAGTACATGCTATACGAGAGGAGAAGCGAAATAACTGATCAATTGATCGCCTTTTAAGACAAAGAATGTTTGCATGTCCTCTCCCTACTGGCAAACTACCTGCCCAACACCCTTAGTCATAAAAGTAAAAGGCCCTTTAAGGTTGCGGTATTAAGGTCGCCATATTACATATTCCTCACTGACTTGTGGCATGTTCTTCCTCAGCTAATATTCACTGGTGAATACACTATCGCGATGAACAAAAGCTGGCATTTGGGGCACTTCCGGTGTAGTGAGTGTGACATCAGTATCACCGGCAAGCAGTTTATCGTTAAGGAAGAAAAACCCGTATGCGTCGACTGCTTCGATCGCAGGTTCGTTTGAGCATGCGCTATAAATCCCACCTCGAAAGAGTTTTCTGTCCGTTTGGCGTACATATTCTTATTGCTTTCGCGATTTTGTATGACAGGGGCTCAAGGAAATACCTCTTACTAACCGAGTTTGAGGTCCGTACTGTAAGGTTCGGACCGAGTTTTTTCCCGTTCACTTATGACCTAATCGCGAAGCGCGCGGGCCATAAATCAACGGGAAAAAACGAGGATCCGTAACTTACAGTACGGACCGAGAAAAGGAGGTTAGTAAGAACTGAATTATTATATCTAGCACAATTTAATTGTCTTTATTCTCCCTATCATCACTGTATCACACCCAAAGAGCCCCGACCGGCTTGCTGTAGTAATAATTTCAATCAAGGCAACGATCGTTTTTAATAGCAAAACCATCGTACCTTGTTTGAGTCCCTAAAACGAGAATAGAGAGCGTAATTGGAAGTTTTATTGTCCCATCTTTGGTTCACCGTTCCTTCCGGTCATCAAGTACCCTGGGAAGAGTTTGATTTCCCAGCCCTTCGATGGCCGTCAAAGGTAAGACGTTGCCGGGATGCGTCAAATGGGAAACATTTGACTTCCAGTTGTTGACTTTTGCCACCGAAGCATCTAGTGTCTACTCAACTACGGTTGCCAACTATGACGAATCTCACTTCCATACGCACTCATCTAATGCAATACTAACATTTCGTTGGTAGTCATAAGGATCAAGACAGTTCATTGGTTTTCCTGTGGTATCAGGACTTGCAGCGGCGCTGCGTTTGCTCACGCGCGACTCATTGGATCATTCTAATCACTTTGTCACTGTCTCTTTACTGATCATTTTGTAACGCATAGGCCAGACAAGACATCACTCGAGATTGTTAAGATCGCCGTAACTCACCCGCAGACGTAAGTGAGATTCGTTGTTTTTGGTGATTTTTAGAGCTGTTTTCAAATCGTTGTCAGAACCGTACGTTATCATGCATTGTCTTTCTATGTCCTGTGATTTGTAAAACTGTCGCACCACCGGCCCCACCTTTATTGTATTTGTTATTTTCCCGTGCACGATGTCTTCTTTTAATTCTGATTGATTGATTGTTTTGCTTGGGTTTGTTTTGATTGGTTAATGTGACTTCTGTAGACCGGCATGCAATGGTAAAGCTTCTACTTACTGAATCGGTTATCAGAGAGTTAACAACGTATGAATTTAGTTGCAACCTTTTAAGTATTTTTCCCAAGCACGTTCATGCTTATAAAAGCTAAATTTAGGATAATAGCCCTACTCTTTGATGGGAATCGTGAAAGACATTTTGGCTTGACTGCTTTCGATTGTTTTAAGCAGGGTTGTAAGTCGTTACGACTGCGTAAGAGGAGTTAATTTAGCCTCAGTGAAAATTCAGTCAGGGGTTAGTTTGTGAGTGGCAATCGAATAGCCATTCTCGAAAATGATATGAAATGGTACCAGTTGTAATCGACGTCAATTTCTGCTCGTATACCGATATTTTTTTCCTATCAGCCAATCACATGAACTGAAATTTATAAACAATTTTCGTTTCGCAGGTTTGCCAACGAGTGTGACAACTGTCACGGTAAGATTGGACCCGACTGCAAAGATGTGTCTACTGCAGACAACCGGCATTGGCACGAGATGTGTTTCCTGTGCGACATGTGCCACAAACCTCTACGATCAGAGGGGAAATTTACCTTTTACAAGGACCAAGTACTGTGTAATGACTGCTACATCACTAACTTCCAGAAGACGTGTGAAGGTTGTCAGAATGCGATCGAATCAGGAAGCGCGCGTCTCGAATACAATGGGACTTACTGGCATGAAGAGTGCTTCAAATGTGCGGTTTGCAAAGAGGCTATTGGGACCAGTGGCTTTGTTCCAAAGGAAGACGAGTTCTACTGTCCCAACTGCTATCAGAATATGCACGCTAAGCGCTGTGCCGAGTGTGGTGAACCGTTGGCTGAAGGCGGTGTCCTTTACAACGAACAAACGTGGCACAAAGAGTGCTTTAGTTGTTACAGCTGCCATGAGTCGCTCGCGTCTCGTCCGTTTTCGGTCCATGGAGGACTCCGGTATTGCATTGAGTGCTATGGAAGGTATCTGGCCAAACAGTGCGAGCTGTGTTTCAAGCCGATAATCGGAGGAGAATACTTCACATTGAACGACTCCAATTTCCATAAGGAGTGTTTCAACTGCAGCCGCTGTCAACGCTCATTGGCTAACGAAGGTTTTGCCCGAGAAGGAGTAGAATTACTGTGCGCCAGCTGCGCTGATTGAACAGCGGATTAAAAATGATGACTTCATATAAAAGATTTAATGTGTCTATAGAGTATGTTGGAGATATCGATTATAAATTAAGAGTGCTTGAGTCTGTTTGACTGACAGAGCAAACCCAAGCTTGAGAATTACTGAAGGTTATGTCAGGCAAGAAGAGACGGCTAATGTGAACTCTAAAAAGCTCACTAGCTGTAGAATTATTTGAAGCTCAAAACTGTTTGCTGATTTCCTGTTGTCGCTCAGATTTGGTAAAGAAATGCGCGTAAATCTAGTTAAAGTAAAGAAAACAAATGCTTTTTTATTACATAAAATATTACATAGAGTTATTAGTACAAAATAGCCATTATTTTTCAAAGTTTTTTTTAAAGTAAAACAGTGTTTTGTACAGTTAATTTAATTGCAAGCATCTTAATAAAAAGCTGTTGAGTTAACCCTGTTATTTTAACCTTACTATTTCTTTTCTGGAATCTTGATTCAAGATTCTTAAGTGTCGTAATACAAACGACAGTTGCTCGGAAGCACTTTCTTGTAGTAATGTTAATCAACTGTCACATTCTTATCCAGTGTTTGGGTCAGTAGCAAAAACAAAACTACTAAGTGTTTCCATACCTGTCAGAAAAGAAAGCGCATTTGGAAGAATAGTTAGAACACAGATAGTTAGAAAAATAGCCACATAGATCTGTGGTTTTCGTATTACATATCGAAAGAAAACTGCGATTTTCAT
Organism: Galaxea fascicularis; assembly: GCA_948470475.1. Taxonomy (NCBI): domain Eukaryota; kingdom Metazoa; phylum Cnidaria; class Anthozoa; order Scleractinia; family Euphylliidae; genus Galaxea; species Galaxea fascicularis. The sequence continues at coordinate 8,523,613 of OX419338.1, read as the reverse complement.
AGTGGACAAGAAAAATCAGGAACGTCCGGGAACTTCTTATCCTGAAATGTCAACCACCTCCTCTCCCTAGCTCACAAGGGGGAGGGGAGGTCGGGTTAGGGGGACGAGACCGCTGACATTTCAGACTAGGAACTTCTATCCATATAAAAGTTGATAAAGTGGAAGTTTGATTATCGCCCCAGACCTCGCATTCTCCAACCATGATGACTGACTGTGCCGCATGTGAGTTATTCAAAATCGCCACCGCATAAGAAAATGGCAACTTTGTCCAACTATTAAAAGTAAAGTTTTTCTTGTCCATCAGCTGGTCTGGTTTGCAGTATTTTACTCGGTGGAGAGTTTTCCCCAGGCTACGTATTGCGCTCGAATAATAATCAAAAATTTGTCCACGGTGTAAGTTACAATCATAATCACGGCGACCAAATAAACTTTCAAGTGTGATTTCCACTTGTAATCCCACACCCTAAGGACTGGTACATTCCTCCTGCGAGTCAACAGCATTACAGAGATGATGTTGGAAAGAAATTCAATGAATATCCCCAAGACGATCCTTACAACAAGTTCCCTGATCATTTCATGAAACATGTCAGTGCTCAAGTCTTGATGGATCAACCCATATATTGACATTATTCCGACTGAAAGCACCATTGCGGTGGAGCTAAACAACATTTCCTGTATGGTCAGGTCGGCGGTGAGCCTGTGTTCTCGTGGCTTGTTCGTGTTGCTACTAACAGCGCGTTCCGAAGAATCTGGCAACAATTTCGAGTACACAGTTTTCTTCATTGTTTCGCAGCAGTGGTCTCGAAACACGTCGAACAAGCCGTAAGCTAAATTAATGACTCCATACCAAATACTTATTGCAATGAAAGCCAAAAGGCTCTTAAACTCCGCCTGCATTAGGCGGCAAACTATGCTAACGGTTCCGTAAGCAGTGGATACCAAAACGTATGACGTTCCCGGATGATTGACGCCATCTAACTGAAGAGCACATTGCCGTACTGCTGACTTTTCAATAGCACACACTAAGAAGGTGAGAGCGAGAGCAACAACTTTCAAAAGGCCTTCTTGGTGCGCGAACCACGGAAGCAGACCATACCAGAGAGAGTACATGAGAGCTGAGCCTGCGATAAACTGTGAACAGAGTTTAAGAGCCAACACAATCACTCGGAATCGGTTTGTTTTGCAAATTTTCCTGGCAATGAAAAAACTGCTTGTTAAGATCACTATTAGATACAACGCGTTCAAGGGATACTTGTTCCAAGAGGAATGGAACAAGTCGTAAACGGCAAGGATAAATCTGTATCCAAGATCGATTGAAGCTCCGATGAGTGCGCAAGCAAAGAGATTTACGTCTTTGAGGAAAGACCATTTGAATACCATACACATCAACGCTGGATGCCAGAAGTAGAGAAAAAACGACTTGTAAGAGTCACAGATAATGCGTCTTCTCTTTAGATTCAAGGGGTATGTTGGATCACTGAGTGGCTTCCATTCACAGGTATAAGCAATGCTGATGATGTAGTACATGAGTAGGAGAGACGCTAACCCCACTAGTCCACCAACAACAATGGTCACCAAAAACGCAAACCACGCGCTACGCCTCAGAGAAACTCTAAATGCAGGGAGGTTTTCTTTCCAAGCAGAAGGATCGGTGCTGTCTGGAGGACTGTCAAACTCTTCAAATATCGTGTCCTCTGCATCGTGAAGGACAAAGTCATCGTTTACGTCTGGCGTCGATGGATCGTTCTTTTGTTTGGACTTAAACTCAAAAACTTCGGCAAGGCGATCTGCAAGTGAGGCAAAAACATGACATAGCAGCTCGGCAGGTACGGAAAACAATTCCGACATGACTCGTTGTAATGCCTCGGCAAGACTTCAAATGTGAAAATATCATTAAACCGAGTATCAACATGTCAATTTCTTATCACTTTCTTATCAGTGGCGAAACTCTTGTTAATACGGTATATCAGTCGTTTTAAGTCTTTCATCGAATCATCATACTTTAATGTTCGCGCGTCATTCTTAGATTTAAAAGAGGTGCATTGAGAGATTTGCTACCCTCAATTGTTCCCAGATGAATCTTTTCGTAGAGATCTGATGAAAAGTCTGTGGAGCATTGCTGTCGTCTTCGAATTAAATTATGTCAATTCCATTTCAAATCAGAAGTATATTCACAGGGTTTGGTTTCGCAACTTCCAAAGTTCGGCTTACTACCATGATCTGTCAAATCTTTTGTCAGTTTCTGATTTCATAACTAAGAAATAAGAGGTTCAAGCTGAGTAATACATTTACCAGCAGTTCCTTATTTAGTTTCGGACTTACAGTCGTAGTTTCGTACCATCAAACAACTCCAAGTGGAAGATCATGTGGCCACAGACGTCATTGTTAACTGTTAACTGTTTTTAAGTTTTCTATTGTCGCTCAGATTTGGTAAAGAAATGCGTCAAAGAAAAACAAAGCTTTTTATTACATAAAATATTACCCCTTACATACGTCACATGGATCTGTGGTTTTCGTATTACATATAGAAAGAGAACTGTGACTATCGTTGTGGACAAGAAAATCAGGAACGTTCGGGAACTTCTATCCATATAAAGGTTGATATAGTTGAAGTTTTGAATTCACGGGGTGGAACCTGGTGACGAGTTAAGTCTTCTCGGGCCTTGGATCTTGGTTTATCGCCCCAGACCTCGCATTCTCCAACCATGACGTAAATATTACGCAAGACTGCGCCCGTATGAATCGTTCAAAATAGCCACCATATAAGTAAATGACAACTTAGTCTTTCTATTAAAAGTAAAGTGTGTCTTGTCCGTTAGCTGGTGCGCGTGTCTCGAAACTCCTGAAACTTTTAAGGCGCATTTCGGGTGCCACAATTTCCTCCGCATCTTAAAAATGGATACGGTTACAGGCATGAAATTTTGCAACAAGTTTTCCCTTTCGTATCTTGAAATCATAGTAAAAGACCAGGTTTTTAGGATAAGCGAATAGCAGTAAACTGTTTTAGAAATGGCCTTTCGGGCCCGAAAAATTTTCGGGACTTTAGAGTAACGGGCCCCTAGTCTGGTTTATAGTATTTTACTCGATGGAGAGTTTTCCCCAGGCCACGTATTGCGCTCGAATAATAATCAAAAATTTGTCCACGGTGTAAGTTACAATCATAATCACGGCGACCAAATAAACTTTCAAGTGTGATTTCCACTTGTAATCCCACACCCTAAGCACTGGTACATTCCTCCTGCGAGTCAACAGCATTACAGAGATGATGTTGGAAAGAAATTCAATGAATATCCCCAAGACGATCCTTACAACAAGTTCCCTGATCATTTCATGAAACATGTCAGTGCTCAAGTCTTGATGGATCAACCCATATATTGACATTATTCCGACTGAAAGCACCATTGCGGTGGAGCTAAACAACATTTCCTGTATGGTCAGGTCGGCGGTGAGCCTGTGTTCTCGTGGCTTGTTCGTGTTGCTACTAACAGCGCGTTCCGAAGAATCTGGCAACAATTTCGAGTACACAGTTTTCTTCATTGTTTCGCAGCAGTGGTCTCGAAACACGTCGAACAAGCCGTAAGCTAAATTAATGACTCCATACCAAATACTTATTGCAATGAAAGCCAAAAGGCTCTTAAACTCCGCCTGCATTAGGCGGCAAACTATGCTAACGGTTCCGTAAGCAGTGGATACCAAAACGTATGACGTTCCCGGATGATTGACGCCATCTAACCGAAGAGCACATTGCCGTACTGCTGACTTTTCAATAGCACACACTAAGAAGGTGAGAGCGAGAGCAACAACTTTCAAAAGGCCTTCTTGGTGCGCGAACCACGGAAGCAGACCATACCAGAGAGAGTACATGAGAGCTGAGCCTGCGATAAACTGTGAACAGAGTTTAAGAGCCAACACAATCACTCGGAATCGGTTTGTTTTGCAAATTTTCCTGGCAATGAAAAAACTGCTTGTTAAGATCACTATTAGATACAACGCGTTCAAGGGATACTTGTTCCAAGAGGAATGGAACAAGTCGTAAACGGCAAGGATAAATCTGTATCCAAGATCGATTGAAGCTCCGATGAGTGCGCAAGCAAAGAGATTTACGTCTTTGAAGAAAGACCATTTGAATACCATGCACATCAACGCTGGATGCCAGAAGTAGAGAAAAAACGACTTGTAAGAGTCACAGATAATGCGTCTTCTCTTTAGATTCAAGGGGTATGTTGGATCACTGAGTGGCTTCCATTCACAGGTATAAACAATGCTGATGATGTAGTACATGAGTAGGAGAGACGCTAACCCCACTAGTCCACCAACAACAATGGTCACCAAAAACGCAAACCACGCGCTACGCCTCAGAGAAACTCTAAATGCAGGGAGGTTTTCTTTCCAAGCAGAAGGATCGGTGCTGTCTGGAGGACTGTCAAACTCTTCAAATATCGTGTCCTCTGCATCGTGAAGGACAAAGTCATCGTTTACGTCTGGCGTCGATGGATCGTTCTTTTGTTTGGACTTAAACTCAAAAACTTCGGCAAGGCGATCCGCAAGTGAGGCAAAAACATGACATAGCAGCTCGGCAGGTACGGAAAACAATTCCGACATGACTCGTTGTTATGTTCTCGGCAAAACTTCAAATGTGAAAATTTCAGTGAACCGAGGATAAGAGCGACATGCCAATTCTTTTTCTGCACGTTCGTATCTTATTTTTAATCGAATAATCGTCACTAGTATCTATTCACCTCCGAGCAGTCGAAGAGAAACAAAACGGCTTCCCGTTTCGGTTTCCAAAGAGGAAATTATTTGAATTTAACGCTTATTATTCAACTTGTGTGGGGCATACTAAAACAATTTTTCACCTTTGTCGGTGAAAGTGGTGGGTATTTACCTCGCTGCTTCGCAGCTCGGTAAATATCCACCACTAATGACCTCCACTTCGGAAAATAATTGTTAATAATTAATGTTCGCGCGTCAGTCTTGAATTAAAAAGAGGCGCATTGAGGGGTTTGCCACCCAGAATTTATCCTAGATGGAACGTTTCCAAAAGATCTGATGTAAACTCGATGGAACATTGCTGTCTCGTCAAATCATAAGTATATATGTATGTTTCGGACTTACAGTCGTAGTTTCGTACCATCAAACAACTCCGGGCTGAAGATCATGTGACTACAGACGTCACATGATCTCAAACCCATGGCAACTGTCAATTAGCTGCGGTCGGCCGATCGGTATAATAGGGAGTTTTAGCAACTAGGACGGCAACGGTAACGAGAAGGCCACAAAACAATAGGTTTAATGAGCAAAAAGAATCGCTCTGCACGTGCATTTTACATTTTGGTAGATTTCTATACCGTGCTCTACAAAACGACAACGTGAAATGGCCAAGTTTTATGTATTGTTGACTGGAACGTGAGTCCATAACGGCAAAGTGTTGGTTGTTTTTCCTTACTTTAACGCCGTTTATAGTAATTTAGTTCTTGGACAGTTCGCTCATAGCATTTTCCAAGTTAAAAAATTTCAATAATCGCGAAAGAGATAGAGACATGTTATGATTCAAAGAGGACAGACCACGATCTCACTTGCGGCTCCTATAGATATCTATTTGCCGTAACCGTTCATCAGTAGGATGCCTAAAATGCGTGCAATTCCACAATTGGTTTCGGCTCCATCAAATCCTATACCAATTGTAGAACATTTTAGGTGGAGCCACCCACGATGTGAGCACAGTTACCGACAAGAAATGTTAATAAGGAAAACAACGTAATACAAATGTGATCTGTAAACCGTTAAATTACGCTAAACCGTTAAATTTCAAACTAAGGACACGTGCCAACTGAATGAGCGAAATGCACGCGCATCAGTCACACAAGAAAAAGAGCGCGAGCGCACGTCGAAATCCAGTGAGTGGATTCAGAAGCAGTGTGTATTTGGCAACTTGCATCACCAACTAAGAAGATAAAACATTAATTACAAGTAAGCAAAGGATACATCGATGAGCTACGATGCTTTTTAATCACGAAGTGCCGTTCTTAAGTCTCGTGATGTAACGTTATATTTTATCATTGTTGCACAATGACGTTTGAAGAATTTATTAGTCGATTTGACGAGTAGCGTAGATTTGAAGCCTTGTTTTTGAAGACGGGAGGATAGGCTACGGAGTCTGCGCAAAAAGTCCAACTTGGATGTACAAATCCTAGCATATCTCACCAATTGAGATAGGTAAACACCATACGCCGGACGGGCAGGGATGTTACTGTCCATGAAAGGAAAATTAACAATCCGGAAGTCGAAGTCTTCTCTTTTGTCGTATACGCCGATGTGAAAAGGCGCGCTGCTGTCTCCATGACTGATTCTTGTGTCCAAATAACACACCTCTGTTGAATTGAGGGTAGTGTCCTTGAGTTCCAGCTCCGACGGATAAATTTCACGAATGGAATTTCCGAAGTTGTCGTTGTTGACGCTAAATAGATCGTCGATGTAACGAAAGGTATTGCTAAATTCAACAGCTTTTGGCATGTCTTCTTTCATAGTTTTAAGCATGAAATCGTACTCGAAAGTGTGGAGAAACAGGTCAGCCAATAGAGGCGCACTGTTAGTGCCCATTGGTATACCAATAACTTGCCGAAAAACTGAGTTTCCGAAGCGGACGTAGATATTGTCGATAAGAAAGTCAACGGCAAGGCAAAGTTCTCTGCAAGAAAAGTAAGTGTATTTCGTAGACTTCTTATCATTCGTCCAGAAGGTGTGATAGTTATTGGTGGCAATGAAGCTCTTTCCTCTGGTGGTAAAAACTCTTTCCAGTAGATCATGCAGTTGAAGTTTGAGTTTGGCATGTGGCAAACTTGTGTACAGCGTTGAAAAATCCCAAGTACTTACCTTATTTAGCGAAAGTTGTTTTTCCTCCAGCGTGCGAAGTACATCCAATGAGTTGTTGATAATCCACATGCTGTTAACACCTGTTCTGTCCCGAATAGTTTTACAGTAAGCAATACAATGGCTTTTAACTAGTTTAAGGCAAGTTGTTATTAATTTTGAGAGCTTAGTGGTGGTACATGTCCTCGAACCAGCTATAAAGCGTGCTTTATATGGTGTTTTGTGGAGCTTGGGTATCCAGTACATTTGAGGCAAACTTTTTTCTTTCTGATGCAATGTGATGTCGAATAGGTCGTCCAGGGCTGTAGCGTGGTTCCGGATAACCTCATCAGCTGTGATGTCCTGAGCTTCATATGTAGAATTAATAGTACTACTCGTTTCGATTCCGAGTTCTTTCATCAGGGTTTGTATGTAGTAATACTTACAAACAAAAATTATATTATTTCCAGCTTTATCAGCAGGAACTAAAACGTACTTTTCATGTAGCTCATTTAAATATGCCCTAACGTGTCTATCTTCTAGGATTTTTGGTTTTACACGAAATCGGCGACGTTGTAAGTTGTTAATTCGGTTCTTAATGATTAGTTTTACTGTCTCTGACCATTCTTCTAGAGCCGACACGCGATAACCTTCAATTTTACTCCATTTCTTGCTGTAATCATCTACTGCCTTCGTTAAAATCTTCTCGTTAAGCTTCCAATCGACTGTATTCTGCTCTCTGTATTTTGGACCTTTCGATAGGAGGCGTCTAAGGTTTCTGTTTTTAACAAGACGTAGATCACCAGTTATAACGTGGCCATGAGGTTCATAACGAAAGGGAGAAGACGCACAATCACATGAGGAGGATGAAGTATTATAATTATTAACATCGATGTTGTACAGCGTTTGATTGTAATTAAATACACTCCTAGAAATGTTTTGAGTGTATTGATAACTTATTAGTGGTGGATCTTGTTCCTGAAAATATATGGGTACTTTAGATTTAACTAATTTGTTATGAAAAATGTTTGTTAAATTTACTTTATCAATCCCTTTGTTGTGGAAAACGACTTAAAACTTAAAACTTAAAACTTAAAACTTAAAACGAAGCGGGCTGCGCTTCTCTGAACCATCTCCAACTCGTCAATTTTACTATCTTAGGTATGATGATCCCACATTGCAGAAGAATATTCGAGCACTGTACAGACTAAACCTTGTAGCCTGTCATGGATTTAAGGGACAGGCGAATTTGTTCTAAGCGTTTTGGTTGCTCATCTCTACAATGTTTCCAATGTGTCGATTATCCTCTGAGGTCCACTGTAATCAGAACTACCAGGTACTTATCAGAATCAACATTTTCGAGGACTTAATTTACCCTGCAGCAAATAATTTCGAACGATGGGGTTTTGCTTACAAGGTATTTGAAGGTTTCCGTATTTGCTTCGGTTAGATTTCTTGAGCCATTTGTCTTTGGCCTTGCTCAAATGGGGGTTCGTTCAAATCCTTCGCCCCCCCCACCGCCCCCACCCCAACCCCCTCTCCTCCCTCAAATGCACCCGAATTACCTGGCCGTTGCAGGAGCCCATCACCAGGAGCGTACAACTCCCATACTAAGCCTATGTCACGACATTTTTACAGAGCGATTTATTTTTAGACCATCTTTTCCATGAAAAAGGGCAGTTCCGGCGCACGCGATACCAGGTCATCATCACGTTTCTTTTGTTCTAAAGTTTCTTAGCTTCGCAGAGAAATTTTAGAACAAAAGAAAGGTCGAGGAAAAGTTTTGCTCGAGGGAATGGGGTTCCTGAGGGAGTTCCATATTTGCCGAAAATTCAATTTAAAAAATAGTTGGTCTGTGAAAACGCCGTGATAGGAATATTGGGCAGTTGTACGCTCCAAGATTTTTATTTATTTATTTATTTATTGAACTTCACCTTCTAAAATAAACTAATAACAAAATATGACAACGCAGACAAAAAATAAACAAATACTGGGTTAATGAAGGGTGTCCACAACAGCTGACGCCAATTACTGTGGGCCCAAGATTAACAAAGTTCTATACACTCGAATAAAATAGTAAGATATAGTAAACTAATAACAACACGAGATGGGCTCTGAGAGGTTGCGTGGCGTATTACATTTTAAACACACAAATTTCCAGGTTCTAGGGTCCTCAATATCAAAGCGCGAGATAAATGCATCTTTGTAGTATGAGGAGAGCAGAGATTTGAATTGGTTTAGAGTTACATGTTCATATCTTAACTGCAGGGGAAGAGCATTCCAGATTCTAGAAGTTCTTACAAAAAAGAGTGCTGCTAGGTAGAAGTGCAGCATTTCTTTGGTCTGAAAGACTTAGCATTGCTAGCGCTTGTTCTAGTGACCCTTGTGGGAACAATGCGTTCAGGGAGCACGTCATGTGATAAACAAACAAATACCATTGGTGGCCTTAAAGAAAAATACCAAGTCCAAAAACTCATGCCAATAACAGATAGGTAGAATATCAATTGTCAAGAGCCTGTCTCTATAGCTTTCCTCACATAGGAAGGGTAGATCTAAAATAAAGTTTGAGTCGCGTCGCTGGACGCGTTCGATGCGTCTTATGAGGTCTATTGTTTACGGAGACCACACTTGCGTGGCGTAACCAAGAGCAGGACGTACGATGGCTAAGTAGAGAGTTCTGCGGGTGCTAGAGCTTTGAACGTCCGTCGCACATCTACTTTATGAACCTCAGTAACTTGTTTGCCTTAGCGCACTGTTCGAGCGTGTGCTTTTTCCACGTTAAGTCGGAACTAACGTAGACTCCGAGGTCTTTCGGTTTGTCATTTATCTTGTACTGGAACTCAACTGGGTTGAACTTTCTTGTGATGTGCTGCTGCTTGCATTTCTTTTGGTTGAAAACCAGCCCTTAGGAGATAGACCAGGCCTCCAGTTTGTCTAGGTCTATTTGCAGGAGGATAGCGTCTTGGATGGAGTCAACCCTCCGATGGGCTTCTTGTCGTTGAGCTGATTGATTTACAGAGAAGTCGAGATCTTATTGGTCTTGTAAATTTCGAATGTCCCCCTATGATCGGTGGTCTCCTGCGGGCGGAAAAAATTACCTTCGCCCACACTCAAAAAGGGCGAACAGGAAAGCACGTATATTTCACCATTACCTTGTTTAACTGTAAGCATTCTTTCACCTAACAACTTGTAATAATAATTTTTCTTTATTATCAAACTTTATGGGAGTATCTTTTCTTTCAAGAACAAATTGATTGTTTATTGAATCAGTTTTAACAAGAGAGGATAACGGATTATCCTCTCCTGGTTTTAGATTATATTGGGATTTTCGATTACCAGAATAAACGTCTTCCTTCTTCAGGAATAATAGTGTAATAGTTGCTATCAATAAAGCAGAAGTTTCTGCCGTGAAAATATTTCTGTGTAATCGAAAATCCTAGTGTTATGTCTTTCCAGCTGTGTACTGGAATTGCCAATCAACCTGCGGTATAGCCATGATTCAAGGAAGTGGCTCGGATGTATTAAAAGGTCTTGAAGTTACTAAGTTAAACGACTCAAAGTTTTATTTTCTCGCAGCTGTTCATGCTGCAAAACAAACTGAGCTAACCTGGAACGGCATTGTTGTTTGGGGTCAAGGTTTCGCTCGGTGACGCGGCAAAAAATCAATTAAGGACACATCACGAAAATTCAATTCTTGTTTTATCGTGGTTTTAAAGGAGTTAGTATTGATAGACAAGTCAGTTTTGCAAGACAGTTTATTTTAATCATGTTCAAACGTGTTGCATTTTCTCGAGAAATTTCTGGTCTTGGACGTCTCCGGGTTACGCACCGTGATCTCAAGCCCCCCGAGGCGTTGTACGGGCGGGCACACCTATGAGAAAAAAACTAAATATAGCGAAACAAACTATGGCTTAGATCTCTTCAAGTCAAGAATTGAACGGGTAAGTATAAAATACTTTTGCCTGGTGGCATTTATATTCTGTAAAATACCGGCTTATCTATAAAAGGAGTTATCTCCTTTTGAGGTTCATGCACATTCTCTGGTAGTAATTAGGCATTTGTTGGTAGAATGAAATCGCGTAAATACCGTCAGAGGTTTACGGAGGATGCAAATTATCGCAGTAATTATCGGATTGTCCAAAGAGTTAAGTTTGTGCTTTTATCAGTCGACCTTTCCCAAATCGGTCAATTTTGTCAGCTTGAACTAGATAATCACTGTTTACATTTTATTGTCACTTTGATAGCAATAATTTTCATGAAAATGTTCTTCAATGCCTTGTAATCCGAACCACTGCTCTTCATTTTAATTCATTTCATAAATAATGCCTGGTTTCCATATGATCGCTACGATCGCCACGATCTTTGCAGTCGCTGCGATCGCGGGAAAGAGAGAGACCAGTGATCGCTGCGAAAACCAAAATTCAGCGATTGATATAATTCTCAGTGTCCGTTGAAATAAAGGCCATTTGGGAAAGTTTGATCGCTGCGATCGCCACGATCGTCGAGATAGAATTTTTTCTATCTCAGCGATTGCAGCGATCGCAGTCGCTACGATCGCTGCAGTAGCAGACCAAGGCGTTTCTATATGATCGCTACGATCGCTGCGATGGCTAAACACGTTTCCGGCGATCGCGCAGCGATTACAGCGATCATATGGAAACCAGGCATTAAGGTATCATGGTAGGTGGATTGACAGTGTTTGGAAATCGCGCACTTACCCTGACGATTTGAGAGAAAACCTCATCAACCTATACATTTTCTGAAAGCTTAATAGTTATACACTACAATCGTATCTTTGAAATTTTCTAAAAAGTCAGTGTTGCAGTGATATTAAAAGAAATGCCCAGAAACACTGCTTCGCTTAAATTGGTTCGTTTCCGCGCGTGAATTATCGGATCGGCGCTATTAATATCGGAAATGTTTTCTCACACATCACCCTCAAAACTCGTGTCTGCGATTTTCCAGATGCGGTTTGGTTTTTTTACAACCTCCCAAAGTTTGATACTTTCCATGCAGACGCTCCTTTGTACAAAAGAGGCCATAACTCGGAAACGGAAGCGAAATTAAACAAAGCCCGATACGGTTTTTCGAACAAAGTATCCTTGAACATGGCTGCCGATTTTCAGCTAATTCCGTCGGAAGACGCGCGTAAACGAACTAAAACAAGTGTTCACCCTTATATGCAGTTTTATGTTATCGAGAAAGAGACGAAAAACGTTTTATGAGATTTCTGTGATTAGGTGTTAAAATCCCAATAGTTTTTCTCTTTATCTTAAAAAGTAAAAAAGCTTTTTTTCCATTCTTTTTGCAAAATATTTATCTCAGTCTTCTTATCTCAGCAAAAAAAAATTCTATTTTTCGTCAAAATCCACCTACCATGATACCTTAAGTGATCAATCCGTCCGTCCGTCCGTACATCGGTCCGTCTGTCTATCCATTCATCGACCAATCAATGTAATGTTGCCAGTCATTCGGTCAGTCAGTACTGGAGTCAGTTAGACCCCAACTGCAACTGAAGAGTCACTATAGTTACTATAGTCACTATACTTAGTTATTTCGAGTCAGTCAGATGAGCCAGTCAGTCAGTCAGTCAGTCCGGTGAGTCCAGCCTGCGTAGCAAGCGTTTCCGTGGCGTTTCCGAATTTCGGATGCGCGGGAAATAGGGCGAGAGCAAAACCCAGATCTCTGTTTTGCTCTCGCCCCATTTCCCACGCAACCAAACTTCCTCCGAAAACCTCACGGAAACGCTTGTTGCGCAGGTCGGTCAGTCAGTCAATTAACAAAAACAGTAACATTATTTCAATTTAGCCAGTCAGTGAGCCAGCCAGCCAGCTAGTCAGTCAGCTAGTCAGTCAGCCAGTTAGTCAGTCAGTCAGTCATGATCACTAAGTCAGCCAGCCTGTCAGTCAGTCCGGTGAGTCAGCTAGCCAGTCAGTCAGTCAGTCATGATCACTAAGTCAGTCAGTCAGCCAGTCAGCCAGTGAGTCAGTCAGCCAGCCAGTCAGTGAGTCAGTGAGTCAGTCAGTCAGTCAGTCAATTAACGAAAACAGTGACATTAATAAACGCAGCAAATTTATGTAGTCCTTTGACGGTAGAACGCGATATGTTGTCACAACGCATGTTTGTGAGACTAGCCATATCGCGCTAGTTTTCCCTTTTATGAGGTTTTTAGGGCGTTTCAGTTTGCGCATGCCTGATCTGGTAAAGCCTGGTTTCCATATGATCTTAACGGTCTGCGTCACGATCGGCGACATGTTCGGCGATCGGTCTGCGTCTCGTCGCAGACATATGGAAACATTTTTCCCCGGTGCTTACGGCGGTATGCGGCACACGATCTGGGTGATCAGGAAAGTGGAACTAGATTCAACTCTTCCGATCACCCGGATCGTGTGCAGCAGACCGCCGCAGACGCCGAAGACAAATGTTTCCATATATTTGCGACGTGACGCAGACCGATCGCCGATCATGTCGCCGATCGTGTCGCAGACAGATCGCAGACCGTTAAAATCATATGAAAACCAAGCTTAACGCCTAAAAGGCATCAGAGCTCTTTTACTGGGACAGTATTATGGTGTGAAATGATCAAACGAAAATCGGATCTTATTTGGGCAAAATTGTGCGACAGAGGTGGCGAAACTTATCGCATAATAATGCCCCTAACAATAACCTTCGATTGTATCAAGAAGTTTACATACCACGGTAAATAGTTGGGACTACAATGAGAGTCATAAGATTAAAGAGAGGCATACAAAAACATTTGTACTGCGGAGCCAGACGATGTCAGCCTGATTCACCTCTCAATTCTTTCCTTTTCTTTAATTTTATTTTCACTCCAGCTTACCGGATTAGCACCTCCTTTCTACACACCGGAAACAAATTTAACAGATTTTGTCAGTAGCATAGTTTCCTTGCGTTTAGTTTTCTATTATCTACTGATGTTCATTGACCTTATTAAAAGACTCAACAGCGAAATTGCACGCAACTTAAGTTTTGAAACTTGGTTCTGAGGCCAGATTTTTATAACTATTGAACCCCCACAGAAGTTTTCCGTATCTCTTGGTATGACAGCTGAACAGAAGAAAGGCTTCGAAGTAAAGCCAAAGGAGTAACAAATAAGGTTTTCACTGTCACTGCCTCTCATGTCCAAATGATCTCTTGAACTAATCTTATCTGTGAATAAATAAAAGCTAAGAGGGCCGTGGAATTACGATTGATGATTTTCAGACTAATGGACGGTTTGAAAGGTTGAAAAGTAGAGTTTTCTTTGCAAGCTGTACAGTCCGTGAGAAAGTAAAAATATCTTGCATGTGATATCGAGGTTGACATTTTAGATCTAATGATTTGCAGAACTAATATAATTAAAAGCACCGCATTGTTCTGATCGTGAGCTTGTTTTGGGGCCATGGGTTGCGTGATCTAGTGTTAGTTGGACAGTTGTATGAAGTTTCTATAAACCAAAGTGAAACCATTAAATCATTTTGCGTCAAGTTAACTCTGATGTTGTTTTTTTCTTAGCTTGTGCACTCTGAGAGATTCTCGTCTGTTCCCTTTACGATGGGTGGTAATAAAAAAAAGTATCTCTCACCCGCGATATTCTTCATTGAGATTATCAAATAGCCATTACTGTACAATATCAACCCCAAACAAAAGTTTTGAACTAATATTGACCAATTACTCCTCCAAAATAGTGTTGATCTGCTAACATAATTTCTTTTTGTTTTTTAGACAGCTGATTTTTTACGCTTGACAAAAAACGGAGAGATTTTCTCCTCATACTATTCTTTAAACGGGAAAACTCAGGTATCTTATCTGTCTTTTAATCTAAACCACAAAGTATGTTTAGCTAAAGGGTCTAGTTTCTCCTTTTCAAGATACGCTTCTTTTTGATGCCAAATGACTGCAGATTCATTGCATTCCTTGTAAAAGATCAAACGTTCTTATTGGTCGATTACAATTGGGCATTGTTGTTCTTATTTGCCGCGTCTCAGATCGATGATTGCGCGCTCCGCATGACTGGATATTTCGGAAATACTTAGTCGCTTATGTGTTGTCTTCACGTTCACTCCACCTAGTGCTTGGAATATTGCTGTAAGTTTGAGATTTTGTCGTTTACTTCTTGCGTAGCTTGGTCACTCAAAGCAAGGCGAGCGGTTGGGAGTCGTCCTCTGATTCTCAGCTTGTGCAACATCTGTGGCGATCGAGGTACGGTGGTTAACCAAGATACAGATTTATCAGCTGCATGCTCTTTTATTTCACTCCCTCAAAATTCATCTGGTTCCTAATTTAACCGGAATATTCTAAGCTGGGTGTATATCATGTCGAAGTCTTAATTATATCTGCGTCTGGTTTGTGCCTTCACAGATTGGAGTGCTCGTCCCTCGATGTGGTTGATCGTTTGAGCTACAGTGATTCGTCGCAACCTTACCACGGTCGGCGAGAGGACTGTATTTCGACCGAAATCTCACCTGGTTTCAACATAAAAGGATACTGAATTATGGATTACGAACAAGATGACGAAAGTGGGACCTTCACACTGCGAATAAAGTCACGATCTGGTGAGTCAATTTACTCTTTTACTGAAGCTTCAATTGCCTTGTAGAAATATGACATGCTGTGAACATTTCGGTGTCATCATCTCCGGGATGGATTTACGCTATTTCGCATGACCGACTAAAGCGTCATTTTAATTCTGTAACACGTATCATGCCGTAGTTAAGACGCTCCCTGACTGCCTTCTGTTTATAAACAATTCTTCGCCGTGCAGAAGGCGTTGTATTTGAAATATTTAGCGGTTCTTTTTCGAGTGGGGATCGAAGCGTGGTTTTTTTCTTATACCAATTTTTCATTTGTAATGGGGGTGCGGGTCGGAATTGATCCTGCTTATGTCAACTGCAGAGGAAGTTTCTCAACCCTAAACAATTTCATGCTCATTTTCCCGTGGGTTTTTCTTTTCTAAGTTTGTTAAGTGGCTTAGCTTACATCCGAAAGCACCGAATTATTTAACCATGTTTTTGTCTGGTCCCTAATCATTATTTGATCCACCATTTGTCCGATTCGATGATTACATTTCTTAAATGTTTTGTGTGCTATTTCTTGTCCCGGTTGTCGAAGCTGACACTTGAATGAATGAAAAGTGCTGGTTTGTTTACATCAAGATTTCTCAGGATATGGAGACTTCTGAATAACTAAGTGTTTTAAAAGCAGTTGGGCTCTTTTTGGCGTTATATCAGCAAATCCGAAGCGTGACCAAGCTGCCGAAATTTTTGAAGACTTCATATTAGCTTAAATATTTCATTCCAACGGTCTTCATTGATAGTGTTGTTTTGTTTCAATAAGTTTTAGTGTTTTAGTTTATGGCCAATAGTTGGTTAAAAAGCTGGCATAAGCTTCCATTTATTGTAATTCTGATTAAAGCGAATGGAAATGAGATTAAGCTTAATCGCTGTTTAGCCAGTCGTTTTCATCGGCAAGAAACTTGTGAGCTCAGCCAATGCTCAATCAGAACTTATGAATATTTAAAATTCGAGAAATACTTGTGGTCTCGCTGATCTACACTTCGCGTGTACTGTGTGGCTGAAATTTACAACGTTGTTCATTTCACAGCGATACCGAACGGGAAACTCACGCAAATTCAAATAATACATGGCAACGAGAAGCAGATTCCATGTATACAGTGACAGAAAGCCTAACAGCTGATTAATTTAAGAGACTTAACCAAGATGTGAAATATTTCGATTATCAATATCCTTTTGTGGCAAACCATAACACACTTAGCTTTAGGTCTGCAAAATTCAGATTGTAATTTGATTAACACGGACTATTATCAGTTTCTTGCCTGCCACCTATAGACAAAAGGAAGGTGTTTAGAGAACTTTCAATCATGAAATATTAATTGAAGTTAAAGTTAAATTGTGCATTCAAGCTCACCATTTGAAATAATTACCATTTTATTTCTAAGTAATTGAAAGTTTAGTATGATGGCAAACTTATTTTGTTGTTTGCTTGAATAATCTTAAATTACCAATAGCTGCATTTTAGTTTAGAGATCCTGTAAAAAACTGATAATTTTAGGACCATTTTGTCACCAGGCAGTTGTATATTCAAATGATGGATAGCAAGTCAAGCTTAATTGATTATGTATATGCTTAGCATAAATATTCACAATAAGCCTTTTGGTTGATGTTAATTTTCTGCTATGCTTTTAATTATCTACACTTCACAGGTGTAAGAAATTAAGAGAATTTGTTTTATCTTTTTGAACCTTATTAACAACAGTTTGTTTAACTCTTTAACTCTCAGAAGTGACCAGCATGTAACTTTTAGTTATAATATCAATACATTATCCAGCAAGCAGGTGATAAGAATAAACAATTTATGACTCAGAGGGTTTTATCATGATATAACCCCAAATTCTCTTAATTAACATCCAAGAAACTGTATAGCAGCTAGAAAGGAGAATTAATAATCAGAACTTGGGAGTTAAAGGGTTAAAGATGACCCCTTTTTCCAGTCAAGATTATCATACAGTTCAGTATTTTAATACCAAGTGGAGTAATGCTGATTCAATTAACAAAATTAATGTTTACAATGTATATGACCCCAGCTTAATTAGGCAAGTTTTGTATTCCCAAATGTACATTTGGGACAGAGTGAAGGAACTTCAACTTCAACTTTATTTGCAAAATCCATGGAAAAAATCCATGTAAAAAAGGAAATGTACCAGCCTGCAGGTAGCAATTGCTAATCTACAATCTTGGACAAAATAAAATAAGAAATAAAACCCCCCTCCTCCCCAAATGTCAATGATGAGTTCGCACTCAAACCAAAGCACGCCTTTTTTTCATCATTGCTTTAGGGGAAGGGGGGGGGGATCAAATTTTTCATTTGTTTTGACCAAGATTGTAGGTGGGCCAGAATCACAACAACGAAAGAAGTGGACCTGGAGGTATAAAGACAGAGTTACAGTTGTATGAGGGAGTGTGGAAAGCACAGGAAACTTTAACTTAGAGGTTAAAAACAGGATAGCTGGAATTCAAAGACTTGAAATTATCTAGCTTAGGGTAGATACTCTTTTATTAATGTTTCAATATAGACATTACACTGTATTTTTCATTTACCCAAAATTAGTATGAAAAAGAAGCCAGTGGATTCTAATGTACAGAATATGGCTGGATAAATTAAGAAGCTAGAGCCAGAATAGTGATGAATAGAGGACAATATTTGGTTTTCCACAACATCAAAGATCTTGTTAGTGCCGCACTGGCCCTGAAAAGAGATGACAAAAAGCGACGGCACCAAGCTGGCAGCCAGCGAAGAAAACTAGGAAAATCAATTTTACAATGCAGGGGAAGAGAACCCAAACAAGTCATTATCTTTGGACCAGAATGAGAATATGTATTTAAAAAAAAGTTGATTTGTCAGGGGCACCCAACAAGCCAAATCAACCAGCAGCTGTAAAGAGGCATTTTTAAGGACCTTATTGTGTCTGAAGCCTGTTTAAAGTGATGTTTCCATTAGCGAGACAAATTTGATCTGTTCGGATTTCTTAGCTGAAATTTTTAATTGCCTGAAAGTTTTAGGGAACATCTTCCTTTGAGAAATTGCTGGCTAAAGCAGGGTTGTTATTATAAGCCGGAAACCTGATACCAGCACAGTACCAACCTTTGATGTTAAAGGGAACCTCCACTCTGACAAAAAGTTCACTTCAAATCACACGAAATAATTTTTAGAATCAAATTTGTTTGAAGTTTTAACCAACAAAGCCCGTTTACCTTAAATACATGAATTATAGAATCGTTTATTTTTGTTTTCCAATTTCCCGGGCGCCGCCATCTTGAATAATTGTGACGTGAAATGGTTGCCCTTTTGTTATTAGACAAAAGCTCTTTGTGTCAGTCAGAACAATAGAGCAACCGAAACACGTCACAATTATTCAAGATGGCGGCCCCAGGAAATTTGAAAACAAAAATACGTGATTCTGAAATTCGTTTTTCTCTACTATAGATACTCTTCTGGAAAAAAAAAGAAAACTAACGTTGCTGCAAATACTATATCCTGTGGTTTAAAGTGGTTCTTTGCTAGGAGTGGAGGTTCCCTTTAAGGTAGTGAAAAGGGCAAGCCAAAGAAATCTTAGGGGTACCTGCCTGTTTAGAATCCTATACCCTCCTATTTCTTCAATTAATGAAACCCCTGGCTAAAGTGAACTTTCCATAAACTTTTTAGGGAAGTATTCGCTTTCCAAGAAAATATGTACTAGCTGACGTTTTTGACTGCCAAAAACAACAAATATGACCCTTCCAAAAACATCAGGGACTATTACATTGTAATTCCCCATTGTGAATCTTTCAGTTACAAAGATCTGAATGGATGGCCCTTAGTTTTTAATCGTCAACACTTCATTATTGTTATACACGTAGCTGCCAAATACACAGCCCTACACATTCAACTTCATGGTTGGGGTTAGGGTTATGGGAGATTAATAACTGGTGGATGCTTAAAGCTTAAATTTCCAAAAGGTTACCAAAGTTTTGTATCGTCTCAGATGAACATGAGGGTACACAGAAGAAAACATTCACAAAATGGATAAATGCTCAACTAGCTAAGGTAAGAATACTTACTCAGTGCAGATTTATGCTGGCCTTTACAATAATTTCATATTTTTCTGCAAAGTTTTTTACTCAACTTCTACAATGCTCAATGTAAGTATACAGTCAGGTTTATAGCCTGTGTCGCAGACAGTGAATATACACTGTGCCACACATCTTGGTTTTCATCAAGGTCTTGAGTGACAAGTCTGGCTGAACCGCAGGCTATCAGGTTTATAGCATTTCTTATTTTTGAATATACTGTATGCTTTAAATTGTACAGCTACATGTCTATACAGTGCTGTAGCTGCAATCAAACTGGTGGAAAGGTTGTGCATGGCTAAAATTACCGTACATGTATTATTTTGGACTGTATAATTTATACAGTCTGATTTTAACTGCATTAGTTAAAATGATAAAGACTGGTGTCTGTATATAAATAGACACATTTGAGGACTAATAATAATGCAGCTGTAATACATGTTTATACATGTATAAGAATTTGAGACAAATTTTCATAAAGAAGTAAACTTTCCACCAGACAAAATACACTTCAGATTATGTTTCTCTTCTGGGGGTTGAAAACAATTATGTTGATGTCCATTCTGTTTAATTTTGGAACTGAATTTGAATGTATTTTTGCATTCAAATAATTTAAGGGCGCAAACAACACTAAAGAGGTTTGTGTGGGGAAATTATTGTGCTCTGGTCAAAAACGTTTCATGTACATGTATTGTACAGTAAGCTGTGTGTAGGTAAGTTCTGATCATCATGATTTAATTTAATCTACTTGTTGGTTTTGTAGGCTGGTTCCGGTCAGCAAGTCAAGGATTTGTTTGAAGACCTGAAAGATGGAACAAAGCTGCTACTGCTTCTGGAGGTTCTTTGTGGAAAGCGGATTGTGAGTTTAACTCAGTCATGTTTACCCTTTTTGTTTTTGTCCTTTTTAAAACAATCCTTTGCTTCATAAGTGGCATCAATTTGATGCATTCTGCAAAGCAAAACAGCTTCAGTCTACAACTTGTCAAGTTTGAAATGATTCTCAGAAATTAGTTTTTGTTTTAGCTGTTGGTCCAGGTTGCACTGATCCTTACGTTTGATCATATTGATAAAAAGAGATTGCCAGCAAACTTTAAATCATTCCCTTTTTTTTTTAATTATCAGTGTTGAACGTCTCCTTCCAATAGTATTGCATGTGCTTTGTCAAAAAAAGCAAGAGAGGCAATGAGAAGAAAGATAAAGAAACATACTTTCGTTTTTCCGACAGTGTCTTGTAATATAGAAAGCAAAGTAAACTGTAGTTACACCTGCATTTCTTCACTACAGCTGGTGACAAGAAAGAAAAATTTGGTCACCAAATCAAAGATTTTGGCCACCTGTTCCAAAAAACTAGTCACCAACACTAAATTTCTGGTCACATTGGCATTATACAATAAGTTTAACATCTAAATTTCTTACTGTACATTTTTATGTTATCTTTCAGCGAAGTGAGAAAGGTCGCACCCGTGTCCATTTTTTGACCAATGTGGACAATGCTCTCAGGATTCTGGAGCAAAACAATGTATGTGATGAAGTATAACTAACCCAAAACAATTAATTTTTTAATTGTCAACACAACAAGGCATGCTAATATTCAGTTCAACATAAAAACAACGTCATTAAGTTTTGTTATGTTGAGCCTCACTTGTGACAAATCTGCTGCTTTTTGTTGGACATAACATTACAATTGCTTTGCATTAATTAAGGGTGTTCAGCCATAACAGGTCACTGTTATAAGTTCTGTTCTTTGATGACAGATCGTCTTGTTATTTAAGTACGCTTTTGTTCTGCACATGTGGGAACAGACTTCTCTTTTGCTTGGTTAAGTATGGTTCCTTGCTTATGTTTAGTCTTCACCAAAATGGACTAACATTAATTTTGTTGCAATAAAAGACCTGTTTGAGTCAAGGGTAACACAAACATTCTTTGCTAGACAAGACTCAGGGTATTGCATTGCGTAGGAGCAGCAAAATGTTATTAATGTAAGCAGCTTGTGTGGTGAATTTTGCACATACAGTGTACATCCGTATATTTTTTCCATGAAGTGTCTGTTATTTTTTCAGGTGCGACCTGTGAATATTAGCAATGATGACATTGTTGACGGCAATCCTAAACTGACCCTTGGTTTGATGTGGTACATCATCTCGCATTTTCAGGTCTGCATATGTAGCCTCTGCACTGTTAACTCTTTAAACCATACGATCAGCATGTAAATTCTCCACGCTCTTCTCCATACATACTCTATGGTAATGATGAGGAGAATTTGTTAAACAATCAAGACCTTTGTAACTTAACTTTGTTTGATTGAGTAGTGTTACTACACTGTATAAGGAGAAGGGAAACACTGGTTACTCATAGGAATTAAATTAACAGTGTTACATGTATTATTCAAATGAAGAATGATCGTCACAGTTGTGATTGCAATTTTTACAATTGTGTTAAGAAGCTTGAAAAAATTCAGGACCTCAATGGGGCTTGAACCTGTGACCTTGCAACATTTGATTTCATATCCGCCGTTCACATATGATTTCTTTCACATGCATCATTCACTTACATATCTTGCACGAGAACATATTAACCCAAAATTGACCTGCTCCCAACGTCAGTGGCTTCACAGCTCAGTTGGTAGATCATTGCACCAGAATCGCGATGTCACAGGTTCAAGCCCTGTTGAAGTACTGAATTTTTTCAGGCTTCTTTACGCAATTGTAAAAATTGCGATCACAACTACGATAATCATTCTTCATTTGATTTCATATCCGCAGTTCACATATGATTTCTTTCACATGCATCATTCACAGTATTATTATTGTTAAGTTAGTTTACATGTATGTACACCCTGTCTTAGACTTCTATTAAATGAACTCAAAGTGTGGGACACTCTGATGAAAAAGGAGACCTCCAAAATCGTGCCTTGTTCCACGTCAACTCCCTGTGTGGGCTGAATACCAGTCGGAGTACTGTACTTCCCTTGTGTTTGTCTACAGAAAAAAGACAGATAGAAATTGCTTAATATACAGTGTAGTCTGCTTTGGGGATATCAAATGAATAATTATGCGACTGATGGAAAGGTAGCTCAACTTACCCCTGCCACCACCCTCTAAAAAGTTACTATGAACATGAGAAGGGGGGGGGGGCAATGGTACCAGTACTATTGTCACTCATTCTGTTATTTTGTAGGTGCAATTGCTGCTCAAGAATCTAATGTTGGACTCTGATTCTGACACCCCAGAGGAGAAACTGTTGGCTTGGTGTAGACAGTCTGTCCGAGGGTAAGTGATCAAAATGCATATTGAACAGTAGACAACTAGGAGTTTCTAATACTTCACTGGTCATTGCATTTATAGCCATGTACAGTGTATGGTCAGATTACAAGTATCATTCTAATTCATGAACTGTGTTCAGTTTTTATGATATTATTACATGGTTAGTGCTTGCAGGGGTTTCATGAGAAGCCAGCAACCGGTGAAAACCGACCCCTACTTTGAGAGAATTTACCTCTCACCGCAGCCTACTTTGTCTAGATTTCACTAAAATGATTAAAAAAACTGTATTGACCTTGCCATTGCTCGGTCAATATGGCAAGGCCTCACTTTGAGATTTTTCCATAAGGACCTTACTCTGGGTTAATAAGCACTTAATAATAATATTTCAGTACAACACATGTAACCTGTGGTTTCTGGAATTTATATCAGGTATGATGCAGTAGACGTGAAAAACTTCACCACAAGTTGGAGAGATGGACTGGCATTTAATGCCTTAATTCATAGATACAGGTAACTTTTAAGCATATTTAATACTGTGTGAGGCTCACTTGATTGTTTCAATTTCATTGTTAGTTCTCTTTTGATTTTATCACGTCGGATATATGTAATTCCTTAGATCCAGTAAACTTTCTTTTCTATTTCCTGAAACAGTGATTTTTTGATTGGCTTCATTATGGAGCACGTTTAATTTGAAATCAGGACATTTGACAGCAACTTTGAATCCAGAGTAAAGAATATTTTGTATGTTATTTTGTCTTCTACACTTGTCTTCAAATCACTTGGCTCAAATGATCTGATTGGCAATTGTCCCTTCAAGCTCCCATACATTAATTAGCTGTAAATTCACTAAGAGAAGTTGGAACACCCTCCAACTGATAAATTTTTCTATTCTCATCACCTGTTTTCCCTATTATGTAATGAAATTGTGAAGTTACATGTTAATCATTCTGTGGGTTTTTGCAGACCCCATCTGTTCGACTACAGCGATCAACTGGATAAGAAGCCTGTGGATTGCTGTGAACATGCTTTTGCCGTTGCTGAGCAATTTCTTGACGTAGATAGGCTTCTAGATGCCGAGGGTGAGATTTGATTGATTAGGGTGCAGCTACTGCGATACATTACATACATACGTGTATATTAAAGAACTGACACACTGTTCGAAAAGAGTAGGGGACGTAATCCCCGGTGTGGTGATCTATCTCCTTCATGGGTCGGGTGGGGTGGGTGAGATCAAATATATGGACTGATAACGGCAGCCAGAGGCGCCTATATAAGCTGACGTCCGATCTCACCACACAGAATAATTGTAATGTGGCACGTTTTGTTGTGACTATGCTGAGACCTTTACCTTAGCTTTATTTATTCATTTCTATTTCTACTATACAAGATGCTAAAATGGTCAACAACACGATATAGACCGGAGTACTGCACATAAATAATGAATATAACTAATTGCACTTGTTAGAAAAGAAATGTCAGGAAATGTTTCACACGGATTAACATGTGAAGAAGGCAACGAGAGACGAGAAAGAGAGAACGTGACATATGTGACCACCACAAGCACAACTGTTTTGAATGAATGTAACTAATTGCACATAATTATTATAAATTGGGAAGAAAGGCGCTTGCTTGTTATCCCTTAAATGGAGTGTAGTAAACAGAAATGGCTGATAATTATTGTTGCTCAATTTTCGCAGATGTTGTTCGTGATCGTCCTGACAAGAAATCCATCCTGATGTATGTATCGAACCTATACAACAAGCTGGCGCCGGGCGTATCACACATGATCGTACAGAGGAACGGCTCGCGTACCGTGCAGACATCAGAGCATACCACCGTGTCAACCAAACGCACGGTAAGCAGTACCTACCACACGGAGCACACGGTGAAACACGTGAAGAAGGGAACAAGAGATGAGAGGGAGCCTGTCAGATATGTGACCACCACAAGCACAACTGTGAAAGAACCACCTATACAGCACTCGGCCATCACAACTGTGGTAAGTCTGGGCCAAAGGATCCGTCAGAAGGGAAGGTAGCCGTACAGTACGCGAAGTCCCTTATTCTTCTCAGAGATACGTGTAACAAATAGAGAGAAACACACAAGTACGCGGGAGAAAATTGCCTCCCGGAAATAAACGCGACGCACAGGAATAGGAAAAACCGCGTCTCGCGCGCGCTCGCGTGTTTTGCTGGCTGGATACTTTCCCTAGGAAAAGTAAGTCACTACTCCTAGTGTAAGGTAGCCACTGGGCTAAATACACTTGGCTAAAATTGGGTCTCGTGTTCATGATTTTTGGAGAGGGAGGAGGGGCAGCATTATGGTATGCGTTGGATGCAGTTTTCCCTTTCTGGATGGGTTGGCTTCCCCACCCGTCCCTGAAAATAGAGAACGTTTACAACAACTTCAAATATAACAAGCTACAAGTAACAGCAGTTACCACATTTATAATGGTAATTGAACTGAGTGGAGGGCAATTTGGTCTGAAATCATATGCGTGATTTCAAAATCGAACGAGCGCGCAGCGTGAGTTCGATTTCATTTTAGACCAAAATTACAGAACACGATGTTCAATCACCATTTTATTACACCCATTTTGAAATCACACATTTTTTGTCAAGACTAATATTTATTTAATGTTCACTCCAGAAAAACCAGTTTTGAATTTTGATGGGCTTAAAAAAAAGGATGTGATTTAGAGCAAAAAATGGTGCAATTTAGGAATAAATTGCACTTTTGGGAGCCAATCCGATTTCATGAATGACGAGTGATTTCAAAATGGGTGTAATAAATGTAGAAACATTTAAGGGGATAAGGATGCAATAAGGCAATAAACCGGTTTAAGTTGAGGTATGAGATGGACTTTTTCTCCTTACCCACCTCACTTCACTTTGGGGATACTTGTTCCGTTGAAATTACACCAGTCTGCTTGATTCGTTCAGTAACACCCCATAGAGACGGACGGGTCAGGTCTGGTTGGATCAGCTCTTGTTCGCATATACTATACCGGTGGACAGCATATTTTGTCCTCTCTGATTAGCTCTTCATCGACTCAGTCCAGAAGTGGAGTGTTTGCCATTCTCCACCCGACGATTAGCTAGGTTTTAGTGCGCGTGTTTGTTTGTTTGTTTGTTTGTTTTTTCTTTCCATTTGTTTCATGAACTGGTCGTGATTTGGAACGGCTATCAATTAGTTTGATATATTTTAAGACAATTATTCACCTCACCTATCGGTGGATATTCACCTCCGGTTTTGTGACTTTTTGGTGATGATCGGCGGTAAGTCAAACTGTCTTGTAAGGAGTATTATCTCTTCAAACTGCGTTATTATGCATCTCAGACAGATGTTTGATCTCGGTGTATAAACAATTTGAGCCAGGTGTCCCTCATGTGATGGTGGCATCAGCTCTACCTTTGTCTGAAAGTTCAAGGATTTGATTTCCGTGACTTAGGATTTGTCCGTGACAATATAAATACCTCTTACGAGTTCGAGGTCCGTACTGTAAGTTACGGATCGAGTTTTTTTCCCGTTCGCTTATGGCCTAAGCGCGAAGCGCGCGGACCATAAATCAACGGGAAAAAACGAGGATCCGTAACTTACAGTGCGGACCGAGAAAAGGAGGTTAGTAAGGTATTTATTATATCTCTTGAGGTTAATCAGGCGCGTGGAAAAGGAATCTTTCAAATTTATCGGGCCGTACAGTGAAGTACGGCCCGCTAAATTGACCAATCATAGCGCGCGTACTAACTGAGAGATATATTAAACCTCGTTACTTGCCACATGACCGGGATACACTTCCATTATTTTCTCGTTATGTGGACAACTTGTCATGCAGGTTGAACGCACTCAACAGGCCGAACGTCCAGACTCCCTGGTGAGTGAGACTAGCAGTGTGCGGGACTCGGTAGGATCCTTCAAGGAGTGGGAAGATTACAACACTGCTCTACAGGATGTGTTGAACTGGTTGTCACAAGCTGAGAGGACTCTGGAGTCTCAAGAGCGAATATCGGACGATGTTGACGCGGTGAAGAAGCAGTTTCACGGACACGAGGTGAATAAACATGCTACCGGTTCTATGTTGTCAATCGACAGTCAACATTCAACTGCATTGGATAGAACAAATCTTGTTATGCATTCGTTTAAGGAGTAAAACTAGAGTTTACTTGTCTTTGTATTGTGATAATAGTCACAGCACGTTATTCCCTGTTTTAACGATACCTTGACGTACCAAAGGCGCGTTCCTTTGGACTATTCTGGTTTTAGTTATTCCGGTTAAAGAACACAAGATAAAATGTCAGATATCCTGAAAACAGAATGCTCTAAGTGGAGGTCAACTAAGACCAGTGGACCGAATAGTGTGGGCCGAGCGTGTGGAACACACTGCCTTTGCCACGTCTCGCGCTTGGAGGGCAGCGCATAGTTTCCCCACCACAACGTCCCCAAACGTATTTTTTGTTTTCCGAGTAAACCGAATAGGTGCCAAAAGAACACGATTACCATTTATTCAGAGTATTACTATTCCAGAAATAATCACAAAAAACGTGCCGTAAATGCGTTAGAGTGAGTGAAGATCTTTCGATGGCAATTCAGGTATTTCGTTTTGCATGCAGGTTTTGTGTCTGAGTAAGGTTACCTGTCATAGTTTTCACGAATCTTTTTTTAAATCTTTTTTCCTTGCGAAAATAAAGTGTACATCACCCGATCGTTCATCACTTTCTTTGCCTGTTTGTTTTGTTTCTGACGAATTTACTGGTTTCTAGGACTTTATGATGGAGCTGACGTCACACCAGTCCGACGTGGGCGCGGTGCTGGAGTTTGGTAACCAGTTGATCAGCGAGGGGCTCGTGAATGAGAAAGAAGAGAACGAGATTCGAGAACAAATGATCTCGCTGAATGATCGGTGGGAAGCGCTGAGAATGGCGGCTATGGATAGGCAGACAAAGTATGTTATGAAAACACACTTCTCATAGTAACACTTGTGGTGGCTCGATTGGCTTTTCCGCTGTGATAAAGTACTAAGGTTAAGGTTAATTAAGGTCGCTACACACGGGGGAAGGGGGGGGGGAGATGTTCGCAGGAAATGGTTGCAGGGAGCGGTCGCGGACCGATTCTGTTCCTGTTCCCGGGGACCAAAATTTCTTCTTGCGAATGGTCTTTCATTGGACCATTTGCAGGGAACATAAGCCTGAGAAACGTTTGTTCCTTCGTGTGAATTGTTCATGGGAATATTCACTGCAACCATTCCCTGGTGACATTATTCTCGCGTTTGCCACCCTTTCAACTGGTGTGACAACACAATGAAAAGTAAACAAAGAAATAAACAGTCACATTATGACATGAATCCAGAGGCTTGCATTCTGAACAGTTTTAATGTCTTGGAAATTCAGATAGATGCCTCTTAAGTGTACTAAGGTTAAATTCTGTTGAAGCGTTATTGAGAAACTTTGAACTGACGTTTTCTTACTATTCAAATGAAATGAATGCAAAATGAAGTTACGAGCAAATGAGGGAACGGAAATTTGAGGTGTAAGTCGTTCTGGGTACAAAGGGCAACCAGGAAATGCGGGGAAACCTTGGGGTTAGTCACCACCACCAATCACTGTGTACAGTCTTCACAGCCAATGACAACTAGGCTTAACTGACAGTCGACCAATAACATCACGACTTCGTTGACCAATCACATCAACGGCCAGAGTATTTATACCATCTACTGACGTTACACAAATCACTTGACTCTGATGATGACTTCCGCTCAGGTTGTCGAAACGTCAGTCAATGTCACCACAAACAGTCCTTCTCAGGACTACACTCACCCGGACGATCGTACTTCACTTAATTATGGGTTAGTCTTCTTTAACATTTACGAGAAAGGATAAACGCCGATGGTTAATTTCTGTTGCCTCTTAGACTTCATGTGCAGTTGATGGATCTCCAACAGAAGCAAATCAATGAGCTCGCTGATTGGCTGACAGTGGCAGAGCAGAGAATAAACAGCTCAGAAGCTATCGGTTCTGACCTCGATACCGTGCGACGTCAAGTCGAGGATCACAAGGTGAAGGTTTATATATCGCGAATCAAAGATAGTAAAAACAGAATTGTAGTTGATAGAACTAGACCAGTTGGCGGAAACATTTAATCGTTTTAATCACCAAAACGGCTAACTATCCGAACCGCAGATTCACTGATTAATACCGAAAAGGGTACTATTTGTGGCTCATTGTTCGTACTTGAAACAGCAGTGAATCAAAATAGATCTCAAGTGTAACAAAATATACAAAGACGTAGGACGCAAATGGGCTTTTGAGATGGCTAATTATGTCATTATCTGAACGTTTTCAAATAAATGTTATTGTGTGATACAGTTTTTCCAGGAAGACCTTGAGAAGCAGCAGCAGCAGGTCAACTCTTTGACGCACATGGTTGTTGTAGTCGATGACAGCACCAATGAGAGCGCCACCGCTGACCTTGAAGAACAGCTGGCGGTTCTCGGAGAGCGTTGGTCGAATGTGTGCAAGTGGGCAGAACAGAGGTGAGATGAAAATTAAACGACAAACAACAATTACGACAATAGTGACCACGACAGCGGAACATCCAATGCGTTTGGGCTGTCCGTGAAAACACAAAGATGATAACTTTTCTTTTGCATGAGAACAGGGTCTTGTGCTAATCATTAGCAGGGCTTTCAATAAGATTTCGATCAGTTGTATGCCCCTGGGATAGTGCGTGGCTGGGGAAATCTAAGCGGCTATTTTAAGACTTATATTTTTCAAGTGTTTGTTGACCACCATGGTCAAGTAGCCAATGACTCGATGACTCATAACTGCCGGAGCTCCCGCGGTAGCCGGCTTCTATTGAAAGCTCTTAATTAGGCCATCTCCGCGCTTACGGCGAATTAAGCGAAACATGGAACGTGCGGGGGAAATCACGGGGGAACTGGTTATGGAGACGGTGCTCTGACACAAAGACTCAAATTATTCTACTGGCTGTTTTTCTTTGGATACAACTCGGTAAAATTTGTGTAAAGGAATTTGTTCAATACAAGTATTAATACAATTCATATTTTGAATAGTTCTTTCGTATTTTTTGTTTCTGGTCACCAAGGGTTAAGCCAGAAGGGTGTCCTGGCGTCCTGTGGACACCCACTTTTAGAAGAAATTCAAGGAAAATTCTCTTAATTTCTTATGACTGTGTGGCAAAGCATGCCTCCTGAACGCCCAGTTTTCAGTGTCTGGCTAAAAGCTTGCTGGTCACTAGCTGGATTCAAAGGTCTAGAAATTATAATTCTGTGTTTTTCACCTTTTGAATCTTTGATCAACAAGTGTTGAACAGCTGTTGAACGACTATTGAACAGCGAATTCATACTATTTCCTTTTCTTACTTCAAACAAATGGAAAGCAACGAACATAAACTTCACCATCTGTTCCCGCAGCACTATCAAAACCAGTATAGCACACGATCTCAGGCTAAGGGTATAGTAGCAGTTCCACCAGTACGTACCAAAAGAGCGGCAAATTGATTTATAATCAAAGCCAGTAGACATTTTAATAATGAACTAACGGGAAAGCTATAAACAAACTGTTCTACAATCCTAATGTATATAATATTATAATTTTATCAATACTTATTTATTACTCATTTTTAGTTTATTTTATAGTATTTGTAAATTATAGTATTCGTAAATTTTATCAATTGCATATTAATTATTTTGCCCAATGTATTTTAGAAAGTTTAAATAGTTAAATTTGTCTACCATATTGGAAAATAAAGTTAGCAAACCCATCAGTGCCTTACGTACTGAAACTCTGTCCTACTTGGCACCACAGGTGGACCATGTTACAGGATGTGCTAAAAAGCTGGCAAGAATACAGAGAAGAGGAACGAAGACTTTCCAAATGGCTGTCAGAGAAGGAAGCCCAGATTGAAGAGATAAAACACATTGATTTCGGTGACATTGAGGTGGTAAAGAAAGGTCTTAAAATGTTCATCGTAAGTATTTCTTGTTCTCTTTATTTCGCCTGGCAATCAACGTGTCTTTGTCTTCTTCAATGCTGAGCCCACATCCTTCTAAGTGAAAGATTTGTATGAGCTTTTAACAGGGCAGACCACAGCACCGAGAACTACGTCCCCTTCTCTTTGCGAACAGTGTGTTGGTTCTTTAACATCCCACAGAGTTTATGAACAAGTGCTGTTAGACGAAGGGAGACCATGCAGCGGTTTCTCGTGCTTATCCGAGAAGAGTAGAAAGTCTAACCATTTGTAGATGTCATTACAAAGACAGCGCTTTCCCCTCAATTATTTATGGACCCAGAGTGTTATTCCGGGCGGGACTTCACGCACAGTAGTCCAGTGTTCAATTGAGCCAGCTGGTTGGCGGTCTGAGTTCTGTCATTACTTTGTTTTTGTTTTTGTTTTTTGTTTTTTTTTTTTTTTACTTTGGAGGTCAATATTACAAAAGAGTATTGCTGGCAGTGATAACCGCCTAGAATTGTCTTTAGATTTCTAACTTTTGTCTTTACGACAAATCATTCGAGACCAGACTTAGTTGTTGCTTCTCTTGGCATTTTGTTTGTCACCAAAACAAGTACCTGTCCTCTTTGTAGAACATGGAGCAAGAAATGGAAGCCCAGCAAGCCACGTTTGGAACTTTTAACCTCGCAGCAGAGAAGGTCGCGGAGAACTTGGACGAGAATTCACCCGGTGTGGCTGACATACAGGACAAAATGGAGGAGTTTAATGACCGCTGGAATAAAATAACCACTGAGGTGTCAAGCAGAATCACCTTGGTAGGGACTAACGCTTGATAACTATTTTTCATTGTTCCCTCCTATTTATCGCGATCCGCAACCACAACTGCGTCAGATACAAAGGCGTTACTTAGAACAGGTTTAAAGTGGCATAAGGGCCCCGAAGGTTGTTTTCTTTGTTAGAATTTTCATTGTAGAACAACGTGGCATAAGCAAATTCGACTGAGGGTTTATCCGCAACATAAGCGTACCATGGGAAGGAGGTTAATCTTCTCTTTCAAGACGTAAACATCAAACATCAATGCTACGAATACCACTTCGCTTTCTGAACAATTCTGCACGTCAAACATTAAATGCGTGGATTTTGTTCATGATGTTGCGTTTATTACTGGTTGCATAATGGTGCCTGCATTTATGTTTATTAATGGGCTTCAAGTCCTCGGCTATTTGACATACAAACCGTCCTCTAATGTACTGAATAAAATTTCTGCGCCATTTTATCCTGTGTCGACTACTTAAGCCGTTTGTCAGTGTAGACTGCAAGACAGCAATTCTTCTAAAGCCTAGTTCATACTTGAGGCGTAAGCGACGTAATCGTAAGACAAAGGAAACATTCTGATCCTTACGATTACGATTACTACGCTAGTGTAAACGAGGCTTATGAGTTAGTGTATCTTACGGACGCGCCCGGCAAGCGAGTATCGGCCCTTCGCATCTAATTCTAACCCACAGAATGATACTTTTAATTTGTTTCTTTGAACAGTTGGAAGGTTTGGAGTTAAAGCTCCAACATTTTAATAATGACATCAATGATAAGATGCAGTGGATTAATGACACTGAGACTCTGCTGAAGTCACCAGCTTTCAACTTGGATGACGAAAACATTTCCAGCGAAAAAGTGCAACAACAGACCGAACTTGTGGAGGTAAAATTTATATTTCTTTACCAGTGCTCGAACGTAACGTATTAACAAACTAGTCCACGGGCTAATGGAGTCTGAAATGTACTAGCCAAATAGTGTCATTTGGTAGCGAAACGACACTCGCCAATATTGATACCAATATTGGTACCAATATTGTGATTACCGAGCTTCTATCTGTTTCTTTTTTTGTTTTTTTTTGTTTTTGGATGAACTGAACTCAAAACTGGATAAAGGAGGTAGTTTCTAAAGAAACTATTGGTGTTGTGTCGGTGAGGGAGTTAAACAATAATTTGGTTTAATTTTAAACTCAAAAACTGGTTGAATTTCTCTTCATCAATAATATCTACAAAACCTCTTCTATTGCAAGGAGCCCAGTGGCTGTTGGAGCTCAAATTTTACTACCAGGCCTATTTCGTGTGCCATATTTTCCTATGTATCTTAAAGACGAAGTCATTTTCAGGCATGAAATTTTGCAGCAAATATTCCCTTTTGTATTTTGAAATCAGAGCAAAAAAAACCCCAGCTTTTTGGATAAGTGGATCGCAGTTTAAGAAATGGCGTTTCGTATACCCGAAACGTTTTCGGGACTTTCGATTCAATGGTTTCCTCGTACTTTTAAGTAGTCGACATATCGTCCAATCACGGCCAAGAAGATCATTTATCGTGGAGTACTTATTAGGATTACCAGGTTGAACACTAAATGTCCTGCTCTCCCCTCCCCAGTCTCTCGACAACGCAAGGAGACAAAGAAAAACAAGCGTTACCTCCGTGCAGAAGAAAGGCGAAGAGTTGATCGAACATTGCCGTAACCAAGGTAACATCCCAGTATCTCTTGAGCAGTCGCTGAGTACCTTCACAGATCGCTGGAATTCCGTAGGCGCTTTGATTGACGACCGCAGACATAAGGTACAGCTGGCGCGTCGCAGGCGTGACGTACAAGACCTGATGGCTGCTTTGGAAACTGTGTTGAAAGACGTCGAGAGAGTAGTGAACAAGTTCACGCCAGATGTACCTGAGAACGAGTATGAAATGAAGTCACAACTCGAGCTGTGTAAGGTGGGTCTGTCTCCTGATTTAGAAAAAAAAAGTCTATCTTTCTCTGGGATATTTAACAAGCAGGAGAATCCATACCAAAAAAGGAGAGTTGCTCATGGTTGGTCAAATAAGGTTCCTCGAGATCTTTAGCCTAGATAGGGCCTGGTGGGCCTGAGGTCAAGACCATTCATTGAACCACTACAATTTGTCTCGTAGTGGCCCTGTTTTCAAGTTCCAGGCTACGGTATAAAACGTTCTCAGGTGACCCTTTTCCTTTTTGTTGCTTCAGTCGTGTCGAATTTATCCCCCATTTAAGTGTGGTCAATTGGCGTTGGGTGCTAAATACCCTGACATACAAATTAGTGGTATGTCAATGTTAGTGGAAATCTGAAAGTAATGATGTAACTGCTAACAATGAAAGATTCTACAACGAATGCTAATGTTCCGTGGTATATTGTGCTGTCCTAATAAGCATAACTAAAACTGTAATCTCGTTTGCGTTTTGATAAGCGTTTTAAATATGGTTAAATGCAATTTAACTTAGTTAACAACGAGGAGCAAGTGGCGTTTTCTTTGTTGGCGTTAGTAGCGTTGTGGCGTTTTTGTTGTTAGCGTTAGTAGCGTCTTGGCGTTTCTTATTTGTTGGCGTTAGTGTTCAGCGTTTTCTATAGTTATGGCGTTGGGGATATCCAGGCGTTCTCTCAGTAAGCGTTCCACTGGTGCGGCCAGCGGTCTCCCTTGTGGCGCATGCGTGCGTTGCTTCATGCTCGTATTACAGTTTGTCCTCGTGCGTGGCGTCCAGTCGGGGGTTGTTCATTTGCTTGCGATTTTTCCCCTTCCCGCCCATCCCTGGGGTTGGGTGTATGTCTAGTGGTCCTGTTACTATTTATTCCATAGTTTTCCATTGAAATTCTCATTTCAGTGTGACTGGTGCCTGGGTTCTTTGTGGGTGTGGGGGCTCGTGGCTGGGTTGCGGGCAGTGCCCGCCATCTGGGTGGTCTTACATCCTGGGGCTGGGGCTACTAGACAAGTGTTGGGTTTGTTTGTCCCGGGCACCTAACCTCCATTTTTTGCGACACTGTTGTTAATAAGTTTTTCCATTACAGGTAAAACTTGATGAATTGACAGCCAATGAGGTGTCTCTAATCAAAGTTCGTGAACTTTCCCGGAACTTGAGCAAGGAGGACCGACACACCCCACACCTCCAGGCAGGGGTAAAGCGCTTGGATGACCGCTGGTCAAAAGCCCAGGCGGCCTTTGAAGACAGACAGAAACAGTTGACGGCCGCACTGGAGTCTGGACCGCCAAAGCAGTTTCTCAGTACCATGGATGCAGTTCTGCTGAAGATAAAAAACATGGAGTCTCAATTGGGGTCGGAGTTTCTTATTTCTGATACAGCGTCCCTTGAAGAACAGTTACAGAAATACAAGGTGTGTGTGGAAGGAGGAACGCTTGAAGATTTTATTCCCCTTAATTTTTAGGGCTTCCCTGAATGGTATAATTTAAAGTTATTCCAGGAGCGCGCATTGGTAGGAGATGACCAACGAGAAGCGTTGCCATCTCACGCCCAACAAGCGCGGTGTGACGATTGTTTTGTTGAAAGCGCAAAGCTGTCACTAATTTTTGAAGTAGATGGGGGTATACAAAAAATAGCCGGGGATTCGAGTTGCTGCAGTGAAGTCAACACGCTGGTTTTATATCAGAGTAGCCGGGGATATACCTCAAAATACGAGGGGAGAATCCCCGGCCCTTAATGACATCCCTGAAAGCGACTGAGAAACATTGCTGTATTTTGCTGATTACCAGATAGAAGACGATTCAATGGTCGCTATTTTTAGGGTATGGTATATTATAATGGATTATGTTCTTTGACCATTACCCCAAACCGCAAAACCTTGAAAAATTGTATTATTGAATGATCCAGTTGTAACAATGAAGGGTATCACGGGAAAGCACTGGTCAGTAGCTTCCTTTTAAGTGGTCAGTAATTCATAATGTTTCTTTTTTAAAATAAATAACTAAACACATCTCATGCGACGAGAGAACGGTGATGGTGCATTTTAAGCCTGGCGAAAATATATATTTTTCAATGTGGGTCATAGGCTGCTTGAAATACAAAAAAATATTTTGGTGGTGTCATGTTCGTTGGTACAAATTAACCTTACTTTTCTTGTGTAAATTAGCAACTGCAAGCCAGCATGACGGAACAGCAAAAGAGTATGGACTATCTTAACAGCACTGGGGACAAGTTTGTGAAGTCACTTCCACGACAGAAGTCAGAGCAACTTCGAACAAAGCTTGCTGACTTGAATGATAAATGGCGAGACATAAATCACCACGCTGAGAAACGACAGAATCAAGTAAGAATTCCACGTGTTAGACGCGTATTCAAACCAACATCCATCCATATTACGACTGCTATGTTGGAAATCCTTTCGTTCTGTGAATTTGCTGGAAGGCATGGTACACTCAAGGCTTTCAATAAGATTTGTAGCAGGTATATGCTCCCTGTGGTAGTAGGCGGCTGTGGCAGTCGAAGCGGCCATAAGAGGTTTTCCAAGTATTTGTTGACCAACATGGCCAAGTAGCCGGTGACTCGATGTCTTACAGCCTCCGGAGCTCCGGTGGTAGCCGGCTTCTAAGTACACCTTGGGAAAGGAGTATGATACGGATATTTTTAACGTTGCTTTCAACCTAGAGTAAATCATGTTTTGTAGATTTGACGAAGGAGGTGGTGATATTTTGTAGTGAAAGTAGGTGAATGCTTGCTTCCTTTCGTTGTCTTTTTCTTGCTTTTTCTTGTGGACGCTGATAAATTGAGGGAATGCAGCCAGATGAGGAAACCGTCTTGAAAAGCCTTTCTCCTTGCTAGTTGAGTCAAGTTGACCTTCGGTTAACAATTTAGTGATCGTCCAGAACTGTTAGAAATATCTCTATATCTGCGGATGTTAAGCTCTCGATCCACAGAGGAGATTCCAAAGTTGCCTGTGGTATAGACTTGACGAAATTTGGCCGAGTCTTGATCTATCATTGGCGATTTTCGGAATCCCGCGCCGGGATTTGTAATAGTGTGGCTCATGTTTTCTGTCGTTAGGTCGGAAAGGCTGTTAATCAGACTCGCCAGTTTACAGAGGAGATGCGAGGCTTGTTCAAATGGATGACAGATGCCAACGATTTCCTTAAAGATCAAGAACCCGCCGCTGGAGATCCAGAAACCATGGAAGCCCAGTTAGATCAGAGCGAGGTCAGTTGGTTAATCCACCTGACGCCTCACAGGGCCATGATTCCTAAGGGGTATCATCATCTAGTTTCTCATCACACTATACATACGTTGACGACTGATCAGGTAACCCTCATGATACGGATTGTGTTTTCCGGGCGCCTCTACCTTCTCTTTCGCGAAATGACATCTCGGCAAATTTGCACAATGAAACGCTTGCTTAAAAATTTAACATGCAATTGCGAGGACCTCATTTGTTTCTTGTAAAACCACGGTATCATTCGTATGACACGATAATTGCTAAAAATGTCGTGGAATTTGGGAGTCTTCTACATTTTTAAGTCATTCAACGTCTTCAACAATTTGTCACGGTACAAGCTTAGACGTTAACAGCGGTGCTGGAAGAAACTGAAATAGGTTAACATTCCTTTAACCCCGGTTCACAGAAGAACGAGAATTGTCAGTTATTTCGACCATAGAGTGTTTTCACTCATGTGACTTCCAGCCATATTGGTTTATTGAAACAAAAGAGGATGTTTAATTTGGTACACCAACATGGCCGCCGTTTCTGTTTTGGGACACCAACACGACCGCCGTGACGTCATGTGAAAAATACTTTTCGGATTAGTACAAGGTAGCTCGAACCCTAACAAGTACAACCGCCGACTGAACATATTAGAACATTCAAATTCAGTCCGAACTTTTAAGAGCCTTCAGGCATGTGTAGTGAGAGCGAACATCTCTCACCCAGAGACTTGTTCTTGTGCGATCGTTGCTTGGTGTACGGCCGCAAAAATACACGCTACTGAAGTGAAGTTCATTCCTCAAATTGGCGGTGTTATGGTGCAGTCATTTGACGAAGGAACGTAGAGGCGTCACGTTAACCAATCTGTTTTCTCACTCTTAACAACTGTCATTCATCTGTAATGCTATTTTATTTCTCTCCATTTGTTCAACTTATAACACCATTCGTCTACACCTTAACATCCTTTTTTTACTTTTAATTATTTCTCTGACTGGAGTTTGATTTGGCCTGCGTCTTTGTCGGCTGTGTCTCGATGAAAATCTCGCTCTTTTATGACCGTTATCCGTCATGAATTACACAAGGAGGGGTAATACTTGCATTCAACAGTAACGTTTACCAGTACAATTTGATAGTCATACTTCCGTTTAACAGTAACACCCCTCTCATTGATATCATTTCCAAGCCGCTTCAGCCCTCGTCATTGTACCTATTTGTAGTGCCGTAAGCTTCGTATTCGTTCCCTTTGTTTGCTTTCAAGCAAAACAGGTAGCTTTGTTCCACCAACATCTTATTCTTATCTCGTCTCCCAGTTCAGGCCATGTTCATTGGTTTACATTTTCGTTCATTTCTTAGATGACGAGGAGTTTTACGAAGTTGTTTTCAAAACGTTTTCATTCTTCAAGTCTCTTCTTTATCTGATTTTGTTTTCCGTACGTAATCGATGAAAAAAAAAAAACAAACTACTTCACTGCTTTACTTTGTACCATTATACATTTAGAAAAGATCCTGGTTTTTTTCTGTGTCATTAATTGTGTATGAGAGAGAGAACTTTATCCATTTTGTTTTTTTGCTGGCTGTCACCATGTTCACGATTCATATTAATCCGCTTTCAAACATCTCCTTTTCGAGCTGGAGAAAAAGATACCGTCATCAAACCTTCATCTTAGGTATCTGATTTCAAAAATACTCGTTTAATAATGTTATTGTCAGGCCCTGCAAGGAGATGTGACTAAGCTTCAGCGTAAACTGGACTCACTGAACGAGACCGGAACCTATATGATCAGCAAGGCCACGCCTGCGTTTGCCGACAAACTGAAGAAAGAGCTGGATGAACTGAACAGTCGCTGGGACGAGCTTGTCCGCGTGGCGTTACGAGTTAAGGATAACTTGGTGGCGTCCCTTGAAAAGTACCATAAGCTGAGTCACGATATGAAGGAGATAAGCCACTGGATCATGCAGGTGGAGCGGTCTCTCGCTGATGATGAGGGCGATATCTCAAGTGGAGGAATCACGCAGCAAAAGATGGATCATTATAAGGTAAAGTTGCTTATAAATTACTTTCATACACGTGCATACACACTTGGTTGCGTAACGTCTTGGGGTAGCGTGACATTCTAATTGGTAAAGCATCAATTGAATGCGGCGTGGAAGCAAGACTGAGATCTGCGGTTCCATGTTTCATGTAATATATCAAACACGAGAGACAGTGTTTCATCAGGATATCCAAACACCGAGAATTCGAGGTGTTTGGAAGGCCGATGAAACACTGTCTCGAGTGTTTGATATATCTTCTTAATTGAAACAAAAACTAAGGAATTAACAGAGAAACAAAATCGTCAAAATCTATGCTAATTAAGACCGGGTATCCAAACCCCCTTCACGGTTGTGATTTCCTTTGTTTTAACTTGATGAATTATTAATGAGTTTGAGAAGTCCTATGCTTGCATCGTTGCACTTACTTGCACTTACTTACACTTGCTCCTTTTTGTCATTGTTGCATTTGTGCATGTTGCGGCTGTTGTTTACAGCGTTTTTTACATCAAGGTGGCAGTATGTTACCAGGTGATAGCAGTTGAAATGTTATGGTGTGACTCGCTGACGTCACCTGACATGTGGCATGATGTCATGGTGTGACACTTGGTGTTCGAATGATATTGTTGGAGTGCTGTAGGCATGGGGTTTGGCTGGTCGGCCCCTACAATTTTGCGTTCGATAGTTGTTGTCACTGAGATCTTGGGTATAGTCAGTTACAGTTAATCTCCTACGTTGATCAAGTGTACATCATGATGTACTTCTATAAATAAACTTCCAGTTCCAAGCTTATTATTCTGGGGCCTTTTCTGTAGGAGCTGCAGCAGGACATCTCAAAACGCGCCCCGATTGTGGTGCGCATCAACACAACAGCCAATCAAATGATTGACAACACAAAACAGGGGAGCCCCGCAGTCCTTCAAGAGAACTTGAAAAAGATGAACGCAGACTGGAACAGGCTCAAAACTAAGGTTGCACAGCGGCAACACGAATTCAAGCAGACGCAGCTGGAGCTGGAACAGTTTAAAGCGTTGATTGACCGGGATTACAAACTGATGGGAGAGCTGGATCGAGTGGTGGAGAAGAGTTATCACGTGGTCGAGGGAACCGAGGCCGAACTCGATGACGCCGTACGGGTATGGACAGATATACAGGGAATAAGTAGGAGTGTCGAACAACTTGCTCGTTCATGTTAATTTACACGTTTTTCATTGCGCCGTCTAATTCTGAAACGCGAACTTCGAATTGAAAGCACTGTTTTTTTAAATAGAATTTGTGTGTTCAAACAGACTCAAAAGACAGAGCCACCTTGTATGACGCAATGAAACAGCATTTCCTAGTAGCAGAAAAACGATGCTCAATTTACTGTTTAGGTTTATTCTAATGAAAAATTCAGAGCCGCTTTGTACAGCGTACTAAAGGGTTTGATGCACAATTCAGCTCGAAATTAGTGGATGATAACCAGCGCCTCAAGGAACGATGCATTTAGTACGGACACAATTTTGGTTCCCGCATCGCGGTGTAACATATAAATTTTCAGGGATGAGCGATTCGTAGGAATTGAGTCTCGTGCGCTGAACACATTGTCGAGGTTATGTTCTCTGTCACTCATGTTGAGTTTATAATTGTGGTAAACACAAAACTTTTGAATCCTCAGAACCTAAATCGTCACGCGGCAGCCATGAAAGAAAGCGGGGCAGGCTCTGTCCCAGATCTGGCCCGGCAACTCACAAGCAAGAGAATTGCGTTGACCATTGTCAGAAAGCAAATGGATTTGTATGAGGTGACTGTTGTGTAATCTGGGTAATCTCTCGGCCAATAGCTGGAAAATCTCCTTCAATCAATTTAAATCTTTTCCCAGAAAATTGAAAAACAGTTGTTGTCTGCAGTTTTCATTGGTTAGGTCAACTACGTTTATGAATTTCTGTTTTTCAAATGCACTTGAGTTGATTCTGACTACGTTCAGAGGACAGGCATTTCTAGTGATTGCGTGGCATTTTGCAAACATTGTTGTCAATGTATTGGAACATTTTACTAGAGTTGTGTGAAGCTAACCAAAAATAAACGTGATGGGGGTATCTTTGTTCTAGCAGTTTTAATGCCACATCTCCGTTATGAGCAGCTCATTAACTGTTGAGATCTCGCGTCTGTCAGTGAATTTACAAAATGCGTTGTTTTCTGTACAAACGTAAAACCTCTCCGAGCCAGAAGATAACTGGAAGTCACGTTAAGATTCGTTCTAACAAGAAAAGTTACTCTGACTCAAACTGATAGTTGCTGTTACACGTAAACGCCTTTGACTTACAGGAGCGCCTGTCTGACGTTCGTGGAAAGGTCGACAAAACGCGACAGGTTCTTGAAGGCGAAATTCAGCGGCGGCAACAGCTGAGGAAAGATTTGGAAACGATTCGAATGTGGGTGGTGAAGATTGAAGTGCTCATAAACTCCAAACTGACCAAGCACGAGGAGATCGATGAAAGGGAAATTAAGGTACGGATTTGTGATCAGAATAAATGAGCGCTGAGCAAACAAAAACAGACTGTTACATGTAGATTGACAGATGGCAGAAGCAGTGTTCCTCATAAGGTCAGTTAGGGACCCGAAAAATTAATATAAAATTTAAAATGGTCTGGTGGGAGCACTTGAAATTTGACAGAAAGGGAAACAGTCAGACTGACAGGCAATTTATCAAGCAGAGGTGATGATGAGAGAGGGAAGAATAGAAACTAACTGAAGGATGGACGGACGAACTGGCTGACTGACCAACTGGCCGACCGACCGACCGAACAACCATCGGACGGGCGGACTGAATGACCCTCCATTTAAGACACCCGAAACACCACAAACTAATGCTTAAATTCTGCGCTGTATTAATAATGCATTACACTGAACTGAAAGTCGGCGACTTTCAAAGTTTGGCCCAAAAAAATCGCTAGCTGGTAGAGTCGATAGTAAATGTGTAAAGCCCCAAAACTGTCAAGACTGTATTATTGGGCTTCACCAGAAATTTCACTGAAGCAAATTTTGCCATAAAGTTGTTTTTCCACGTTGTTGTTCCCTAATAACAGGCTCTAGAGGAGGAGTTTACGATGAATCAGTCGCTCATGAACTCTGTGGAATCGACATGCCACGAACTCAGCGAGACTCCCAAGGGATCTGTTTACCTCAAGATGACAAAAGAACTGGAACAGCTACGCGCCAAATGGGCAACAATCCACTCCAAGTTTACAGAACTCAAAGAGCAGCCAGGAAAGAAAATGGAGGCTGATTTCGAGACGCAACTCGGGCAGACACTAACAGGTTTGGACAAAATCCAGCGTGGCGTCAAGAAGCTTAAACTGGAGTCTTCAGATCCGAGAAATATCAAGAGTTTGTTGGATAAATGTGTGGTAAGTGTTTGAAGTCACCTTATTTGTGTTAGTGCGGAGGAAACCTGACGACGGCCATGGTTAAAATTACAATATTGACCCTTTAAAGGGCACGTAACCCCAAAATATTTATTCACTTAAATAAATCTTTGCACCTGTTCGAAACATAATGCGCCGTTTTGAGCCTTTTTCAACCAAATATTGACTTTTTATAGGCTGTAAAAGTTACGAAATCTGGTCATCATGTCCCACGACCGAGCTAGAAAGGGGCATGGGTCTATTCAGATTTGGTTTAAAAAGACGCAAAAGGCTCAATGTGTTTCGAACAGGTGCAAAGATTTATTTAAGCAAAAAAATTATTTTGGGGTTAGGTGCACTTTAACTGCCAAGTTCTGATCATTAATTCTCCTTTCTAGCTACAATACTTTTCCTTCGGTTGTACATGTACATTAGTTGAGAGAATTTGGTGTTATATCAAGTACACCCTTTGGCTGATAAATTTGTCTATTCTCATCTCCTGTCTGCTGAACAATGTGTTGATATCATAAGGAGAAGTTGTATGCTAATCACTTCTGGGAGTAAATGAGTTCAAAGCAGGGAAGCAAAGGTTGGGTTGATATCATGAATATGGTTAATCTGTATTGTGTTTTCTGAGGTATCTAAAGAGGTGTTGCTAGGCTAATCCCTGGGATAGTCGCTTCATGGTGGGTACCCTGTGATTGACTAGCATACCATCCAACAGGGAGTAGCAAGCTCCTATTTAGTTGTTAGCACAAAAATTCGAAGCTATACAACAGGTGATCACATGCTACAATGCAGAACAAAAGTCTAGGGACAATTCCCCTCCTCCCCCCCCCACCCCCACCCCCATTAGAATGATGATTTTTAACGGTAGCGAAAAAGCAGATATTTCAACATTGTCTGGGGGGTGGGGGGTTCTAAAGGA
The DNA here is from genome assembly GCA_948470475.1 of Galaxea fascicularis. Classification (NCBI taxonomy): domain Eukaryota; kingdom Metazoa; phylum Cnidaria; class Anthozoa; order Scleractinia; family Euphylliidae; genus Galaxea; species Galaxea fascicularis. Next base: position 8,480,584 of record OX419338.1, on the reverse strand, counting down.
CGCATAGCCTGCAAACAGGCTCTCCATTTGGGTATTCCGAGAGATGGTCGTGTCGACTTGCTCTAAATGGCACGCGGTCAAAGATCGGGGATTGGGGCGGGCAAGAGAAGGGAGAGCCTCAGGCGGTGTTGGACACGACTCTCAAAGCATGCCGGGAGAAATTTCCGACAGCTCTCATTTTCGCCTGATCGCCGGACGGTAAACAACTCCGTCGAGGGAGAGGATGGTCAAGATATGAGGACTGCTTCCCATGCTCAAAGAAATCTCCGAAGATGTACACATTAAATCGTTCGCGGGGAAAGTAGCAGCTATAAATACTTACTGCTGGATGCATAATGGGAGTATTTACTGCATGGAACAACTCGGGCAAACCGCACTTAATTTCGATCGTATTTACTGCATGGAACAACTCCGGGCAAACCTCACTTAATTTCGATCGTATGGAACAACTCGCACTTAATTTCGATCGGCACTTTCTTCTTATTTGGAGTCTTATTGCTGACCAACAAGATACGCGCTATCGTGGTGTTTGATGGATTTTCGTCGAACACAAAAAGAGGAATCCACAAGGAAAAGGTGAGAATAATTCGAAAACAAAGCAATGTTGTGTTACTGTTTTTGAATCGAAAACTCGTGCAAAGCTTGAGTAATCGAGTCTCAGTCACTTTATTTTCTAATCAAAAGGAATCGTGACGAGTCTGCCAGTCAAGGGTTGGCCCTTTGGAGACAAGGAGAGAAAGACAAGGCAGGGATTTTTTTTTAAAAGCAGTGGATGTAACAAATGAAATGGCCCTGAAGGTGTTTGAGGTATGCATAAGTTTTAAAATTCTTTTAGTTGTATTGGAGTAACTCTCTAAAGAACTGACAGACTCAATGTTGCCTTTTTTGAGTAAGTTTGATATCTTACATGCATTAATTATTTGAAAGGTTCTTGTCATTACTTCTATAATTTAACTGTAAGCTAAGTTTATACATATTGAAGCATAATTCATTGCATTGCCTTGAATTTGAGTAAATGCATGCCAGAAAAATGTATTTTGATGTAATGTATTTGCATTGGTATTTTTCCATTGTCGCTGAGGTTATTTTTTTCTTATTTAGTCTTGCAGGGAGAAGAAAATTCAGTGTGTAGTTCCTGAACTTGGAAGGCTTCACTGATTTCGTGATATCAGAGGATTCTGACTTCTTGACACACTTAAATTCCAGGTGAACAAAATTTCAAAAATGGAAACTCAGTTTATCTATTAAATGTACAGGGGGTGTAAATGTATAAACCGGCTTGGGTGCCAGAAATGTTTTTTTTTTCTCGGAGACTGCAGGTGGAAGTAAATAAGGTTAAATTTTTTTATTGCAGGTTTATGGGCATAAATATAACTAGTAAATCTTACGTAACTCTTGTTGAAAATTATTCATTGGACCGAAGTGTTGTTGTCAACAAAGTGGTGATCAAGTAATGATTTTAATATTACTGTAGCTACATTTTATGTTCATTATTTTGCCAGAAGCTGACACAACAGCACCTCCCATTGTACCTCATATTGACTGTACCAATGCAATTGTTCAACTGAAGGTCATCATCAGTGTGGAACAAGGAACATTGCTATGGACTGTTCCATGTTTTCCATTTTTGACTATTGAGCAGAGGAAGACAAAATCAGCCAGACAGAATGGAGTTCTACAAAAGGCTATTATGATTTTCAGAGCATGCAATGAAATCTGGACTTCTCAAGTTAAAGACACGGTTATGTAACCTTTACCACATCATGCTTTCTTGAGATGAAAATGAAAAATAAATGACCATAGAAGTGTTGAATCTGTTTACATTTCCTCGTGTGAGGTTGATTGCTTAAGTGAACAAAGTACAGGAGACAGTGATGATGAGGGAGACCCTGAGTCAGACAGGAGAGACTCAGGAGGCCTTAGTGCTACATACCCTCCCATTTAAGGTTATGGGGGTTGCACACATATTAAACCAGACAATATGTTTAAATTATGCAAATGCAATTAGTGTTTTTAGTGACTATGGACTTGGATTCAATCAAGTTGGCTACATTGGCCAAGAACTAACTAAATTCAATTCATCCATCCTCTTAGGCCAGCAAGGCAGGCTACAGTACGCCTCTGTTCATGACATGGGCCAACAGCATGGGCCAAATCAGGGTATTTTATGACATTGCAACTAATAGCCATCTCAAGTTTTAAGAGCTAGTAAAACCATTCAGTAGCCTGTCAAAATTTATGTCAAAATATTGTTACAGTTGATTTTTCTTGGTCAAAGCATCCCTGTATGGATGATCTGCATACAGTGTATATGTGCATTTCTTTGGCGGTTAGTTGGGAGTGCCTCCACTTGGAGGGCCAAAAGGCCGCTTTGAGGACATGCCGAAGAACTGGATCACATAAACACTGAAAACAAATAGCAGGAAAGCATTAAAACATAATACAACAAACTGGGGTCAACAAATTATACTTCTATAGTAATACAACTTCTACAGGAATCACACCATCAACTCCCGCGAAATGCCGTGAAATTGAGGAGAATATGTGACAAATTACGAAAAAGCCCAAACTTCAAGGCAGATTTTCATCGTTAAAATGGCGGGGCCCGCCTGGGCCCGCCGTACGTTTCTTAAAGATCAACTATCGAACTAACGTTCTGTGCAAAAATAATCCCCGATACTGACCCTTGATTGTCGAAAATCGAACAAATGATTGTCCATGTCAAACGCGTGTGCGTGACAACAGTTTTCAATTCAACAAGATTTCCATCGACTAGTTTTAATACAAAAAATGCTTACCTGAATTTAAAACTTGAACAATAACTGGCCCATATATTAAACTTGAAGCTCCCAGAAAATATTCCTTTCTTTCTTTACATCAATGTGGAAATCGGTCGAAGACGATGAACCATTCTTGACATTCCGAGACGAAAGTGTCCGCCATTGCTTCTGCAAAGGCGACATTATGATTGGCCGAATAATGTCACGTGAACCGTGTCCAACACCGCCTGGGAGAGCCTGCAATGGTCTTTGTAAGATTTGAGTTCTGCCCCCTTTTCCGCTTGACTGATCTATCAAATTATCAAAGTGAAATGAACCAATCAGAACGAACCGGAAATGACCTTTTGGGTCAAGGCGGCTGTCAAAAAACTTTTCTGCGACACGTCCGCTTGTTTACGCGTAAGTTGTTTTATTATGAACTCGGATCCAGAAACTCCAACGAAACATATCGACGCAAAACTGGAAGGAAACCACAAAGCGTCAAATCGGTTGACGAATTTTGCAGAATTTGCAAGTGTTCATTGAGGACAAAATAAGGCTTTCTGGGGTCTTTTGTGAACGTTTTCAAACCTTGTACCAGAGAGGGATTTTTAATCGCGAAGTCACTGATTCTCTTATATATGTAGACGAACATTTCGCAGTTAATTAATCGCGAAGTCACTGATTCTCTCATATATGTAGACGAACATTTCGCAGTTAACTAACTGCAAAGTCCTTCGCTTCTGTAATATATATAGAAAGACATTTTTGCTAAATTTCATTTGTCTCTATAAAGTGACATAAATGCAAACTTTGCAATTGTAAAATCTCTCGATTTTAAAATGTAGTTTTTGAATCTTCCTTGGCAAGGAAAACGATCAACCTTGTCAGAGTGGAGCACAATTATCCGATTCGAATCTCCTGGCACATCTCAATATCGACGACCTTCTGGACAACACCGCAAGCGTGAAAGTCTTAGTTTTGTCTTCGAATGGGGATGTGATGATTAGAACACCTGAAGATAAAGCTACAATTTGTCTAATAAAGAATCGGGCGCTTAAGAGGGGGAAAGCAGCCGCAAATGCTTTTATTGTACACAAAGCTATGCGCGCTTATCGCACCAGTTAAGACTGTAAACAAAGAGTTTGACACTACATGTATTTTGAAATGTAGAGACGTTGACGAGCTCGCAACGTTCTCGAACAAACTCATTGTGAAGTAAAATGAAGTGTATTTGCCGCTATGGAACGCCTGCATTCGTGGGTCGAGGGCACACCGCTTCGGCCAAGGCAAGTAAAAAATCAGGCAACTGAGGGAGGTTTCCAAACACGTCTGAGCTTTCGAGTTCCACTGCTTTCAATCCTCAGAGAATTCGCATCTTCTTCCATCTGATCTGCAGTGTTGTTCTCGAGGAGTCCAGCGATTTCACCACAGCGAAACTTGAAACACAAAGCTTTTTCCAATGCTTGTAGTCAACACGGTTAGCACATCCTCTCTTACATGTAATTGCCAGCTATTGCTCTTTCTGATCAATTCGCTTTGAAGATCTTAAATTCAAAGACGAGATAGCTTCAATCCGCATTCACGGTCGCCATGTCGAATTTACTGAAATACCTCTGTTCACTTATTTGACATGTGTCAAGTCGAACTGGCCAATCAGCAATTTACGTTCAGAATCTGAACGTAAATACTCAAATCGTACAAGGACCATTGCAGGCTCTCCTCTCTCCCACCCGCCCCAATCCCCTAGCTTTTGACCGCGCACCATTAGAAAGCAAATCTCGGAATAACCCATACGGAGAGCCTGTTTGCAGGCTAAAGGACGCAGTAAAAGAACAACATTCTTTTCTGTTATAAGGGTAGAAGTGTGCGTCGAGAAATTTTCTAGTTTTCGCCTAAGTTTGTACAGTGACCTAAAGTCTTATGACCTGCATTGTAGACTTAGTGGCAGGCAGAATTTGCTTTGCAACAGCTGCATGCTACAAAGGGCTCTGTCGATTTTGTGATATGTCTCATTTTTGTTCCTTATCTATTATTCAAAGCGTTTTCGTGCGACTAGACCTCTTCCTGCGGTAAGGCGTTGCATCCGCAGAGTTTTATCTTGTCATATTCTTTTACAATAATTTATCTCGTAATTTATTAAAAACCCATTATCCTTTGCTTATAAGATTGAGTTAAGGGCGTAATTTTCAGTATAACAGAATAACTAGTAAGGGATTTTTGGGAAGATTGTCAGCGATATTTTAATTTTCTAAAAAGGTGAAGGGAACTTCGCTCCAAAATACTGCGTAATTGGAAGCCAGCGTTAGCTTCCGAAGTTGTCTGTAGTCAGATAAGGTCGATTGTTGTAAATTTTGATTTTTGTTTGTCTTTCGTAGGAAAAGTTTTGTTCTTTTATAAGTACAATTCTTTTATGTCCTAAAAACAATATATAACCAAAGAGCCGGAAGATCAATTTAGTATTTCACATAAGATATGTCAAACTTATTGAATTCCTATAAACGTACCGACGAGATTTACAGATAAATTGAGGTTTTTAGGCATAACCATGAACATTAGATAAGCACTTTTAGTTTTTGTTTTAAAAAGCGACTTGTTTTTAACATACTTCTGTTTCGCTTTACACACAACGCAAAATTGCTTACGACTGTTTGTTCAGTTGTTTTTCTGTCGAAAAACCTCATTCGACGGTATTCGTAATCTCCATAGTTTTTCGCCTGGAGCACCAAACCACAATAAAATGCGGTGAAAAACATCATTGGGGAATTGGTTCTCCTAATGTAATTGATCCCTGCTGTGCTTTGAATAACAACAACTAATTTTCAGATCTTGTTTCGTAACGAATTCCCAACGAAAGGCAACTATTTATTTCAAGAGACTTACTGTAGTGTGTTCTTCAGTCCATACCTGTAGAATCGGTAGAATTTTATGCAGATTGATTCTTTCTTTTACTTTGCTGGACAATGTTTTCATCCTTTCGCGATAAACTGCGATCGGTAGCTGAGGTAATTCGTCTTTGAATATTTCTTTATTCGCATATCACTTCCATATGAAGTTTTTCTTTGCAGGGGTTTGTTTTCGCATTTTGCAGTTGTTCAGAAGACGAAATATTGTACATCGTAAAAGTAGTGAGGAAATTGCCATTTTACGGATTCTCTTGTAATATTTGTCTTAGCTTCAAGAATTCAAAACTTATAACATGCTATTCCTTTATAGTAGTTGTAATTTATCAACCTAGGTATATATTTAAGCATTGAATACTGGGGCAAAACTTATGATAATTTGACAACTTACTTTCCCAATCTTTTCAGCTGTAACAGAGCTTCTATCTTTTCTCTCTAGTCTTACAAAGATGAGCTATCCGCAATCAAACAGGACCTGGAACAGGTCAGGAAGCTCGGCTACCAGATTATGGAGAAGGTTCCCGAAGAAAAGAGGACTGGGGTGGAGAAACGTGTCGAAGAAGTGGTCCACGAACACAGAGAGCTAGAAAAGAAACTACGAACTAAGGAGGAGGTTGGTGGACAATTTGGTTTTTCTTTAGTTCCCAGAAGTGTTTAATTTACAGAATTATCTGAATACCGAAAAACGAATATCAGGGTTTCCTTTCAAATTTTCCCCTCAAGAGTCGTATAAAGGATTCTCTTTACATAAAGCTAAGGGTTCCAGAGGAAAACTTTAGGGCCACAAAATGTCCGACCTTTCAGAATGTAAGAGAATTACCGAGTAATCTGTTACGTGCGATAAAAACGCAGCACAATCTACGTGTATATGTGTTGTGGCTGAGGTCAGATAAGAAAATTATTTTGTAAATACATCCTGATAAATAACGAAACAAAATTTAAGATAATCTCTCGGGTATTAAGATTCAAGATGCCGGTTTACATTGTAAACCTTTTGAACGTTCGTGCACTTTAACTTTGGAATAATAAAATTTAGCAGTTTAGAATTCACCAAATAGGAAGTTTCAAAAGTTTTTATTATTTTTTAAGTTCTGTTTCAGTTCTGGTATAATTAAAAATAAACTACAAGACGGCAATATGTGCCTCCCAAAGGACCCGTCCACCTTTCTTTTGAGCGTCAGGGAAAACCTCTCCGGTGCAAGTACAGTGAAACCCGGCCATACGACCACACCGTTAACACGACCACCTCGTCATTACGACCACGTTTTTTGTGGCCCGAACTGCATAAGCCCTGTTATTTTCCTATTTAAAAGCCCCCGTTAGTCTGACCAAATTTTCATGGCCAGACGGTGGTCGTATTTACGGGGTTCCACTGTACTCCTTTATAGCTTTAATTTGAATGGTCGCACTTCAGGGATTCTACGTGTCTACTACAGACTCGAACGTTCGAACCACTTTGTGCAGCATGATGTGGGCTGCCACTGGAAGACAGCACTTGCTAGTCTTCATTCGAATGGTCATTCTTCCACATATTCAACAAAGCAACACTTACAACTACACTATCCAGCAAAATAAACAGCAAACGAAGAAAGTACTGTTCAGTAGCTTTCATTTGATTGGTCAATCGTCTGGGTTTCGTTCAGTCGGGAAATCCTTGTCAATTGCTTCAGCTTGAATAGTCTCACTCTGTGATTACTGCGTCCACCGATACAAGTATCAAACGCTTTGTGCAACTTGATAAACTGACTTAAACGTTCCATGAACGTGTGATGTGACAGAATGTTTGTCATGTGCCGCAGACCAACCTGAGACCGTCATAGCCGCAGGTGATGCCTGGGATATTGTTCCACCATATGAGAACATACGCCGCCGGCGTCAAGAACCATCGCAGGTTTTTGCCGCCGGCATGACTGCGAAGTTGACTTGAGTTCAACTTCGCAGGATTCGTTAAGACACCGTGTCCATTTTTCCCAGCCTGTTTTCTCCACTTTAATTTATGTGTTTCGTTATTTGCCTGTCTTTTATCTGGCTTCCTGTTATTAGGGGGAATGACAACTCTAACGTTGTTTTAGCAACACCTAGTCCTCCCGGAAACTCGGAAGCGGATCCCGCTCCCGACTATTTTAGCGATCGAAATACAAATTTTGTTCAATCCCGCTTTTTTTCCCGCAATGTCCCAGAACTGCCATCTTTCCCAGAGAAATTCCCATATCTCCTACCCTGGATGCCATTCCCGTCAAAATCTCCAGATTCCCGGAAGAATTTTGTCTTTGTCCCGAAACAGGCGTTGTTAGAGTTGTAACCCCTTGCTGTTATTTCTTTAGGGTTTGCCTATCGCGTGATTTTGGACATTTCGTCCTTTTCATTTTGAACTCGGTTAAAAATTTCCTGACCTTTGAAGGGGTGTTTTTGTAGCCCCACGTCACGTTAAAATGCATTAACGGCGATTATATGGATATTAAATTCTGGATGTTTGCGTGCTAAAACTATGAGCTGCTACCCTAGCACTGATCCTGTTAACGAAACATCTTCCACGTTCAGGCTTACAAGCTACCTTGTGTACTATAAGTGATGGTCTTTTGCTTTGAACTCCGTCGTCGCATAACTGCAGGGATATTTTCTCACGTGTCTTCCCTGCATTTGTGTAGAATATGATTGAGAGCTGCTTTGCACTCATTAGTATTTATTTCATCGCTATCGACGGAATTCGAAGAAAGACCTGCAAGTGACGAATTCCCAGTCGGTGAGAACATTACAACCGCATCGCGGATTTCGATTTCCGTTCAAGCTTTTGTTTGTGGCACGAAAGGATGATTGACTCGCCAACGCATTATTGATGTTACTAAGTAACACAGTTCACTTTAAAACTCCCTTAATTCCCAAGTTCCGTACTTAATAGTAGCCACAGTACAAACCAACACTATTTTCCCATTGTCTAACCAGTAACGCAGAGTTTAGAGTTTTATTGCTCTCCTCTAGAGATGTCATTCTTCTCTTCCTGTCGTTTTCTGTAACTTGATTTCCGCAGGGGTTTACCAATAATCAGATTTTTTTGTTGTTTAAATTCCCTGCTGGTTTCCCAAGATATTAAAATTGTGTCAGACCCCTTCTCTTTCGGAACTAATCGCAGTTAGTCATGTTTCTTCGCAAGTCATATTAAAAGAACACGAACAAAGGTGGGTTTTCCTTTTGAAGCACTCTATTTGTTGCCTTCCTAGGTTCCACTTTAAATATGCGACTTTTAATTAAATTGATTGAAAAAGTTCAAAAGGACCACCACGCTGTATTAAGGACTCATACTCAAGATAAGATAAGACTAAAGCGAGATCTAAAGCCGAAACACGAGTCTTTTCGAAAAGTGTCTGAGTTTAGTTTAGTTCATTTAGTTGCTGCATGATTCTGTCTGGATTTTTACGTCTATTCTAGGTCAACTACTGGATATAAACAAAATTTACGGAGCTCGTAAACAAGATTCGCCGAAATAAATGCCATCTAGTTGACTTAATCTCTTTAAATTCTGGTAGAAGCTTAATGGTGTCATTTATTTGTCGGATTTTAGTTGTTGACCCCATGTCTTGTTAGTAGTTACGATTTCCTACATTTTCCAGTGTACTAAAAAAAACTGGTGTCTACTGTGTTATTTCTGGCCTCATCTACGCCATATCTCGCATTTTAAAACGAGAGTCTTTGTCACATTTCAATTCCTGTTTCCCACTGCGTTATTTCAAGTCCTTTTAAAGATTTCCGGTGAAGCTCCCTTTGGGTGTGTATTCCTCAAAACAAGCATCCTTTCTTATATCACAGGGTAAAACTAAGAAAAACAAACTAAGCAAATTATTTTTGGCAACTGCATGATCGTTTGAACGGGGATTCTGTTTCAGTATGTGAAGTTTTCGCTTTTGTTTATATAATTTTACAAGTCATGTGCCAATTTGTTACTAAGGCTTCGCAAACTAGAACCATAAATTTCAGTTTGTTTTTGTGTACTCCGTGATTGTTCGTGACATCCATATCTTTCCTGCCCTGCTGTGAAATTGAAATCGTTTCCTCTATGAAGAGCGCTTAAAATCAAAATTCCGAAGATTAAAAAAAAGAAAGGTTTTCGAACCACGTGTATGTTAAACTCGAAAGTGGTCACACTTCAGAATTGCAACTGAAAACTCTGCAAGATGTGTCGCAGAAAAACTGATCTGATCTACTAGATCCAGTCCGGAAAACCGAGGGTAAAAAACACTTTGAAATCGATGTTCTGTATGGTTGAAGACCTTTTTTTTTTTCAGTTCTGAAACAAATATTTTTTGAAAGCGTCCTATGCAATTTTGGCCGGTTTAATATTGTTTGAGCACAAAAAAAGTCACCTTTACGTTTCGACCAGTCTAATTACAAAACTTAACTTGAATGTTTGTAATCTGGTGACCATTTTTGGTTAACACTCTGATAAACTGGCGCATGGCATTTCCACACCAGCAAGCTTTGATGAGTCATCTGAAAAAGGCTGAATGTTGTTCTCTCATTGGACCTCTCTCTGATCGTGTGGAGATAACAGCTGACATCTGTTTTGGTTCCTTCTCGATTAATTATGCGTTGCGTTTTTACAGTGTTTTCGTTTCCGTCAAAATTATCTCTTCGACATTTCCACGAGACCTCGAAACTATCTCAATAGAGTCTCACCGGCGACTATGAAATGTATTCCAAGCTTTCAGATTTCGCCTGACTGGAAATTTTACCATGGCAAACTTGAAGGGGCCTTGAATTCACGGTAAATGTTTAAACTTTAATCTATAATTCCCTTAGTTTTGGATCGCAAGATCGTAGAACTGTAGTTCATTGTGTCTACAACGTTTGAAGATTATTTCAACGTTGCTGTTTTCGAAATGCAATATGCGCGTTGTTTGTAACAGTGACACCTTCGCGGAGTGGCGCTTGCAAAGTTTTAATTGCCACTAAAGACAATCGCGGCAGTTTCATTTACTATTTGATCTATTTCTAAGAAATTGTGGTTGTACGGGACGATTGCTAAAAGAATCCCTCCCGTTGAGGTTTATCTGTCCATATGTTTTTTGTTTTGGTTCGTTATTGTTTAAATGAGAAATGTTAATGTCGAGGATGAACTGAACATTCTATACAATGGTGTGGCTCTCGTTGCTCGTTTAAATTTTACATTACCTTGGTTTTTGTAAATATAGCAAGCATTCATGGGGATTTGCTGGTAAACTACGGTTTGAATTTCTCGGATTATTGAGGGATAGTATGTTACTTCTGTCATTACAAGTGCAAAGGTCACAATTCGATTTTGTAGCTCGTGAATGTGAATGTACCAAAATAAGAGTATTTTTTAAAGCTTGATACTGTAGAATAAGACTGGTTTTATTATGGTTGCAACACCTTGACGCAGCTATGAATCATTGCGTTGGACAGTTTTGCTTTCAAATGACAAACTGATAAGTCTTGTCAATTATACATCCCATTGTTTAATAACTTTTTCCTGTTTTATCAATCGCAAAAAGTGTGGAACTTTTGATAACAAGGCTGATTTCGGATATTGATCGAACTTCGTGAGATAATTTTGATATCGTGTACAACCTTTCCTTGGATTTTTCTGAGATTTCAATTCGAAGACACACTGAGATTTGCTTTATCTCCAATTTTTTTACTGATAAATTCTTACCTTGACATTTCCACCATGATATACACTCTTTCGAGAAAAAGTAACAATTTCGGGTGAATCTTGCTATTTTATTAAAGAAATACTGCCAAAGAGTTTTCAGCTTCATGTAACAAATCTGTCGCGTGACACTCTCACGGTGGACGGGCGCAAACGCAGCTCATTCACGCGAGTTTATTTTAATGGTACTCCTTTGTACCTTAGGGCCTGTTTACATGGAGGGAGGGTGCCCCGGCTAGGAAGGTTAAAACATAGCCCGCCTGTACATGCAACTCACCTATGCGGGATAGCCAGTGAGCTATCTTTTGAGCTGCCGCTAAGCATAACAAACAAGATGGCAGACAAAAGAAACGTTTTGGCGGCAAGTTTTAATTTTTCCATCACTCGTTCGGCTAACGGCCGCTTTTCAGTGTCTAAGGCTATTATTTTGCACTCTATTAATTGAGCGTGGCCACTAGAGGTAGTTAACGTTAAAAGCTGCCTTGGAATATAACGCTGCATACAACGCGTACGGTCTTCTCACCTCGGCTAGCCGAGTGCGCCGGTACGAACCGGTTTACATGGCAAAAAGCTATCCCGCCAATAAGGGTGCCCCGGACAGGCAGACAAGGCCCCCCGGAAAGGCGGATTACCCTGTGTAGCATGTAAACGCCGCAATGCATTTTCTAAGAAACGTAGAAGTTGGCTCTCGCCGGGTAGCTCGCTTAGCTGGGTAACTCGGTTAGCCGGGGCACCCTCCCTCCATGTAGACAGGCCCTTAGTCAAGTGGATGCAACAATAAATTTCCCTGGTTTCATCTCTTTTTACTGTATAGAAATGGGCAGTGTACTGTAAAGTGACCAAAACGTCAGTTTGCTTCTTGAACGTTTGCTTGAATTAATGTAAATTTGCAGTGCCTCATTGAACGTACGGATGCTATATTCACACTCATTTAAACCAGGTTTATCGTCAACAATACTATATCTGAATTGGCAAGTATATAAATGAGTACAGTTACTCCTGTCTCACCGCCACTGCCTTTCACGTCGGCGTAGACCGCTGTTTTGTCGGACCCCTTTACTTTTCTAAATTTTCGGCCCTACATCTTTCTGATTGTAACGTTTCGTTTCCAGGCCTTCCGTGAAGCGCTACCGTTAGCCGAGCGTCTTGAGGGTGATATGAGCACTCTAGAGAACTGGCTGGAGGACAAAACTAGTGAAGTAAGGCGTAAAGAGGAGGCAGGATTCCCTGAAGACGTGGATGCCGAGATCAAATGGAACAAGGTATGTTAGAGCACAGGCAGCCCAATCCTCGATGAGAGTTGAGGTGGATAACGGAGTGACTTATGTTACATTTCTGTGGTAAAACAAACGTAACTGCATGTGCAGTGTGGTTGTAATTAAATTTGGGGTTCCACTTTTCAAGGATGTTATTAAATTTTGCTTTATCGAACCGAGCAATGCATGGTACCCAGAGGGCTAATTTCGTCGTGGGGGCGTGTAGCCTACAACAGCAGACTTCCATATGCCGGAATGAGCCTCTGCGAACCAAGCTTGAAGCCAGGCATTGAAAACTGGACGTCCAGGACGCATGTTTTCCCATCAGAAAATTATAAGAGATTAAGTGAAATTTCCTTGAATTTCTTCTAAAAACTAGCTAAAACCTTTGACTGCGAACCTAAGCCAGGAAACAGAAAGCAATAATCATGACGTCATGCCTTTTGTTGTATTGTTAACCAATCGCAAAAATAATGTAAAACCCGACATAGTTTCTTTGCGCATACTCCGTTGTACATGTTCTCTGTAACTGGCCGAATCTAAGACTTCGCCGACTGCGTATTTACGCTTGTGCTTAATCATTTCATTTTTTTAGTCAATTGTCCAACAAAAAAACAAAGGGCATGGTATCATGGAAGTTGTTTCCAACCTCGAGTTCCCAGACCCTTTATTCTCTGGCGGGTGAAAGCTTAAACTCACATGTTGATTTTTGTCGCAGGCTACTCGGGGACCCTGCTTTATACTAGACTCAATTCGGAGCTGAAGGCTGGTCCTTTGGACTTATTGACCTCACCGTGATGCTTGCTTTTACAAATGCGTTATTCTGTTAAGACGTAACAGTAAAATGGATTGGGGAAACATCTAGGGATTTGCGGGAAAGTCGTATGAAGTCTGAATCCAAACCTGATAGCCCTCATTTCAGGACGAAGATATTTCCTATCCGTCATCGGTAATTCCGATTATAATACAATTTGGCAGCAACTTTAAATCGCTCAATAGATGCCGAATGTTGATAGCACCATGTGGTCGGCAATATGCGACCTCGATGTTGTTGCATGGGCTCACGACATGTTGTGATTTGCGGTCGATATCTGGTCGGCAATCTTCGGCAAAATTCGACCTCTTAGTTAGTGCAGAGACTGACATGTTTTTTTACTATACCAGTCAATTTCTGGATTTTAAACAGGCATCTGCCTTAAAGCATTGTTAAAGTAGCCATGGTAAATTTACGGGTTGACTTTTTGTGTAACGGCTGTTTTAATTCTATGATGTCAATTCGTTTCTTTATATCAATACTACGGACCTACCGACGATTGGAGTCACGTACAATTTCAATATATCAAAGTTTACTCGAAAAACTAGTAATGCTTGATAATGCTGCCCAACTCTTTAAAGTCACGACAGTAAAGGTTACGTGAAAAAAAGTGAGAAACGTGTGAGAGAACTCAAGAAGAGCAATTGCAAGGGAAGCTAAACAATGTCTCAAGGTTTTATTTTGTCCTACACGAGTCCATCCAGAAGTGTTGAATATTATAAGGTAATATTATCATCAATTTGAATTGATTTTCCGCATAGTATATCCGTTCCTTTGACCTTTGCGTCGAAACCTGTTTGCTCCGTGAACGTTTTGGGCGGAAAAGTATGGGGTAAATCGTCTATTTTTTTCACTGGTTTATGCGGTCAAATCTTGACAAACATGTTTCCTTCAGCGAACATTTTTATGAGATACGTTTTGAACCCAGTTTCGGCCTCTGAGGGCCGCACTTCCGTATGCGATCAATCTTCATGAACCCAGTTAGGATCATTTCTCTCACAATAACTTTAAGGGTATCACTGTTTGCCTGTAGTGGTAATAGGAAGTGGATGGTCACTGATTTCTAGACCTTTGTGCGTCCACTGTAAGGTTTCAAGCCCTGTTTTAGAAAGTCTCGAAATATCTTGTAGGGACTCGTGCAAGAGGTTACAGGCAAAATGTCAGACGTACAGCAACTCACAGAGGTCGGTCGAGAATTGGTAGACTTATCTGAAACAGGCCAACTCGAGAATCTAGAAGACAGACTAACCCGCATCAACAACGCCTGGGAAGATCTCAGCTCTGCGGCTGAACAAAGGATGTTGACTTTACCAAAATACAAGGCCAAGCTTGCCGATTTTGAAAAGTCTGTGGATCAGATGAACCAATGGCTAGAGGACATGGAAAAGGAGACCAACAAGGTTCACCCAAAAGACGAAGAGGCTGATGTAGCAAAGAACAAGATCGATGTAAGTTTTTATTGGGATTGTGGTTTAAACACTTAAAGCATTCTTTAAATTGAGTGCATTCCTTTATAATTAACGAGTTTGTAAACACGAGAATTTCATCTGGATATTACAGGTAGTAAGATGGTTTGTAAAAAGTATGACACGAGGCTTTTCTTTTTTTCCATTCACGGAATTGTTTTGTTGTGTTTATTTAAACAGCTCGTGATGAGAGAAGTGTAAGGATTAAAATCATTACCTTTTTTTACATTTTTTGCACTTCATTCCCGCCACTTTTAGCGCCAGAATAAGCCCCTCTAATTAATTACTTAATCAAGACCCAGTATTTTCTTGATATTAGCTCATATTAGTCTATTTATAGCAGTGCCTAGAGGACATTCAGTATTATTCCTTTTCATAATTGCGGAGAGAGGGAGGGGTTGTTTGTTTGTTTGTGCGGACATGGGAAGAGAAGGCGGGGGGTTAGAATTGAAGTGTTTGTTTCCCAGGGACTTTACTCTGCGGTTTTTACAGGCCAGTTTCAAAATCTAGCCAGGTTTTGAAAATTATACGCTGTGTGTTTCACTTGGATGAACGGGAATTTCCTTTTAAAAAAAAGCCCGTCCTCTGCAGTATAACGAGACCTAGGAATTGCAGTTTGCAGTATAAATGACAAATTAAGTCGGTTGAATAAAAATAGGGTGAAATACGGATTAAAATAACTTCTTCCTCTTCCCTTCAGTTTTTCTTGTTTATATTTTAGACCGGATTATTCTTCATGCGCATGTTATCCGTAATAAAAAGACGCATGCGCAGTTTTTAGGTGAAATCGCAAGTGAAGTAAGTCAGGTAGCGTCTCTGTAAGAAAACAGATCATCCCGCTTTTCTCCTCTTGATATTGAGAGAGATTAAAGAGAGACTACAAGTTAAATGTCACAGAAGCCGGAGGTTTGCCACTAAGGGCGTTTACCAAAATGGAGAACTGGCCAGCCAGACCGGTCATTTTGAAAATGAAATAGGCTTCTTTCGAGAGTTTTTGCTAAAAAAAAAAAAACATCTCTGCTGTGCATATATGTAGAAATAAACTGCTCTGGTTGGACGGTTCTTATTAATAATGGAATTCTTTTTACAAATGGCTGGCCTGGCCGGCCAGTTCTGACTTATGGTAAGCGTCGTAAGTTACTGTTACTTAGGGCGCTTACCATAAGTCAGAACTGGCTGGCCAGGCCAGCCATTTGTAAAGAGAATTCCACTATTAATAAGAACTGTCAAAACAGATCAGTTTATTTCTACATAGTATGCATAGCAGGAATGTTTTTTTTTAGCAAAAACTCCCCGAAGAAGCCTATTTCATTTTCAAAATGACCGGTCTGGCTGGCCAGTTCTGACAAATGGAAAGCACCCTTAATTACTGGCCCTTAGTTATTGGCCCTACCTGTAATTCATCTTTAAAGGGTAGAAATAGAGCGGTTTTCATTTGAGCATCGAAAGTAAATTGCGTTTCCTCTGATTTCGCATTCCTTCGTTCTGTGATTGGCCAGCAAAATTCGCGCCACTTTTTCAACCAATGAAAAGCAAATCCAAAACCAATCGCGACTTATACTTTATGCCGGTTACATGTTATTTTACACTGTTTCGGTCTTTTGTGATTGGCTGAAGTAATTGCTTTTTGGGTTTACGACACTCAATTGAAAAAATACTCCAAACGAATTTATTTTCCTTCTTTCCAGGAAATTCAAGAGAGCATTAAAAACCGCGAACCTCAGCTGAATCTAATTAGGAAACAGAGCGGCGAGTTTGTGTCTCACGGTCGTCAAATTATGGAGCCGTACAAGCGCCTACTTGACAGGCGCTGGGATGACCTGTCTGCACGGATCAGAGAGCTGGAAGGAGAGTTGGAAGACGCGAAGAGAAAAGCTGAAGAGGCGAGAGCTTTGGGAGGACGAGTGGAAACAGAGATCATCGTTACGGTTAGATAGCTCGTGTTTTTTCTCCATTAGCGGTCAATTGACCTTTCCCCGCGCTCTTCATGTTGCAGCGCGCGCCAGCGACGCGGCAGCAAGTTACGCACTCATCAAAATAGTTTGCCCTTTTCTCGCGGTTTTTGCTGTCCGAAGTTCACCAACTGATTTGGCGCTAATCAGACTTCAGTCTGCGACAAAAAGGTTGAGACACATCTCGCTCTCCTGCCCTCTTACACAATGTTGGTTCTCAGGATTTCTGAAGGAAATTGCGAGAAACAACATTGTGAGGGAAGGGAGAGCAGCTTAAGGTACCAAATCTGTGTATTGTGTGCTGTCTCAACGACTTTTGTCGCAAACTGTAGCTCGGACATTTCAAGTCATGATGTGCCATTGTGTATTTCTTTTGCGAGCTTTAGCTGATTTATTGGTGTCCTGATTTAGGAGCGCAAGACAGTATCATCAAAGCCAGGAGCCATGTTTAAAGAATTTTTAACAAGAGAAGAAAGAACAGAAACCGACACCGGACATCCCATTATTGAAACCATCACCACTCACAGAACCTACACAACAAACACTGCTCCAGGTACAGTTAAACTTTAACACCTCTGAGAGATAATTTAGATTAAACTGTGCAACCCGATTTTACAGGCAAATCTCTTTCGAAGCAGCCATTTGAAAAGAAAAAAAGATCGTTGATGCAAGGACAAACCTCTTTGAAGTCAGCTTTGTTGTTGTTAGCGTTATTTGCGCGTTTATTTGTTCTTGTTTTCGATTTCGATTTCGAGATGTAGTCTGGACCTTTTCTTGACGGAGGACGGTTTCAAATTGTTGATGAATTGTTCGGTCAATTCAGTGCTCTTGATCAACTCCTTTCGTTGAAATGCTAATGTACTTAACTACTAAATTCCTTTGGTCAGTGCGTGTGTGCTGTGATAACGCACGAATGACGTCGAAACGTGGTAAGAACAGAGAAGTACCGATATTCTTACCAAGTTTAGACGTTCCCACTGCGTTATTACAGAACACAGGCACTGATAAAAGGAATCTCTGTTTCACACATCGTTTTTCTTTTCCTTTGTGTTTACTTTTTAACTAACGACGTCATTTGTGTCTATACTTAAATCACAAACTCGTCTCGACCAATCAAAACGCGAGGTTTACACCTCCATTGTTTAATAGGCCATTTCCGAATTACCTCAGGCCTCTTTTTCAAAGCGAGTCTAGGTGCTCATCCTTTCATACGCAAATCAATTTTCATTGCCACGCAAATTAAACTCATTTTCCTGTGAATGAAAATTGATTTGCATATGAAAGGTTGAGCACCAAGACTCGCTTTGAAAAAGAGGTAATTCGGAAATTGCCTATTTTGTGTAAAACAGTGCAGTTTGTTGATGAAGACTTCCAGAGGCGCTTGGATCAGATTTTGAGTGACGTGAAAAGCCTCGAAGATCTGCTCAACGAAATTCAGTCACCGAAGACGGGAACCGAGAAAGAAGTGAACGAGAAAATCAAGGTATGGGCTTTTAACTGTACAATTTTAGGGATGGTTTAGATCGAGAGCACAATTCAGTTGTACAGTTACTCAACAAGAGTGGCTTCTTTGGGAAATTATTATCGCTGCAGAACATGTGATTAAATGTTGTTGTTGAATTGTTTGAAAAGTCGGCACCGTAACATTTTACGAGGATTGGGAATTAGGAGCATAATTGAAGGAGTGCATGGAAAAAAGCCTTAAGTGACTTCTGATGAATTGCCAGATTCTTCTTCCAAATTACCTTGTATTCACTTGTGAATGACAAGGAGAATTTGACATTACATCAAAAGTCTCTTAGGCCGTGTTCCATGCACCCTTTTATCCTCGTTACCTGACCGCATTGAAAGAAGTGATCCCAAAGAAGTCGTCAATTTCTTCTTCTTTTTTATTTTTTTGATTGGACATATAACAAGAATCACATTTGGCACTGACACAGCAAATCAATAAGGCTCAATTTATTCTTTTTACTCCTGGTGATATTATTAATACGCCTTGCGGACCTAGTTTTTTCCCTCCTTTTTCAGTTTGCAGAGATTCAAGTGGACAACCTTCAGCCTCGCGTCGAGCACCTGCTGAAAGAAAGCAAAACTCTTGCCCACAGGGAGGGGGCACGGGGAGATCATATCCACCAATCCATGCTGGATCTGTCGAGTCGCTGGCTGAAGGCTTGTGACGAGCTCGAGAAGCAGAAGAAGGCGGTACGCATCGTACCAAACTGGTACCAGTTCAGGAGCAATCTGGATGACATTGATGCGTGGCTCAAGAAGATGGAACAGGATAAAGATGCTGCCGTGCAGGTGAGGACAAGTCTCGCACAAGGCTCTGTTTGATTTTTGTCTGCTATACAAATTATTCCAAAATTATTATTTCCAACCGTTCAAAAAAAGTGCAATCGTTAGTTGGGCCGAGCTTTAGTTCAGAATTCACGTGTTCGAGGTTGCTAACCATGTTTTGTCTTCTGCTGGCATGGGGACAGGGGTTGAAACCTGAAGAAGTTGAAGAGCAGCAAGCGAAATACGAAATGGTGTTCAAAAACATCGAAGAACTCGAAAGGCAAGGGGTCCAGATACTGTCTCCAAAAGAGATTGAACGGCTGCGAAAACGCTTCAGGGATGTTCATACTAAGTTTACACAGTATCAGAAGCCTGTGGGAGATAGTAAGTGCTGTTTTACTGTTCGTTGAACTACTTGCAAGAATTTTTTCAGGCTTGTTATTCAGGATTTCGTTCAGACCGTCTTCAGTTTGAAGCATGTTGTACAGCATGAGAAACAATTCCGTTGTTTAGTTCCGTGGTAAAGTACAGGACACTACGTTCAGTGGTTTTGTATGAACGCGGATCAATAAAGAATTTCATCCACAGACTCGTACGTTTTGCGTTATGAACAATAGTGCAGCGGAGTACTGCTCAAAACTTTTATTTGAGTGATAACGCTTTGGGACATCATCCTCACACTGAAAACAATATGTAACAATTATTAGATTGTGTTTTTGTGATATCCAGAATAATCAAGGTCGAGGTGAGAGTTATCGGCTGCCGGAGGCTGATAGCTCTTACCTAAACCTTGACTTTTATGGATATTACATAAAACGAATCTAGAGGATATCATCTATAGATCCAAAATGAGGAGCGACTTCTTGGGAATACCTTAATCAACAGCACGTACCGGTCCACTAGAAATTGCAGATTGGTACATGCTACACTTAGCGAACTCCCTTGAGAGCGACCGTCACGTGAACGATATTCTTTCATAGTCGACCTCTTTAGGCCTGCTTCTTTTTTTTTTTTAATTATTCCAAGCATATTCAGTCTTTTCAATTGAAATTCTTAATTTTGTGCGTTCTTATCTCCAGCAACTTCTTACCGCATAACAGTTCACACGGGTGACGTAAAGGATGCCGGGACACAGTCCAACGTATCCATAATGCTGTTCGGCGAGAAGGGAAAGTCACCAAAACTTCGGCTCGACAAATCAGAGACCTACAACACGAAGTTCTGTCGTGATCAGCTCGATATATTCACTGTTTACAACATTCCTCATTTGGGCGATTTACACAAAGTTCAAATTTGGCACGATAGGACTGGGCCCAAACCCGAATGGTTTGTGAAGGGATTTTATGTAGAGGACAAGTCCACTAGAAAGGTTTACTGTTTCAATTGTAACACCTGGATTGGACGAGAGGCTGATGCGCATGACATCAAATGCGAAGGGTACACTTTGCCGGAAGGTAAGCACAAAAGCCCTTTGTCCAGTTATTTGAAGGCTGGTTTAGCTAATCACGGGGTTTCGTGATCAGGCGTTCGTCCTGAAGTTTTGAATTGTACTTTTCCTTGCCTTGAGCTTCACAGTTGCTCACAATGCGCTCGATGGCAACCTCGGATTACTTTTAACCGTGGATTAGTTGTAATTATCAGCCAAATATTCCGACTGGACGAGCAAGATAAATATCTCGCTGATTAGGCATTTGCGTTAAGTGGCTTTCGAACAACAAGGCACTGCCGACCCAACATAATCCCTAGTTCTCTGAGCTGCAACTAGAAAAACCAACTGCCTTTGGGATTTAAGAACACCAATATAGTTCATTAGCTTACGTAAACTTTGAAGCCTTGTTTATGGGACCAACTTTCTTTTCACTTATTACTTGAATTCCAAAGCAACAACTTTTGTTGGACTGTACTTTTGATCCTTTCCCAACAATTGCTATCAGCATTCATTCGTACCGGATTTTTTTTTTGTTTCAATCAGACAAGCTAATGGTGATGAAGATGACAAAGTCAAACAAGTGTTTCTCGTGGATTACTCAACAATTTGCCATTGTCATGCAAAACATTTCCGATCGTTGCTCACATTGCCGAGTTGCCAGCAATCCAGAGAGAGAGCCAGAGGCTTCGCAATCACTTACGCGAAAAATTCAACTTGTTTTCCTACGATAATCAACACCATTAATGGCAACTTTTCACAGAGTTGAATTAAAATAACAAGAACAAAGAAAGAGCGTCTTCACTCACGTGTCCAGCGGCCATACAAAAGAAAATATTTGCATAAAAATAGAGTTCGATTCCCAGGGGGTTAGCCTGGTACACCAACATGGTCACCCTGACGTCATGTGAAAACGCTGTATACCATTCATAACAAGTTCGTCTCCAGTGTAAATACGCGTTATTCTCAAGTGGCGTCCAAGTAGCCACGTTCTAACTATCTTTGTCTCCTCGCTTTCTCCTTCAACAGAAGGCGAAGATGTCATGACAAAGTCTTCTCTGGCGCGAGTCCGGTGGCAAGTAACTCTGGTACAACATGAACCTGCACAGAGTCCTGGATGGAAGCTGGTTGAGGATATCCGTAAGCTGTCAGATGAAGTTCATGAAGTTGAGCTGCTTCTGGAATCTTCGGAGCTGCAGAAAGCAGATTTCGAAGATTTCTCTAAACAGGAAGACAAATTGAAGGTGGGATGAACTTTACACCTTAACCTAAATCAAAGTTCTCTGAAGGCCTGGTTCCAGCTGTTCAAAACGCGGACAGCTTTATCCAGTGTATGAATCGCTATCCGGTGAATAAAATGTATTGCAACTACTAAACGTACGTAATGACACACACACACACACACACACAAACTGCATAAAGTTATCCACTATGTGAACAACTGGAATCTGTTCTTCAACTTTCATTTCACCGCGGAATATTTTTTTATTCCGGGACGATTTTACCTTATCATTCAACTGAGGTTTTCACTTTGGTTTTAAATCAAATGCTGCAAACTCTATGCAAAAACATTATTTTTCATAGTGGTTATGTTCATGTGATGGAAAAAAAGTAAAACGCTTGCTTGACCTGGCAAATTTCTTCATACCTTGAAATAATGTTTTCTCTGCAAAAACTCAACACAGGCCTCTAAATACTTGAAAGATTAGTTTGACATTGAAAGAAGAACTTTTATCTGATGCAAACTGGTCTTTCTTTCTTTCTTTCTTTAGCTGATCGGAGAGAAAATCGAACACCTTGAGCCACGTGCGTCTGAAGTTCTTTCTCGCAGTGAAACGGTACAGTCAGCGTGTAGTGAGAAAGAATACGAGAGTGTGAAAAGAGCAGCCAGCAAGTTCAGACTGCAGTGGAATAATCTGAACCAGGTAACTGTGGCTAATGTACCATGACTTTAATCCACAAACGTACAAGTTAGAACCACATTTTACCGCAAAATAGAGATCTTCCACAAGAACAGAGGATCGCTCAGTTGGTTTTATTTGCATCCTTGTCCGACTTCTCTTAACATTGAGTTTTATCTCTCTTCATTCAGGATTACAAGGCTCGTTTCCTCCGCTGGGAGAAGGCAGTGACTGTTTGGAGACAGTTCCACTGCGATCTGAAGGACGTAACATCATGGATGACGCATGCGGAGAAGGTCCTTGAAGATACATCCGGGGAAACTGAATTTAATGCCGCGAAAAAGGAACAAAAGGTTAGGGGTGAATCGCGAGAGGAAAATGTTTCACTGACATAAAGGAGCATCGAGAAGTGACTTAGCACTTTAAACGCTAAGAGTGGTCACGAGAATAAGGACAGGATCACACAGGATGAATTCGCTTGATATTTTAACACCTTCTTCTCAGTACTTCCATAGGAAATATGTAGGGCAGCAAATGAGAATTTAAATTTTGATCTTAGGTTTTGAAGGGTTAAAGTAAACAAAAATTGCTTTTAACAATCGACTGAAAACCGATCTTGCAACATGACGGTATTTGTATGCTATCATCGATTTTATTTGTATGTTGACCTCTGCATCGATTAACTGTCGTTATTTGTTCTACGCCAGGGACTGGAAGATGGCATAGCTCGTCACCAGAGCACAGTAAATGACATGAACACCGCGGGGCAAGAGATTATCAGCAAGTCAACAACTATAGAGGCTGATATGCTCAGAGACAAGCTAGCAACACAGAACAGACGCTGGGAGTCCATCTGTAATCAAGTCATTGATAGGAGGGACAGGTGAACACTGATTACAATCTCCTCGACCTTATTCCCATTAAATTTTTGCACGCTTCAGCGAACGAGAAAAAGGGAGTCTTGAAAAGATCTTTTCGGAGTTCTAATTTTAAAAAAATCTCACCGTGAACCACGAACGTCTGATAGTTCGCATGTTTTTCTTCTGTATTGTTTTGTTAAGCTCTGTTGTTGTTTCGCTACATTGTTTTTCATTCCGATGATTCCCCTCCAAGTTACTTTTTACAACAAGTCATTTTCGAGTTACCTGATCTTAGTCAGCCCAGCTACAAAGCCTTTCACGATCAATGAAAACAATTTTTTGATATGAAAGGCCTCGGTTTTGGAAAAGAGACATAAAATTATGCGTAAATTTCGAATTGTGAAATGAGAGGCCATAAACGTAGAAAGATTTCTTCCATAGTTCTCTAATCAAAATAGGTAAAGGTTGCACTTTTCAAGTAAAAATAATTCACTGATTTCTGCAAGGCTAAACAACAGATTTCCTTTTGATTTTATCGTGGTAAAGGTTCAAAGAGGAAGCCATGCAGATAGAAGAGTTTTTGGAAGAAAGTGCAGATTTGCTACAGTGGTTGGATGAGGCAGACACCACTCTGCAGACAAAGGACCCATCACCCGCAGACGAGGACGCCTTAGAGGAGCTCATTGAAAAGATAAAGGTACGAGAGTGGGTTAGAAAAATCGCCCAAAGCAGTTAGCCGTCTACGAATATCGTTGATCCGGCTCCGTTCTTTACACATTCCTTTATCTACTATTTCTAAGGTTTATTGCCTTGCTGGGTAAAAGTCCAGCTGATCTTAACCAGACTATGGTCCTTTGTCGATTTTTTGGTTCGATTTTTTTCCTCGATTTTCCACATACTGCCAACTGAAACATAAATTATAAAACATTCACTAATTTCATAATAAGTCGCTGAACTTTATACTGTGCTGTCCATTTAAACCAGCTATGCTGAACTGGAATTTCTGTCTAAATAATGTACATAAATAAATAAATAAATAAATAAATAAAAAGTCTAATGATATTACAAAAATGACCAGCTCATGCTTACAAACAATACCTGAGCTAAAGTAAAGCCAAAACACATTATAACAGCCAAGTAAACGACAAACACCAGCTCAAAGTAAATGCTGAGACCAAGGTTAAAGGAGATGACAAACGCGCCCACAACACAGCTTTTCAAAACATGACTTATACATATACGACAAATTTGATTTGTCGGAGTGCGGTTGGATTTAATTTGCGTCGGCTCGAAAAAAAGAACTAGCAATTTCAATCAAAATTGTTATTATAAAATAGCTCGTAAATCATTTTAACAATAGAGCGATTAAGCATCACGCACCGACACGGTTCACGACCCTCCATCGGTCGCGCTGTAAGGTTCAAATTTTCATTCACCTCTTAATTTTCTCTCCCCAAAAATTTAGCGATATTACCAGAATTGCTTCCTTCAGTTTCTCATACTGGGGTAAAAGGTTCTGTTTCATCATGTAAACATCCGTCTTATTTTATGTTGCGAGAGTAAAACAAGTCATACACTCCGGATGCTCTTTGACGGCATTTATTGTCATCTCTCGTACCCAGGTCAATTTCTGTAAAACGATGCACAGAAAGAATTTAAGAAAAAATTAAACTTGTAATGCACTGTATTACACCAATACGCGCGAAAAAACGTTAGCAAAAATACGCCCAATGCGGCGCTTATAACAATCAGAACGAACTCATTCAAAACAGTTCTTTCCGGAATAACAAGTTTTTTCACAGAATACCGTCGAGATTCATTGTGAATTATTTTCCTCTTTCGCAGGATGTCCAAAAAGAGCAAAATAATAGGGAAGATTCCAAGAAAAGCATACAGCAGACAGCAGAGCGACTTTTAGCCAAGCCTAACATCTCGAAACCCAACTCGGAAACCATCCGAACACGGCTTGATATTCTGCTAACGCGCTGGGACATCCTCGGGGCGGACGTCGCGACGCGCACGCGCGGCGTGGAGTCCAAGCTGAGACGCGTGTCAGAATTCCTGGGCGATCTGGAGGAACTGAGTTCGTGGGCTGTCACCACAAGGGAATTGCTAGAGAAGCAAGAAGGTGGAAGCTATAACCAGGAGGTCGTTGATCCTAAGGTTTGTTGTTATGTCACAAATCACACCGAAAATTTTCCTGTTGGTATGAACTGTCGAATTCCTCCTTGTCTAAGTGTCTCCTGGTGATGTCATCATTTTTTTGTTTTGTTTGTTTGTTTGTTTTTGTTTTTTGTGATGTCATCATGACATGGGCGCCACAAGCTTCTCTTGCACGGTATGGATCGTTTTCACATGACGTCATGGCGGCCATGTTGGTGCACAAGGCTAACCCTCTGGGAATTTTAACTCTATTTTTATGCAAATACTTTCTTTTGTTTCATTGAACCAATATGGCCGCTGGTCACGTGACTGAAAACGATCTATACACTGGTTGAAGTAACGCTCATTGCGTTAGCTTTGGCTTTGAATGGTTATGCCTCATATCGAAGTGTTTATTGCTTGCAAATATATCCTCACAATGACAACTCGCAGTGATCTTATTCCGGGACGGCGATTCGGATTATAAGTAAAAAACACGACTTATTGTAAATTTATCTGATATTCTCCCCAGACTGTCCAAGAATCCCTCAAATCTCGTCAACCGAAGCTAGATGCCATCAATGAAAGCATGGCGCGCTACCGACGAGAAAGCAAACTTGACGGCAATCTCGTGCCCAAGCCTCTGGAAGTCAAGGTGAAGGGACTCAATGATGACTGGCGCCAAATTGCTTCGCTCACCGCTGACATGTTCGCAGCGCGAGTGCGGTCGCCCCGTAAAATTATCGAGGAGCCTATTTTTGAGGTGAAACAACGGTCAGTTCACGCCGAGGTGCCAATAATCATAGAAGACTGGAGCGAAGGTATTGTAAAGTATGAAGATGTATATGATCATCTCAGTTATGTACACTTCTTAATCCTGAATAAAGGGAGTCGAACCCTCAATACCTGCGATACCAGTGCAGTGCTCTACCTGTTGGACTCCCGCACAAGCCTGAATTTTTTTATTACTCAAGTAGTGTTCATCACTGCGATAATCACATACGTCAACATTATTTAATCCGCATTTCATAGATTCATCATTAGGGGGGCAGGGTGTCCCGGGTTCGATTCTCGGACTTAGCGTCATATGTGGGTGGAGTTTGTTGGTTCTCTACTCTGCTCCGAGAGGTTTTTCCCCGGACTCTGGACTGATCTGGTGGTTTCCTCATTAATCACCTGGATAATTCAATTAGTTCCCTTGGA
The DNA here is from genome assembly GCA_948470475.1 of Galaxea fascicularis. Taxonomy (NCBI): domain Eukaryota; kingdom Metazoa; phylum Cnidaria; class Anthozoa; order Scleractinia; family Euphylliidae; genus Galaxea; species Galaxea fascicularis. The sequence continues at coordinate 8,453,960 of OX419338.1, read as the reverse complement.
ATATATGCAATTGTATTGTAGCTCTGGGTATTCGCGCAACTGCCCAAGCTTTCCTCGTCACGCAAATGGCTGCGTTAGCCCAGAACAGCTCTTTGTGACGACATTTTGTTTTTCACAAATGTGGCGTTTTTGCCTTATTTTCTGTTGAAGAGCGTGCCTCTCCATGGCCCAAGTTCGATAAAGCTGTGTCTGAACTTCATGACTGGCTTAACACTTTGTCAGACATGATGAAGGCGGAGAAAATTGTCCTGGGAGATTCAGAGGACATGGAGGGACTCTTAGACAAGCAGAAGGTAACCGTCTACTTTTTTTTTGGTTTCCATTTGATATCCTCAAGTTTGTACCTCTAATACAAACAATTCCGGCCCTGTGAATACGGTCCAAAACAATTGAAAACATTTGCATCAGCAGTGCACTTAGCGAGAGTCTGCACTTTGAAACTTTATCGATTATTATTCTACTTAGCCGCTGGATTTTCTTGTAGTCCATAGATGAGCAGTTAAAAACCAAGCAACATTTGTTGGACGAGATTGCAGAGATGGGACACACACTGGCTGAAGATGCACAAACCGAGGAAGACAAGTTCCTCATTGATAGCAAGGTAGGTCAAGGGGAAAAATAGATAGCGGCGGGAAACTTGCAAATTGAGGCTTGTGATGTCTGAGGTGGCGAAGAAAACGATGCACTCGTAACGATAGAAATGATTAATTTACTGAATTACTCATTGGGATGGAGATTGGAATAACCGCAAAAACGAAACGATAGACAAACGAGTGGCCGCACGCACGCACGCAACGAACGGACGACCTAACTATAGGTATCGTACTTGGTGCGTAAACCTATACGAAGTGAGAAATCACCAGAGAAAAGAATGATATTTTGTAATAACAAAGGAAGGGATGAAGAGAAAGCTGATCGGGACAAATAAACGGAAGAACGAACGGATGGAGAAAGGTAGAAGCGGGTATATGAGTGACTTAGCGAATGAATGAGGGAGCTGTTGGCGGAACGACTGAACAACATAATAAAAGAAAGAAGGAACCAATGCACTGTTTAACCAGTGAAAGAACAAGCAAGTTAGGCAAAACTGACAAAACTGTTGAGAAAATTGAGCTCCAAAGCCCCTTTATGTGAAAACACTAACAGCCGAGTTTCACCATCCCCCTCCCCCAATTCAATGTTGTTTGTGGCTCCGAAACGTTTCCCTAAGAATTGCGGCTTCATAAATCCTGAATAGGGGTAGGGTGAGGGGAAGTTACTGTAGTAATATTGTTGAGCCAGATGTTTCCGTGAACAAGTTTTGGACGCGAAGAGGCCAGTTTTCTCAGTTAGTTTTGTCCAAGATTGTAGAATAAATGTATCCTTACATTCATCAGAGAACTGATTAGTGAAATTCGCAAACTTCGGCAATGATATATTTTAAGGTAAAAGAAAAACGGTGTGAAAAAACCCTTGCAAGAAAGTAAAACGATGTTTGCTCAGCATTTTTTATTATTTTTCAGGTGAGCAAGTTAAAGGAACATTGGGAGAATATTGTACATAACTCTACAGTGTGGCGAGCACAAATCGATTACCTTATGGAAGAGTGGAAGAGATTCGTAGAGCTTCGAGAAGAGCTCTTGGAATGGATTCGAAAAGCAGAAGCGTACTTGGAGAGAGAAGAGAGTGTCTATGGATACACTGTGAGCGAGCTGGAAGAGCAGATCGATAAACATAAGGTAAACATAAGTCTGAGCATTTCCTGCGGGGGCTACCGCCAGTTCTTAACTTGTGTTTGCGGCAGTTTTGTTGGCCATCGTTTGGCCAAGATTTGTGATTATATCCACAAATGAATAGTCGATTTGCCAGCTGATTAAAATATAACTTACGAGTTTTTCGCGGTTGACTAACCTATGTAAGAGAGCGTTTGATTGAGCTTATTCCGTTGCTTCGGGGTTGAAAACGGGCACGTGAATCATGGGAGCTCGAATTTTTTGAAGTCCAAGTATGAAAACTCCAGTCCACTATATAGTGGTCAGTTTAAAAATTTATAAATTCCATTTGGCACAAAAATCCTTTTGTGATTGGGATAACCTGCTAAGTTGACAAATCATGGTATGGAGAAATCATGGTAGTCATAAATGTAACAGCAACTGATTTTTCAAAATTCACAAAGCGTGACTTTATTATACAGGTCTTGTTTTGGTGGATATAGCACTGACTGTCATTGGCGGTTTAGAGGTCACATGGCTTAACCAAATTGAACTGTATCCCGCGCGGGCAACAATTAATGAATTGTATCCCGCACGGGATACAACAGCATGTAATCAGAACGTGAACGAGGTTGCGTGACGTTTTGCACAACACGGCTCGCTCGTTTGAAGTTCGGAGATGGAGCCCGAAGTAAAAAGACGATTTTCTAGCCTATTTTAAGAAGAAATACCAAACCTTATAGACGAGAAAGATCCGGGAAATACAAAGAAAGCAACAGAAAATGCCGTTACTACTTTTCTGGCACTTTAAAAAGACGTTCTTCTTAAGAGGCGCCTGTTAAAAACTTTGACGACCTGGAGAAATGTCAAAACAAAAACTCGATGAAGTTTTTATAACTATTTTTGTTTTCTTTGTTTGTTTTCTTAAGGCGTTGAACAAAGCCCTCGATGTGTGGCCCCTCGGGAAATAGTTTTGTTTTCCCTCGACTCTAGATGTTACCTCTCGGGTTATATCGAGACGCTCTGGAAAACTATTTTCTTTCCGACCCGAGACAAACATACATACATATATACATAAGTGTATATTGATCACCGCTGTCAAGGGATATATTGCGTAGTCTGTATGCAGCAGTTATGATACTTGAAATATCCTGAATTCGTAACTTATCCTGGTATTTCATATTGCGAAATTCACCTTCGCAACGAAACACCTCTCAGTAACTATTGGAATCCACCGTATCGATGGAAGAAACTGAATCTTCGCTGCTGAGTTGTCGTGTTACCATAATCTTTGAAGACGGCCATCCAAGACTCCAACGTGTGTACAGGATTCCTTCGGAGGTAGAACTGTATCATCTGAACATTTGGTATAAAACGTTTGTGTGAACATCTGAAGATTTGAACTCCCTTCAGTCATGCACACTATCGTCCAACCAGCTTAAAAGTCGAGAAAAGTCACTTCATGATTGCAAATGGCCATCAAACTAGTGAGAAAATTCTCGTTTGTGGTATTCTTGGGACACGCTTCCAGTGCTTTTTTGTGGCATGATCGAACCCGCCTGGTTTTATCTCTTTGTCTTTACAAGCCGTGCAGAATCACATGATTTCGTTGTCAAAAACGCTGGGCAATAACACAGCCTCGGATGTTATTTTTAGGGCTTTTCAAACACTTTAAACACACATAAATAGTCGACTCGATATCGGTCAGATATTGATCTTATCAATTTTTGATTTCCGAGCAGTCACGCTGTTATGAGTATCTGCTCCCTTGCTTCGTATTGCGAGGAGAGCTAGAAACTCCAAACAATCTTTCTAGGACTTCCTCAGTCCTCTTTCACGGGCACTTCTTCAGGGATAATTTTTTACGTGAGCCAGGATGAGTGGTTTAGGGCGCTGGATTTCTGGGTTCAAATCCCGCTCTGGAAACTAGCTGATGTTGTTCTGGATAAGTGCCTGACTCCTCGGTCATCCTTGTAAATAGGCAACTGGTCTGCCTCCCGCCAGTTGGAATTCGTAACTGTGTTGTTTGCTTGTAACCGACGCCTAGAGCGGGAAATTCGTTTGTAACCGACTCCAAGCGCCGGAAATTCATTTGTAACCAATGCCAAGCGCGGGAGATACGTTCGCGAAAATTGCTTTTGGTTTTTCTTCTCTCTGGTTGAAAAAAAGGCGCAAATTTATCGTCTACACCCGAGCAATCTAAAGCGGTGCATAGCGCTGTACAGTTAGCCCGTAGCTGCTTGTTGTGGTAGGGGAACGTAATATAAATGCCGTAAGAATGGTCCATTCAAGCCATAAGTAAGTTATATTATCACAGGAATTTGAAGATGATGTGGAGACATGGCGAGGCAGCATCAGCGCTGTAAATCAGTGTGGTGACAACCTTGTGCAAGAGTTCCCTCAGTACGAGTCAGGAGAACTGAAAAGTTTCAAGGCGGAAGTCAATGAAAGGTGGACAAATATCACAAACAGGTGAGTAATAAGTTACTTCGTTGGTTTACGGAAGTGGCTGTCGTCAAGTACGTTCTCTTTTTAGGTCATTGTTCTCACTCTTATAACATTAACGTCGGGTTATTTCATGGCGTCCAATCACTCCTCCTGTCCGTATGTGCCCTTTTGCCGTTGGTGGATATCTACGAGGAAATGATGCTCCATCGGGATTGCATGGCTTGGCCAATAAAAATGTTGGCAGGAAAAAAAACATCTAGTAAGGTGGCTTAAAGGTATTCAAGTGACCACGGGAATTACTTCGACCCATCACAAAGACAAAACCACCGCAAAGAACCTATCAGCCAACACATGTAATTGAGACCAAACGAGGAAAAACCGCATGCGCGCATTTCACGATTGGTCAGCTTGGTTTGGCTTCTCAAGGTTATGTCGCGAATTTTGATAACCAATATCAAAGCAATTTCGAACTGTATCGAAGCAAAGGTTTTTTTCACCTGAAACGCTCAACCGAATCCACTCTATCCCCGTCTTCATGCTAATGCGCCGTTTCCACAGATCTGATTCACGTAAGAAGAACTTGAAGGAAGCGTTTGATCGCATGGTCCGTTTCCACGAGGACATGATCAATGCGCTAACATGGCTGACATCGGCAGAGTCTAAAGTGGCAGAGCTTGACAGTGCTGTGGAAGCTACGAGTACTGAGGAACAACAGGACACAGAGGCACTCAAGAAAGAGCTGAAAGTGAGTGTTTTATCATTATTTTATTTAAAATTCCGTGCTACAATCGCACCCGAGATTAATTCTGAGCGCACTTACAGAACACTTTACACTGTTGATCCCCACTGCTTCCCCCACCTCTCCTCTCTCCCGTCTAGTGCAATGTTGATCCGGTCCCATGTACAGTTGTTTCGGCTGTCGCTTCCAAAATTTGTTGAGGGACCGGGATTGGCATTTCAGTGTGAAGGTTAAGGAAAAGGGAAATTATCACGAGCGCACATTCGCAAACGTATTTTGTGCGCTCGATTTAGCAATGTCCAAAGAAGGCCAGGTTTGCCGATGATTAACCTCTAAAATTGGACTGAACTACGGCAAGAGTTAAAGCAGTTCAAGCTCGCAGGGACTGTGTAAGAATCGGGTAGAGAACATGCATGCAAGTTGAATTCCGAACCCGATTTCTCGACTTCCTTTTCAATTGAAGTTGTTCGTTTTAAAATGCTCGACTGAGGGTCGTGAGAACTAACCCGGAGATCATTCTTTTCGGTTTTTTGGTGGCGGGGAAAGGGGGGGTGGGGAAGAAGCGACGATCTTCTCCACCCTGAGGAAAGGTTGATACTCAGACTAGCAAAGAACTGCAGACAGCAGAATAAGGTACCTGATCTTTGTTTTCAGGCCCTCGAGGGTGATATCAATGGACATCAAGAAATGTTCGCCTCCTTGAACGAAAACGGGCAACTGATCATGGCCGAGATGGAGCCTGGAGACATATTAACAGCCGTGCAAGCCAAGCTCGACGACATGAATGACAGGTGGCAATCACTGAACGTTCGCACACTTGACATTCGTGACCGTCTTGAGGACACTGGAACCGAGTGGCGTCAGCTGCTAATGGATCTTCAGGAGATAATTGATTGGATTGCACGTGCTGATCAGGAGCTCACTCTGCAGCAACCAATAGCAGGAGACGTGGAAAGCGTACAACGTCAGAACGACAATCATCAGGTGAGCGGGGGGTGGGGGGTCTTTCTCAACGGTGCCAGTTTTAATTGGTTGACTGAAACTTCAAGCTTAATATAAAACCAGTCTTCGTCCCATAAAAGCTCTTTTTCTGTGTTTTATGGGAAAATTAATCACCTGACTCAATAGCTAATCAGATGGCAAGAATTCATCTAGCTATGCCATTCCAGCGTAAATGTCATTCTTAACCTCGCAACTAACTGGGCCTCGAGTGGTTGCATATGATAACAGATTTTTTTGTTTTTGTTGTTGTTGTTGTTTTTTTTTTTTACCCAAGTATTGTCTGGCTTAGTAATGTTGTTAACAAGGAAGTTAACTCGTTATTAACAGCTAAACGAGCAAAACTGGAGTGTTTCAGCTCAGAACAAAGTATTTCGTTTGAAAACCATCGCAGTGAAAAAAATCGCATATCAAACGCAAGTTTGTGAGCACCAAAAAACTTCTGAAGAGACGCTGTTTATCAATTATCAACAGTCAACCAATCAGTGTTTGTTTTCTTGTTTGTTTGTTCGTTTGTTTTGTTTATTTTTTTTTGGTAAGTATTGACGTCACGTCATGTCACGTCACGTCTTAGCACAAACTTTCAACTGCAAAGATTAATTTCAATTCAGTTTCAAAAACATGTAAACGTTTCTCTCCCCAGGCTTTCAAAGGCAAGCTTAATGTAAGGAGATTGGTGGTAGACCGGGCCCTAGACTCTGGCCGAAGAGTTATGGAAGAGTACGAAGCAGAGAGATCCCCAGACGAACCCAAGGATTCACCGCGAGCGCGCATTGCGCAGAATCTCAAACGGCAAATCGATACAGTGAGTGAACGCTGGTCAATGTTGAGCCATCGGTCAGAAGATTGGCAGCAGTGGATTGACGAAGTGCTCAGGGTAAGTGTCTTCGGTTTTACTGTGTTAGAGATGAAAGGACAACGTTACTTCAGCTTGTTCCCTTTATTTCGTGTTTCTTATCGTATTTTTCAAGGAAACCGTCTCTGCTTCAGAGTGTATTCGAAACTCCTTTCTTCGTACAGTTCTTTTGATTTACAAAAGTTGCAATGAAAGTTCTTCGATTATAAATGTTAAGGTGTGCAAGCCATTTGATGAATATGGTATGGGCTTTTATTTGTATATCTACAACACACCAAATGCTGAAATGACTAGTATATAAGTAAAACCTAGCAACCTAACAATCCGATTTCAGTTGGAAATGAACTTAGTTTCCTGTGTTCATCGATTTAACTTCAAATTAAGCAAACATTTTCAAACGTATTCTTCCTCCCACTTTATTTGCACGCGTGATTGATCGGTTGATTGATTGATTGATTGATTGATTGATTAATTGATTAATTGATTGATTGATTTGAAAGGCCTTTAATTTGGGCGAAATACTACGCGTGTTTCCGAGATCTAAAAGTAGCTTTGTTCCGCCCAAACTTGGAAAACATCTTGAAAGTTTTCGTTCCTTTCACGGGTGAGTAAATGCCTGATAGGCGTAGTTTTGAAGGTAGGAATTTCACAGCTGTCTTTCTTGCCCTAAGCGGTGGGGCGAGTGAGCTTTGAAGAGATTGTTAATCAGCCGTTGACTTCTCTTTATGAAAATTACTGAGCAAATACCGTGATAGTTTTCATTTGCACCAAAGCAACATTTGCTAAAACGCCCTTCTCGGCCTGTGAGTTATGACATTATTTCCTCTTGTTTGAAATGACTCATTAATTTTTTTAGCCTGTGTACAGCCGCCCTTTGGAAAGGGCGGCTGTACACAGGCTATAATTTTTTTGGCTCAGAAAATGTTCTCGATGTTCACTGCCAATCAGCATCTCCATAGTTGCTGCATCATCAACCTCTCCGCGTTGTATTTATCGCTTTGTATCGGTTACACTTTCGATTGAACCCGGCGAACATAAGCCACAAGGTCACGCCAAGGCCCTGCCTATCCTATCCATATCCGGCTTATCAATCAACAGTCAATACTAGTTCATATTTCGCATTTAGTCTCCAACAGTGTCGATTGCAATTAAATACAGATCAATTTGGAAATCCAGTGATTGCTTAAGATTCGAAACGAAATGGTGAGTGCCCTTGTTTATGCTGAGTCTGTTTGGTACTTTGATTTACAACATGATTTCCGCTAATGAAGGTGAGGAATGCTGCGAATTTTAAGTTGATTTCGCTTAGTAGATGCCATCGTTAAAATTTTCAACATCTGTTGTCGTGTGATGTCCATGCGGCTCACCCGTATCTTTCTGCCAGATCCGGTTGTTCAGCTGATTTCAGAACCACCCGGCTGTTCTGTCCCGTCCTTCACTCATAGTTATTTGATCAGAAAGCCATTTACGGTTTTCTGCGACGACCGTTTTCACCACACGTCGTCGGTGTAAACACAATTCAAACCCTTGGATTATAGCTCTATTGCCCTTTTCAGGATTTGAATGAGTTATTACATTGCAATCACTTAAGTTTTTCAAATTTCTTGGCATTGTGTTGGTCTCGATCTCAGTTCCCTGAAACGTGTTGTGAATTTCCACCAGAAAACTCAACGACGTAAAAAGTAAGTCGAACTAATCGGCACGAAAACGTGTTGACAGATAATACAGCTCACGCTATGCTTCGGATGTTTTTTCTTGGGTCAAAGGAACAGAATACCATTCCTCTTTCAACCCGAGCTTACTGCTGCTATAAACGTTTCTATCGTCACATTGTTTTCAAAAAGTATTCCGAGCTGCGTCTTATTGAACACGTGGTATGATTTATGAATGCGTGTTTGTCATATTATGGTTTACAGACAATCGCAGGGTCGTTCAATTTAAATCGCAAACATCAGAAGCGATCAGATATCTTAAGAAATTAAAGCAACGTACGACGGTTGATCTGTTTATCCTTCTTCCTAGTTATGTGCTTATTTTAAATTGTTTATAAACTTGATGCTTTACAGTCATTCAGTTCTCAAACAAGATTGTCACAATGCAGATCAGTTTTAGATCGGGAGATGTGCAAGGAAAAAATTAATGCCTCCTTCCAAAAGTCTGCTATTTTCTTTTATCGCCACTTCTGAGCAGCGTGATAGGAGAATACTCTTAAACTGTTTTCTGGTGTGTGTTTCTCGAAACTCCCGAAACTTTTCGGCCCAATTTTGGGTGCTATAATTTCCTCCGTATCTTAAAACTGAAAACGTTTCCAGGTGTGAATTTTTGCACCAAATTAACCCTTTCGTATCTTGAAATGGCTTTATTAATAGAGCCCCTAACGTTTACGGGACGTTCGAGAAACGGGCTCCTGTTCTTTACTCTTTCTTTGTATCCTTATTCATTCATTATTCTCCATCCTTTATTAGTAAGCCCGAGAAATCTCATCATTGTTTGCGGTTTCGTTGTTTGCGCTGTGGATATGAATTGTTTGTATGGTGTGTTCGATTGCCAACATTATCTAGTACCCGTGCACTGTTTAGAAAAAAAGGCGTACTTGTTACGATCATTGAATTAAATTTATCGCACGGGTTTGGTATTGACTGTTCATGAATGTGATGCTAATAATTCTGTGCTTGAATTGTTTGATATTGAGTGTTCGTTACCGAAAGGGGATAGAATCGACGTCACGCATCGAAAGTACACGCTATTCTGTCACACTTGGGGCTTAACTTGCAGAATACCCGGTCATTCCAAGGTACCTCGCATGAAATGAACCATGGCAAATTTTGCATACCGTTCAGGTAAAAAGGACATATAAATCAAACAGAGATGTTTTACCTTTTTAGCTCCAAGTTGTCTTATTTTGAACGCACATATAACATAGGGGGAGGGGTGGTCTTCCTCACTGCGTAGCCGCGTAGCCACCTCCAGACGAGTATGAAATGTATGTATGTCTCGTTCTAAAAGCGTTGGCGAGGAATGACTGCGTATCCATGTAGCCAGCATTTTTAGGGGTAAAACTTGAAGTGGCCGTGTATTCCGCAGTTACTCTCAAATTTCCGAACAAATAGGTTTGAAGAGTGTCGATGCAGTTCAACGGAAAACCGGATGCCGCACGAAAAAATAATCGAGTAAAAATCTGTATGATTTATTGTTCTAGTTTGTCTTTCTTTTGCTTTTTTGTTTAGTATCGTAATCTATTGTTGTTTACTTTCTTTAGAGTGATTTATCAATACCGTGTTCTTAAAATGAAATTTAAAAAATAAGACAACTTGGAGTTAAAAAGGTAAAACATCTCTGTTTGATTTATGTGTCCCTTTTACCTGTTCGGTATGCAAAACTTGCCATGGTTCATTTCATGCGTGGTGCATGCGTGTTTTGATGTAATTCTAACTAAATTTTCCACTTATCTTACGATGGCAGCTTGGCAAATCCTTTGGTAAAGCACTTAAATGAATCCGTAGGTAATGCAGCTCTTTTTGAGTGACCTCAAATATGCTGGACAAATAAACAGTAATCTCCATTTGGCGCGAAAATATGCTCGGATATTTGTCCTTGGACATTATCTGTTCCGAGAAGCGAACAATTTTCCGAGAGCGAAGCTCGAGGAAAATTGTGAGCTCCGATGAACTGATAATGTCCAAGGACAAATATCCGAGCATATTTTTGCGCCAAGTGGACATTGTGTTTAATATCCTTCAAATATTTTTCGCAACACGCATTTGGGGAATATCAGTTTTAGCTGGGGCATTTTAGTCACGTGATGCGTTTAGATCAATCGCGTGTAAGCGAAAATATTTGATGGATAGAAACGGTAATATTTGTGTGACGTACAGTCGTCAATTGGTGCATTTGCTCAGTCCCCACCTGGCTTGACGCTTCACCGTTTGTATAGTGAAGAGCTAGAGACCGCATACGAATCTGTTCTTGATGTTTTGTACCATCATTGTGCCATCTTCAGGAAAACGAGACTAGCATTAATCAAAGGCAGGTGCTACTTTTCATTTGTTTTGGTGTAATTTCTCTTTATTGTATTAAATTAAGTATTTATTTCTTGCTTGATTTCGTTATATTTTGCCCTCCAAGAGCACGCGACAAACTCGAAAACTAAAACGTGGCATTAGTCATTCCCTGAAATTTATAATAAATTGGCAAGTATTTGAGATTCGAAGAGTGTGAAAACTGATAGTTTTAGTCCAAAGATAAGGGGGAAATGAGTTCTTTTCTTGTGGAAATGTTTAAAATGTTAGTTTTTGTGGTGGATTGAGCTCATCAGCTACCCAAGAACCAAATAGGGTAATTTATTTATGAGTACGCGCGGATTAAACTACGGAAATAATCTGATGTGAATTTAATTGCTTGGACGACAGCTTATTGCCGTAGTAGCTGCTTTGTACCGTTACACGATGTTGCCATGCGGTGGCCTATCCATATCCTATCGGTGCAGTTAAGTCAGTGTTGTTGTTAATACGAAGCACTTTAATTTAGCTTTATGGGAATTGTGAAACATTGCTTCCTTGGGATTGCTGCTCGGGTGGCTAAACTAGGAAACACTTGTTTCGGAAACAAAATTTGCGTCCGGAAAGCAAAATGTTTTTGACCTGATTTCCTAGTTTAGCTAGGCCCATAGGCTCATCTTTGTCACAGAATTACGGCTCCTAGTCCAGCGCCACGTGGACAGTGTCAGCGGGTGGCATTTCTTTTGGGTTCACCTAATTTTGTCTTACAGTAGAATTACAACACCTAACCCCGCGCCATGTGGATAGTGTTAGCAGGTGGTATTTATTTTTGGCCTTCTTCAAATATAGATAATCGTTAACCCGTTATTACGTTTATTGGAAGCTCTCAATGTTGAAACGCAAACAACAGAAAAACAACAAAAACAAATTCTTCGTTAAATATTGTGAAGCGCACCACTAAAATACCATTTGAGTTTCTTTCGTTGCCCCTTTAAGTTCCAGTATTTGAGTTGGGAGATTTGTTGAAGCCTTTAGCCGAATTATCATTTTAGTATTGAACTACAATAACGTGGTGGCTGTGTTTTCCTCTTGAGTTGCAAGAATTACGCCAGCATTGTTCGTAAAAAAAGTTTGTAATTTGATTCTTAACCTTCGATACCCGAATCCCCGTTATATCGACTACTTTCCTTGGTCTTCGCAAACTCGAGGGTGTATTGAAATCCTTCATGTTAAAGCCGTATAGCGTGGATTGAGTCGGAAAGAGGTTAATCTACTTTGGCCGTCGAAACTAACAGAGGTTTGTTATCGAGTTAAATCTCTTTCGTCTTTTGTCTTTATCCGTCGGCGTCCTTTGCTACCAAACGTCATTAGTTTTTAATTCCTTTTTCGATTTCACTCCCAGTTCAAAGCCGAGCAAATTACTCAAATTTTGTTCTCCAAATCGTGAACCATCCTCGACCTTAAGATCAAAATTGCTTCTCAATTTTCTATAGAGATAGCTAGAAGTATTGGAGACCAATTGTTAAAATATTAAGCAAATTCGTCTTATGTGATCCTGTCCTCATATCTCATCTCCACTTTGTTTTATCATAAAGCGCTGATATGACAAGAGGAAATTTGATGCTGATCACTCGTAGACTTAAAAGGGTTAAAATTCGTTAAAAAAACGTTTGAATCTGATGGTCAACCTATTGAGGATTTCTACCACGGCAACAGCAGTTAAGCGCTTGTAATATGGGTCAAAGTCTACGTTTGGCGGTGGATATGGTTTAATCCAACATTGCCAGGGTACTGTCTCTATTTGTCAGGTATTTTTCTTGCTCTGTGAACTGAATCTTTGCGCATTTTTTACCTCCACAGAAGCTACAACTGTTCCAGGGCCAGATGGAGGAAATTGACGCGCGGTTGATCGAGGCCGAGAGAGTTAAAGCGGGCTGGACACCAGTGCAGGATCTTGTAATTGATTCTTTGTCAGAGCAGATGGATGATCTTAAGGTTATAACTTTTTCTTTGTTGTTACATAACATAACACAACGCAACGACACGTAACGTAACGTAACGCAACGCAACATTAACGTAACATCATTTTTAGATAGTCGACTGACAGGCATCATGGCGAGCTTTTTACATTTGTTTTCTGAAGTCTTACTAATAAAATTGAGCAAAAATTCGATACGTGGTATCCCCGGCTCAGCCTCTTGCCCCAGTATTTTTACTTGATAGCTGAGCAGTTGTTGTTATTGTTGTTGTTGTTTTCTTCTTGAGGTTCTTGTTTCTTGTTTATGAGAATCGAAGGCTATTTTTTTCTCTCTTGGCGGCTTCATTTCCGTCGTCAGTGACAAATCTCCGTTTGACTCGCTGAGAAAACCTCAACAGCTTCCAAATTTGCCCAAAATTCGTTTTTAAACCAAGAAGTAACTTACGTTGTGAGCTTCGTAGCAGCAAGCCAACCATAACTTTTTGCATCGTGGGAATTTTACAGTACTTATCTGGGATATTTTTCTCTGGCGCAGAATCTCCAGGAACGAATTGCCGCTCTGCAGAACATGTTTGAGACTCTGAGCAGCACAGAAAACGAGCTGCGGCAAAAAAGCGTATCACTCTCGCCAACCTTGCAAAACCGGATCGACCAGTTATATCGGCGATGGAAGCAGTTGCAGATTCAGCTTTTGCAGAGACAACACGCTTTGCAAGAAGCTTACTCCAGCTTTGACATGTCTTCCATACCAGGACTTCTCGGTAAGCGAAAAGAAATAAGAGTAACACGTATGAGAATAAGAAGTGAAGGTTGATGAAGTTGTAAAATAATGTGCAAATGATCTCCCTTTCGAAGGTAGCTACCCAGGGATGGAAATAACAGCCAGTGATCGGTAATTACCGATCAAATTTGCCAACCAAAAATGAAATAAAAACGTTAACTGGACGAAGCTAGCTGCTTATCATCTATCAATCTTTTTTTCTTTATTTCCATCTCTGGTTACCTAAAACATAAACGGAAGCTCCGTTAGATCTTGGAAAAAACTGTGTAAGCAGTGTGTTCGGAATAGGTGAAGGTATCACACTGACAAAGATAGCGATGTGAGCAATGAAACCTGTGTCTCCTTATTTATTTTTCAAAGACAACATTTTGATTGAAAGCTGAGTGATACAGGTGTCACTTGGAAAAAAAGCTTGAAGAAAAACTGCGGAAATAAACAAATGAGCCTTCAAAAATTTATTTACAATTTATTTGAAAACGCTTTTACAGATTTTCTTTTTTTCTAATTTGGCCTTTAAGTTGCGGGACTAAAGTAGCTCATACTCTCAAAGTTTCGTGATGAAGTGTCTGACTGGATTCCGAGATAGTTGAGGTTTTTTAATATAAGCGGTTTTGCGTCACCGTTGCTATGGTAACAGTTGCTGCTTGGAAACTGATGAGAAAGGAAATTTTGATTCCAAAAAGTACACCCCCAAGCCAAAAAACCGCTTCGAACCTCCTTAAACCGCTATAATTTCATACCTCTTTGGTCAAAATATGCTTGACATAAATATATTTCATCTGCCTACAGGAAGTGTGGAGCCGCCCTGGGAACGAGCCGTGGCGCTTAACAAAGTTCCTTACTACATCAAGTAAGTTGAGTCCAGTTTTTCAGTTTGTTAAAAAAGTCTGTGTTGTGTGTTCTCGAAACGCGCCGGACGAGGCTCTCTAATGCACTGTAACGCTCATATGTATTAACGTGGCGAGGTAGGCCCAGGTCAAACGCCGTGCCTTATATGAGCCGAACTCAACTTGGTCTATTAGGTTCATGTGATTTACGGTGTTTGATCCAAATTAGGGCCTGATTACATGAGCCGGGCTGGCCCGGTTAACCGGGCTGGTTTGAGTTTGCCGGGATCTCGGCATGTTTGTTAAACGCAACAAAAATCAACTTCGCGATTACATGACAACCTGGCCAGCCCACACCGAAGCAGCCCGGCTCATGTAATCAGGCCCTAAGTTCGACTAATTTTGTTTGGATCGTCTGAGGCGTTCTTCACGGCCAGTCAGGCGGGAAAAAAGGCTGAAGATAGACTTTAGGTCAAACGTCGATCTTTACATGAGCCAAACCAAATGTTTAATCATATTAATGTGTAAGTTGGCCTCGATATGTTTATTTCCATGATCCAGTTAAGTTAGGCTGATTTAAGTTCGGCGTTTGACACAACATTGGAACTTAACTAATTTGGATCGACCTATTTGTGTTTTAGTTTTGCTTATCTGAAGTATGGCATTGGACCTGGGCCTTAATCGTACGAATCCGTTTGAGCAAAGCATAAAATCTTGCTGCATCAAGAGTCCGTGAAGATGACGAAACCGAGAAAATGAACGGCTTATCGGTTATTGATTTATCTTTTCATGCGTTTTTTCTATTTTTTTTTTCCTTTTGTTTTACAGTCATAAGACAGAAACAACACAATGGGATCATCCGAAAATGACTGAGCTTTATCATCAAATCGGTGAGTCCGTTTAGTGACCTGGGGGAATTTGCATTTTTGTAAGAAGAGGTTTAAAATTACATGTACATTGCCTGGTCCGGGCTCTCAGAGTAGACTGGGGCGAGGGAAGAATAGATCGTGAGGGGACTCGGGACTACTCGCCTTACCTGTCTGGGAGCCTGGAGCAGACGTGGTGTCAAGTTAGAAGTTGGACTACTGTCTTACGATAGACTTCCAATTGACTTTTTCTCTGCTTACTTGTTTTTGCTTTTAGCTGAACTGAATGACATCAAATACAGCGCTTACAGAACGGCAATGAAGCTACGCTGCATCCAGAAGGCTTCCAGCCGTAAGTTTAAATTATCTAGACTTTGTTGTGTAGTTCGGTGGCCCAAAGCTTAGCCTCTGTCGTCTTGTTTTCGTTGTCCCATCCAAGGAGGAATAAAGCTGCTGACAAACGATACCATATCGCGCGACTAGTCCTCTGAAGAGTTTACACGGAGGGACTGGTCGCAGGGACTACTCCCTTGTAGTGTTTACACACGAGGATTAATTGCACAGGAACATAGCAAAACCCAGGGGCATAAGGTATCATTCTTTCACTTTGCGGCTTTCCCACGGTGAAACCGAGATTATTAAATAACAATGTAGCATTGAAATAAATCAGTACAATATAAACTGCAAGTTTTTTCGCTAAATTGTTCAGTGCTTGAATTTTTCCGATTCAGTCCATATATAAACAGAAAAAAACGTTTAGTTATCGATCTGGATATAACCAATACAGAAGCAAAAAAGGGCGAATATTCGATCAAGATCTTCAAGCATCAACCTGTTCTTCCTCTACTTGAACCGCCATCTTGAAACAGAGTTCGTTGATTGTAAGGATATAAGGGAGCTCATTCTGCCGATCTGTAATTGGTTTATTTTAATTTGGAGGCAGGGACTTCTCCCACGAACAGTTCACAGTAAGAGTTTTGAGCGACAGGTTGCAGGGACCAATGCGACTAGACTTTTTTACAGGGACTAGTCCCCTTGTGTGTGCTGACCTTTGTGTTAATGAGTACTGTGGTTTTGAGTGTAGATGGATGGGGGAGGCCAGGGAAGGCAGGTGGCATGGTTTTGGTGTCAGTAAACATTTTCATCAACAAGCTTTTCTTTGGATTTAATTGATCATAAAATAGAGAACTTTGTTTACGGGGGGTGGCGACTCTAAGAAGGCCTGTTTCGGGAGGAAAACCTCCATAACATTCTGCCAGCGTCGAGCACCGAGGTCAGCGGAAGTCTGAATGGGCCAAAAACAGTATCGAATCAGCTGAGACCTGGTTTAAACAGGATCACAAACGAAGCATCCTGGCTTAAATTTGTTAGGAAAAGTAATGATTTCCGTAGCGGGTTCGCAAAACCCGACGATTATATTAAACCAAAACACAACTTCCCGGCGCCTTGGGGGTCGGGGAACGCGATTTATGATAGGGAATAATTACTCCTTCCGTTTCTTCCTCCCACAGTTGATCTTGTGACACTGAGTAACGTCGTTTCATCTTTGGATCAGCATAACCTTAAAAAGGCTTCTAATGACCTTCTCATCGGTGTTCCTGAAATGGTGAAGGTTCTTACGACGGTGTACGAGACCATCGACGTCCCGGCAGACACCACGATGATCAGCAACGAGTTCTGTGTTGATCTTACCCTCAACTGGCTGCTGAACGTATATGACAGCGGGCGCGTAGGAAAGATCCGCGTGTTGTCATTCAAGATTGGCCTCGTCACAATGGCGAGGGCGCATCTAGAAGACAAATACAGGGGTAAGGAGATTGTTTCGCTTTCTGTGATTTTGCGAGTTCGAGTCCTTCAGAAATGGACAAATAATTTCTAATGTGTAGTGCACGAGGTGCTATTTATTACACAGTTAAAACTCTTTTTACACTCACTTGCAATCAGCCTTAAATTGTGCAAACATGTTTGTGTAAATCACTCACATTACTCAATGCAAATTTAGCGGGGGCTTTTAAGACATAATTTTTTATTATAGCTTGATATCTTTGTTTTGGTGTTCTGGTTATAAGCAATGATACTTAACGGTACTGGTCGAAACTGGACCTCCAAAACATAAAAAACACCGCGATGTAGCCCCTTTAACGGCTTTGCAAACGTTTTTCAGTAGTAGTTTATTTGGTGGTCATACGCTCTGTACACTGCGAAGGTGATGGGTGTCGAACAGTTCTGATTGTTTTGGTTTAGCTTAATGTCAGAGGATAATAATTGAGAAGAAGACGTTTTTGCAACATTTTACCAGGGTGTCAACATTGTTATTATGTAATACATGGTCGCTGAGAACAGATAAAGCTTCTTCAGTTTTTTTCCTACTAGTGTCATGTTTGTAATGTGTGACAATCTTTTTCTGTAGCTATTTTCCACCTGGTGACAGACGAAAACGGCCTTATGGATCACAAGCAGCTTGGTTTGTTGTTGCACGATTCTCTCCAGGTGAAGAAATCTTGTATTTAACACGATTCAAACCGGCCTGGACCAGCCCTCGCTCGATCTGGTTTAAATAGCTTGAGGGTATT
>OX419338.1:8403704-8433704 GCA_948470475.1 Galaxea fascicularis | reverse complement strand
TCTTTTTTCTAAGAAAAGATTATAAAGTGAAAAATGGGGTCAATGGTGCACGCGTTGTTTATCTAGATTTGTCCATTATGCTTCACGCGCTTCTGTTGTTGTTTTGGCTTTCACGGGAGCGAGGCGTCCATTGTTTTCGAGCGCGCAGAGTCCAATCAGCAATACTGGGTCTTTAACAAATGAAACACTGCACGCTAAAAACTGCAAAGGCCGCTAATTATCTTGATCACTGGCTAATGCGTGTTAATGATTAAGTAACAGTAGTTTAGGTTTAGTTTTAAAGTACTCTTGTTTTGATTTCCACAACGCCTAACTTTAATTAATTTATGGTCCCCGCCAGTAATGAGATTTTATTCTATCACTGTGGTAATAGTACTGATACGCTAGCCATCGGTGCCTATTTACCGAATCAATAACTACTATCCCTCTCATGGCCTTATACTGTCGAGAATATACGGAGAAGCGGAAAAACAAATTTCGTGACGCTTAATCGTCTTCTGTATATTTTCTCCCTATAAAAGACAACTTCTGGAGAAGATGTACTCGACTTCTTCGCCATGGTTAGAAACAAGTTCAAGAAAAGAAGATACAAGAATAAACCGCCCAGAAAACTCGGGTACTTACCGATACAGACTGTGATGGAAGGAGGAAATCTTGAGACGTAAGTATTGGTGCTTACTGTCTCCTTTTGGTTACCTGTTTCTTCTCTAATTGTTTACTGTTTACTTCTTGTGATGGTTTAACTTTTTTCCTTTCTTCGTTCCTTTCTCTTTATGTTGGTTGAATATTATGAGGATAGGTTTAAGCAACGTAATACACCTTTTTCCAAAATGGCTCCCATTCTAATATTCTTTCGTTTTTACTCAAATTAGCCGTTGTTGCCTCGTTCAAGGTAAAATATTCTTTTGAATTTTGTCCTTAAGAAAGAGGCAACTGGGGCTAATTTGAATAAAAACAAAAGGATATTAGGATGGGCGCTATATTGGAAAAAGGTGTATTCCTTTTATCCCTAACATTAAAGTTTTGTAATATATCAGTCAACGAAATATACTTTTTTACTAATAATTAGTTACAGGTCAATTGTGGGAAGATCAGTTAACATCATAATTTCAAATTACGTCCTAAAATGGCCGTTTGCCCAATAAAGGACTGGATCTAGCCACAATCCGCTAGGAAATTATCATCAGCAAAATGGTGTATTGGTGTATTTGGCTCATGTCTATTAAAATGGTGATAAAAAAAATTTCCTCCCCCTCCCTTCCCCTGGGTGGGATAAAGTCCACCGCAGGTTACCCCCAGGAGTATGTTGGCGGTACGCGTTCATACATATGGACTGAAATACTACCTTTGAACTAATGCCCAAACCGCTGAGCGCTACAGTACTTTAGCTCGCCTCTAGCTTGTTCGTATGTTTAAATTTCCTTCTTCAACACGCTTGTTACAGACCATCCATGCCGTCTCCTCAACAAAACGTGAATCATGAAGTCCACAATAGACTGGGAATGTTTGCCCACAGGTAAGGGATAAACTTGTTTTTTCGCTTATCATACTTTGCAGTGCAGTAAAGTTATGTTGTTACCAGATATGCCCCTGCGATATGTTTCGATGTAATTGCGCGCCAAATCAACGTTAGATTCGAGTTGAGTGCTACTAAATTACATTAAAAAGGGCAACAAAATACATACGGGCCTTTACAATACGAATATGGTATACAAAGTATTTAAAAGGCAGAACAGGATACTGAAATTACACCTTACAAGTCAACATAGTGACAATTTCTCGATATTAACGTCAATGCGAAAGGGAATGAATGAAACCAGTGGGGCTTTATTTTGAACAAGAAGTTAGATGCATACTATATCCACTTCTTGACCAACACGTTACTTCATCTCTACGATATTGACACGAGTTACTGGCTTATCGTGGCGTACACGGCCCTTGGCGGTTCAAAAGCCCAACCTTTCCTCGGCCCTGCGGGGAAATTTCCGAAACCTTCGCTCAGCTAATTTGGTTACGATTTGTCGATCGCACGTTTGCCTCGTGAAGGTTGACCGTGATGCCACGTGCAAACAGCGAGGTTGTGATCAGAAAGCAAAAAACATCTCGACTTCCGGACAGTGAGGCACGTGGAAGTCGCGAGAGGTCCCAGAATTTGCTTGAAGAGAAAACGACGTTGACGTCATATGATCTAAGCGTGTGACAGGGAAATATTCTCAACATAATAGAAGCCTTTTTGGTGCTAAGTTGTCAGTGGTGGAACTACACGGTGTCTTTTCGTGTTGTCTTTTGTACGTGTCCTTACTGGATTCCTTCGCGTAGCATTAACATGCGTGGTTACTGCAAATCTTGATTTTTTTTTGTTTGATTCTTTCAAGGTTGGCTGAGGCAGAATCAGAAGGCGGGAAATATGATCCTCACCACTTGTAAGTTACAGGGTTTTCCAAGTATTATTTGGTACCGACTTTCCAGGGTGATAACAATAGTGGGAATAGGCCCACACAACTCCTTTACACGTTTAATAGTCTACTCACAGTTTACCTCGAACCAGTATATCTTTAAGGATTTCCCCTTTTTTGCACGAAACCATTAGGGGGTCCTTGAATATTTCGTTAAAGTAGTAGTTGTTGTCGTTCGATTAAATGCCACTGTAAAACCAATTCACACAATTTTCACCCTTGAAGGTTGGTCGTAAGAGGGTTATTTTTAACTCGGAAACCTGAAAATTTGTCGATTTTAGAGTCACAGCTGTGAGGCTGATTTCGCTCCTTCGCCCCTTCGTTTCCTTTAAACATTTTTGTGAATCCGCTGGCTAGTTCAGTGCATAACGCTTCGCATACATTCTGCTTATCAGAAGAAAATATTCCAACCGTACAACCAAAAACGACCAAATGAAAAATTTCATCAAGATATTTCAAACGCCTAATGAAAGATATACAGAAGAACTTGCTTTTGATAATTTTCTCTGGGATAAGCGAAAATAAAAAGGGATTTGTTTTGAATAGGCCTTGACCCTACAAAGACATAATCTTGCGTATAATGTAACGCAAGTGTCACGTTTCTCTTTTGGAGCTTTCAGTAACGAAGGAATCCAAACCTTATGCCCGCGAGTGGTTTACAATTCATTTTCCGAGTTCAGTGGTTCATAGCTACTTTGATTCAATATGACGCTCTGTTGTTTGTTATTTTAGGGATGAAGAGCACCAACTTATAGCACAGTACTGCCAAAGGTATAACTGAGTGCCTGTTGTTGTTGTTTTTATGGTTGAGTTTCCAAATCTGCCTTTATCTATTTGAACCTTCTTGGTGTAGTGTTAGCATAAACTGCCTCTGTTGTTGTTTTTGTTGTTGTTGTTATGGCTGAGTTTCCAAATCTGCCTTTCGTATTTGAACCTTCTCAGCGTAGTGTTAGCATAAACTGAAAATTAAGGTTTATGTTGAAGTGCAAATATTGAGGACCGATTTTCTTCGAGTTCTCGACACTTTCTCAAAAGCAAGTGTTGTGACGTTTTGTAATGTTATTTCGTGACACTCACATTTAACTTATGACGAAAATAGAGCGCGCGTGTGATTGGTCATTTTGAAACTTATGGCGCAGTGTGTTGCCTCGAAAGAGGAAAAACTTGTAAAAATTTTTCTTTGTTTTCTGCGGTGTGTTGGTTTTCTTTTGTCGGCGGAACTTGAAGAGTTTTTTAACGTTCAGGAAGCGGTCTGAACAGCAAGACTGACGCTGAACACGTCTAATCAAGACTATTTGCGTTCTTTCGCATAGATATCGATTATCCCTTCTGACTCTTAGATAGCAGCTACCTAGAAACCATTGCAGAGTTTTGAGTTAATTATCGATTTCTTTGGAAGTCTGTGGATTAACCTCAGTTTTTTTCTTTCTTTCTTTCGTCCTTTCTTTCTTTCTTTCTTTCTTTCTTTCTTTCTTTCTTTCTTTGCAGCTTGAAAAGTGATACGACAGAAGCGGTAAGTTCGTGTTACTCGAGACTCTCTCGCAGCTAATTTGTTACGTGATTGGAATAGTTCAAACTGACCTTTAACAGTCAGTATATCAGTTTTCAGCTTGTTGACATGAATCTGAGCCACTTTTTGCTCTCAAGTTAGAAAAAGCGATGGTGTCCGACAAACAGGTTGTGCTAACCAATTCTTACTCCAAAAAAAAAGAATGACAGAACACGATCCAATGTCATGTTTAGGATGAAAAAATATATATATAAACAATAAAGGTTCGTTTGTGATATTAGCATAAAAGTTCCCCCCCCCCCCCCCCGCCGCCCCTCTTGTTATTCACAACCTGAATTTGAGCCATTCACTAAGCGAAACGCTATATGTGTTCTATTGACCTGAAGCCGAAAAGCCCAACCCAGATAGTAATGGCATTGGACGCGGTGGAAAAAGAAGACTTGGAGGCCGAACTTCTAAAACTGGAGGAAGAAAACAGGTAGGGACAGTATTTGGCTTACAGCAAACCCTCCAAAGTCTTTTACTTTGGCGAGATCAATACTTTGTCGCTGAATCATAATACGATTGACACTGGCGTTTAAATGGTTCGTAATGTCTAGGGTTGAAATTGAAGGCCCTGGCAAATAAGGACACATTGTTACTCATGATGTTTTTTGGGTGTGCAAACGGGACACAAAATGAATGTTGTGTTTCCATGTTGCGCAAACGGGGAAACATTTGTGTCGGCAACAATGTGTCCTCGTTTGCCAGCGCCTTAAACTGTGCTAATGGGCACTGAGCACAAGAGTTTTATATTCTGGTCGCGTCGTTCTGCTTAAAGACTTTTGAGAACCATTGAACTCATCGAAGCATCCACATTTCAAATTTTAAAATACTTTGTCCCAAACGTGCTTGCCGAACGGGATGACAGTAAATTACTTCCGCAACAAAGTATGTTCAGTTTATGAAAGGAATTTGACTGTTGGTGGTTACAGCTGATTTTACAGCTGAAGCGAAATTTGTTACGGTGAAGGATGACGACTCTGTAACAGTTGTCACAAACCAACTGACAGCGTTTCTCTGTTGCTCTTAACAGAGACCTTCAAGAAGAATATGAACGACTGAAGTCTATCAGGGACCAGAACGGACCTCCCTCTGACAATGATGCCTCACCGGGGGGACCACAAAATAGAGACTCTGAACTTTTAGCTGAAGCGAAACTGCTGCGCCAACACAAAGGTCGCTTGGAGGCACGAATGCAGGTGTTAGAAGATCACAATAGGCAGCTTGAGGCCCAGTTGCAACGCCTTAGACAACTGCTCGACCAGGTAAACCTTTTGTTTGTCTAAGTAGCGTTTTCACATTTCTAATGACTTACACGGGAGTATTGCTTGAAAGTGGTGAGAGAACTGAGATAAAAACAGATAATACACGTTTGTTAAGGAAAGACAACGTCCTTGGCGTTTCAAAAGCTTCAATAAAGCATAAATCGAACTCGTGTCCCTATTCACAATTTTCAGATGGTCTGGGCGCAGCTAAGCTGTTACGAGACCAGCAAATTTATTTACTTCATACGTACAAGCGTCTCGCGTTGACCGCGATCAGACATTGAAAATAAGAAAAGTTGTTTACAGATAAGATTTTTAGCTTGAAAGCTCAAAGATGATTAGTTTATCGGGAGTCTGGGAGTTTATTAAAATTAATAATTTTACGATTAACTAAAAAAGTTTTAAGTTTCTTATAAAAGCGAAGTATAGGGAGACTGTTTGGCC
Source organism: Galaxea fascicularis (assembly GCA_948470475.1). NCBI lineage: Eukaryota > Metazoa > Cnidaria > Anthozoa > Scleractinia > Euphylliidae > Galaxea > Galaxea fascicularis. The sequence goes on along the minus strand of OX419338.1, from coordinate 8,427,987 downwards.
CTGTGTCCGCTTTGTTCAGTCTGTTTTAAGGTTGCAGAAAACCGAGTCATCCAATGATTCGATCCGTATAACTTTTTAATAATGATGATTTTGTAAACGGCTCACAAACTCAAAACAAACTTGTCAATTTTAACAGTCGAAGAAAACACCTCAATTTCGGACTACCCTTTTTTTACGTTTGACCACGGTGACCCTTCTACGTTGCCTACGTCCTTCGTATTAAGATGACAGTTTTTTTTTTTTTTTTTTTTACTTTTTTGACACCATTTCAGCCCGGCCAAGACAAAAGCGCGGCCCAGTCCTCCGAACGAACAACGCCGTCCTCTTCCATCAGCTCGTTGGGTGCAGACACTCCCTATCCCCCTGGGAAGTCAGCTCGGTCTGGAAAAACACGCGGGAACGACAGTGATTCCGAGTCAGAACCTGGTGGAACAGCCCCAGTCGGCCCAGGACCCGCAACTAACGGGTTTTCTGGTAAAGCGAGCGAGGACCCTGCTTTGAAAGAAGTCATGAGTCAAATCAACTCCTCCTTCCCTGCAGAACAGAAAAGTAAGTGAGAAGATATGACTGTTTTTTCTTCTTCCTCTTCTCTGTGGTGTGCCATTTTCTGTTTGATTAGCGGACTGGATTGTTCTAGCTAGCGCAAGCGGGTAAATCAGAAACTCGTACCCTTATGTTCGTCACCGTAATCAATCTCCTCGTTCTTGTCGCCATCATCATCCTTCACTTAATCTTCCGTCTTTAAGCCCTGTTATCAACAATTGAATTCCCCCCACTGTTTCTGTTCTATTTCTCATGGCACTAGTTGAGAGAATTTTATCTAAACACTTTATCTTTGGTAATTTCTTTTGTTCTCACAACCTTATTTACAAAACCCAGTGATATTGTTGGGGGAAATTACGTGTTGGTCAGCACTGGAGCTTAAAGAGTTATTCATAGGTCACAATCGACTTTGTTGCCGTCACCATCATCGTCATCATCATTATCACTGTCAACAGTGGCACAGTGCTTCATTAATTACTTCACCCCGTCTTAATACTATTTCAACGATTTTGTCAACTCCTTAGAGTGCCTCTGTACTCTTCTCTCTCTCTCATCTTATTGCACAGTCCACCACTCAAACAGAGCATGGTAAACCTGTGTTTGTAGTGTGATATTAGCTGACTAACACGGTTAACTCTTGTGTAGTGTCCGCTGAAGCCTAACCAGTGGAATTTAACTCTGCCTTGCGGTTCACTTTTTTCTGGTAAGAGATCCACAAAATACGCTCTTACTTTCCTACGCAGCAGCTTCTGTAGCTATCACGCAACATCTCACCACTCATACAGGGAATTTATCTCATCTGGTTTGTTACGCAACAGGCTTGCGTGACCAACCACCCCTCTTCGTGTGTCCACACCTGTACCTATTCACTTGCTTCTTCTCTTCCATTCTTATTTGTTGTAAACGAGATTATAATGTTTTGTCCTGTGGATTAAACCAGGTTGATGTAAACACTCAACTCTTCAGAGCCCGCTCTTGTCACCCCACCATAATGGGTTTGAATCCAGGCGTCACTACGTAGATTCGTAAAGAACAAAAATGGCTGGTTATTATCCAGGAGGCACATTTACCACCTGCGAACTCAACAAAGGTCGAGGGAACCCCCTCCCGGGTGCTCCGGTCTAATTCCCTACTCCAGACACTTGGGAGACGGATGAGGGGTTGTGCGATCGTTTGGGACCTGGACCTGTCTCGGCGGGGTGTTTGCGTCAACGTTACCATGGCTACTCGCTGTTACGGCCAATGTTGTAGTCCACATATCTTCCCCGGCTCCTCTCAATAATTTTTGGAGTAGGGAATGATGGCTTCGCCAAGCATTGGTTGTGAAGATAACATCTTTTGCGACTTTAAGAAGCAGAAGAATTAATCAGTAGCATTTTCTCCTTTTCAGGTGCAGATCCAGTAGGCCATTTATTTGCCACCGCGAAAGATGTTAACAAGGCAGTGGAATCTTTAGTTCAAGTTATGACATCGGACGACGAGGCAGATTAATATTAACGTAATTTTATTATTAGGGCGCTAGTCAAATTTATACATTTTATTCGGGACCAACATTTAAGAAAATTTTATAAAAGCTTTGTGGAAGAAATTGTATACGTGTTTTCGCTAAATCGATTTTCTGGCGTTTCATTTTGGGATGAAGACGAGGCTGCGTCGCTGTTAGTACCAGACGACTCGAGCAAGAGGTCTTTGGAAATAATGCTACCCGAGGATCTTCGGAAGCCAAGCGAATACGTAGGTGGACGTTTATTGCCCAAGGGAAAGACAAATGTGAATGTAGCGTTTTCAGCAGAGTTGAAACTGAAATGCTACTGATTGAATGTAAGGTATTGTTTAAAGGTTCAAGTTTGTGTAATTAAATTACGTTTGACCTGGGAAGAAATGTTCCAACCTAAGAGACAAAATCGGCCGAAAATACTTGGATATCTTCTATGCAACAGGCAGTTACTTGGTTTATGGACAAGGCATGCTGTTTATACAAGGGCTCTATCTTGTGAGGTCTTGAACAGTTTTGAAGACCGACCTTCTTGAACTGCTTACCTGAACAGCGGTGTAGTTAGAAACAGGGGCCCGTTTCTCGAAAGTCCCGTAAACTTTTCGGGCCGGAAAAGCCATTTCAAAAGTTGTGATCCGCCTATTCTAAACGCCCGGCCTTTTATTATGATTTCAAGATACGAAAGGGCAAATCTGCTGTAAAATTTCGTTCCTAAAAACATCTTTGTTTTCGAAGTACGTAGGAAATTAATGCACCCAAAATAGGCCCGAAAAGTTTATGGAGTTTCGAGAAACCGGCCCCAGGGTGTCCTTCTCGAGAAGGGGTTCAGTTGACTTGCAGGCTCATGTCCCGAAACAGCGCCTGGGATCGAGCCTTAGTTAAGAACCAGCTTTTCGGAATCTCATCATAAGGACCGAAAAAATCAATTGGCACACCGTAATCCATAGGTTAAAAGGACCAGGAATGCTTAACACCAAAACGCTTAAATGTTGAGGCCTAGCAAATGCCGAGCAAATATAATTTACCGTTTATGATATATAACAATCCTTAGTTAATAAATGTCTTTCTTGGACCTTATCAAATCTTGAATTTTAAGTGGAAGTGTTGTGAATCACTCCACCTATGACATTGGTAAAGCGCTGTAAGTATTAAAATCGGTATTTTCGTTATCAAAGGTTTGAAGGGACGTTTCGTTTACTGCCGCGCGCAAAATATTGTTGAGTTTTCAAGCTAGCAAGCTGAAGTGCATCTACTTAATCGTCGAAATTCACCACTCCCTGGACATCTCCTTTGCACCCTTTTGTTCAAAAGCTGATTAACGCTATTCCAAGAATAAAAGTTAACCAGAGTTGATTTCGCTATCCTCAAAAGTTGTTCAACGCTGACATTTTACAAAACTTTGGGTTATAGAAAGTTGACCCTCAAAAACAAAAAGCAACAAAAGAACCTATCAACCAAAAGTTAAAAAAACTGAAACCAAAGTGAACGCTAATCCTGGATTAATTTAATCTTCTTTTGAACAACCGGGCTTCAGAGCACTATCGTGTAATCACCTTTGCCGAACCGGAACTCGGATATCTTGCCGAAGCGTCAACGAGTGTTTCTTTGCGGAAATGGTCGTGCATTAAAAATTGTTTTTGTTCGTGCCTGTGTCGTGTAACACTGGCTCGGCCTTGAGCGCTTGTTGGCTTGTCCTACAAGGAAGGTGACGTAAAAGTGAAAATGCCTTTTCATCAGGCCAGTTAACAACCGTTGGTATAAAAATGAAAAATTTACAGACGTTTGTTTGACTGGGGTATACGCCATACGCTCAGTCATACAAACGTCTGTAAATTTGTCAAATTTCAACTTAAATTTTCTCAGCTGATATAACACCTGATCTACTGAAACTTTCCAGGTTTACCAACGTAAAGGTGCTCTTCCTATTTCTGATATCAGTTTTTCGTTTAGTCCAATTTTAACTCATTCATATCCATTGCCGCCATTTTGGAGAAGGGTCTATTAGGTTAAGTTCAAGTACATACATACATTTATTGAAGCTCCCCCATAGGGGCTTTTCAGCTACAATGTAAAAACAAAAATAATAATAATAATAAATAAATTACCTACAATAATAGTAAAATTGACATGGACACAAAAGTAGAATATAATAAGTAAATAAAGCTTAATATTTATATACAATTGGGAAAGAAAAAATATATAATGTCTTAAATTTCCTTAAATCCTTGAAGTGAGCCTTCTTGATGAGTTATTTTTCTCTTAAGGCAAACTTCGCCAATAAAATATGTGTGAATAAATTTCCTTAATAGTTTCATTAAATTCTTTTTAAAATTATTTAAGGAGGTAGCATCCCTAATGGATTTTGGAAGCTCGTTCCACGCCTTGGCTCCTCGAAAACTGAAGTATCGTTGCCCTGTGGCCATGGCAAGGCGACATTTGATCAAGTCCAAGTCGTTACAGCTCCTTGTGGTTCGGCTATGGATCTGAACCTCTGTGATAGATATCTAGGAGCACCTTCGTTGAGGCATTTATACATCATGACGCAGTCATTAAACTTGAGTTTATGCTTAACGTCTAGCCAGCCTAATGATTTTAGACCGTCAGAGATATGATCATATTTCTTCAAGCCAAGGACAATTCTTGCTGCAAAGTTTTGAAGATGTTGCAACTTTTTTATGTTTTTCTTTGAGGTATTACTCCATACTGAAGAGCAGTAAAATAGCTTATTAAAGACAAAAGAGTTAATTAGCAGTAGGATCATGGTTTTCTTGTCAAGCAGGTATTTTATGCGATTGATCATAATTAACTTGTAGATACAGTTTGAAGAAATCTTGTTCAGTGATGTCGTCATTGTAATTCAAGCTATTGTCGATGTAGATTCCGAGGTCCTTTGCCGTGGTGACAGGTTCAATGTTCTTACCCATAAGAGTTACGGATAGGGTCGGTAGAGTCTTTGTTAGTTGAGGTAATAATGAGTTTCTGCAGCACCATTTGGTAATTTCCCTGAGGTCGTCATTTAGCATAGAAACTGCATCAGCAATTTGGTTTGGTGGCAGGGCAAGAATCAGCTTAGTATCAGCAACGTATCCCATCGATTGACAGTGATTAGGAATAGATAACAGATCGGTGAACCATTTGCCCAAAAAATTCTTACAAGTTGCCCAAATTTTACGAAACAGTCGAAAGGAAACGAGGGTCATTCGATGCACTAAGAATGCCCTACATATAAATAAATAAATAATTGGCTTTGCCCAAATTTCTCTCGCTGCCCAAAAAATCTAGGTTGCCCAAAATTTTGGGGGGGGCTGCAGCCCCCCCAGCCCCCCCCCCGGCCCGTACGCCTATGGTGAAATGAAGTAGCGCAGTCTCGGTAGAGTGGGATTTTCTGTTGCCACTTTGGAGGGGATGCATGATGGAATGATCTTGTAGGAATTGCACGAGTTGTAAGTGTGCAGCGCTCTCACAGACTTTCGATATTATTGGTAGGAGCGAGATAGGACGAGAGTTTGATGGATCATCTCGATCACCCTCTTTATCTTTGATGCAAGGTACTACTTCTTCCAATTTCCACGATTCTGCAAAAATATCGGAACGAAAGGAACAGTTGATTAAATTTGGAAGTAGAGGCAGTGTAACAGGAAGGCTAACTTTTAGGATCCGGGCAGTCACTTTGTCAGCTCCAGTAATAAATGCCCCTCTGATTAAACATTTAAAGGGAACTCTATTACAAGTGTAACAGCTTCCTTTCCTTAACACCAACTTGAACCAATTATTTGAGGGATGGTAAAGGGCGGGGGGGGGGGGGGTGTAGATCACGTTTCACGGAAAATAAAACGGTCCTTTCACTATTCACGAACTGACAAAGGCATAATGAAAATCACGGTTCACGGCGAATTGAACATTTATTTCTGGTTTCACGGAAAATAATTTTGCAAAACCACCCTTCACGGCTACTATGGAATTCACGAGAAAAACGTAGCCATTTCACATTTCACAGGGAAAAAGGGCCAATTACGAGTCACGAAAATACCCTTTACCAACCTTTTCTTTGGCTTCCCCAGTCGACGGCCGGCACAGTCCTTCTTTGGCCTACAAGTTACTCAGGAGCGATCTTCATTACACTGGGTGAACGCTGGTTTAAGCTAGTCTCGCCACGCATAACGCAAAAAATGAAACGTTTTTGTGGTCCAAGTTACCAACCACTACCGATTTTTCTGACAATATTACTTTTGAGTAAAGGATGAAAATGTATAGTGCGTCTAGCTAAGTGAATACAGTACCCTCGTTTTTATACTTAAAACGTTTATCATTTCTCAACCTCTGCCTTCGTTTTTTGAAACAATTAACTGCGTTCAAAAAGAAAATTGGGATAACCACGCATTTTTCAGGGTTAAAACTTCAACATGGGAAAAAGTATTGCAAAGCTTTTTGTTACTGGTGACTGAGACATAAGTCGTCACTCCCACATTTACTTATCAGATAGTGATGGCCCTTGGTCATTACTTGTCAAGCATCGTGTTCATACCTTAAGGGTATGCCCCAGAGGGCTCTGTTCATGTTATTCATGCGTTTGATAAGGTGGTAATCAGCCTGGTAACCCAGTAAGAGCACCCAGCAGGCTACCGATAGGGCCTCTTACACATCCCAACACTCACAAAACAAATAGAAGAATCCCACATGACAAATGTTACTTCCCTATTGCCTTTTATTACGATTTTGGATCATGCTACCACTAGTTTACCTATGAATAAAAGAATCTATTTACATCTATAGGAAGCATTCACATTCGACCAACATTTACATCATCTCAAGGAAATATTCTTCACATTCTTACATTCTCTTCTTTGTTACTTACAGTCAAACCCCTATTAAACAGCCACCCCTGATTAGGTGGCCACCCAAGGGGGGTACTCGGGATTTCAAGTGACGGGGATGATTGAATGAAGCCAAAAGTCAAGACCCAAAAAAATTCCTGGACCAAACACGTTTGCTTGTACTTTATTCGCAGAACTATGCTAGGGCACTACCGATTCTTTTTCATACCCCAAAAAAATACTTATCAAATTTTCGTACCCAAAAAAAATCCCAGAATCGAAAATTTCAAACCCAAAAAAATCCTTCGATCATCCCCGTCACTTGAAATCCTGAGTACCCCCCCCCCCTGGGGGCAGCCAGTAATCCGAAGTCCTGATGAGCATTCTGCTATTGTTTTTTGCCTCTATTTAAAAGTGTCCACTATTGATTTCCCTGAGGACGGTTTCTTACTAGGGGTTGAACTCTACAAAGTTACAATATGTCCATTTTTAGCAATATTATTGTACTTAAAGGACCTTGTACTATGTTTTACAAATCTGATGATGGCAGCTGCCACTTTCGGCACATGCCAAAATTAAAAAGTCTGGTATGTTTTTTTTAAATTTTGACCCTCTATTAATTACGTTGAGGCCTGTACAAATGTTCCTAAGATTATTGGCCAACATGTTGGGTGCATTTGATTACCATGTTGGCTGATGTCATGAGTTGTTGGCTTTTGTTGCTTCAACTGCCAACAACTCCAACCAACACCCTGGAACGCGGCATTCAAATGCACTATTGGCCAACAACATTGGCACCAGCATGTTGGGTACATTTGATTACTGTGCTGGGTGACGGAGTAATGTTCAAATGCACCCTACAATAATGGACAATGTTGGCCATAGCTTCAACTCCTGTTGGGAGATGTCAAAATATGTCGAAAAAATTACATCTTTCTGGTGTTTCAGATAAGAGGGGGGCCAGCCACATGACCCAACAGATTAATAGAACATTTATAATGGTCTGGTGGGAGAACTGGGAATTTGACTGCTTGGAATTCCTTGTTGACACCCTGCCCTAAAATTAAGTTATCTGGAACTCTGCTTTCACTTGTTTGCCATGCATGCTCAGAACAGTAATATCGTGTTTGCACATTGAATGTTGGGATCATTGTACAGGCCCTACGGAGGCACTGTGTTTAACAGGTGTTTGCATGGGCCCTCAATGTTACTTAAGCCAGTGCTGCTTAAAATAATAGTTGTTATGTGCTTAACAGGGGTGATCTTTCATTAACCACTGTTTCCTGACTCTGTGTTATGTTAGTGCTTTCTGTCACTGATGTAGAGCCTTGTGATTTTTGTTTCTTACAAAGACTAAGGTTATGGGCAGCTAGCTTGAGGTGAGCCTGGAATTTTTCAGTGAAAAAGCAAAACAGCAAGAAGTTGGCAAAGCCTTGCAGATTGTCTCCGATTCCCTAAAGGACAGAACAACAAAATGTGAATACACAAATTTGAGAAAAACAAAGTGACAAAAAGCTTAAGGAGTATCTTAATTCTCTCCTGATTTATTGCTCTTTCATTTGTCATTTATTATTTAATATTCATTTATTAATTTATTTGTGTAATACTTTATTTATATTTAAATTTATTTTTGAGTTATTATTATTTACTTCCTTAGCTCCTCAGTTACCTTAGCTGATTCACTGCTTATAACTATTCATTCAATCAATCATTTCACAATTCATTCATTTCATGTTCACATTAATTGTAAAGCGCAATTGATCTGTCATTGTAAATAGTGCTCTATAAGTAATAAATTATTATTAATTATTATTATGTCCCAAATGCAATGAGTTTAATCATAATTTCCATTATGACTTCCTTTCAATACAGTTTCAAATACATTGTAATTTTGGTGGGGTTTTCAAAAAGGCACTGACAATGCAGACAGCACTGTAGGAAATATGATCTCCATGCTTGTCTGCAACTCAAAAGCCTCTCCTTAAAGCAAACACCTATTACATGTAATAACATTAAGATAGACAGAGAAAAGCTATTAACCCCAAAGGTGTGTCCCTTATATAGAAACAGCTTCTACAAGGTAAGTGACTGAAATGGTCACAGTCAGCAGGAGGCATAATGATGAAAACATAGACATACACGTATAAGGGGTCCTCAATGCTCTTTTAAAGTAGAAATGTCTTGCAAATTACTAAAGTAATGTTTAATGTACCTTAAAGTTTTTTCTTTGTTTTTTTTTTTACGTGAGAGTTCCAATTTCTTATTTAAGACTGCAAAGGTTGTCTCACAGAAAAAGTGTTCACCCATAGCATCCTTTATTTAATTTTCATTGTAAACAAACCTGGAGATATAGGAGGGCTACTTCCCACCAACTATGGTGGCTTCGATAGCCTGCAAAGTACAGGATAAAACGAGCAGTGCCCCAGATGCGCACCAGAATAAAAACCACAGGAACCAGAGTCAGCCTTCTTTCCATTTTCAAAGCAATTTCTTTTGATTTTTCAGAGGGGAACCGTTCTTGGTGGTGAAAAACCTAGGAAGCAAGATAACATTTAAAATGGCAATATATAAAATAAATTTCCAGGTATCAACAGACAATAGATTGAAGTCCTTGATCCATGATGAATCTATAACTGGCCTTCAATCCTTATAATACACAGTAAATCTTTTTTGATATGAAGTGTCTGACTGGATTTCGAGATAATTGAGCTTTTTTCAAATAAGCAGCCTTGTGTTACCATTGCTATGGTAACAGCTGTTGCTTTGTAAGAGTTCAAGGGAACTCTTTCAAACATTCCATGCATTCTAGACCGAATTGGAATTTAGAAATGTTGGTTTTTGAAGAGAGGGGAAAAAGTGGAGTACCCAGAGAAAAACCTCTTGGAAACCGATCAGAAAATAAACTTTGGTTATACGTCGAAAAGATTTTGTAGTTCCAAGAAAATCAAAGTCTGTGTCTTCTATAAGAAATTTTTATTTCAAGAGGGCTACAACCGAAAAAAAAAATGATGCAAGCCTCCTTCATGAGTTGCCAATGCCCAGCCACAAAACTGGCAAATTTATAAGTACATGTATGCCGGTCTCGATCAGCCTTTTGCAACAACTCAAAATGGCGGATTAAAAACCCTTATGCCTGTTTTCCATAGAAACCCTTATTTCAAATGTGCAACCCTTAGTACACAACTAAATCATTAATTTTGTTTTTTTGGCATGAAAGTCTGAGTTAGAGTAATACACACAAACCTTGTTTAACATTTTCTCATACTGGGTTTGGGAGATACATTCTGATCCCTTGGGCAATGCAAATCATGGCCCATGAAATGTAACCCTGGGTATATAATTTCCCAAGCAGAGACTAGAGAAAGCACAGGGTTGTGCTTTAGCAATCCCCGGTCACCCCTTGTGACTTACTATTGCTAAGGCCCAGGTCAAACGCCGTACTTCACTATCTCCCTTAACCCTTAACCCTTTCCCTCCTAAGAGTGACTATAGATTTTACTCTGGCTAACGCCAGATGATTTTACTCATCAAAGGGAGACCCCTTAGGAGTTAAATGGTTAAAAAACTATCTCCCTTAACCCTTTCCCTCCTAAGAGTGACTTAAGGTACTTCCTCTGAATTGCATTGTGCACCCTTACTGCGCACTAGTGCGTCCATGTTCAAAAAACTGCAGGTTTTGTGAAGGACTGATCTCCTAGAAATAGGTAAATGGCAATTTTCTCCCAAACGAGTACGGGGACCTGTGCTTTTTTATTTCTCATATTGAAAGAAAATGCAATTCTCCATTCTCCATGACATATCCGGATTTGAAGAATTTTATTTTGTCTAGTTTTTCATTATTCACAGAGGATCTCCTTTATGATGACACTATTGAAGCTTCAATGGTAAAGCACAGATGCAAAAAACAAGACTAATCTTTCATTAGTCAAACTTTGAGCATGATGTGCTTTTGACAAAATAAAACCTATGGTATATTCCATTGCTTCTGTCCTGTTTTTGTAATTTATAGAGTCTCAGACCACTTTCGGCTATCTGCATAAACTGTGCTAACAATTAACCAAAGTTGGTATAACCTAAGGCCTCAAAGCATGAAAACAGACATGGGGACCCTCTCTTTTTATTGCATTTCTTTGATGTTCTTGACATTGACAACCACCTGGAAAAGTTTCAAATAAAATCTATTGCAACATTTATTTCTGGGGAATGACCTTAATAGATTTTACTCTTTTTAGGGGTTAAAGGGTTAAGTTCACGTGAAGTACAACATTTGACCCAATTAAAAAAAGAATTCTTGAAACGCTGTGCTTCACGTGAGCCGCATCAAATGCATAATCATGTTAACGTATATCAATATATAAATCAACCTTGACCTGTTTATTTTCGTGATGGCTGAATTAAGTTTGGCATTTGACTCAACAGGTGAACAGAACTAATTTGGGTTGACCTAACTGTAATTAAGTCTGGCTCATGTGAAGTATGGTATTTGACCTGGGACTAATGGATGACCAGGAAATGTTAGTGTTCAGATCAACTTATATGCTGGGTACCCTGGATTTCAAGGGTTCACAGATTCTGGGCACCCAACTACCTGTCTTAGGCGTTGTTCACACTTGGTGCCCTGGCACTGTACTCAGGCATGGTGCCTGACAGGCACCAATGTGAACACCCCTTTTTTTAAGGGCCCATGCCAATAATTGGGCATGGTGCTCAGGTACAGGTACAAGGTCGAAACCTTGTACTCAGGCTCTGAGTCAGGCATGGGCACAAGTCTGCACATGATTCTAACAAGTGCCCAAGAACTCTACAACCCCTGCTCCTAGCAGTTATTTCACCTACAAATCCCTGCTCTTTAGTTTTAAAATGGCAGAAGGTCAAAGGAGGGCACTGAAGTCTCAACAAGGCACAGTTTCGTACCGGTGCACGGGCACAGTGCTTGGGCACCAAGTGAGAACGATGCCTTAAAAAGAGCCTTGATGCATGCTGCTTAAGTTGTTTTTTGCACTCCATTGTAAGAGGAAAATAAAAAAATTTCAGTTGGAATGCCGTTTTATGAAAAACATCAATACGTTTACCTAAGGCTGGCCAAAGCCATTTTTTTCTCTCGATCAAACAGTAAATTTAACACCTTGTAACAGGAAGTGTCAAGCTTTACCTCTCTGCGTATGTGCCACTTCAACAACAAGTAAAATGTCGGACAAAGAACACAGGCAGCGATTTCCCAAGCTTTCCCAGTAATCAAGGTCCAGAAATTTCTTTCTTCGATAGGTAAAGTCGAACTAATCCAACACCATCCAGAAGTGAAGAAATCTTTGTCGTTACCAAGTTTGTCAAGTCCAAAGGCGGTACCTACAATAATTAAGGGGACTCCCCAACCAAATACATGAAACACCTTGAGCATAATTTCAGCTTTCTTGCGTTGCTTCTTTGCTATAACTAAGTAAATGAAAGCTGCAAGAAATGTCGTCCAAAAAAACGACCATAAACAGGCGGTAGTTGAGACGAAACTCTGCGCCTTGCAATAGTTGTCGTCGCCTCCGTGGTGCCAAACTCCGATCACATTCGTTCCAGCAATAAAGAAATCAGCGATGGAAATGTAAATAAGAATTCTTCGTGATGTCGATCTAAAATCCTTCCATGCAATATACGAAACGATTATGAGGGAAGCTCCCAATAACGAAAGAGTGCCAGAGACGGTCGTCAGAACTCTGTTTGTCGAAGCATTTGCAGTGTCCTCAAAGCTAGCGGAACTCGTGGGAATTAAGTTGCTCCAGTTTGTAGTCGATACTGCCATCATACTGGATTTATACTCTCAGATTTTCCATCATAGGCATCAGAAGGCCAAGTCAAGAAACTAGCTGCAGACGCTGTTGCTACCACTTTCGAAGTCGCCCGCGTGACGTCACGTTTAATTAAGCGATTTGATCTCAATGCTACGTATGCGCTCATATCGTAGGGCCAAGCTTGTTTTTCTCTGTCTGAAGTCATCAGCTCCAAGTTATTTTTTTTTAACGTATTTTATTTTGTTTCACACTATATATTCAACTCTGTACTTTGTACTGATTTAAACTGAAGATGACAGAAGTTTCTGTGGAAACATGTTTTTAAAAAGTGTCGTGTTGTTTCTGAAAAGAAGAACTCAAGAAGACATAAAGACGGCGCGGTTCAGACGCCGTACTTTTCATGAGCAGAACTAAATTCGAATTTGGACCGAACCAAATTGATAAAAGTACGTCTGTTGATTCAGACGTCGAACTTAATTAGCCGTTCCACAGCCGTTCCTAATACAGTTGCATATGTATCATTCAGTTGCTAATTAGCGGTGTTTATTCAATATGATCAGCGTGGGAGAACAAAGAAAAACGAGCCATGTGAAAAATAAATAAAGTTCACTGGACAAAATGGTGTACTGTCCACACATTGGTTGCCCAAGTTGTGATTATGTACACAATATAATAGTGCCCACTACGTTTTAATTGTGCAAATGCCATTCGCCTGTGTTCTCGGTTCCGTGATAAATCTGTTTATATCCCGGCGTTGTCAATCAATGGTTTCCGATAAGCGATAAAATCAATAATAATCAATAACAATTAATTGATTGGTTTTGGAAATCGATAAAAATCAATGCCTAAAAGTTGTGTGACTATCGATTTCTATTGATTTTCATTGATTGTTATTGATTATTGATTTTTATTGATTATGAAATTTTTCGTTTTCTTAAATAAAACGCACCATATGAATGAACAAACCATTCAGCTATCTTTATTTGTTGTGTTTTATGTTAAATTTGTAGCATTTTTACCCCTTATTACTATTAAAAGCTCACTTAAATTACTAGACTCTGATCGTCTCGAAACAAGAACAAAATTTTCTTTAATTCTAATCATATAATCTGCAAAGGGCGGTATATCCCAAACTGAATGGTTTGTTCTTTAAGTCTCTTCAGTGTCACTCTCTTCCAGCTTGTTAATTAGTTGAGGAAATTGTTTTTGTCTGCGCTGACTGTCATGCTGCCTGAATATACGCATGCAGGCCAAGCACATACATCTTGAACATTCACCAGTGCAACCGAAAGGGAAGATAGCAGAATAATTGAACATTCACCCATGCAACCGAAAGGGAAGATAGCAGAATAATTGTTAAAAGGAAAATGCGCTTCCCTTGTAATGTATTGTGGCGTTTTTAAACTTACACAGTCTCTCTTTGTGTAAGGGCCAAAGAGGACCAACAAGCTCGATTTGAAGATGGCCGAGGCTGCCCCCGATCATTCGTAACTCTGAACGTATTCCCACGTTCTCCTCTCTTCTTGAATGCGTAGAATATTTCTCCGACATTCACTTCAAAAGGGCATTCGTGATAGCTCTTGACTACACAGCGCACTGACAATTCAACTTGCTTCGCCATCTCTGGAACAAGCAAACTCCGTAACAAGTGTGTTCTGGGAATCCCGGTTGAAGTGCAAGGATAAAAGTGCGCAATCGAATTACCCAATTACCCTGGACGTGTAAATATGCCCGGGACCAAAGAAGCACGCCCACGCTAACACGCGCCAGAAAGTTGCATAATGAATTATTAATCAATTATTTTCTATAGAAATCAATGGTAATCAATAGCAATTAAGACTCCGAGTGTGATTATCGATTTTTATTGATTGGTTGCACCAATCAATAACAATCAATGGATTGTTATTGATTATTATTGATTGTATTGATTGCAATCAATCGATCGGAAACCATTGATTGACAACGCCGGGGTTTATATAGTGCTGCATATGTCTCGCTTTTTTTTTTTTTTTAACCGTATTAACACGGTCCAACACCCCTTTATACATCCTGGTCTTCCTTACACAGATCATCTGCAAGCTGGCCTGAAAACATAATAGCAACCAATAACAAAGGGACATGTAAAGCAATACGTCAGCTGATATGTTTAAAAAATAAAAAAAAATAAAGAAATAAATAGACTATCCACTGAATTTGATTGAAATAGATAAAAAGCGGGGCATGAATCGAAACAAATCAATTAAAAAATGTATCGATCGGAGGCAGTCGACGGGGGTCGTTGGGAGCCATGGTTACCATGGTTACCAACAATCGGAATATTTATATTGCTGCATTAGTATGGAAGATAAAACGCAGACAGAAGTGAATAGCGCGCTCCCCGTCTAAGGTGACCGGAGGTGACAGTGGACAGTAAATAAAAGAATGCGTGATTAGGGTTGAAGATAAAATCAGGGGACTGTATACATTCCAGGATCGTTATCAAAATTGATAACCTCGACCGAAACAAATCCCTGGCCAATTGCTGCTCACATTTTTGTCCACGTCACATTATTGCGAGCAACAGTCTTAAGTTCAAAATATGCCGTACTACGCGGGAATGTGTCACAGGATTACAATTGATTTCCTCGAATCATCATCATCGTCGTTATTACCTTCTTCATCACCATCATCACAACTTAAGCCTTATTTAAAAACACGATATCTCATTCCCCCGGAGAGCCGAGTTAACAAGTGAAATCTCACAAAGTAAAACAAATCTTACCCAACCTAACCAAGCCCAACTGACCGCAGCCGGCATATATCTTATTAACCAAGCGCGAGGGCCGTACTGGGAGAATATCGGCCCGAGGTCTTGACAGCACGGTCTCTGGTTCTAATTCTTTGACCAGCAAGATCATTTCGGTGCAGTTGTAAGACTTTCAGTGTGGAATTAATGGAGATGAAGCCGTTAAGACATTGAGCGTTTGTGTCATAGCTTTCTCTTTTTATCGAAAACAGAGCCGTAGGTTCTGCTCCCAAGTTAAGGACACCCTTTACAGGTTGCATAAATTTTCATGTCCACCTCAAAACAATACACTACATTTATTACAAGACTTAGGCAATCAGAGGGCCGATAACTAAAATCGACCAATGATGTTTTCTGAAATACATGTAGTCCTAAGGTGATCAGATGTTCGACACCTCGCACCAATGCCAGTGCTGTTTGCGCCAACTTAACTTGTGGGCTTTTAGTTTGTCTGGGCTTCCGAGTTCTCAAGACATTCACTTGGTCTGCATGCATGCGCGAAAAGAAAACCTCCTTATTCAGGACACCTTTAGTGTTTGTCTTTTTTCTGGCGTCGGTTCAAGGAAGCCTGCATGGCACTTGATGAAAAGACGAATAAAGTAATTTACTCTGTAATCACAATCTTCTACCAGAACAAAGCAAACTGAAACAAACACCATCCTCCGCTGTCTTCCGTCGACTATTAAGTGATTGAAGATGGCCGAGAGACTCGGTTGGAATATTCTTAGTTCAAGTATTTTTAGGAGATGAATTCACGGAAGCAACATTCTCTCATTTTGCTCGTGCCCTCGTCACCTTACGTCTCTCCTCTAACCCCGCCCCCTCCGGCAATGTTTTCCAGTGCCGACATAGCTTATTCATCGTTTCATCTTGCTGTAGTCTGATAGGTTTGAGTTTCTCAATTGATGGCTTAGCTCAGTATATGGTAGCCTCCACAGTTAGTTTCGGATGCAAAATCCCATAGCCGAACCATTTCTGAAGCGTAAAACTCCCTTCGAAAGTAAGCCACCAAAAACCCTTGTGGACAAAAACAACCCAGGCTTACTATCGAGGCTCGCACAGGCACAGGCACAGGCTCTGATAGAAATTTCTGTAAAAGGTTTTGTGGCATTCACTGTGGAAAGCCTTATTCCTGAACACCCTTCCCCCTCCCCCCCACCTCCCAAAAAAAAAACCTTCAGACACAATGACACCAGTATTCACAATAAAGATACATACGAGCTATAATTAGTTGTTGTCCGGAGTAGCATCTACAAATTCAGTTATACCAAGAGAAAATGAGGGGACAGAGCTGGAGGCTCCCGGTCCAGCCCTTGAGATATGTCATGTCCACGAAAGTTATTTTTAGACGAGCGGAAGTCTGTCTTCCGGAACGTCCGCATGCAAAGAGACATGATGAATATAAATATTCATCAGCCTTCCACGTATGTCGCCATTTTCTCCTTTCACTAAAAACCTGAGAGCGAAGCAAGACTGCATGCGGACGTCTCGGAAGACTTCCGCTCGTCTAAAAATAACTTTCGTGGACATGACATACCCCGGCCAACGCCCTGAGCCTCCCTCTCTGTCCCTTCATTTTCTCTTGGTTATACATTTTAAAGACAAGCACATTCTCAGAATGTCAATGAATGCAGTCACTACACAGTTACCAAGCATGATATGTCCATCTGTTTCCTCAAGGAACGTACTCCTGGAGCAACCAACTCACTCAAGCCCTTAAATTAACATGTATTTTTTCCTACTCTTGATTAACAGTTCCTTTGATTTCTACTCAGAATCTCTACCTTTTTTTTGTACTAGCTGACCCCATGCCATCAACCTTCGGCCCCAAAGGGTAGGCGTTACCGGTAAATAAATAAATGCTATCATTCAATATTGTTTGCTCACTACTAGCAACTCAAAAGTGCTGCTTTTGCATGGTTTGGAACCCAGATGAAGGGAGAGCAGTAATTTTTGAGAAACTCAAACTTATAGTGGCATACGTGTACTGCAGATAAAGGGGAGAGGCCCAGGGGGACAAGACCCCCTTAGTTTTGGCCTTTAGAATGCTCCCGCACGCCGGGAGGAATACTCCCCTAAACAAGCTATACAAGTATGTGCTGCCCCAAAGGGCTGAAAGGGTATGGTTTTTGAGCCGTTTTGGTTTAAAAAGTGGATTTTGTCCATTATGGTTTTCAAGGGAACAATGAGAGAGTATAAAGATATTTGTCCTAAGTTTTCAACTCCAAATTAATAATCTGAGAGATTGAGAAGTACCAGAATATATAACGGCGATAGGTTTCGTAACTGAGTCGGACGCATTAAATGACGAATGGATGATTGTCGACTTCTTTAATAATGTTCCAACACGTCGTTAAAACTCTATCTCGCGTGGGAAAACAACCAATTGTACCGTAAGAGCACGTTCTGCCGATTTTACCAGGAGGGATACCACGAGGTAATCAGAAAACAAAGACACTGCGAATGCGGCGGTTGTGATGCAATAGAAACAATCACGCAACGGTAACGCTAACAAAATATATCATTCGAGCTTAATTTTTATACCAATTCGTGACTTCAGCACGGATGCCAAGCTTAAGTACACTACAACAAAGCCAATGGTATGGTTACCCGGTATGGATTTTAGAGGCCAGTTCTGAAAATGAGTGTGGAAAATGGCATGTTTTGGCCTGAAATAGGGTCAGGATTTAGAGAACCGGGAGGCACACCTACCCCTACCAAAAATTCAGAGGAGTAAGAGTAATACAATTAACACTTAATGACTGGTCCTCAGGGGAACAGATAATTTTGTTTCCCCGAGACGAACTGTTCCCCAAGGGACCAGTCATTAAGTGATTTGTTATAGCAAAACAAATGGATCAAACCAGTGGAAAACAAACACAAAAGCAAATTTGGAAAAACGCGCTGAGATTTTAATGACAACATCAGGCCACCTTCAACTGCATACTCTGATCATGTGCAACAGCGGTCAACATTTCCCGTGTGACAGTGAACTGTTTCCTGCTTGATGTCATAGTTTTCGCAATGTGGCCCACTCATGGCATTTGGTGGTAAACAGTTTTATTGTTAGAAGTCATGTGACCATGAACTAGCCAATGAATGGACATGCTGTAGTGGGAAAAATGCCAGCTATAAAACAATGGTCTTTCTAGGCCTAGACAAACTGCCTAAAATCTCAAAAAAATGTCTAAATATCCCAAAAATTTTTCTAAATATCTTGAAATATCTCATATTTTTGTTCCAAAAATAAGGCGATTTTGAATCCCTTAGGCCAAAATTTCCCCCAGCGGAAGCTGAAAAGATTGTCTACATTAGTATTACGAAGAAAAAGCAACTTTCAAAACAACATGGATGCAAAGTTTAATGTTTTCTCACTAATGGGTTAATCATGTGTATGACTGACTATGACTATGACTGCATGACTAAAGCTGGAAAACAGACAAAGAAAGCTATCAATTTTTGCAAATATCCCAAAATTAAAATATCTTGGAAACTTCTAAATATGTCAAAAACTATATGGATATTTGTGTAAAGGCCTAGGTCTTTCTTTCCAATAGTGATATGACTAAAAGGCGAATAAAAGAATTTTGGTATTGATGTAAAATGTCTCTTAATTAACAGGTTTCATATGTTTTTTGACCACTTTCAATCAAACAGGTTTCTTGGCCACTGCACATCACTTCTACATCATCTCGAAATCGGACTGATGCTGTTTTCACTGAAGTCGCACAGCAAAGTCTCTGGCACTTGACAACAACACTACGTGAAGAATCATGAAGATGGGTCTGGAACTTTTCAGTAAAAAGACAAAACAGCATGAAGTTGGCAAAGCCTTGACTGCTATCTCCAATTCCCTGTAGAAAAAAATATGTCAAGCATATAACATTAATGAGTGCCAGTTTTTATAATTCCACAGCTCAAAGTTTAAAAGAGTACTTCAGAATGAAAAACAAACTAATCAACAAATTGTTGTTACTTTGATTTTATAAAATCTGTAATGTATATGGTCATTGCAATTTGCTACCAGTGTTAAGATTAAATGCATCATCTGTCACGCAATATGCCCCATCAAGATGTGTGCATATTTTTCTGAGCATCATTTGATTTTGTCCTTTATATGTACATGTAACATATTGCAATAATTGTCTCTGCCTAATTTCTTGTTTATTTTCTCACATGTTTTTATTAATGTTTTGCTACATACTTCATTTAGCTTAGTCTGAAATGTCAGCCGTCTCCTCTCCCTAACCCACAGGGGGCAGGGAGCACCCGCACCCCTTATGGGTTAGGGGGAGGAGGCAGCTGACGTTTCAGACTACATTTAGCTCTGGTTGACAGAGAATTATTGTCATGCAGTATGATGATGTATTTTACTTCAGTTGATAATAACAACAATTATTACAATTAGAATAACAACAAGGATACATTATTTATGAAGGAAGTGTAACCATATCAGCTAGAAAAAATGTTATCAACATACATTTGTATGTAATTAGCATTGTACATACGTGAGTAATTGGATGTAATCCATATGGTCAGTAATTTCTATTATCATGTGACCCGTATGGCCCCACGCGCGCTTTCATTCTAAAACTATTGAGAAAATCCCCGTATGAAGGCCATATGCATTAGCGTCAGCAGGGCCGGAAAAAGCCGTACGGCCCTGTTAGGAACACATATGGCCCCGTGCGATACAATTTTAGACGATTTCATCGCTTCTATCCATGTAAGTTTATTTTACAACCATAAAGCAAATACAAACAACATATTAGATCAATTTCATGTGCAAATTAGTCGCTTTTTTTGTAAAAACTTCATCTGTTATGTACTCGTGAAGAGCAGTGCTTTCAATAAGATTTGGAATAGGTGGCTACCTCGGAACAGCACCCGCCGGAGTAATTTGAAAAGCCCAGGAGAATTTCAACCCAATTTTCGACTTGAACGCGGTGAAATACCCACTGACTTTCAACAGAATACCCGCCGGGGCTCCGGCAGGTGCCGGGTCCTATTGAAAGCACTGGAAGAGTCTAAGGAGGCCATATGATAAAATACTTTTATTATTGAATGAGTTAGGTCAGGCCCGATGGGAAAATAATTGGCTCTCAGTCCATACGCCATGACCTCGAGCCACATATTTTCCCGTCCGGCCCTCCCACTCAGTCAATAAGTACATATTCTGTAAGTGCAGTGTAGATCTGTTTGTATGGTTCATATTTAAAAAAATTCCAGTGTTCTTTTACATTGGGATAATTAATTCTTAAAGTATATGCAAGTTTAAAATTGTTCAGTAACTACAGAAGACAACTTACCTGAAGATAAAGAAGCCCTGTATCCCACCAAGTATAATATTGTCCCACATCAGCAAACAAATACAAGATGAAGCGAATGGTACCCCATATGCGCACCAGGACAAAGATAACTGGGACCAACATCAGCTTCTTTTCTGCTTTCAAGGCAGTGTTCCTGGATTCCTCTGATGGAAACTGTTCTTGATGATGAAATACCTTAGAAAATGGAAAATAAATAGATATTATTAAACAATGTACATGTATGCATGTGTGAAAGGATACAATTACACTTGCTTTTATAAGCCACCTGACTCAAACTACTATGGGATGGTGGACTCAGAGTCAATAAGCTTACATTTGCTCTTAGTACACTTCTTCATTCACAATCGTCACCATTTGTTTGTCATTCGTGAGGAATGGTACAAGGGTATGATCATGTGTTTGAGTCCTTCCAGAAAGGCTTCTCTAATGGAGGATGGGGATGGAAAATGTAGTGCTTTCAATCGCCCAGCAATAAATAAGCAAGGGTCATAAAATGAATGGTGAAAGATGAAGTTGTGTTCCCATCCGGGGAAGAGGGGGGGGGGGTACTCCTCAGAAATCTTGGTGGAGCTGTGCCACCCTGTTCTCCAAATCCTGACTCTATTTCAAACCAAAATATGCCATTTTCCACACCTGTTTTCAGACTCAACTATTGTCAGACTTGGCCTGGTCAGTTCCAAGTTTTCCATTGGTTTTGTTGTCATCTTTATCTTTATTGAAAAGTTCAAGTTATACAGAGAAAAGGCCTTTGTAGCCCGTAGTTAGCAGAGCTACTCTGGGCAGGCTACTTAAGCTGACACTTTATAATAAGCTCTCTCACACACACAATAAAATAAGTAAATAAATAAATAAATATATGAATAAGAGAATAAATAAAAAAATAGTAATGGTAATTATGTTGAAAGTTGTATCATAATTAAGGAGGCTGGAAAAGGTTTTAGCTGCACACATGCATGCAATTTACTCACACCATAACTAAGATGCATGCGTCAGCAGAATGAATCAAAATCACTCAAAAAATCACAATTGAAAAGTCACGCACAGCACACCGGAAGTTCTATACTGCATAAAATCGCGCCAACCAGAGATAGAATCTGCAAAAAACAATAATTGCTTTTTGCTTGAAATTTTGCTCAGTGACCTATCTTGATTTTTTGCATGCACACTCCATTTATAATGGCGCTTCAAATATACAAGGTTCTGGGAACATTATCTAGTACAATTTTTTTTAAGCCATAAAAAGTGTCTTTTTAATGTATATTAGTTAAATTCTACCAGAACTTTTTCTCATACTGTCTGAAGTTGAAGAATTTAGGGAGCTTTCTAACAAAGAAATAAAAATGGTGGGTGACTCACCAAATTAGTTTTTCAGCTAATTTACAAAAACTGAAATTAGTAAGCCTGGTTTACACTACAGAAAATTTTCGGCACGGCTCAGGTGGATTTGACCCAGGTGACCAAAATGAACTGGACAGACATTGTTTACACTACACCAAATTTGCTGCACCAAAATATGCAGTGCCAAATGTTTTGGCCCGGATAAGTTTTCTTTGAGGTATACCCAGTTCAAGAGCAAAGATGACGGACAAAGATAGGATGGTGTATGTGATGATGTGTTTTCTTGCAAGCAAAAGATCCAAAGTTCAACATTCAACAATTCACACTGAAATTGCAAAAATTCACTGGCAAGGCTCCTTTTCCTTAGAAAGCTGAAGCAAAAAAAAAAAAAACTTTTTCATGTTTTTAGCCATTATAATGATAAAAAATCCACCCATCAATTGAAGATTCTGGATACTTCTACAGCAGTGATTGGCTTCGACAAGTTTCACAGACAAGTAGTGGTTTGACAACTTCCGCTTTAATTCTAGAGAAATTTTCCAGTATACATCATTATGGAGGTTGAACATAAAATACTTCAAGATACGAGGTTTTGAAAGGCTGTCTGCCTGAGCACCACGGTAGCAATAATTTTTACTTTCCTATATAGGACCCATGCTCGAACTACCTCGCTGAAAGTCCCAGCACAGGTAAAATTTTGACTTGGCACAGATAAAATCTGGCACAGGCAAGTTGTTTACACTACAAATTTTATTCAAGCCAAACCTTAATCTGTTTGGGCACCTCTCACCTGAACCGTATCAAAAATTTTCTGTAGTGTAAACCAGTGCTTTAGAGGAACTTTTTGTGGACCTGGCGTGTTGCATGACAGCTGATATGGCATCACAAGTACCCTTTAAGTATAGCCCAACAATTATAGAGCTGTGAAGAGACACAGTTTGCCCACACCATCAAATATCCTTCTTTGTAGTCTTTCATCGTTTCACAAAGACTTCAGCCTCCTTAAGCTTGGCAACAGTGCTCAAGTCAAGAATTGGTCAAAATCAGCTCAAGTGATATATTTTGGTTACTTGTCTAATTTCCCTATTCACGCATTTGGAGTTGAAATGACAAAAATGGTTATGTGCTCTTGTGGTTTCCTTCAAAACCATACCCAATTTAAGACCAATTAAAATTGTCAAAATCTATACCCGTTTTCAGAGCAAAACGGCTGAAATCCATACCCTTTGGGGCGGCACATACCTGAAAAGCTTAAAAAGGGGAGTACCCCCCCCCCCCGGGATTGAACTCACCTCATTGCGAATATGGCACCTCAGCTTTAAGTAAAATACAAAACAAAGGACATATGCAGTGATCTCCCATGCCTTGCCTATCAGCAGTATCCATAGGTATTTCTCCCATCTAGATAACTGGTAATCAATCCAACACCAGCCCGACGTGAACAGGTAGCTTGGTCTGCCTAACACCCCGAGACGGAGAGCAGTTCCCGCGAGAGCCAAAGGAACTCCCCATGCAATGACATGGAAAACTTTGAGACACAACTCAGCTATGTTGCGCTTTTTTTTCGCCACGGTAATGTAAAGGAAGATAGCGAGAAAAGCCGTCCAGAAAAATGACCATAAACTAGCAGTAGTGGTGACAAAACTCTGAGCTTTACAAAGAACTTCGCCAGCATCTCCCCGCCACATTCCAAACAAATTACTCCCAGCGATTAAGAAATCTGCAATGCAAATGTAAACAAGAATTCTCCTTGAGGTCGATCTGAAGTCTTTCCATGCGAAAAACGTACTAATAATGAGAGAAGTTCCTAACAACGAAAGGGCAGCGGAAAAGGTGACGAAAAGTCTGGGCAATACAGAGTTCGCCGCATCCTCGAACCCGAAATTTGCGTCGTTGAGGTGACCGCCATCGATGCTTGAATTTGAAACAAGCTTTCGATGTGTTAACTCCATTTTCAAGGTTTATTTCCCCTATTTGCATCCAAATACAACAAAAAATTGAGTGAATGTTGTTCACGCGGTGTCCGTGGGCAAAAGACGATTGTTTGTCAATCTCATGACCCGCATCGAGTTTGCCTTTTGGTCGAGGGTCCAGGGTCCAAGGTAACTAGTTGAAGGTCAAGGGTCGCTAGTCGAGGTCGAAAAATTCGTCACAATTATTTCTGAACGTCGTCTAATCGTAACGATCAGTTTCCGGTG
>OX419338.1:8376204-8398704 GCA_948470475.1 Galaxea fascicularis | reverse complement strand
CTGATGGAGTAGTCTCGTGAACATGACATCACACGATAAGCGTCTACATTCAGGCCAGTGACTGGTCCCTCGTGATCAGCATGTTTTTGTAAGCTTTTGAGAGAATTCAAATCCCATAGACGAACAGTGTGGTCATGCCCAGCAGAGACTACAGTTGCTCCTAAAATGCTGATGCAGGAAACCTCCCCTCTGTGGCCCTGAAAACAATGAATCTGTTGCCCACTGTCAGCATTCCAGAGAATGATGTCACCATTGTTGTAGCCTACCATAATTTGATTCTGTTTTGTGGGTACCCAGCTTAAGCTTGTGATCTTTGCATCTGATGAATGCTGGAGTGTGTAAATCTCAGGCCGTTTCCAGCAATCTGGCGCCAAGTATCTGATATCAAATATCTTGACGGCGTTTTCAAACTTAGACGCAGTGGCTAACAGATGGTCAGTTCGTAACTTCATGTAATTCAAAGTAAATGGGCAGGTAAGCTCATACTGAGGTTTTGTAGTCAGTCTTGTGTCCCATATCTTGATATAACCATCCCTAAACCCAACGATAAGGAGACTGTCTGCACTGCCTTGTCCTTTCCCAATCACATCCTTTCCACACAGCATTTTAGCTACTACTGCAGAATGACTTCCTTGTAAAACTGTTTCCTGACCATTGTTGACATCCCATATTCTGATTCCTCCTTCAGTATCGCCGCTTGCCAATAGAGAATTATGGCAAATCACTGTTAGACAAGCAACTGAAGATTCGTGGGACTGCTTCTTCCACAAACTCTTTCCCTTTTGCGCATTCCAAAGGCAAACAGATTTGTCTTGACTGCAGCTTGCAACAACTGGATAGGCATTCTTTTCTATTACTTCCTCATTGTAAATATCATTGGTTGATAGAAACACCATGTCTGTGACTTGGGCCTTGTGCCCACGAAGGGTTTTGCAGACATAATCCTGCCCCGGTCGTCCAGTGGCAAGACCACTTTCAATCTTACTCCGAGCAATGTAGTATTTTTGCCATGTTCTCTCACCTGCAAAATAAGCATGTGTTTAGTGAGTGAAGTAAACTATATGTATCACTAAAGCAAAAGATACTCATAGATGTTGTGTTTTACTAATGTGCAACATTTCTGCTAAATGACAGAACACAGGGCCACTTTTATGACTACAGTATACTCTTCACCAGTGAGCCACCATAACATTTACTCTTGAATGTATAACTCACTCAATCAATAAGCTACTAATTCAACTGAAGAGATGCAGAGTCACAGAGCCCATTGAAAAAGCTCTGACGTCAACCAAGGAGCCACTGAACAATCCATACCATAACAACATTTTTTTTTTCAACCTCAGTGCTGCCCTTATTTACAGGTACCTCCAGTTAACACTACTTAAAGCTAATGTTTTTCCTTAAGGAATGAGCCATTGCACAACTAACATTACACAATGGATTCTGCATTTTGGTCCAAATTGGGACGTTTCAAAAGTTACTCATCATGAGGTGGGGAGATTTTCGAATGTCCCCCTCACAACTTAGAACTTTTTATATCAAAGCTAGGCCTTGACAGACCCACTCCCTTGAATCACCCACATCCACTCACACAGCTGTCTGCAGTCCTCATGCCTTAAGGCTTGGATAAATTCTGCTTGTAAAATGGCTTATTCTGCATGCCAGCAGTGCTCGTAAAAACCACTTATTCTCCTTGAAATTCTGCTTGGATGTTCTTATTTTGTCCTAATCCTGCTCAGCATATGAAAAAAAATTTTGGGCCTTCGGGGCAATTTATTTTTGCAAATATAGAAGAGAGCCTGGGCCTAACCTCTGAAAACTAATTATTTGATATTCATTATGCATAGCAAAATTGTAATTCATCTTACTTTTGGTCACTACTATTTGGTATTTCCCATTTGTTATTTATTTGTATAGGACATCGCACAACCTCGAGTACAATTCGGGATTAATAGGTACGAGTGATTTTGAAAGTTCTCAAAATTGTATAAGCCTTGAAAATCCGAATTGTACGAGAAGGTCGTGCGATTTTTTATTTATAGTACATTCAACAAAATTACGAACTTATGCACCATTGTCATGGAAACTTAATAGGTACTCCTACGGAGTACTATTTGGGATTAATTGTACTGCTCTCGACCAATCAGAATTGAGTAATTTTGTTGAGTGTACTATAAAGTTTTAAATTTTTTTTACAACTGTTATACATCATTAGTACCCCTAATTCAATTCTGCTCCAATTCCGCTCGAAAATGTCTTATTCTGCCATCAGAATGCTTGACTCAAAAAATGCTTATTCTGCTAGAAATTCTGCCGGCAGGATTTATCCAAGCCTACCCACGCCCCACCAGGTGCGCATTTTAATGGCCTTGCATTGGTACAAGACAACGAACATGTCATACCCATGTTCTCACCTGGTTTCAGTTTTCCCAAGTGGCAAAAATTCCATCGCTGCAAACAATGCCTCTTCCACAAAGAGCCCACCTGAGAGACTTCATGCCAATCTCTGCAAACTTGGGAGCATTTGGAAAGGCCTTCTGGGGGAAGATAGCTAAAAATATTGACAAGTTCGTCGAACGAAGATACATTTTCTCCAACTTCCTTGTCCACCATGATGGCATTCGCGAAGGTGGTACGAAACGACCGTGGGTAATACCGTGGGTAATATACCGTGGGTAACCGTGGGTATTTGCGTAGGTACGAATCGACTGGTAAGTCCCACAATGCTTTGAAGTGATATCTCTGAGAAAACGTTGTTACGAGTACAGCGGTTGTTCCCGTCACACATGAGTTTCAGTCGTGCTCGTTGGGAGTTCGTCGTGAGTTTTCCTCATATCTCCACAGTCTAAATCACAAATTGCAATTTGTTCAAGCCATATACCTGTATGTTTGACTAAAACATGGCTGACGCAAATGCAGAGCGTTTTGATGGAATGCTGCTGGCCATAGCGCAACAATGCGAAGGAGGGATCACTGAGGTACGATGCTTAGCTAATGGTTCACTTTTGAAATGCCACTTCCTGAATGCATGGGTTTAGTTTACGTTAAGTTGATCCGTTGAAGAATGTTATAGTTGTAGAGTAATGGTGTTTATGAACGTCTTTCTCATTTATTGGCAGCTAAACTGCAGGAGACAGAGATGATGTGTAGAGTTATAACTGCCTCGAACACTCAAACTTCAAGATACCACTTTGTCATTGTAAATTGACGCAAGCGTTTCCTTACGTTTACTAGAAATTCCCTGTGTTGCTAGATCGTATAGCATAGTTGACAGTTAGCTACAATTGTTAGGTTGAAGAACATGCAGGCAAGTCAAAGAAAGAAGCACAGCTTGCATTGTTATAAAATTTCAAATACTGGGAGCAGGTTTTGAAATATCTTGCTCCTCATCAATTGAGACTTCGTTAATATCAAAATAGTTTGACAAAACAAAGTGGCTATTCACATGGGCATGGCCGTACAAGATTTATATGGAATTGTGTGCCTGTGGGAATGAGAACCTCCCTACCAAACCCATGTTTTCACTCAGACCACTGGAAAGTTTGCATCCGTGCAAATAGTTGTGAAACTTGCATTCTGACTGACGAGTTATCACTGCTTTATTTATACAGTTATTTATTTTTCTCACTTTTTCCATCTTTGTACAGTTGTTAGACATATTCTTTGGATTTTTGGAGAGAAAAACAGACTTCTTTACTGGAGCTGGCAGAACAGAGGCAGAGAAAATAGTCATTACCAAGTTCAGAGAACATCAGCAAAAAATTGAAGAGGTTTGTTTTAGTTACAGTACACACTTTAAGTTGTAAAAGTTAGTGACAAAAAACATTGTGCTATCTGGGACTCTTCAGTCTGTCAAATTATATTACACTATTCCCTCTTAAAGTTGACAGTACCCACTCTAGGGCCCCGGCTAAACGATCAAACATTTTCATCCAACATCATGTTGAATGTGCAAGTTTGACCATTTAGCTGCCTCTGTCAACATTGCATCTGAATGGCTGCCAATGTTTGACCGTTTAGCCATCTCTTCAAACAAAGCAAGCGCAAGCGCAAACGAGAGCGCGAAAAGGTGACCAATCAGAAAGCAAATCTGCAGACGTGCACATCATAATTTCAGCGGTAACACTCAGAAGGCGTTATGTGGGCTCACTTTGCTTGATATTTGTTCAAACATTGTTTGCTCGTTTAGCCACCCCATGTTGTGTCCACCAAAAACGATGTTGGATGAAAAATATTTGATTGTTTAGCCAGGGCTTGAAATTCTGCAACCTTGATTATCAGTAATGTGCAGTACCAGAAAATATCCATACTCCCCTCTCCCTGAAAGGTCAATAGAAATCCCAAGGGGGAGGGGGTGGCAAAGGCAAAAGTTTTAAGAGAAAAAGTATACAGTCAACTCTCTTGTAAGCAGACACCCTCTGTCCGTTAGTAGAGCTGTCCACTTACAAGAATAATATTCCCATAAGCGGACAACCAAGAAAAATATGGTGGATGTCCGCTTACAAGAGAGTTACTATCCATCTCAGATGTCCATGGACAAGGGCTTTTTCTCAGCCTACTTCATGGACCATTGGTTTCATTCTGCAGTTCAAATATTCTGGTCATGTGAAAACATTAAATTTTTTGGCCGCACGGTGGTTTCCAAAATATTGATCACGTGATGCCAAACTGTCTGCTTACATTAAATTTCCTTGTATAAATTTCATTTGCAAATTTTTTGCAAACCACAGACCTACAAAAATGTTATCACATGACCAGAATTTTTTTAACCAAAGTGCGCTGAAAAAAGCCCTTGTCCATGGACGTCTGAGATGGATAGTAATTAGCGGATGTTAATTACATGTTTTATTGGGTAACTGTAACTCTTTATTGATGTGAAATGTTAAAACTCAGAGAAAAAGAGAAATATTGAGTGCAGAGGGTCTATTATACTCTGGCAGTCTGGCTGTTTAAGCCTATTTTGAGTGTCGGTTCTCGGGAACATGCATATTTTTTTGGTGGTTTACAGTCAAGAAATAAGTGTGGTTTCAGTCTTAAGAAGAAAATGAAGGCGGTTTTTCAGTCTGGGAAGAACAAAGTATGGCGTTTTGCGGAATGCACGGCCCCCCATAATAGACCATCTGTACATTGTACACAGTATATTCAACAAAAAATTGAACTAGACTTTTACATTGCTGCAGTCCATACATGTAACTGGTGCTCCTTAAAAACATCCCATGAACAAACAAGGTACATCGTGACTTGGTCCTATGACAGTTTGGAGAAATAGTCTGTTATGGTTGACTGCCTCCTTGCCAATAGAGACTTCAGTCTCGTGTCAAAAATGATGAACGTGACCATAATGTGACACTACAAATGTTACGTCAGACTCTTGTTTAATTAAGGTTACTGCAAACGTTCCAGGGCTAGTTTTGGCCAAAAAAAGTATTTTTCGCCGAAAGAAAGGTCATTATTAAAGCTAACATATTCCGAAAAAATGAAAATAAAATCTCAAATCGCGCGCGAGTTATTGAGAAAAAGAGATTTTTCAATAAAGTTAATAAACCGTCAAGGTGTCATAATCCCCACAAGGCGTGAACTCCCCTGCGAGTTTTTCGCGGCAACGGTCCTATTTCAACTAATTAGCATTTTTTGTTTACACTCGAGTGTTCTTGCTCTTGTGGCGATCGAAATCATTTTCGTCGACATGAAACGTTCTAGGAACGAGAAAAGTCCTTGGGTTAAAACTAAAGCAAAAACAGGACCCAAAAAGAAGAAAAGTGGCGAATTTGGGGATGAAAAGAAGAAAATTATCGCAGACACTGACAAGGACTCGTAGTTTGATCGGCGAAGAGAAATCTGGCGATGAACAGTGTAGTACTTCATCCGAAAGTGTAGTGGGAATCAGTAGAAAAGAAATAATGGGAACGAACTTGCCAGAAAAAAGAAAAGTTATGGGAGAGCCACTTCCAAGAACAAGCCAGGATTATTCTTCGTCGTCGGATTTGTTTTTGTTTTCCCCATTTGATGACTATCCTGCTCTAGTAAGCGTGCGTGCAGAAAACGTGACCAAAACTATAACTTTCCCGCGAAGCTCTTGTTTGCTTCCTGTGAACGCCGGGGGTTCCGTTATTTCATTGGCTGGCGGCTTTTCATGTTGACATATCTCTCTGATAAGGTGTGCCATGTTTACAAATCTTTGGAGGGCGAAAACTCGCATTCGTTTTTCGAAAGAGTCCTTCCTCTTTAAACGAATTTATAGGGTATGTAGAATTGACGGATTTCCGTGAAATTTGGCCAGAACTTGCACTGATGACTAAGGAACAAAAGTGTGTCGGCGAATTCTTTTATTTTAAATATTTTTCTCGTGGCGACCTCTGACGCATTGCGTTTTGGGAATTGTTCGATGCTGGAACTTGACAGTTCCATGAAAAGATAACCAATGAAAATACAGGAAAATGCTGACACACTTTGAGAGATTGATGCTTTGTGATTAACACTGCACAGTTATTTTGCATCAACGATCGCATTTGATACCCGATAAATTCGACGGAAGGTCAATAAGTTATTTTGGCGTTTACCGGCTTCTGTCGCCTTATGAAAGGAGTAGCCAAACAGAACATTATTTTTTTCGAATTCTATATTTCATAACCTTTCTATTGATATATAGTTTGTGTGGGTTTTCTTGAAAACAGCGCGAGTACGAATTTTTTTTCTGAAGGACACCCGCGAAGGTTTGCAGTAACCTTAATGTTTTGTCAAACGAACAGACAATTCCTGCGGACGAAGGTCATACCATATTTTTGTTGATCAATTGTAAATTAAAGACAAATTTCATTGCCAAGTGTCAATTATTATATGTGGGTTGTCTTCTTATCAGAGAGGGTAAACAAAAGAAAAATCCAACCTTTTATTTTCTAAAGTGTCCCCGTCTGCTATGAGAGAATGTCCACTTACGGGAAGGTGTAAATACAGAGTTTGACCAGAAGGTAAAAAGGGGAATTGAAAACAATGTCAGTAAGTAGAGCTGTCCACTTGCAAGAGTGTCCATTAACAGATAGTTCCTGTAATAGCCAAATTGAAATTTCCTGGGGGGGGGGGGTGGGAAGGTGCAAACCAGTTTGGGGGGACAGGGGGAAGGGTGGATATTTTCTGGATCCACACAATAAGGTGCATGAATACCTCAGTCTGTTATTTCCTAATTACTGTCTTCTTGTTCTTCAAAGAATTACAGTGCTTTATGTACATGTTGTTTGCAATGTACATGTACAGACTGACCTTCCTTAACCTGGTTCAGTTGTAACTGATTTCTCCTTTCCTATAGAAAAAGTTAAAGGAAAGAAAAGAAGCAGAAGCTTTAAAATCAGCCAAGGCTAAAAAAGAAGCTGAAAAAAAGGCTGAACCCAAGATTCAAGAAGTGACAGCTGAAGAAGCAGACAGAATAAAGAAAGAAGAAGAACAGCGGAAACAACAAGAGAAAAAAGAGACAGCGGAAAAGGGAACCGATGGAGATAACAAGAGTGAAGAGGTCAGTTTGCTAATGCGGCCAATTAGCTTAGGGTTTGTGCTCAATTCATTTGTTTGTTTGTTAGATTTGTAATGGTTGTATGTGTTAAAAAAAAGACCGTCAGAGTTTTTTTTCATTTCATTTTATTCAATTTTACCACTTATAAAAATACAGTACAAAAACAATACAGGTAATAAACATATTACATATTACATATTGTTTTTAAAATTGTTTTTCCCATGATTGGTGATTGTACTTCACACAAAGTAAACGAAATGAAATAAATAGCCACCCGAATGTAGCAAAGCTAATCGAGTCGGTTGGTTTCAGATAATATTAAAATACAACAAGAAAGTTGGAAATGAAAATTACAAAGAAATTACAATATTATTAATTTAGAAAAGTGAAATTGATTCAAACAAATATATGATTACAAGTGACAACGACGCAAATAAAGTAAGATAAAGTACGTATAGTTTACAGGAAGTTCAGTATTAATGTAAATAAATAAATATGGAAGGTGCTAAATTATTAATTATTTGTACAGTAACATGTAACATTTATTAATTTTTATCTGTTGGTTGCTTAGCCTGTGAAAACTGAAGGCTCTGATGAAGAAGAGGAAGAAGATGCTAAAGGAAAAATGAAACCTAATTCAGGGAATGGTGCTGATCTGCCAAACTATAAATGGATTCAAGTAAGTATTGAATGCTTTAAATTTGAGATGAGGTATTTTATGATATAAAGCAAGAACTTTTCCATTTCAAAATCCATAGGATTAAATAATTTTTCATAGAGGATTAGAAGAATACATCTGAGAAGGCCAGTTTGAGCTAAAACTACACTGTACATTTACTTGTACCTTCTGGCTTTGTGTTTCTTGGTTTTATTCTTTGAAATGCCTTTGTATTGACAAAACAAGAAAGCTTACGTGACATTTTTTGAAAACGTTTTTTTACCACCATGATATTACTATACAAACAAAGAAAAATAAACAAACTGACTAGAACTTCATTGCATAGCAGATCAGTCTTGTTGAAAATGTTTAAACATGTAGACATGCTATAAAAGGGATAGCTCCACCTTACCCCTGGCTTCAGCCCAAATTTGCATAACAAGTTCAGCTTGAATTTGATGGTGGCTGACAGTCAAATCAAATAAAGACGGACCACATTAAAAACATAGTTCAGTTTCTATTTGATGTTGAATAACTGGATTTTTTGTTTATATATGTTATTCTTTAATTATTCCAACCAAACATATCATATAGCCTTGTACATCTTAGTATGTCGAACGTTGTGGTAGTTGCATGATGGCATAACGTTAGCAAACCATTTTGAATTTCAAAATTAGCGCAATAAATCTTGGAAACAAGAAGACCAATAAATGCTACAGACTGATTGCTAGGAGGCAGTCTTTTATTGCACCAATTTTCACAGAACTCTTTAATGATCCAGACGTACCTTAGGTACCGTGCCTTCTATAGCACATCTTCATGTTTAAAATCTATTAACAATTTTTACTTCATATTGACTCACTGATATTGTCTTGTATGTTTCAGACACTCTCAGAAGTAGAGGTGAGTCTTAATTAATTTAGCTTACAACAGCCATAAAATGTGGGTTTAACCAAAGTGAACACAATCTATTTGAAGGCCACGGAGGGCCTGGTCAGACAATTCTCAGGTTAATGCATACTACATGTATATTTCCGGTGTATGACTTGTCTGCTGCTCTGACAAGGGCATTAAACTTAACGTTTTATTTACATGTAATATATAATAGGCAGGCCTAAAAGCAGAGCCCAACAATAAATAATTATTCAACAATGCACAGACTTATGTAAATAGGGTTATAAATTTAAAAAAATGTATTTCTTTTACTTCTATGTACTTGTATACAGTGTAAATCTGCATAATTATTGTTTTTAAAAAGGCACATATGATCAACAGCTCCTCAGTTTACTGGCTAATGCTATTATTCCATAAGGGCAAGCCACACAAAAATAAGTCCAAATCATCTGTAAGGTTGGAGTGTGCAATTTGCAATAAATTATTGGTTGTCCTGTGGTGCAGAGGTATGGATGGATGGATGGTCATGTAACAACTAAAATCTCCAGACGTGAATGAATTATCTTTAGTTTTTATTTAAAGATGTTACCTTGACAAATACCTTGATGTTGTTTTTATGGAGAAAAAGATCAGACTCAAAATGGGAATTGAGGTTTCTGTCACCAGACAACCTGATTACCTGAATCACTGGGTTATTGCATGTACTTTTGATAATAGGGAGCTTAAGCACGCACGTTTTTGAGGTGCGAACGGCAACCGGAAGTGAATATTTCGCACCCCAGGATAGCGGTCTCAACCAGACTTTTAAACTTAGGGTCTCTAATAGTGAAAAGATACTTAGCGATATAAATATAGTTGTGTGAAGACAAGTTAAAAGCGAAAACATCTCACTTCCGGTTGCCGTTGGCGTCTCAAAAATGCGCGTGCTTAAGCTCCGTAATGTGTAATGTACTTTTCCTCTAGAGGGAGGGAAGGAATGGGTCCATTTAGTCAGCACAGAATGATGTAGAATTACTTCTGTTGAGCTTCTTTGCTATCCATTTCACATGGATTAAGTGATGATTTGTAAAGCTGATAAGATCTGACAATGCTGGCTGGCTTAAAAGGGACACATTTTTTGCTACTATTTTGTAATCTTCACTGATTTTTGTTTTTCAATTTACTTCCTCTTTTTTAATTGTGTGAATTTTAAGGTCAGGATTCCATTAAATGCCAGCTTTAAAGTGAAAGGGCGAGATGTGGTGGTGGATATACAGCAAAATGTAAGTGCATTGACTTGCCATTTTAATTAAGTACTGTGAGGTGTCAGGTTATTTAGTTGGCTTGTTATTTTTTATTTTTTTACCAAGAGGGTAGTTCCACAATATAACTGCTCTTCTGCTTTTCAAGGAAATCAAAATCTCCTGTGAGCCAGACGATGGATCTTTAATTGCGATCTGCACCTTTGCTTAGTAATGATGTTACAAATGTAATATGCTCGCGCTACATTAAAAAATATTTTCGGCAAATTCAGAAATAAAATAAATCTTTCCCTATGACTTACTCTTGAGTGCATTATTCCTGGTAAACAGAACGTGCGAATTTCAACCACTATTTTTGTGTTTCATAATCAAGTCCTTTCACCCCGTGCCTTTGGAATTCCAAACTTTAAACCCCCCGCGCCACCCGTGTTATGGGTATGGATATTTTCCAGAATCACCCAATAAGGCCCTAAGTGACTTTTGTTGTAATTATAAATTCTCCCCTGATCCACAAGTGAATACAAGGTATTTTGGAAGGAGAATCTGGCAATTTATCAGACCTCACATGGGGCTTTTTTTCCAGGCACCCCTTCAAAAACATTTAATTCACTAATCCAACAATGGTCTTGACACCATTATGATCCTAATGCCACTTCTGTACAAGAAAATTTATTAGAAAAGTTACATCTGAAGTTTGCAGAAAAAAGACCATGGATCAAGCCAGTATTTTGATAACTACAGTACTGTAGAACACATCAAATTTCTTGGGAGCATTTTACTTTTTACAACAACTGTGTTATTGTAATATTTTTATAATACTGAACTTTAAAGTTCAGTATTATTATATGTTTAACCAATTTGTGTCTCCTGCTTGCAGCACCTAAAAGTCGGGCTGAAAGGACACCCCCCTATTCTTGATGGTGACCTTCCGAAGAAGGTATAATATATGGAGTAAGAACTCGTCACTTCATCATCATCATCAGTCCTTCCGCACCAAGTGGTGCATAGACCTAGAGCCTCCTACGAGGTTTCTGCAATCTACAGAGGCTCTAGTGGACAGGTGGTGATTCCATTCACCCACCCAAACCTGAGATGTGTGTAAGGACATACCTCAGCACCAGGAATTATGTTCAGTACTCTTTTCTTCCCCTTCCAGTTTTAAGTGTGGAGGTTGAGGAGACAAGCCCAACAGTTTCATATCACTACCCAATGATAAATCAAGGAATGTCTTGTATGAGGAGCAAGTGTGTATAGTTTGGTTCAAATCTGTAAAGCCAGTAACAACAGTAATAACTAACATTCTAAAGTTCCTTTATGGATTATCAATATCGGGCCAAGCAGCTGTTGTTGGGAATAGAACTGGTAAATCTAACTAAAATGAATCCCAATAAAATCTCCTAATAAATAAACCAACACTGGTAGAAATTTTTTAGGCAGGCCTTTAAAAAATTTCAGTAAAGCTGAACATGTCTTCTGATTGCAAAATGAAATGTTTCTCAGGTTAAAATTGAGGAATGCTCATGGGTGTTGCAAGATCAGAAAGATGTTGTTGTCTCGCTAGAAAAAGTAAGTACATGAATGAATGACATTTTTTCCATAAGACCAGCATTTGTGTACACTTAAATGACTGAACTTAAAGTGCACAGTCTTGCATATTGATTGCAGTTAAAGATGGAAATGTGGAGGATAGAGGTCCTCCCCTGTACCCTATTCAAGGATGTGCTTCAGTTGTAACTCTTGTTAATCTTGACCTCTGTTAGTTGTGCAGGGTCTATGGTTTAAGTTTCTTGATTTGTTGTTAGGAATCCTGCCATGGGTAATGCACTTATCAATTGAAATCCCCTTCCCCTCCCCCTTCCCCACCCCACCCCCCTCCCATCCAGGGCCAAGGTGGGGGATAGAAGGGTGTTTGATCAGATTTGCTCATGGGGGTGGGGGATTTTGCCATTTTTTTTTTCAATTTAATTTGTGGGGATGCAGTTTACCAGTTCAAGGGCCCCAGTAGGGGTTTGTCACCTTTTGCAGAGTTCTCAGTTGAATGCATAACCCGTAACCCATAACACCTGTCATGGGTGTTCCTAGTAAGTGCTATGGCTGTAGAAGCGCCTCGAGCAGTAGATAAGATAGATAAGATAAGATAACTTTATTTAGATGCGGTAAACTCATCAGTCACAACTATAAAAACCTACTTATTTACAGAATTATGCAAAGACTAGAACTACATTATTCTAAAATTACTCCAAATAACCAATAAATATAACTATAGTATTAAATGACAAAATAAAATCTGCTTTACATGAGTGCCGTGTGTAAAAATTTAAGTTGATGAAAAGAAATGCTCGCAGCCAGCCCAGAACGCTCTCAGGGAGTCAGCCTGCTGCAACTCGATTGGTAAACTAAACTTTGGCCATGTACTTCAATGTTATGGCTGAAAATAGCACAGCAACGCCTGTTGAAAGTTCTATTGAGAACCCTGTTTTGATACGACATGAAGTCAAATCCTCACCCTGTCCCAGGGGTGGAGGGGGTCAGCATAAGGGCTGCAAATGAAATGGAAATTACTGTTTTCCCTTGTTTCATTTTGCCTCATCTTTGGACGTGTAATTTACGAAATTCACAACAAGCATGCGCCATTATTTCAGGTAAATAAAATGGAATGGTGGTCTCAACTGGTTACAACAGACCCAGAAATAAACACGAAAAAGGTTCAGCCAGAGAATTCCAAGGTAAGTGGTGAACGAAGCAATAAGACTAGCCATGGAGGGTTGTTTGAAGGTTCCACAGATCAGAGGTACAGGTCACTGTTTTATCGATTGGCAACTAAGCCAAACAGTTTCACACCGATCTGAAACAAATTTTGGATAGTGATTAGGGCTAGGAGCCTCTTTTGGGCTTGTTTATTTATCTGTAGCGCAGTGACTTGTACTTTGACCTGTGGAATGTGACCTGTAAATTGACCCACCATTGTTCGAGCTTCTCGAAGAAGAATCTGCTAGTGGCACATCAAGCAGCTGTATCCTGTAAATAAAATTATGATAACTATATGGTGTGGATTTTAAAAAATGTTTGCCCCTAGTTACTTTTTGTTGTCTGGTTTTCCTTCCCACAGCTTGGTGATTTAGATGATGAAACAAGAGGGATGGTTGAGAAAATGATGTTTGATCAAAGACAAAAAGCTGTAAGTATTACAGTACTGGCAAATTGCCAGATCAGCAAATTGGTTTAGCATTGATTTCCTTCATTTCATTGTTAAATAAACTATCTACCTTAACCCTTTCTGTCCTAAGAGTGACTTTAAAGATTTTATTCTGGCTAACGCCAGATGATTTTTACTTGTTAAAGGGTTAATATAATATGTAAAATGAGTACAAATGAAGGTTGTTGTTAGCATTTTTGATGGTGGAATAGGAATTGTACAGTTTTAATTGTGTAATGCTCTGTCATGATGGGTCATGATTCCCATTATCAGCATCATGTGGGATGAGTTTGTTGTTTGGCTACCCCAGTTTTTCCTTCTCCTCAAAAACCAACATTGCATTGTGTCCCCAGTTAGCACATTGTTTTAAAATACATTCATTTGACACTCAAATTAAAAATTTATTAATTTATATGGTATTTATTTATTTCACTGTGACAAAGTAGTCTTTTAGTCCAGATTTAAAAAAAAATTCTCTTTTGGCCTACAGGCTGGTGAATATGTTGACGCTTACATGTATTTTGTGATTTGAAAGTGTGATTCCAGAAACTGAGCCCATCAATTGAGTTGACATACTTTGTAGTTGTTTTTCAAAGTAACACAAAACTCCAAGTTTTGTTCGCTATCTTACTCAATCTCTTTGTGTTCCAGATGGGATTGCCAACATCAGACGAACAAAAAAAGCAAGATATTCTTAAAAAGTGAGTTTTGAGTCTTGCCAGTAAATATCTTGCTCCCCATTGATGTTTTTAAATCAGGCATTTTATGAGTTTTCAGTTACCCTGAGTGTTGCTGATAAACGTTCTTTGTTCCTTGATGGTTGTTGTTGTTGTTGGTTTATAGAATTCTTCTGTTCTTTAACTGTTCTTCCTTATCTAACGTTTA
This sequence comes from Galaxea fascicularis, assembly GCA_948470475.1. Classification (NCBI taxonomy): domain Eukaryota; kingdom Metazoa; phylum Cnidaria; class Anthozoa; order Scleractinia; family Euphylliidae; genus Galaxea; species Galaxea fascicularis. The sequence continues at coordinate 8,384,326 of OX419338.1, read as the reverse complement.
TCTAGGTTTATGGAGCAGCATCCAGAGATGGACTTCTCAAAAGCCAAGTTCTCTTAAATGCCATTCATCACAACAGAATCAAACTAAGCTAAACTAGCAACAGAGAACTCTTAATAGAAGACGTGAGTCTAGTCTCCTCCCGCAGTCGTTTTGGGGATGTCACGCAACGTTGCGTGACATCCCAAACAACGGGTCTGACAATAGGAATACAGCTTTCAAGACCGTGATAAACGTTAAGCGACTGATCTGCTTCTCCGAGGAGTATTTGTGTCCTTGTTCTCCTGGTTGGGGAGTCGCTCCCTATGACATGTTCTGCTCCCGCAATCCTGCAGTCAATAGATATTTGCATATGGAAACAAAAGAGTGCACGCTAACATAAAAATTTGTACATGTGTATTCTTTGTTCTTTAAAATTAATGTGAAACCAAAATTCAGCTTTTTGCATACCCATTTAATATTTCTTTTTTTTCGAGTGCGGGATTGTGGGAGGAAAGATTGCGTGACGGGCCAAAAGAGCGTCTGGGAAGGAGACTAGAGCAGTAGTTGCATACCCACACGATCTATTTCTTTTAATGGTTTTTGTCCCCTTTCTTTTTTTACTTTAATGATTAACATCATGACTGCGGGACTACGGGAGCAGGGGATTAATGTAACGCAATAGTGGCCGGGTATTCTGAAGTTGCTCCCATTTGTTTTCGGTGCTGAAGTTGATTGTCGCACATTGATAATAAACAAGTGTCCCACGAGTGTGCGTTGAGCATGAAATGATAGGTGGTCAAAGTGGCTGGTCTTCCAAGTTATACGTGTGAGGTTGATTTCACTTCGCTGCTCTATCGCTGGTGAAATCCAAGACGCAGTGGTCGCTCTTGTAAAATCGAGAGAAAACCGAAATCTGTTCGTTTTCACGCACGAGTAATTGTCGTCATATTCTGGAACATCTCCCGACATATGCGGTCCGTATTCTCGGGATTAAGGTCATTAAGCAGCATTAAGACTAGGAAAGCTGTTTGACAGTGTAAGTACTGGGAGGCAATTTTTGCCTCCGTCTTCAAGACTCGCAAACACGTTCTTGAAGGTTTGTTGTTTATCTGGAATCTAGTGCAGTACTTGATCGCTGAAAATGCTGTCGTACGCCTCGAAGTTAACCGGGAAGTTGGTATCGCTTCCCTCGACAAACGAAGGGTCCTGTACTTCCCGGTGAGATTGCTCAGCTAATGCACCTATTAATGTTAAGCCAGAGCGGGGTGAGGCCGGGCATAGGCGGGGTATTTGACGTAAGAAGTCTGCCCCTGGCAGGGGCTTTTTATCATTGCGGCCTGTGGGTCGGGTATTTGACTTTAACCGTTAGTGGGGAATTTAATTGTAGTCTTTTGAACAATGATAACATCCCTGGGGTTGGGCAGTTGAACAGAAAAAATGAAGCGAGGTAAAATTCCCTCCCCCTCCCCTGAGGGTTAACATAGATAGGTGCATAAATGAATTCGTTGCTTATCAGGATCAACATCTCCCTCGGCTCCTACCAGCTTAGCTACAATCCTGGCAAAAAACTTTGGGACACTTCGCAAAAAAAAAGGCAATTGCAAGGCCGTATCTCCCCCTCCCCCACATTCAACGTTGATTTCTTGCCATTTCTACCACTACAATGATGCCAGTCGCTATGAACACCACTGGGGGTGGGGAGTTATAAAAACACAATAAAACGGCAAACAATCTTTACCGGGCTCGTAATTTCAACACATATACTTCACATATGTGCATCTCCGGCGGGTGATTCGTTTAGTATGCAGACAACTCTCCCACGTCACTACTTCAACTTACAATGGCTTGAATATATCATTCCAAATTAATGGCAATTCAAGCACGACTCTTTTTCAACGAACAGGTTCGAAAAAAGAAAACATTTGAAAAAATAAGAATGAGCCCTTGTCGTCCAAAGTTGCTGCTCTTAAAGCGCTGATACAAGCTTGTACGAGTTTTCTTGTTTGGAAATGGGTTGCGTGACAAAGCGTTTGTTTTCATTTCTTTCGCTTTTTTATGCCGTGATCTTATCATGGATTGCATGATTGGATCCAATAAAATATTAAACAGCGAGAAAAAGACCTTTCCAATTGGGAGATGGGTTCAATGTGAACAATCTCGTTCTGAAAATAAGATTTTCGGAAATTTTTCGACTTGTTCAAGTCATGCACTGATCTCGCATTGTTTTTCCAGCTTGCTTGAAAGCTACCAGTCGACTGATAGTCGTTTCCTCTCCTCGAAAGTCAAGACAGGGTTTTTCGTCTTTATCACCAAATTCACTTAAATATCTTTGCAGACGTTCATCGGTGACAAGCGAAGGATCAAAGGCGCCGTGTGTTGAGGCCCAAAGCCATTTCAAAAACCGCTCGCTGTTTTCGAAAGCAATTTGTGTGGACTGCCACTCGTAATTCGCTGCCATAAATCCCGCTGAGGAACAGTACTGCTCGATCTTGGCCTTTGTTTCCACGTGCAATCTCCGACAAAAACAGTCCGCATTCTCGGGATTAAGAATAGTAAAGGCTTTTAACAGAAACGAACGGAAACAGTGCAAATACTGGAAGGCAATTTTTCCGCCGCCTTTAAGACTCGCAAACATGTTCTTGAAGGTTTGTTGTTTGTCAGGAATCCAGTGTAGTACATGATTGCTGAAAATGATATCGTACGTCTCGAAGCCAATTCCCGGGAAGTTGGAATCGCTTCCCTCAACAAACGAAAGATTCTGTACTTCCCGGTGAGATTGCTGAGCTAAATCAATTCGTTCCTTATCAGGATCCACACCGACAACCTTTCCCTCGGCTCCTACCAGCTGAGCTAGGAATGCAGACAGCTCTCCCGTGTCGCAACCTAAATCCAAGATGACGTCTCCGGCTTTTGGACAAACATCAGCTTCGATGAAGATTTTACCGGCAACGTTTTGCACTGAATTGGAACTTTCTTTGTAGCCTGTTGCTTTGTTGGGTGAATGTGCTATCTTTCCAACACAACGGCAGTCTCCTCTCTTTTTAGTGACGTCACTAACTGAAAGCAGTCTAGTAATTTTATTGGTTGACTTGTTTTTGTGTGTCTCTTTCGGAACCTCCCGCTTCCCGCAACTTTATCTCCCGACCCCCGCCCTTTTCAGTCCTCCTCCCGTCCCCCTGTAAATTAGGAAACTCAAAACACATCCTAACCATTTAGCCACTTCATCCTTAGTGTTTCTTTTCTTTTTAAACAATTTGCCTAAGATTAACATTGTCATATGCTCTCAGTTTAATGAAGTCTTAACTTACTTGTTTATCTTGTTTAGTCCATTATCACATCAGATTTGTTTCTGACATCTGCTTTCAGTGACTACGGTCTTAATAGTTCTAACTTGCAGTTCTGAATTGTCTCTGATAAATACGCGTTTCCAATAACCAGTCGAGCGTTTGTTGCGATCATTCCATGACAAATATGGAAGTGAGATGACACATTGCAGGCCGAAGTCCCAAGCAGATTTCTGTCATTCTTATTCACCTTTAAAAAATTTCCTTGAGGAATTTGGTGCTGTTGTGCTTGGGAGTAATCATGTAATATAGTGTCTATAGCATTAGCGATTGCAAGGAAAATCTCGAAATATAAAAATTATCGCTGCTGTAAGTTAAAACCTATCGCTTAATTCATAATCTTTTGTAGAAGCAATCTTCTCTTTATTTTCGATGAAGTCGTTCCTAACTGCTGCCCAAGCTGTTTGCCCACTTATTCTTGTTTTTCTTATTTTGTTTTGTCTAAAACAAAAAACTGGGTCGTAAAACGAAGCACTCCACACTCTCCAGCGCGCTCGATCATTGAAACAGCATTCGACTGTCCGATTCACGGTCATAAGGAGCAAGCTCCCAAGAAGGCCTTCCATGCGCGGACCTTTCACTGCCACACCGAAAAATACTAATGTCTATTAAAATGGTCTTTAACGACATTTTTATAACCAAGTCTCGTATCCTCTACAAGCCTTGTTCGTCTTGCAGCTTACGCCTACTAACGCGACAGCCCATTGACCTTTCATGACCGTAAAGGGTTTACAATTTCACTGGAAGTAAGCCTGTTTTTCGGACCAAGCACGAATTTTTGTTTGCTCGACTGCTTAGAAGTTCCTCAGAAGGCATTAAATACAAGCCAAATAACATTTTGGGTTCTTAACGCGTCAAATGGTTGCCATGGTAACAAGTTTTCTGCCCCTCTCCCTGCTACGGGCCTGTATATAAAGGGTAAAATGCTCAAAATATATTCTCGATGTGCGCACCCTCTTCAAACCGACTTGATACATCTCAATATAGGCACGTTTCCCCCTGGCACCACCAGGAGTCAATAACGAACTCATCAAAGGTGAAGCTCTGAAACTAATTAAGTACGGGTGTCTGTTAGCGCACACAATGAATTTGTCATTTTTCCTCTCTGCTTGTGTCCCGTAAGGAGACCCACTTTGGTGGTTTGTTTCGTTTTGTCTGGCCATGCATGGCGTAGCGTGACTGGAAATACTTCCAGCGCATCCCACGCCCCTGGGTGTCTTGTCTTTGTGTATAATCAATATTTTGATCATTTTAGGAACTTACAGCCAGATCATGTTCTTCAGCCATGTTCGTTTTTTTGGGCTAGGCCGCTGAGGCCTTACAAAATTCCCTGTCCCTTCCCCGACGGCGCTATGGGATTTTTTGCGGGATTCATCATCATCATCCTTTACTTAATCACGATATCACGTTCACATCAGTGGTCTGCCAGTGAGTCGTGATATTAAAAACTATAACAAAAATTATCTAATACAATACTATTAATTACTACAGGAGGAAAATTACAAAATATCTAAACTACGTACAAATTGTCATGTATAATAATATTTTAAGTTTTAGAAGTAAAAATTATAAAACCCTGCTGGGGATTTCTTTGAGCAGAAGGTAAGATTTAAAGAGAGTTAAGCTTTCCTGCTCTCTTGCCGCTACAGGGAGTTGCTGGAGTTTTTCTGTTAATCCCTTTCTCATATATCCCCACACACAGCTGGAGTAGTCTAAATAGGGCAAAATTAGAGCTTTATACATGGTTTGTCTGGTATAGCTGGACTTGAAAATTTTAGGACCGACAAACCTGATGATATCTTCTTTGAAATCTCCTCAATAATTGATTGCCATGTCAGGTTTTCATCAACCAGGACTCCAAGGGATTTATAAACAGTTACTGTTTCGTTGTATACGCTATTAACCTCATAGGCGTACGGGCATTTTTTTGCCAGGGGGGGCGGTGAACCATTTGCCCAAAAAAATTCTTACAAGTTACCCAAATTTTACGAAATGACCAGAGGCTCGTCACGTGCTAGGCAACCGCTGTCTCGTGTGAATAGGCCATTTCTGAGTTCATGTCTGCCTCCTCTTCAAAGCGAGTCTAAGTGCGAAGTTTTTGTTATGAAAATTAGTTTTCATTCATATGTAAAGTAGAACTAATTACCATCACAAAAACTTCGCACTTAGACTCGCTTTGAAGAGGAGGCAGACATGAACTCGGAAATGGTCTATTTAACTGGCTTTACAGTGCCGACTTCAGGTAAAAATAGAAAATATCTATCTATTCAGAAAACAGCTTGAAAACATCTTAAATAATTGGCTTTGCCCAAATTTGTCTTGCTGCCCAAAAAATCTAGATTGCCCAAAAATTTGGGGGGGGGGGGGGGGGGCTGCAGCCCCGTACGCCTATGATTTAACCTTAACAGTAAACTGTCAGATACCAGATCGAGTTTGGGGCGGCTCCCTATCAGCACTTATTTGGCCTTTTTAACGTTTATTTTTGTTCACCTTGAGTCATGCCTGAATTTTTTCTAAATTAGAATCCATTTTAACTTAAACGGTATCAGGATCTTCGGCTACGGACGTTAAGGTGGTATCATCCGCAAACGTTCTTGGTTTGAAAAACAGCTGACATGATGGGCGATCATTCATATATACAATAAACAACAGCGGTCCAAGGATCGATCCTTGGGGGCTTCCACAAGTTAGTATAACAAAATTCAAGAGTTCACCGTTGACTAGAGTTTTCTCTTTCGGCCCTATTTAAACCAGGCTAACGTTTGCGACCTAACTTCATAAAACTCAAGTTTGGAGATAAGAATGGAATGGTCCATGGTGTCTGATGGGGGGGCTACATCACGTTTCAAAGAAAATAAAACGGTCCTTTCACAATTCACAAAAAACAAAGCCATAATGAAAATCACGCTTCATGGCGAATTAAACATTTATTTCTCGTTTCACCTAAATAAGTTTGGAAAATCACGCTTCAAGGCTACAATGGAAATCATGATTTACCAGGAAAGAATTAGCTGTCGCGTTCCCGAACCAAGTCCTTGCGGGAAGTATTGATCCGGAGTTCGCCGAGTTCAACCACACACTTCAGGTCTGATTTTAACAACTGATTTATTCCTTGGTTACGCAGCGAAATAGCTACAAATAGGGGAATCTATACCATCAACGAACGAAATATGAGCGACAAAAGATGAGCTAAAGTGAACTTACGTTATAATTCCTGCTGGCTGTGTGAAAGACAAAAAAGATTTCTCCAACTCCAAAAATTCTCCGTAAAGCGTAGAGCGCGCGTCTCCTGAAAAACTCCCCAAGATCGATCCGGTTACAAAGGTTATGAAAAGTTGCGAAAGATAGCGATGATTAACTAAATTACACAATAAAGTTACGTGCGTAACGCAAGTGTATTACATCATTCGTGACATTAGCCATTTCACATTTCAGAGGGAAAAAGGAGCCGATCAAGAGTCACGAAAATACCCTTTACCACCCTCATGTTTGCCAAGTTAATTGTTTGACTGTCAAGTTGGATGGAACTCCATAGTTATTGGCATAAAACAATTGTTTCGTTTACATTTCACTGATTAGGAAAGAATTGTATTTTGTCTCAAATGCAATTACATGTTAAAATTAAGAAAGTTCCAAATGGTGGCACGGTGTCTTCGAATTCTATATTTTAGGGAGGGGGCAGCTGTAGTGAGAACTATTAAGACATCAATCGTCATCACCACGAGCGTCCATGGTTTGGGATGACACAAGCGTAACACATAACAAAACAATGTGAGTTCAGTTTCAGAAAAATTTCGCTAGGATCAAGTCATCCAAGATGACTTGACCATAGCAAAACGTCTCCGACACTGGTCGAAATTCACTTAACTTCCTTGACACCCACCAGTCGACAGCCAGTGCCTTCTTTTCCACAGAAGTCAAGACAGGGTTTGCCGTATTCGTCAGAGTAAGAGGCAAGATATCTTTGCAACCGCTCCTCTGTGACAAGCGAAGGATCGAAGACCCCATGTGTTGAGCCCCAAAGCCATTTCAGAAGGTGATCGACGTTTTCAAACGCTGGTTGAAGTTGGTACTCGTAACTCTTAACGACTGTGAATGCGGCTGTGGAGCAGTACTGCTGTATGTTGGCCTTTGGTTCGTATTGTAACATTTCCTGACAAATACGGTCAGCATTCTCGGGATTAAGCACCACACAGGCCCTTAAAAAAAACGAAGGCGCACAGTCCGTATACTGGAAGGCAACTTTTCCTCCTTCTTTAAGACTTGCAAACATGTTGTTGAAGGCTTGTTGTTTGTCGGGAATCCAGTGCAGTACATGATTGCTGAAAATGATGTCGTACGTCTCAAAGCCAGCTCCCGGGAAGTTGGAATCGCTTCCTTCGACAAACGAAAGGTTCTGTACTTCTCGGTGAGATTGCTGAGCTAAATCAATTCGTTGCTTATCAGGATCAACACCGACAACCTTTCCTTCGGCTCCTACCAGCTGAGCTAGGTATGCAGACAGCTCTCCCGTGCCGCAGCCTAAATCCAAGATGACGTCTCCGGCTTTTGGACAAACGTCAGCTTCGATGAAGAGTTCACCTTCAAGTCTTTGTAGTGAACCCGAGTTGTGTTTATAGCCCATCGCTGCGTTTAACGAATGTGCCATCTTTGCAACGCTCGGATTGCTGTCTGTGGCCTGAATTTTCAGTCGTTTTCTCTTTTCTTCACTCGACAAAATGCGGAACGCGTGAAGGCTTTCCAGCGACGTCACACCGAGAACCTGGTGCTGATTTACAGTGGGTACCGGGGTTGAATAG
>OX419338.1:8348704-8371204 GCA_948470475.1 Galaxea fascicularis | reverse complement strand
ATTTTATTCACGGGCAAAATTGTCTTGTTTTTACTTACGGAGTCACAAATTCAGGAAAGGTAAGAAGCTGCAAGCTCAAGTATCTTCAATATTGAGTTTAACTCAGGGAAATTAGATTGTAAGCCTTTGAACCAGATAGTAAATGCTAGACCAGTATAACTGTTCGTTAGGCACAACCGTAATGTTTGTGCCTAACTTATCATGTCTAAGATGAAGACATGCCCACATGCACCACATTAAATACATGTAGCAATCCACAGTCATTATAGGAAATTACGATGAAACGGAAAACACAAAATCATGAAATTTTCACCGTTGACCAACTATTTGCAACTAAATTAAGTTCAGTGTTTGGTTAAAAAGAGTTCTGGCGTTATGTTCTGATTTTCGCGTGCTTATCTATGCTAACTGTCATGCACCCTCTAGTATTAATGTTTCTGCGCTTTGTTAAGTTTTTTAGTCTGAGGATGGTATAGAGTCATACCGAAATATTACATCCCATTTCTTTTACTTGTATTTGTTGTCTATATCAGTCCCAATGCAACTACTCGGTTTAATCTTCATTCCTTAAGTTCTGGTGTTATAACCTTTTAATAGCAGTTTTATTTTTCCAAGTTGGCATTCAATGCATGTTAGAATGCAGAAGCTCTCCTTAAATAAAGCTAAAATTATCTTGCCTGTATTTTTTCAGACATACACAATTCAGGGTACCCCAAAAGATGGTGGAATTCTACCGAGGACTCTTGATGTACTGTTTAACAGCATTGAGGGAAAGCATTACTCCAAGATGAACCTAAAACCACGATTCTGCACAGATGTCATAAGGCTCACAGATGAAGAAGAACATAGGGAGAATAATTACAAGAGTGCTTTACTCTCATCTCTGGACAAAGATGTGAGTGAAAAAATTGTGCTATATGCAGTACTTATCCTCTAATATTTCACCCTTGTGCATCCCCCCCTCCCCACAAAAAAAGGATGCCTGATCGCTGGTTATTTTAATTTATACCCTGTTATAACACAGCTTCCACACACCCATACATCTCCACCTGCTTTGCTCAAGTTAACTACAAGTTCATTTGAAAAGGAAAACCCTCTGTAGCACTTGGGCAAATTACATGTAAGGTAAAATTATCCTGAAAACACTTAAAAAATTGTTTTTTGCTCAGGGTTGCCATGGTCCTGAAGAGAAAAGTCAGGAAAAAAATCTTTTTTCATGGTCAGAGAAAAGTCAGGGAACTGAGTTCTTCAAGGAAGGGAAATTCTGAATCCTACTTGAAAAATAATATTTATAGTTGGATTTCCAAAGGATTTTTATTGTTTAAATAAATTGACAAATGTTATGTGTGGTTCTTGAAAATATCCCATGGGAGGTTTTTTGGTTTGCACACCATCCACCCCTCTAAAAATTCCAATATTTAGCTCCATACTTTTCTTTAAAAACTTTTGCTTTCACCACCTGCCTCTCCCTTGTAATATCCATTGACCTTGCATGAGGGAGGTATGTACTTTCCGGAGCTGCACAATGCCGACAAAGCTTTTGATTTCTGTGGCTTAGAGTAATTGCAGGCTTTTTTGCTCAAAACTTTGTTTTGGATTGTCAGTGAGTGAAAATTGGTTTGTGGTCAGTGGAGACATAAAAGCAGTGTTCTAGTTAACTTTCAGAGTCTGGGGGTCATAAAAGATTTTTTTAAGGGGTTGGAAGACATGGATCTCCTGAATTTTCCTTACTCTACAACTCAATGTATCAGGCCAGGGAGCCAGTTTTCTCGGGTTTTTTGACCTGAGACCTGTTGCTTATCTGGAACACTGAAATGTCAGGGAAGTTAATCCCTGCCAGTGAGACTGGCAACCCTGCTGCTAGTCAAACTGAAGAGTCTATCCAAACTCACCAAATTTTCCATAAAAATTAGTATTGTAGATAAAACCATTTGACAAGGGAAAACAATAAAAATTGCTCAAAAGGGTTACTGAGCAGGGAGGAACTTAATCCTCATAACAGTAATTTAGGGAATAGATGGCTAGGAGTAGACAACTTAGAGACATGTTATTTTGTGAAAGTAGGCGGCTCTGAGAATTCGAAGTAGCTGGGTTTTTAGCCAGCTGCTGGCATTTAATGAGAACCCTGTATACCCCAGGAAAATATAAAATTAAATCAAATATAAGAGACAATAAATTTGTGACCTACATGTAGGCATATTTACAATAATTATAAGATAGATGCCATTGATAATAATAACTTACATGTGCCCTTCATAGCATCAGCTCTTGCTTGTAATAATGGTAATGCATGTTTTCTAATCCAATTGCAGACATTTGACATCAATGCACTTCTCAAACTGGAACAAGATTTATCTGCTGAGGTATCCAAGGTCAGCTGTGATGATTCAGCTCTTCATAACACCATAAAAAGTCAAGATGGAGATCATGAACAAGGTGACCATTTGATTTCTCTTGATGTACTGTATACAGTGCATTCATGAGTCAAAACAATTTGACTCACTGCACACTACCAATGTAAACAAAGAAATCAGTTATTTTTCATTAATATTTAATTTTTTTAATACTGGTATTATCTTTTTGTGAAATCATGAGAAATCTAATCGTGTGTTCTTGTCCTGTCTGTGATTGCAGAACTACCCTCAGAGGATGCAGAGGAAAATGTTTCCAGAGTAGTGGATGACACCACAATTGATGTTGAAGCCCAGGGTCCTGTAAAGTTTGCTGTTTGGGTTTCCTTTGCAGAAATCTACAATGAAACAATCTATGACCTTCTGGAGCCTTGTCCAATGGGAAAAGGAAAAAAGAGAACAACTCTTAGGCTTGGTGATGATAGCAATGGGAATCCATACATAAAAGGTGTTGATCAATTCAATTATACGAAATGAGAATGTGTATAAAAATCATACAAAACTGCAATATTGTCAAAAAATGAATACACAAGGCCATCATCGTTGCTGTTGTACTTTTTATAGAACACTCAACAAAATTACTCAATTTTGATTGGTCGAGAGCAGTACAATTAATCCCAAATAGTACTCCGTAGGACTACCTATCAAGGAATTGAGTGATTTTATTGAATGTACTATAAATAAAAAATCGTACAACCTTCTCGTACAATTCAGGATTAATTAATAGATACTCGTGATTTAGCAAGTTCTCAAATTGCACTCACCTAAAGGCTTGTGCAATTTTGAGAACTTTCAAAATCACTCATACCTATTAATCCCAGATTGTACTCAAGGTCATGCGATTTCCTATACTATTAGCTGTCGCACAAAGAAAGCCCAACAATAATTCATGCTTGTACAGGTCAACCAACTGGGAGCAGGTCATTTTGCTGGTTCATAATTAGTACATGTACATGTATTAGCCCATAAGTGATGAAGAATTTAAATAATTTACATTGTCAACCCTCCAAGTTAACTTTTTTCCTTATTGGTCGCAATTTGGAGGGTTGATTGTTGTGAATGCATGATAATCATAATTTTCTACATTTTCTCTAAGTTACATGTACATAAATTAATATATAACCTGGAAAAATTGAACCAACTCAAGGAAATCAAATGCTGGAGATAAAAGTTATGGGTTGGTTGATTCAGCTATATACCTAAATGTGAATGCACATTTTATCCCATTTGTACTCAAAGCCTTTCAACTGGGAAAGCTTCAGATTGTGTGGCACAATAAAGTTGATAAAACGTTTTCAAGGAAAAAGACTCCAGTTTTCTTCCTTGTGATCAAAATTGAGTTTTGATCTAATTTTCTGTGCATTATTTTCATTACCTTGTTACATGCATTGATTCTAGCCTTTTAAAATTCCAGGGTTAAGGGAAATTTATGTGGCAAATGCTGATGAAGCTTGTAAGGTAAATTATGTACAGTTTACACTGCTTCTGATATATTTTTTTATTTCTTATTGGACCACATATAATAATAATAATAATTATTATTATTATTAGTATAATACAATGTATAAGGTTCCAATACCTTATTGCCATGAAGAAGCAAGAAATCTCCCGACAGCTCACCTTACCTGATAATTCAGTTTCACCCAAAGACAAATTAAAGTCTAATTATATCATTAATAAATTTATTTATTTATTAAATTTTCAAACATTTACCCCAGCTCCAAAGTCCAAAAACCACAAATTTCAAATACAATGAGAAAGCCTTTGCACCCTTTTTCATTGGTACAGCAATCCCCACAATAAAACTATAATTGGATTCTCAGTTTGTGTATTTGCTTTATGGAGGACATGTTGTTCACCATCAGGAAATATCAGAATGTAATTTGCAGATAATGGGAGGCTGGGGGGGGGGGTATGAAATGAATTGGCATTTGTAGGGATATTCAAATGAGAAATCCCATCATTGGAAGGGATAAAGATATTTTTGCAGAACTTCTCCCCTAGACCTGAAGACCTTGTACATTTACTGCCTATTGCTGGTCATTAACTATTCAGCTTTACTGTGCAAAAGAAGAGTTTTATGCCCCGTTCGCACCAAAACTTAAACATGTTTAAAAGCTGTTTAGTTAAACACGGTTTAAAATTGTTTTCTTTATAAAAGCTGCTTATTGATGTTTTTTTACTTCAAATTCAGCACAAATTAAGAACATGTTTAAGTTCATCTAAATCCTGCATTGAAAAGCCTGAGTTCCAGTTTTTCTTTAATAGTTTTCATTTTTCTAAACCTGGTTTAATTAAACATGTTTAGTTGGTGTGAATGGGGTATTAGATAAAAGGTAATTATTATTATTATTATTATTATTCTTTCCTTAGATCCTTAAGATTGGTCAAAAGAACCAAAGGATAGCATCAACCAAGTTGAACCAAAATTCTAGTCGCAGGTGAATATTGATCAATCAGGGGGCAGAGTACACTGAACACTCGATTCTCAATTATCACACAGATGATCCCTTATCTTTGTTTCAGAAAAATTACTGTGTTTGAATAAACTGCATTAGGCACTAGCAAGGGGAGTGAAATAGGGGGGGCTGAGATCTATGCAAAGCATGAGGGAGAGCCTTGTGCTACCACCCTGGTTGCCATGGTAAATTAAATTCTTGAACAAGACAGGGTCACATTAAGTTGTTCACAGATACATTTATTTAAGTTCATTACAATTAAACTGCACAAAAAGAAAAAAAATGTGATAAAGAAAATCTTAATGCTACACATTGTAATCTGTGAAAAAGACCCATATTGAGGCAGATAAGCAGATAATTATAGCGTGTCTGAAAAAAAAATTAAAAATTGCAGTTAAGACTTAAATTACCGCAGAGAGGATGCGTGACGACTATTTGTACGAGAAAAAAAATAATGGCAAGTTTTGCGCTATTGCCAGTTTAAAGGATAAGCGTTTATTTATGTACGGTTTCCTGCGCAAGGTTCTAAGTGATTAGTCGGACTTTACTTATTCCTACTTAACAACTAATGAATGTCAGGAGACACATTTGCAACCTACCCTGGACGATTTTTTGCTGCTGTGCAAGTAGCTTTAAACACTTTAAATGTTTCATTTAATCTTTAGCCACTGCATATTCAGCGTAAAAGTTTTGCGAGTTGTGGATGTTGACGACCCCCATGTGGCCCGAGTCAGCAGGTAGGAAAGTGTGGGTGATGTATATGAAATGAAGACGATAACAGTTACTTGTTGCGTCTTGAGAAGAATTTTGTTCCACTGAACTCTGGACACAGAAACTTAGCTTGGAGTCAGGTTGGCTTCAGCATTGAACTGCAATCAGCACGTTGATTGCTGTCCTGGGAACTGATAGCGTGCCCAGCAAGCGTTTCCGTGGAGTTTTCAGCGCAAGAAATGGGGCGAGAGGAAAATAAAGATTACTTTTGCTCTCGTAGCCAAAATTCAGAAATCGGCTCTGTGCTGAATTTCCAAAGTAATGCTTGCTGGCTGGTAGGAGAACCGGTCACATTAATTGACGGATGTCTCAACAACTCAGTCAAGTGGAAACTGTCATTTTCAGAGTCCTCTCTGTCCACTGGGTGTCATCACTTAATGGTTTGAAAGTTGAATCTTTGTGAGTTTATGGTACTAGTAGGGAAGGGGTAGGGCAAAATGAGCTCTGCCTGCTTCCCCTCCCGAGTACTTTAATTACGGATTCACTAGGTTTAAAGCAGTTGCTTATGCCCTGTTCACACCAAAGCTTAAACATGTTTAAAAGCTGCTTACTGATGTCTTTTTTACTTCAAATTCAGCGCAAATTAAAGAACACGTTAAAGTTCATCTAAATCCTGCATAAAAGCCCGAGTTCCAGTTTTTCTTTAACAGTTTTCATTTTTCTAAATCTGGTTTAATTGAACATGGTTAGCTGGTGTGAATGGGGTGGTCTATCTAATAATCTAAAGTTCGATTTTCAAAAACCTACAGTGTCATTCTATTTTTAAAAGAGGACTTATTAATTTATCGTTCTTTGCAGATTATCTTTTGTAGATCTTGCCGGCTCAGAACGTTATTCAAAAACGCAGAGCAAAGGCGATCGATTAAAAGAAGCTGGAAACATCAACACCTCACTTATGACTCTGGGAAAGTGTTTAGAGTATCTGCGTTATAACCAGAGAAATCCGTGAGTATTGTTTTTTTGCTTTCTTTTTCTTTTCTCTCTTGTTTGTGACCAGGAGAGCTGTTCATTGTGCCACCGACAGTCTGTGCCACCTTCTTAAGCGTCAATCGGCGTCTCAAGAGCCTTAAGCCCTGGTCAAACGGCGCGTGATAGTCGATGATAGTTGATTCTCCCCTAACTATCATCAACTATCACCAACTATCATTCACATGGTCAAACGGCCAAAGAAGTTCGTGACAGTTGACGATAGTTCACCGGCATTCGCGCAAACAAAATCTCGAGAGCAGGGAATTCGAAGCTCTTTCCGCGTTAAAATGTTAATACTAAATGGCGTCCCGTAAGACAAACTTGTAAAAGTATGAATTTTTCGCGACGAAAAAGAGGGCGGCAGCATGTTTTCTGACCACTATCGGGTCAGTGATTATCAAAACAGCTGACCGAAAAACTATCATGAACTATCACACGTGTGGTCAAACGAGAAAAACTATCATCGACTATCATGAAGAATTTGAACAAGCTCAAACTGAATGATAGTTGATGATAGTCGATGATACTGCATGATAGTTGGTGGTCAAACGGAAGCGCGCTCAACTATCATCGTCTATCATCGACTATCATGAGCCGTTTGACCAGGGCTTTAACATTGTTCTCCTCATATAATATTTCAATTTAGAATAGGCGTTGGACTGTTTTAGCTATAGTGGCGCATACTCATGCACGCTTTGCTGAAAATTTTTGGAAGTTCGCGTAACAGTCGTTTGATTTGAGAATTGTAAAGGATTTAGAATTGTAAGACGCATTTGAAAACTTACGTTGAATTTGCTCAGTATAAATAAATAAAATTATTAATATCATTACTGTTTCTTGTTACTTTGAACTTCGACGATTTTAACAACTAATTCCTTGCAGAAACCAGCCTCTTATTATTCCATTCCGCGAGAGCAAGCTTACGCGGCTGTTCCAGGGTTTTTTCTGCGGCAAAGGACGTGCCTCGATGATTGTGAACGTAAACATGTGTGCTTCCATGTTCGACGAAACACTACACGTCATGAAGTTTTCGGCCATTGCTAAGAAGGTATCAAACAGGGGCTACTTCTGATGCTTAACGTCTGCTATCACCATTACCACCAACACCATTGCCAGTACAAATGTACTTTTAATACTGCTACCACTTTCACAGTCACCAAGATGTCGACTACCACCGCTTCTGTCATCTGGGAGCAAATTAAGATTACGGCAAGGCCAACAAAAACGTCAGTTTAAAATATTAATTTTATCACAGGTTCTTTTGTTTAATTAATGGTTTCCAGCTCGTCCAACTTGTAAAAAAGTGAGCAAACCATCCAGGAACTAAACAGGCATGAACGACGTCAAAGAAAATAAAGAGAACAAAAGTTTCGCCGTCGCGTGTGTTGGCGGCCTCCACGAAACTTAAATTTGGCTATTTCACGTCGTTGTTTGCAGAGAGCAGTAACAAAATTACAACATTTTTTAAAAGAAACGTGCAAAGCTATTGTTGTTATTCATAAAACCTCTAGTTTTGTGATGTTCTAGTTGCCGTTGCCGTAGTCGTTGCTTAACCCTTACGAGTGACCAATATTTTTCTCTTTAAAGTAACACTGCTTAGTCAAACATAAAGGTTGTGAGAAAAGAGGAAGTGATCAACTAGTGACAAGGGTCTTGATTGTTGAACAAATTCTCCTCATCATTACCATAGAGATGTATGGCGAACAGTGCGGAGAATTTATATGCTGATAATTATTAGGGTTTAAAGGGTTAAACTCGTTGTTAGTGCTACAACTATCACCACCACTTCTCCTTCTATCACTATTTCAACTTTCACTTGCTTCTCAACGCCAAGTTCCTTTATCTCATTCGTCCTCGCGTGCAATCACAGGTCACGACCAGAGTTACAAAACCAATCGACATTCCTCCACCTGTGAAGAAGCAGCGCGCCTTGGTTCCTACCCCTCGCCCTAAAGCAAACAGACTGTCTATCCCTTGGGTCAATGGAGTGGCCTCCACCCCAGCTCCTGTGGGTGATGAGACATTGTTGGAGGAGGAGGACGAAGATGAAGAAGTTGAATCAGTTCCTGTTGAGGGGAGAGACGAAGCTAGTGTGTATGGGCAGGTGCGTATATCAGGAAGAAATTGTCCTGTTATTAGGGTATTGCCTCTATTAGTCTACTAATTATTCACTTAAAATTTTGATTTTCAACCACCTTCAAATCCAATGTTTTCCAATTTGCCATAACATTCAAGGTTCTTCCAAACATTACAAAAATCAGTGTCAAACATTTGCCGGGCCAATAACTCCAACCTGATGAAGCCATTTTTCAAAAGTGAGAGGCCCCGTAGCTTTCCAGACGAGGTCTATTATTGGAGAACGAAACAATAGATGACACAACACAAACAATACCCCTAACCCTGGTGACAAAAGAAGCTACAGGTCATAAGGACCAATGAAAATATAGGTCTGGAAGAGCTACAGGATTACTCTCAATAGAAGGAAAGCCGCTCGGCGAGAACTTTAAGGAAAAGTGCGGAAATGTAAGGAAAACCAGGCATTTATTTGTAACATAACGCCCCCTTAACAAGCAGAACATCTGTTATCCTTGCATTACAATGTATGCAGCGGTTTCCGTCGAGTAACAAGTGACTCTCAGTTTTCACTGATCTACATGGTCAAGCTAAGCTTAAGCCTCTCCATAGTTCGGTGACTAAACAACATCTAATCCGATAAACAGAACACTGATGATTGACTGCTTCTACTTCTGTCGCGACTTAGTTAAATTTTGTTCGTCGGACGCTAAGACCTACTGACATTGCTGACGCTTGCTGGATTAAACAAATCCCAAAATGAGCTAATGAACTGTTCGAGACTCGTATCATCAAAAACTCCCGTAACATTTGGGGTAGTCGTTTTCCTCCCTCAGTGGGCGACGAGGGGCATTTGCGTTTCCTAAAGGTGTTAAATAAGACCCCTTGAATTCTGCCAAATACTTTATTTGTATTACATTTTACTATCCTTTTCTTGATGATGTTTCTCTTCTTTAGCAACTTGTTGATTTGGTCAAAGTCCTACAAGAAAAGTTGATCGATGAGAAAAGAAAGATGCAGTCGTTGGAAGTAAAAATACGAGAAGAAGTCTGTAAGGAGATGGCAGAACAGCTGGTCTCAATAGAAAACGCTTACAGGTGAGACAATGGCGCATGTTATAGCAGATAGTTATATGCTCATAAGTTAGTTTCATTACTTCGCTTAAGACTAGGTTTTTGAGTCAACGAAAGTGTGCGACTTTAACAAGTCTGTACTTTTTCGCCTGTCATGTCCCTAAAGCAAAATGAAAATCGGACGTAGACAAATGCCGAAAAAAGTCGTGAGAAACTCTGGTAAGCAAATTGAATTTTTCCCGACAAAATGTGGGCTTGTCGGACCGTCATTGCAAAAGCTTCAACCCATGTGATTTTCGTTGTGCTCAGATGGTGCACATCTGATCGTGACTGAGCAATCGTAAGCCAAGAGAAGCGGCAACTGCTCTTTGCTTTTCCATAACTGGTTGAAAGTTTGTTTTGGAAAACGACACCAACGGTTCTCTAAGGTCCGTTGGTTAAATGTGAAGTTTTGCATGAAATCACAGAAGCGATAAAGCTTATGTACGTTGTTGGAGGCCGTGTCCTATAGCTTCGGACTAAATTTTTAAATGCCCATTTTCCAGCGAACGAGTCAAGATGGAGGTTACCGCTGTCGAAGAGAAGTGTGATCGCAGGATAGAACTGCTGACGCAGTCAATCAAAAAGACCAGAAAAAGAGCCCGGATCGAGCGGATAGAGGAGGACGATGAGGAATGGGTACCAAGTGTGTTCTTACATGCAGAGCAGATCAAGGTTAAGGTCGGTAAACTCGATAAACAGGACCGTTTTTAATTGAGTGTCAAAATAGGCCCTGTCCACACGTATACCTTTACCTTCGTAAACGCATAACCTTTTGTGCGTTTAGGCCTCCCGTCCACACGTCATCGACGTGAACAATCTTTGTAAAGGTATATTTTCGAAAACGCCCGCCAGAGTGGATAAATTTGTAAACGCACAGCGTTATACGTTTATTAACTCTCGTGTGGACGGCACAACTTGTAAACGCTTGTAAACGTTTATTCCTCGGTTATGCGTTTGCGAGTAATGCACCTGTCAATGGTTTCCCCCAGGGGAGGGGGATCGGGCATACCCACGGGGTTTGACATTTTTCCTTCAAATTATTCACAACTTGCACAATCCCATAATGCAATCTGTTTTGGGGGGTTCTTTACATAAAAACAATACAAGTTATTTACTCTTGGGACAGTATCATGCTTCAGTGAACAGGATACCCATTGTTTTAATGCAAATAACCCACCAAGATGAACGGTATTATGGGATTTGTGCAAGTAGTGTATGGACAATTTTTTCATCCTGGGGCAAAAATATCCATTCAAATTCCCCCACCCTAGGGAGATTTTGTAAAGCATCGCAACAAGTTAATTAAAGAAACCTTATAAAATCGTCAAAAGTAAGAGACTTTAATGTTAGTGGCAACTTCCTCAATGATTAATAATTTTACACGGTTCAAATCACATCCAAACTACTTTAAGCCAGCAGGTGAAAAACCGATCTATTGGCTAATAGTGCAAAGGAGAAATTAGTTTTAACATAAAAGATCGGAGAAATATGGTAAATAACTCATCACTGACCCTCTCAAGATTCTGTGAACGCCCACCGATTAAAGATGTCAGGTTCGATGGTAGATTAAACGTTGTGTATTGTACTTCTACTGCCCTCACCAACCAAATGTTGACAATCTTCCCGAACCTGGGGCAGCCCAAGGGAGGCAATTTTAAGCCAAACCCCGTGGGTATGCCCGATCCCCCCACCCACCCCGATATGTCAGGGGATCATCGTTTACGTGTGGACGGAAAACTTTGTATACGTTTACGAACGTTAACGTATGTACGTGTAAACGCGGCCTAAATTGACTTTGCTATGGTTTTGAATTGCTCCGCTCTGTGATTGGCCAGCAAAACTCGCGCCAATTTTTTTAACCACAGCGCTTTACACCAGTTATAGTTAATTGCTTCGCATTCTGACTGGGTCATTACGATTGACTCATAGCAATGTTCTGCCTCTGTTGTGATTGGCTGAAGTAATTGGTTTGGTTTTGGTTTATTGAAAACTGCTCCAATACAGAAAATAAAGACAGAGAATAACACAATCGTGCAGCAATTTGCGGAAATTTTTTATTTTTCCTGCAAGTTAGTGAAAAGCCAGGGAATTTTACTCTTGGCTAGCCATTACGCTATTTGTCAAGGAGATTTATTTTGTGGCTTCATTTCTGCCTGCCCAAGGATTTGTCCGGATCGTCAGTGAAAAGTGACGAAATTGTCTGGGACGTGAATGGCAACAGTTCATGAAAAGATACTTGTTGGAGAATTTTTCTCCAAAACTGAAGATGTGGCTCAGCTGCAGCTTGAAAACGAAAATTCAGTTTTATTGTTTGTAGAATCCTCTCATAGTGTTCAGGAAGAAGTTATAGTTTAACGACATCAGATTTCGTTCGGTGAAAAGAAAGTGGTTTATATATTATATATTATTATTTTTTAATTTAGTTCTCGTTTGATTATTTTTATCGACACTCAGATCAATAAAAATCTCGTGCCACTTTCCCTACGGCGTCTTCAATAAGAAAAAAGTTCTCGGGCTTTTGCCGGTATTGATTTATTTCCGATGGCATGAAAAGTATACAAAACCCAAAGGCCCTGCTTTCTTTTTTAGGAGAAACAGCACATTATCAACGACTTAAACGCCAAGATCGCTGAGCTTCGCCAAGAAGTGAAACAGTTGAACGAAAGTAAATCAAAGGAGATGGCAAATTCTGAGGCCGTGCTGGAGCTTCAGGCGCATTTGAATGCCGCAAATGAAGAAGTGAATGAACTGAAGCAGATGCTTGAAGAAGCTGGTGAGGCATTCACTGAAAAGGAAGCTGAGATCAACAAATTGAGAGCAGCTTTGGATGAACAAGAAACGTGCTTTAGGAACCAGGCGAGTGCCCTCCACTGACTGTTTCAGATAAATCACTGACTCTTTATTTTGAATTAAGACGCTTGCGTAAAACTTGACGAACGTTACAAGTCAAAGTACTCATTTGATGTCAACCGATTTTTTAAAAAAAACATGCTACAATGCATTCCAGATCATCAACACCAAAATAACATTACTGTGTAGATCTGTCTGCTCAGTCAAAGGTGCTTACTAAATCATTAATTTTTTGAATGACTTAATTTTTAGTTTTGGAAGCCGCCCTGTTTGGGGTACGAGTTTCCTGCAAAAAAAGAAGAAGAAAAAACAAACATTTCTGCTGATAAGCTAACTATTGTCGTCTCTTAGTGGTTTTGTACAGATAGACCCGTCATGTTTAGGGATATAATTTTACTTGGACTATTTAGGCCCACCTAGCCCGTGGATCGCGCGAGTGGGTATGAGAAATATAGTGTATTCGAGTGAATTCAATTGTACTAAACTTTAAGTGTAGTCGTAAAAGAATGCATTGAAACGTTGACAATAAATACTGATTGACCCCCTCCCCGTGTCATTCGACGATTCTTTGACGTCTTCTTTAATTCCAAATAAACTCAATATTATTGCATCGATCGAGTGTAACACTCTTGTTTGATACAGGACGAAGCATTGAAGCACCTCACAAAGGAACTAGAATTGGCGAAGTCAACTGCAAAACAGATATTAAAGGACCCTGTAGAGGTTGGGCAGTTAAAAGGAGCTTTAGAACTTGCCTCAGTGAAACTTGCCGAGACAGAGAAGAATTTAGAAACGAAGGATTCGATGATGAAAGAACTTGTGAGGACATTGGAGGAGACTAGAGAGGAGTTGGCAAGGGAAAGAAGTTACGTGGCACAGGCATTTGACAACGATGAAGAACTTATAAAGATCAAAGACGAACTGCAGCGTGCCGAAGAAAAGATATCCGAATTGGAGAAGAATGTAACATCTAAAGACGAAGCCATTAGCTGTCTTAAGCAGGTGGTTGAAGACGTGAAAACAAAGAATGTAAAGGGAACTTCCCAAGCTGAAGAGAACCATAGGGCTTTTATGGAGAAAGAATCGGAGCTAAAGAAAGCGAATCAGGAGGAGGTGGCTGCTTTGGCGAGACAGCTGAAAGAAGCCAATCAAGAGGTGTGTGATGCAAAAGAAGAATTGGAGAAGCTGAGAAGTGACAACAACGAGAAAGATTCCCAGTTTGACCTGATGAAGAAAGAAAGAGACGAAAAGACGAAGGAATTGCAAAGCGCCACGAGGGAAATTTCCGATAAAGTAGCTATGTTGGAGGGCTTGAAAACGCGGATCGCAGACATGGAAGCTGATTTGGTCAGCGTCAAAGAAGATAACCTAAAGAAAGCTTCAGAACTTGAGAAAGCACTTGAAGAAAAGGTCGAAATTTTAGCAAGGATGGAAAAGGAAGTACACCAAACGAAAGATGCAGAAAGTTCCGACTGCAGAGTAGAAGTCCAAAACCTTAAGAATGAAGATGCACTTAACGAATTAGAGCACCAATTAGAAGAATCGACAAAGGCTCTCGATAAGAAAAACAGCCAAGTGATTGCCAGAAATAATACCATAAAAAGGCTTGAGTTGTCGTTAGCGGAGAAGGAGAAACAGCTGTCCGAAATGGGAAAGTTACCTAAGGAAACAAATCTACGCACAAAAGAGGAATTGAAAACATTGCGAAGACGTCTTGTTCAAGCAGATAAGGAACGAGAAGAAAGCAAGGAACTCCTGGCGAACAAGGATAGTAAACTAGAGGAAGCAAGAGAACATTTGGAGAAACTAAGAGGCGAAAACGATGAAATGTCAGCTAAGTTTATGAAGGATATTCAAAATGCGAGGGTAGAAATTAATGAGGTCGAAGAAGAAGCTCAGAAGAACCGGGAAGAAGTTCGGTCTTTGAAAGAGGAGATGCACTCGCAGGAGTTGAAGAACGCCTGTCTGCAAACACAGCTAGAGAACGTGAAGAAGGAAATCTTGGAGAAAGAAAAGGAGGTTCAGGTGGCGAAGGAAGAACTGAAAGACGCTAGGGGCAAAGCATCAACTGATCTCCATGAAGCTAGACAAAAGCTCGCTTTAACCGAACAGAAAGTGTTGGAGTTAGAAAGGGAAGTTGGGACCGCTAAGGAGACTAGCGCTCGATTTCAAGATGAAGTTGAAAAACTCCGAAATGAAATAGTCCCAGGACTCGAAAAGAAAGTGAAAGGATTGGAGGAGGAGAATTCAGCAAGCAGCGAGCGAGCTAGGGTAAGTACTTTTGTGAAGCGTTTATTGAAGTGGCGTGGTCGCGTTTGGAAAATCAGTGGTGATTGTCGTAAAGCCTAAAGCAAGTATTAAGTTATTCTTTTTTATTGAATGAAGCTGTAAAAAAATGGCAGGGTTCACATTTGTGAGCAAACGTTTTGTTTTAATTTAGACCGCAAATAGGCTCTTTCACTTTTCAGAAATGGTAAAGGCGGGCAAACACGCCGTTGTGTGTTTGTTTGTCTTCGTAGATCTTCATTTTACTGTTCCTGGAAGAAATGAGAAAACTCTTTGTCCAGTTTTGGGTTTACATCTGTTGTGGTTGTTTGTTCGTTTTTTGTTTTTTTAATTTATGGTTGTTTTCTGTAACAGAAACCCAACTTTTTTTAACCATTCCCAACGCGTTGTCATTCATTCATTCCAGAAGTTTGGAATTTGTTTTGATTTAGGTATATTCAATTACAATATCGTGCGACAAGAAGGAAAAAAAGTACGGAATTTTTCTTTCTTTCGGCCTTGGGTGCTTTATACCATCCCTCCTTGGAGATTGAGCGGTATTTTGTTATGTTATAGGAATTCGAGGAGAAGATGGAGCAGAAGTTGACTGAATCACGTGCTCAGCTGGAGAAAAGAAAACAGGAAATTGAACAGAGGGAGAAGGAAGTGACAGAACTCAGAGAAATGTTAAAAACAGCTGAACAGGACAACTTCCAAGAATTAGACAAGGTATCGCATTCACTGCAACGATTTATCACCTCCGTCCCTCCCTCCCTCCCTTCCTCCCTCCCTACCCCACCCCCTACGGAGCACTACGTGCTCTCTCCTGAGCGTATACCAGGGGTTTCATTATTAAGGGCAGGCACCAAGCAAATTGGCTGGCTCTAACCATAGTTTTGCCCGCCTGCCATGAACACATCAAGGCCATTTTTGTGATGAATTGCCCGCGTGTGAAAAGCAAATGCCTTCCTTCTCAAAACCTCAATGAAACCACGTAGTCTGCCTATGTGCAGGACAAGAAGAAACGAGAAAGTTGAAGGGAAACACGGGGTGATAGCGAAAAAAAAAACCTTTCTTCCATCTTCCATCTTTCATCATTCCAGACCCCTCCATTTTCCCTCCACCGTTGTCGTTCCCGTTGCCGTGAGATCAGAAATCAGCCAACCCTGTCTAATATATGAAGTGGCTATGTTAGTGTTACCAGGAAATGATGTCCATGCAGAAAACCATCCAAGAAAGAAACAAATCTGTCGATGAACTTGAACAAAAGCTTCGTGACGCTGGCTTGGAGCAACAGAAGTCGAAAGAGAACAGTCAGACTCTAAAAAACCAACTGGAGTCGCTTAGAGAGCAGAAAGTTTCATTAGAAGAAAAGCTTGAAGCTATGAAGAAAGACATGGAAATCGTGACGACTGGTAACCGTGAAGAAAGCTGTTTATTGTTTCAGATCAGTTGGTTATAACATTAGGAACCTCTTCTTTTTACTATAAGTATGACTTTCAAATTCCAAACCAAACTTCCTCTCCAGAGCCCTCACTCTTCTTTATTGCTTACCAGCACATAAGAAGATTTTAGGAACAGGATTGATGGTGCAACTAGACCCATGGCAAGCTAGGACGCATTATCGATTAAAACTGCATTCACTCTTTCAATGCTGCGACAATCAGTTCTACATACCGCTTTTCCACTCGGATCTCTTTGCTTGGATTTCATATGTTATTTTGTAACAGTTACTCCTTGTGTATAAAATTTTCTTATCAGTGATTCTGTGGTTTGTCAGATACTGGAAAAGACAAGGACGCCCTGTGTAACATGAAGCGGGTGTTGGAAGAGCAGGACCGTGTCATGACAAATCAAGCTCAAGAAATCGATGAACGACAGAACGAGATAGAAACTCTGTCCACAGAACTACAAACATGGCAAGAAAGGTGTTCCTTTGCTGAAAAAGAACTCGACAGGAAGAAAACCGAGATCGCAAATTTGAAACAGCAGACTTCGGCCGCCAACGAGGAAAACAAGCGATGGGATACAATGACAGAGGAGATAAACAAGCTAAAGGTACCGACAAAATATGAACTGGTGGAAATCTTACTTCCTTCATTCTTCAAAGCTGCGCATAAAAACCTCAGTTGAAGACACGTATAATTTATATGTTGACCGTTTTTTATGACGATTTTAAAGTGGCTATTTTACCAATGGATTTATAGTCAAATTTAGCAAGGTGAAAAATATTTGTCCTGGTGGAAACCCAAATAATGGTCCAGTTTTGTTCAAAACTATTATACTTGGGCAGTGAAACTGTAAATGAATAAAGGGGGTAGTTTCTAAAGAAACTGTGGTGCTGCGTCGGTGGGGAAGTAGTACACAAAAATTTGGTTTTATCAGCAGAGAGTTGATAATGTAAATTGACCACCTTACAGGGATTCTAAAACCTAAAAGCTTTTAGAACCCCTGTACGGTGGTCGCTTTACATTATCAACTCTGCTGATAGAACCAAATTTCAATGAAACTGTAAATAATCGACCTTGGCTACTTATATTCTGGATTAAAACCATTTGCAACTTGAAAAAAGTCGGGCCTCTGTTTTGCTAAT
Source organism: Galaxea fascicularis (assembly GCA_948470475.1). NCBI lineage: Eukaryota > Metazoa > Cnidaria > Anthozoa > Scleractinia > Euphylliidae > Galaxea > Galaxea fascicularis. Next base: position 8,353,698 of record OX419338.1, on the reverse strand, counting down.
TTTACTCGTACTTAGCGAAAACCACTATAAATCAATTCTGTTTTCTTCTCTTTTCAAAAATTTACTGGATGCTTTTTTTCTAGTTGGAATTTTCATGCCATTTTGTATATAAACGTTCTTGGTTTTAATTTAACCGAATTTTGACCCTAAGAAATAGAGATATTCGTGGCATGGCAGCCTTAATCTGCTAATAACATTCTGCTAACCCTTTAAACCCTAAGAGTGATCAGCATCAAATTTCTCCTTGTAATATCAATGCTTTATAAAACAGAGTGGTCACGAGAATTAAGGACAATCTCTCCCTACTACTTCTATAGGAAATGTATAGGGACAACAAATGAGAATTTAGATTTTGATCTTAGGACTTAAAGGGTTAATCTCAGTTTTGAAATCTATGGAATGGAGAACTAAACACTTCGTCAGTTGGGAATTAAGTTGAGCCCTGTTAATCCAGTTCTGGTTTTTCGTGTTTATTTCTCGTATAAATACAGGACGACCGTTCTTCTTTGGAGACACAGCTTAACCGGAAAGATGAAGAGCTTAGAAAAGCCAACGATTCAAGGGACAACATCATGAAGACAATGCGAGAAGCCTTGGAAGTCGCCAAGGCGAATAAGGCGGAGTATGAGATCAAACTCGCCACTGTCAGAGAACAGTGTCGGCAGGAGATGCAGAGAGAAATGGAGGAACAGATGAGAAGAGCAAAGAGGGATTTCCAAAGGCAGCTAGACGAAAAGGACAAGAGCTTAGAAGAAATTAAAATCCAGAAAGAGAGTGTGGTGAAGTCACAGGCTGCCGATTCAAATAGTGAATGTTCTAACTCGGTAAGACCTCAAGTAGAACTGTTTGTGTTGTGTACAGCACTTTTCGGAAGAGAGAAAAGCAGATCTTGTTGCGCCGAAAAATCGCTGTGAGAGTGACGGTCGCTTTGATGAATGCGTTATGTACACTCATATAGTGCAAAGGGGCTAATTATTTTAGGTTTTTGCTATGACGTTATCTCAAACATTAAATAACAATAGTGATATATAATAATTATAATAACAATCATGATGATTATGATGACAGTAAAAACACTAGAAATGACAATTAAAATGACTGTGGTGATGACTTTGGTAAAAAACCTAAAGAATCTTCCTCTGGTTAAAAATTTACAAACTTAAGCTTTCGGTTGCCAGTCTGCAGCACTTCACGAACGAAAACAATGTTGCCAATGTAAGATTATAGACAAAAAATGTAGAATGAAAGTGACAAAAACGAATAAAATTCTTAAAACGTTAATGAATGATCGCTGTTTTCAGAGAATTGAATTTTAATAAGTGATTGTTTTCTTTATTTCCAGGAACCAGATTCGGAAGTGACAGCATCGGGACTGAAAACATCTGTACTTACGTCCAGTCAGAAAAAAAATCTGAAAAGAAGTAGCAGCGATTTAACTTTGGCTGAGGTAGTTTTTCGATTCACATGATATCACATTCATTTGCTGATAAAACATTTGTTTTTCCTAACATGTCTGGCACTCGGCATTTTTTGGTTGATATTCTGTGGAATCAACCAAGTAGAATTTGTGGGACACAATACGAAATGTTCAATGTATGGTTAAACAAGATCTCCATTTTCTCCTGATTTATTTTTCAGCTCAAGAATCAATTATCTGCCACAAAGAAAGGAAAGACAGACGACAGTGACGAGGATTTTACACCGGGGAAACCGTGAGTTCCATTTGCTTATCATAAAGCTCTTTTACTTCTCTTTCGCACACTCGAGACAGACGTCCTTATACCATACAAAATTATTACTAATTATCAGTTCCAAGTGAATTGTGGGTAGATCCAGTCCTTTCTTGGGTCAATTCAAAGTACGTCCAAAAATAGCCGTTTGCCCCTACAAATGACTGGATCTACCCACAATCCACTTAGAAATTATCACCAGCAAAATGGAATAATGCCGTTCAGTGACGTTACTACCTAAAAACCCTGTAGCTAGTTTTGATTGGTTGATTTGACAATCGCTTGGTTGAATTGTTCCAAATTATTCGATCATTAGTTTTCGTGGAGAACATTTTCTGACTTGGTGCAAGGAAGATTTATGTGAAAGTTGAGATCACCCAGCTTGCCTTAGATCTTATTGGAGTTGAACATGAATGCGAGTGTTATTGAATGTGTTACTATTGGTTGTCCCTAGGGTAACGTCTCCTACTATTTACCGCTTTCTTCTTTCGCTGCCAGTTTCGATAACGAGAAGTTCCTAGTGACGAAGTTCTCTGACCATCAAACAACATACTTATTTTCCTTTTTATCAGGCGAACGCAGATGTCAGCAACAAAAAGGCCTGCTGCAAGGCGCTCAAAGCGACCGACAAAGGTAAGAGAGGGAAAATATGATTCCACGTTCAAATCACCACAACGTGTAAACACAGGGAAAATTTTCTCGCATTTCCACACAAAAAAAAAGAAGAAACGACAACAACATGAAAAACTAGACTGCTGGCGGTCTCTTTCAGAATAGTCCAGCGCACGTGCAAAAAAATTCGGAAGCGTCAAGCGCTCTCGTGTAGGGGGGTGGGGGGCAGGGTACTCAACAATTGAATAAAGGCGTTAGTTTCTGAAGAAACTGCAGTGCTGAATCGGTGGGGGAGTTGTACACAAACATTTTGAGTTGATGATGTAAATTAACCACCGTACCGAGGGATCCTAAAGGCTGATGTTTCGAGCGTTATTCCTTCGCTCTGACGAAACGTCAGCTTTTAGAATCCCTGTACAGTGGTCAATTTACATTATCATTTCCGTTGATACTGAACAAAGTTTTATACCAGGAGGACCAGCCCAAGGCCTAACCCCTTTCCCTTTTATATACCATTTTTGGCAGAAAAGGTGTCGCTTTCGTGTGCCTTCCATTGGCAAATGGTACCCTTTTCAGCTGTGTATTATTTTTATCATTGTTAGCATTATCATTATTGTACCATTATTACCACTAGCATCATTATTACCGTATTTTTTCTTTGTTTTTTACTTTACTGGGTGAAAGGAATCCAAGAGGGACAGTGTGACAGAGAAAAAAACGTCATTGAAACATTTGCAGGAAAATGTAGCAGGTAGTAATTTTGAAACTTTTTTCATTTGTTATACAAATTCTAAGCTTCCTATTTCCTTCAGATTTTCAAGGCCTCGATATGCAGCTGTTAGTAGATGCAAGATCGAGTTGCTTCGACAGTTTATGTTTTTGTTTTCTTGTTCGAATTAGGAGAAGACAGCGAAAAAGACTCAGTGCAGCCTAATGAAGAAACAGAAAACATTCCCCCAATTACGAGTCAGTCAACAACAAAAAAGCGAAGACTTTTCCGGAAACCTTCCGCCGTAGCAGCTTCGTTGTCTCCGGCCAAAACAGTGAGTTCTTAGGCCATGTCCACACTGATGCGTTTTTGTTTGAAAACGCATTGATATGTATGCGTTTTGGCCTCCCGTCCACACTGATACGCTCGAAAACGCTGAGCGTTTTCATCGAAAACGGATCCTTTTGAAAACGCTGTTGAATGTGAATCGTATTGAAAACGCTACGGCATCCGTATCAGTGTGGACGCAGATCAATCGATGCATTTTTACACCTATCGAAAACGCATTCAAACAAAAACGCATCAGTGTGGACATGGCCTTAATTTTGTTACGGTTTCACTTTCAGTCCAGTAAGTTAACAGGGAAATGCAAGCTATTCAGGATTGCCAAAAATGATTCCCCTTTATCGTTGTTCTTCCAATATTTTTAGTGTTCCCTTGTAAAATTTAAATTTTGAAAGATTTTGCAGGCAACGTGGCAGGCGTTTAAAGGGGGGGGGGGGGGGGGGGATAAGAAACACCCTTCGCGTTCTCGCGCGCCCGAATTCCCCCTTTTTCCCGCCAGCTTCGAACGCCTACCAGGCAGTATACGAAATATACTATCCCTTTTAAACGGAGAATTTGGCCGTCAACCCCATTAACACTTAGAACCCCCACAAAAAAAAAAACTGTTTCATAGATTAAAACCTATCGATCTAATGGTCGACTGATTGATCGATTGATTGATTCATTCATTGATTGGTTGGTTGGTTGCAGGGAAGCCAAGATGAAAGCGAGAAGGACAAAGTAAGAGATATAATCAGCAGACAACTGCGTCCACGGTCAACACGGTCGATTAAATACAACTGAATTAACTAGAATTAACAAACAACCTGAATCTTAATCTGCCAGTGGTGTCGCGGGAATCGTGGAACGAAAGCACATCTTTGAAATGTTATTTTGTTTTTCTTTACTGCAAATAGTGGCCCTTGATTTTATTCATTGTACATTCGAGCGCGCTTTGAGTATTTGAATTGTTTTTTTTCGGAGGGCGGGGAAGCTGTTTGTCTCCAATCAAACAAAACCTAGAGAAATGCAAGAAAGAAACAGAAAGTTTTGGACGATCAGTATAGCTATCCACCAATAAAAATGCTTTCCCCTTTTACGAATAAGAGAAGATCAGATTTTGCTCTTGTTTTCTGCACCTGTAAGTTGACAAGGTTCTATTAATATGTCGTCGTTTTATCTTACTGTAAAAATGTAATTAGGTATGAACATATTTCAGTCAGAATGATTCCAACATTCTTGTGAAAGCCTTATTAAAACACAGCTGTTGTCAACCCACCCGTAGAAAACCCAAGTGCAATCTAGAGTTAGTGCGATGCACACAGTCGCAATCAGAATAAAAGATTGATTTTTAACAAAAAGTCAACATCTTCATCTTTATTCCTAACTTCACTCTTCTTTGCAACCACCTCCTGTGAGCAACCACTTTAACAGAAAACCAAACTTTCAGTCATGTAACTTTACTGTGAAACTCAATACTAACTGCAGTGTTCGCGCACATGCACAAATCCTGCGTGTACACGCATAAATGTTTGGTGGGACGCGCGAACACGGGGCCCTCTTCTCTAAAACCTTGAAGTTGAGAAGCCCAGGATGCATTCTTTTTTAGCTCATGGATG
>OX419338.1:8331204-8338704 GCA_948470475.1 Galaxea fascicularis | reverse complement strand
AGTAAGTCAAGGTTACAGTAAGTTAATAGCACCGCAGAAAGCTCCAGGGTTATGATTCAAGAGTTCACGGTAGGCGTGGAAAGAAGTAGATTACTGGCAGTCTACTTCTTCCCGGTCTGGGAATAGATATAGTATAGATAGTATGACTGTATTCTCAAAATTCGCTGACATTGCTCAAAGCTTGTGTTTGAAACCTAAATTATACAAGTCATGACTTTTGGGTGATGAAAACATAGAACTTAATGAACCCTTGGCTTGAAAAACATTGAACTGACCAAATGAAATTTAGCAACTCCACCCCAAGATCCGTATCTTATCTTCACCGGAATCAGAGTTCATTCGTAAAGAAACGGTTTCTGATTGCATGTCAAAATGTTTAACTGCTCTAGACCAACACTGAGAAATGGTTTGCACATACAATCATTTGACTTGCTCACTGCGGCCAGTAACTTTCTCCACTTATTCCACTCAGCTACTATTTAATTTTGAAAACTCTAAAGGATATTCCAATACATAATTCGGATGTTAACCATCACTGAGGACGTAACTGTTTAATTAATGTTATCTGGAGAATCATAATAGCTATCTTCCTCTAATCACTGTCAACTCTATCATTAAATGACTGGCACAGATACTTCACTGATCAGTTCATATTATCAACTTCTTTCACTTGTTCCACCATGTGTACTGACTGGTGAAGGTTAATGTTTCGGCATGTTCCCGATAAACGGGAACAAGCCGAAACATTGAACCTGCCCAGCCATTATTTCATCCCTTTGAAGAAATAACGAATCAGCAATAGCATCAGTTATAGTAGCTACTTCAGTCTTAACAAAATTATTCAGCACAATGAAAGAAATAAGGAAAATAGAAATATTGCAATGGCGCTAACTTAGATCTAAGAAGGTTTTTAGAATCTGACTACATCATTTCCTGGTGGCACAGTATCTCATCTCATCTGTTATCATTACCCACATTCATCTGTTATCATCAGTGTGGATGTCTTAGAATATTAACTAATACTAATTTATTTAAGTATTATTCTAATGTCAATTAATGAAGCTAATACAATGTTTATTAAAAAGGGGTAAAAATTGCAACCAGGTCTGGCATACCTCGTCTGGTTGGCACATAATGGTTTCTAAAGGAGGACGGCTACCGCAGTCTAGATTGTCTGGTCCATCCTTCTTCCTCTTTTCTATGACTTAGGAAAGAATAAATTGATTGCTAGCATTACATAATAAGTGGATTTTAAAATTTTAACTTTAGGGACAACTGTTTTAAGCTCAGACGTTTTGTGCTTTTCACAAGCTGACTGAAATTAGCAAAAGTGCGATGGTTTGCAAGATGCTGTTTGCATAAATCAATGTCTCCTAATTTCTCAGGGTCCGAAAGGGGTTTAGGGCTCCAGTGCTCCGGGCCTAAAAGGGCAGGGCTTCAGCATTAATTTTTCGGGGCTCTACAGGGCTCCATAACATTTGATTTAGGGATCCAGGCAAAAATGGTCAGAGCGCCAGTCAGTCAAATGATCAGGCTCTGGGCTCTGTGGCAAAAAAATCAGGGCGCTGAGATTCCAGGGACCCCCCTTTGGGACCCTAATCTTTCGTATTCGGTGCACGTTACTATACAGAACTAAAATCGTCCTGGTGCAGAGTATCCAGCAGAGGCTGACGACCTTCCCCTCTTTACTTTTACATGAACCCCGTTGCCTGCAGTTGCTAAAATGAACTACCAAAGACAGCAATGAAGAAAGTACTTCCTTATCAACATCTCATAGTGGCGCTCAAGTTTGATCGCGCCTAAAACACAATAAGTCAAACAAAGGCAAACAACCGGGATGTTTCAGAGCTCCAAAATATATCATTTTAAGAGAACAAGATTTAAGCAAATGATATAACACAAACGAACAAGTACCTCTCTTAATGATGGATATTGCCATTTTATTACCAATGGCTTCCAAGGCATTCAACAGGCTTTGCAACGTCACTTCTCTACAAATGAGATCATCCAATAATGCCTTGGCAGGGTGGGTGTATTTCCTTTCTAACCAATCGGCATCATCTTTAGTGTAATATGCTCCAAATTCTTGTATCATCAATTTCTTCCAGTTTGTTGTGGGACCCCTTTCCAACGAATTATAGAGCTGACACATTGTTTCGTTCGGTAGTTCACTTATCCTCATGATTTTCTCAGTCATGCCTATAATGGAACACCGTAGTGAAAGGCGTATTAATGTAATTGTGTTTGGACAAGCCACTCTCTGCTTTGAACGTATACTTTTTCTAAAATGCTACAGTTTGAATTGCCTTTTAACACGTTAAGCCAAAAACTGCGCGATACGGCGACGACATAGTGCGCGCTTTTAAAAAGCTGCAGCTTGCAATCATGAGGTGGACACAGTCTGCCATTCATGGTGTAAGATGGGAAAGGCTGTTTGATTAGAACGTCGCGTTTCACCGTTCAAGCAAAAACAAGTGTCAATGTTTGAATCGTTTATTTGACTTCTTTGAAGAGTGAGTCTTCATTGTCCAATCAGTTAGATTGACTTGTTTCTAATGAAAAGTCCTCTCGGCATGGTGTTGGTGACAGGACTGTTCTCATCTGCATAAACAAAATTATCCGAACCAGCATGCAACTCAAGTAGCTGGGTTCACGAGATTTACAATAATAACAATTTCAGTTAATAGCCTACTTATTATTACGTCCGTGTATGACAACATTCACAGCGCTGAAACAAAAGTAAAACATCATTGACATCAGAGAACGTTCCACACATTTCATTCAGACCCCATTTACACTACAGAAAAAAACGGCTTGGCAGGGTGAAAACCGGCAAGGGTAATTTTCATCTCAGGCAAGGTAAGGGTAAATTGAGTGGTGTAAACTGTCAAAGGCTGCCTTACCTTGCTAATTTAAGTTTCGGTTTTGGGACCACGTTTAGATGTTGTCCCGTTTTTGAAAATATCGGTAAGGCAAGGACGAAAACCGGCACCTTGCCCTTAAAATTGAACGTGTAAACGTTCCTGCTTGCCTGGAAGATAACTTTTGATCATTCTACGCATGTTCTGATAACAGCGTTACTTCTCTTGGGTGAAGGTACTCTCAGCCATTTTAAACCAGTCATCTGACTGAGGATTTATTCAGAGGTTTCTTTCCCTTGGTGGGTAAATCAGTGTTAATCAATGTTAAGCAACAATAGTTTTTTTCCTTCGACAGTTCCGGTATCTAATGAAATGCTCTTTCTTCCTCGATTCCTCACTTATCTGGTACTTTATTTCGCGTTGTCGACGTTTCTGCTCGGTTTTGTTTGATTTCCTTGGTACGGAGGTTTCGAACATCAACAATCCCGTGGACGCCATCTTGAATTAGCACAATGCGCATGCTCACTTACAAATCTAAGCCTTACCTGGAACAAAATAGCCTTGCCTAGAACAAATCAAGCAAGGATGAAACGGTACATGTGTAAACAATCCTTTCCTTACCAGAATTTTAGCTGCCCTTGCCAGTTTTTATCCTTGTCATGCCGTTTTTTTCTGTAGTGTAAATGGGGTTTCAGTATAACATACGCCATAATCACCACCTTTCTGCGGCATGCATGTGTCGAAGAAACTTTTTTTCGAAGAGCCGCTGTGGACTTTAATCTTTAAGTTAGATTATATGTTTATTACCCATGAATTTTGCGTGCAGGTGCTTTCAGTGGTGTTGTTCTCAGACTGAGAAGTATGTATTTCATTGGAGGCTTATGGCAAATGCTATTACCAGCATATATATAGATTACTCATGTGCTGTACGTGTATTTGACATGTAGCCACTTCCCCGAGGGCCTTCCCCGAATCGATACGCAAGTATTTTATTGGAGGTATATTTTAAATGTCGTACTATGTATCAGTTACAACATTTGTTTAGTGTATTGCACACGAATGTCTGCATGCAGGCACTACGTAACATCCGCTGAGATTTTTCCCGACCTCGTCAAAACTCATCCTTCGTCGCCGACTGAGATATCATCAAAACGGAGAAATATAGATTTACAGAGAGAAAGCTCATTTTCAACAAATTGCATGAAGTAATAACTATTAAAAAGTAAATTGTAGAAGTAGTACTAAATACGTCAGATTTCTTGACTGATATTAAAGAAAACAAGACTGGATCACTACAGGGGGAGGTTTTACTTAGAACACTCGATTTCCACTTGATCAGAACATATTTCCTGGAAAAATTCGAAAATCTGAAGATTGCTTTTTGACTGCTTATAGATCCTAAGCTTGATTTCAACGAAATTATATCGCTCCTGTCTTGAAACTAAATTACAAAAATGAAATGCAAATCCACCGCAACTGAACCGGCTTAACTCACCCCTTAATGGACGAGATTTGATTCCGGCAGCAAACGCTTTTAAGTTAAACCCTTTCTAGGGAAATGAAGACAACTAAGACAAAATAAATACAAATAGGAATTAAAGACATTCTTGTCCACGAAAGATCAGCTTGAAAAGTGGACCGATGCGTTCAATGTTTTACTTCCGCATCAACAAACCTGGTCGATCGCAGATTCTGGTCTTTACTGTTTAACGTTTGAAGTGGACTTTCCCTCCACTAATTTGAAATAAAAACGGAGTATCCATCAGGACTGAAATGCTTCGGTTGAACACCGCAGGATATATAACTTTCCTTATTTTAAGCTGTTCGTGAGCCCTTTTCGCTTGAAATAGCAATGTGGGATGTTTGCAACGAAACAACAAGTTGAAGACTAACCTTTGACGACTGTCCGGTATAGAGATAAACCACCACAGCTGCGGACTATTCAGAGTATCAGGTCAAACCAATGAAGATTTCTATGGACAGTAACTTACCTTCTCGTAGTTTCCTCCACGATCTGAATAAGATCTATGCCCTCCCCGATTTTTATTTGAAGTTCACGTGAGGGGCTTTTCCTAACATTATGTCATACGGTAGCTACTTATACTCCGGCACGTGCCAACACGTGTTATATAACAATTAGGAAGCTCTTGTTATTGACATCTGCATTTGTTTTTACTTATTTATTACGTGGGATTGGACAGAAATAGGGAACTGGAAATAAAAGAACGGGGAACTGGGAATGGGGAACGGGAAATCTATAAAAGGGGCAATCTCTAAAATAGCGAATCTCTGAAAGGGGAATCTCTAACATAGAGCATCTCCAAAACATGGAATCTCTGAAAAGGGGAATCCTTAAAAGGAGGATCGGAATCTCCAAAGCGGGGAAGCTGGCATTTCAGCGAGGATAACTGAAGCAGAACGTATGCGTTTGCCGTTCTTGTTATATTAAATTTTCCTTGTGTTGCTTTTCCCGCTAGCTTGGATTATACTCATGTTGTGACTGTTTCGCCGGCACAGATGTGACCGTAGCCAATGTTTCCTCATTTGCGGAGGCCTGTAGAGACATCATGGAGCATGCACGCGTGGACAATAATTTAAGGCCGGTACACACGAGGGAGCTTGCTCCCGCAGCACGCTCCTGCAACACGCTCCCGGAGCAAAGCTCCCTCGTATGCACCAACGATTTCTGGCAAAAAAATTTGTTGCGCAACAAAACTTTTGCTCCCGAGTTTTGCTCCCTCATATCAAACTGGTTTGATATGAGGGAGCAAGCTCCAGGGGCAAATCTGCTCCACGAGTCTGTTTCAGGAGCAAGTTCCCTCGTGTGTACTGAAATTTACTTGCCGTGACATGGCGGGTTGTTTCATCATTCAGCTCCCTCGTCGTGTCCTTCGTGTGTACTAGTTGGGGTACTTACCTGGGAGCGTGTTTCGGGAGCGTGTTTCAGGAGCAAGCTCCCTGGTGTGTACTGGTTGGGGTACTTACCCGGGAGCGTGTTGCAGGAGCGTGCTGCGGGAGCAAGCTCCCTCGTGTGTACCGGCCTTTATTGTAGAACTGTTGTAAACATGTTAGATCGCTCGTGCATTTTATACAAACGTTGCATGGAGGTACTTCCTTTGGCTGGGCTTTTTACCGAATTGTCTAGTACACACTTTATTGGAGCTGAAGCCCCTTAACTTACAATATATCAGCCCAATCGCTTGAATATTGCACGTGAACTTTGTCCTAGGGGTTTTTCCCAGGTATGTACTAACTGGAGTTGAATGATTGATCACTCGTGCGTTGAGCGTGGAGTTTGCATGCTCACTGAGAAACTTTGGCTCAGGGGTTTTCCCGAAATTATTGAAAATTACATCGATTGCTTCTGAGTTTGCCTTTGGTTTGAAAGTTTTGAAAGCCTAAACATATTTAAACAAGACTCCGAGTAGCGTTTACGTGGGATGCGCTGTAAGTATTTACAAGGATGATAACAGTCAATAGTTTTGTAAGCGGACATCCTCGGAAATTGGAAAAAATGTTTGTTGGTAGAGTTATCCGTTTACGTGAATTATTCCCACAAACGGACACCCAAGAAAAATATTGGAGATGTCTGCTTACGGGATTGTCAAACTCATCTGTAAACCCAGGGCTCGAGACTAACTTTTCAGCTTACTAGCCCAGTGGCTAGTGCACACGTTTGCTTCACTAGCCAAAACAAATTCTTCACTAGCCAGACTTGTTTCTTAGTTACTTTATTTTTCATACTGTCGTGAAAGAACTGAACTTATCAGCTTATTAAAATACGTTTTTTTTTTACGGCTTGAAAGTGTTATGAGTCTACAAACACAGGAGTTTCAATACAAATTTAAAAGGGCTTGAACTAGAATGTCAAATAAATGCTAGCCTCTGTGTACCTTGCAGTATACTTACCGTCAAAACTTTGCAGCAAGCGGCCAAAAAACATTGATTTTCCTTTCCTGCCGCTGTTTCATATCCTCTCGTGAACAAGAAAATTCGTAACGTTCGATCTTAATGACTTTATTTGGAAGGTTCAGACATAAGCATCGATGTCAAATAGGCGTTATCCAGATCACTATGCCGAGAGGTTTTTAATTTTTGGAAGTAATCAAAAGAAAAGCGCCAGTGACTTTTTTTAAGCATGAAACGTTATCCCTAGACTTCCGTGACCTCATTTGCGGCAAGACGTTTGTTTGTCATTCGTCGCTTTAGTAAGGGAAAAAAGAACCGAAAAAGTCAATCGTGCTTTCGCTTTTTTAGTAATCTTAAGTTCATGCTTGATGCAATAAATTATATGAGCCGATTACAGACAGCAGATGTTTCCAATTCTGCACGCTCTGACTCAACTTTCTTAAATCAGTGATTTTATCTGGTCCTCCAGTGCTGACATTTTCTCCTGCCAAAATGGCTAGTGAAACGCAAAACCAACTGGCCAAAACGGAATTTTCACTAGTCTGTGGCTAGTTGGCTACCGTTAGTCTCCAGCCCTGAATACAGCTGACAGTAATCGAAGTGACACTATCGTTAACTCGTGGATATGGCCATGGAAGTGGACGTTGATGCCATGGCTTTAATTAAAGGGCGGCTTTAATTTGTAATAGTTTTGAATGGCCTTTGAAATGTAATAATGACCATTTCTAAA
>OX419338.1:8321204-8328704 GCA_948470475.1 Galaxea fascicularis | reverse complement strand
CTCAGAACGTAACGCAATACTGTCACGTTTGTAAATCACAAACAGCGTCTGGGCCGCCTGTGGAGGTGTACATGAAAAAGATGCGCTCCTATAAAACACAAACGAAATGTACAGGTTTCTTGGCCATTACTTTTTTAAGAAAATAAAATTGTTGTAAACTGAAAGTGTTATAATGTTCCTCATCCATGAGCTGGCTCGCAGGAACCTTTGATTAAACCTAGTGCGAAGATTGATACTAAGAGTTATTCTGGAATGTCTTATGCTCTTCAACCAATCAGACAAGTGATAAAACGCATGAAGAAACCACTGACCACGAAAAGTGCAGGACGACATTACAGGTTACGGTTTCTCCGTCTTGTGTCTGATTGGTTTTGTCTGTAGCCTGCTGTTTCGCTCGTTTATCGCGAAGTGATATATTCATCGTCGTCTTCGAAGCACACTCTTCAGAGCATTACCGTAGTCGCCGCCCTCTTCGTTGAGCCGAAAACCTTTACTGCCTTCCATCTGATTCTCGGTCTCCCTCTCCTTTGGTTCCCAAGAAGATATGCTTCAAGAACTTCCATTCCGTCGTGTAATCATAAGAATGATGGTAATGATAAGTAATGGTAATAGGACTGACTGGAGTCCCATTCGGTTTGTAGTCCTACGAGTGATTATAACAAAATCGGACGACCGCGTAGCAGGAGTCCGATTTGTTTATCGTGAGTATGATTACAGACCAAATTGGACGACACGAAATTATTACCAATTTATCATAAAAGTTACAATTTCCGAGAAAAGAAGAAGGAACTCGTTTGGTTTGTTAGCATAGACATTTGTGCCATAGGTTAAACAAAATCACTACTGTCTTCTAAAATACTGTCATTGTTCAAGGGAAAAAAAATCTCCATTTTGAAGAAAGCCCCAATTGAGGAGTCTGTACACTGTCACTATGGTGGTTAAAAGCAAGTTTATGATTGGTTGATTTAAAATACTTCTTTGAATGTGATTGGCTTGTTGGACTGTCCGATAACTTGGCAAGTGAATTAATAGAAATAGGAGTTTTTTAAACCAATCACAATCGAGGAAATTGTAATTTTTATGATAATGATAATGATAATAATAAACAGAAAATGCCGCATTGTTGATGTAGCTATACCAGGGGACCACAACATTGCAAAGAAGGAATTTGAGAAAATCAGTAACCACTCCGAGCTGAAAGTAGAGATTGCCAGAATGTGGAACATGGAGGCAGAAGTTGTTCCTGTGGTGATAAGTGCTCCATTCCTAAGAATTTACATCAACAATTATAAAGACCCGGGATTAAACCGCATGCTCCGACATTTTATATAGCGCCATTATCAGTGTTCAAAGGCTCGTTAGGGACGGACCATTAGAAAAGTGATGGGTTGGGGGAGGGGGGGATATTTTACAGCTTGTAACTTCTTTTCTGTGATGATGTCGAGGCTTTCAAAACTCGGTATGTGTTTGCGTTAAAGTGCAAACGAATCAAGCAGGATGGCTGTTCATAACACATGGTTTTATCACTCTTAAGCTATGCTTATCCATAAGGGTTTTACTGCAAAGGTTCTTGGCAACCAGAATCCATGATGAGGTTGCTGCGCACAAGATGTATCAGTCTGGAAACGGGAACTGAATATGTCCCGGCCTTTTCCTTATTCTAGAGAAATGGGGATTCTACCAGGACTAACAATACTGTCGTATAAAGTGGCTGCCAAGGTGCCCTACAGGCAAATACAGTTTCTCAACCCGATAGTGCAATTCAGTTTACAGGAATTTTTTTTCTTCACTTCTTCTTTGCCTGATTTTTGGAAAGAGCTTCGCTTGTCATATTTGCTCAGCCCCATCAGTTATTTTAGCCTTGCTACAAACCTGAGGGAGAGAAGGGTTTACCTTTATATCCAGTGGTACATTACGACGACGATGGAAAATTATCAAGAAATTATTACCGGAAGCTCTAAGTCTGCGTACAGGAATGCAACGCTCAAGCACATCACAGACATAAAGGGTAGCTGAACCGGTTAATTGGAACCATTGAAGTTATTTCAATACATATAACCGGGTCGTACTTACGACTACCAACAACAAACCGAACAGGACAAATCTACAGATCGCAAGTGTCATGAAAATAATGATAATAATAATTTTAATAACAACAATAAATAAAATAAATAAACAACACTATGCATCTACAACGAGCTGAGAGCTATTGTTTTCGCTTTCCGTGGTAGCCGAATCACTACTTAAACTCTTAATTAGGTAGCCCGTTCATGTTGGACTTTCCATAGCTTCCTCATCTCATTCAAGGCTACTTTCTATCTCTTTGCTATTACACCGAATGTCTGGATTCTCGCATGCACCATGAGATACGTGATCATCCACTTTCTCGAGAACTGAACTGTCAATACATATTTCAACATTTCCTTCCTATTCTTTGTCACTGTCATTACTTTTGTCTTTGTTGGATTTATCTTTAGGCCAACTTAAATACTTTACTCGGTCTTATATAGTGCTGTAACATGTCTCCGCAGGCCAGTTCTTGACCGTTTATCTTGGTTGACTTGAATATCAGCGCTGTTTCATCACTCAGCATTTAATGTTTGAGGGATACCCGGTTTTAACAACGAAGTCTCGTTACTCTTATGATACATTGTTCCATTTTCTCCCACTACAGGTACGCATAATTATATATATCGTGGCGTTCCCGCCAATAACTATAAATGCCCAGTCCCGGATTTGGGATCCAGGACTCCCACTTATCATTACACAGCATATCGTAGATTTCCCGTCATATGCTCCTCCTTCACGAAGAAGTAATCATCCGTTACTTCTCTCATTATGTTCTCTGTATAACTGTTAAATAGTACCGGAGAGGGAATGCATCCTTGTCGAAAGGTCGAAAGGACAAGTGAAAAGAGTCCCAGGCAGGAATCGACCACTGAGCCACAGGAACCCCTGGTGAGCTAAGTCATTTACACTCTTTTTTTATAAGAACGTGCTAATATTTGAGCTGAGGTTCGACGTTCTAATTTTTTTTGCGATTTGAGCCTGGAAACGTTCTTAACCCTTTGACTCCTATGCGCGCCAAAACCCGCCGCACAGGGCCACGTCCCTTGTACCACTTGTGACGTCATCAGTTTTAACGTTCGCAGACAAGTTTACCATGTCACACGTGCAGGAGGAGAAGATCTTTCAAACCATATCCGCTTGAGTACCATTCCACCAAACAGGCCGGAGAAAACACAAAAAAGCCGAGAGGCGTCGACCCTAAAATTTGAGTGAAAATCTTGTTCCATTACCCACCTGCACTTCCTTCCATCTAATCCTATGATGCTAAACGTTTTCTCTAAATCTTTTCCCATCAAAAGAAAGCCCACGAAATGCCCAGGAAGAGGGAAAGAAAGTGAGGCAAGAACAGCAAAAGAAAAGGGGAGGAGAGAGGGCGAAAAGTAGAAGGCGAGGTGGCAGTCTCGAGATTTTGCTTTCTGCGCATACCCGAACTTCCAAAGCTCAAATTCAGCATCAGGACCAGAAGTGCGCCAAACGTCCGACCAGTGAACCAAGTTTTGGGCAGTTTGGGTTCTTTTTGGCCAGATTCCGACCAGAAAACGGCTCGATGAGCTTCAAAAGGTGATTTTGGGCAAAATGTTCAGGAGTCAAAGGGTTAAGGTGTTCGTACATGTTATGCACATAGTGTCGCGCCAACCAACTGTTGATAAATTTAGCCTTACAGAAAGCGTTGAACACAGAGGTTCACAACGCGACATAAAGTCACCAAAATTTGCGGCGAAAACGCAGAAAAAGTTCATGTGTACATAGAATACTACTCGCTTATAAAAAAATGAGCAAAATAAAGATGTTCTCGCCCAGTCGAGGGCTGGAAATGAGGACGCTAGAGGTCAAAGAAGCCAGTTAACTTCCAACACCCTTTTGTGCCAGCCAATATAGGGACAGAAACATCGCCTTGGTAGAACCAGATGGCTCCGTCACCATTCACATACAATTATACAAAACGCCCTTAACTGACTCTTAGCCTTCGATGTGTTCTAAGCAGGTTCTTAAAATTCGGGTCAATCTCAGCCTCAACGTTGTTACAAAAAAGGTTCTTATAAAACAAGAGTATTCGCTCTGACGAAGGGCTAACGCTCGAAACGTCAGCTTTTACAATCCCTGTACGGTGGTCAATTTACATTATCAACTCCGTTGATAAAACCAAATTCTTGTGTACAAATCCCCCACCGGCGCAACACCACAGTTTCTTTAGAAACCACCCCCTTTATACTCGGCTCGAGCTGAGAGTCGTTCGAGTTTTGATGGACGTACTGTTTAGGTTACGTTTGCCTGGTACAGTACTGTAAATAGTTGTTTCTTCAAAAATAAAATTGTTGTGTGCAACGCTGCTCCCATAACTGAGCTGACCGTGAACTAAAACTTATTACTAGAAAAAGTTTGAAAAACAACAGAAGGTTCTTTGGCTTTGCAGCCTGCGTGGTAATTTTGGAAGGGGATGGCACCGAGGGAGACTTCACACGCGTGAGAACGTGAAAGGAGCGCGAGGAGGAAAACTCCCCTCGCGTGTCCTTCGCGTTCTTGTGCAAGTGCTCATGGGGTTGTTTTGGCGGAAAACTACTTGATGGCTTTGTTGGCGTAAGTATAGAGAAAGACTTTCGAATGCGTTCTTCTGTTACATGGAAAGTGAAACATCCGCACATTTCTTCCTAGCGGAAGTTAAAATTCCTCAAGGAACGCGTTCTTTAAACAGGTGGGCTTTGACATGTACATCGTTGTCCCGTGGCGTAAGTTTTCACTTTGCTTCGTGGGTCTGCACGTCTGTGGTTCCGTGGTGGGGTCAATCAGCTGAAAAGCTGTGTTAACCCACAGGTTCTCCCTTTGTTTCTGTTATTAGCAGGTAGCGTCAGCTTATTTGAGTTTTGCTGACTGTCTCAACATTGCTATTTGTCAAGAGGGAGTTGATTTAGATGTTTCTGACAAAACACCACGTTGAAATTAAAATGGCGCCAAATTGAGAGAGATGTCTTTCTTGTTTTCACAGTTCCGTAGCTTTATGATCTGGAGTCGGACCACTGCTGTTTCAAGAGCAAGTTAAAAATGACTATAAGCTGCCAAAATATAAAAATAAAAGTGTAAAAGTGTGTGTAAGCTAGTTCCGCGCTAATAATAGGGCCGGGTCTATTTTACAAGTCACATTCTACAGGTCAGAGGAGCAGATAATTGTTTTATCGATTGGTAACTAAGCCAAACAGTTTCTTCTTGATCTAAAACAAATTTTGGATAGTGATTAGGGCTAGGAGACTCTTGGGCTTGTTTCTGTAGCGCAGTGACCTGTACTTTGACCTGTGAAATGTGACCTGTAAAATAGACCCGCCGTAATAATAGGGAGGTCAAGTAGGCTGGAAAGGGTGTTTAGCTGCATGCGTGCACGCAATCTGCACACGCCACAACTAAGGCTGCGTTCACACTTTGTGCCCGAGCACTAGTGCCCAGGCACCGGCACAAAATGGTGCTGTGTTCAGACACATTTACTCTGTCGGAGGCCATTTTAAAATCTAGACCACCCATGAGCATAGCAAGGAATTGTGGGTACGCAAAGCAGTGGTTTATGGGTAAAGTGTCAGGGAACTAACGAAAAATGTGTGCACACAAGGAATCAGTGCCCAAGTACAAGGTCGAGACCTTGTACTCAGGCACGGTGCCCATGCCTCAATTCTGGCGTAGGTACTTGAAAAAAAGGTGTGTTCACATTAGTCCCCATGAAAAATCGTACTCTGGCACCAAGTGTGAACGCAGCCTAAGATGCACGCGTCAGCCGAATGAATCAAAATCAAGCACACCAGAAGTTAAATACTGCGTAAAATCGTGCAAATCGGAAATAAAATCTGTCGAAAACATTTGCAGGGTTCGTACGGGTCATGGAAAACCTGGAAAGTCATGGAATTTTGTGGTCAGTCATGGAAAGTCATGGAAAATTGTAATTATAAATCATTGCAGTTGTCAAAGCAAGGATAAAGTGAAACAAAGACGAGTTTATCAAACAATCGAAAGTTTGGCTGACAGAGGTCGTTAATTCATTCAAATTTAAACTGAGTTGTGTCAGAGAATATCCTAAGACAAGGAGAGTTTTTAAAATTTTCTTATGTGGCAGCTAAACTTAAGGTCATAGAAAGCTAGAAAAGGTCATGGAAAAAGTCATGGAAAGTCATGGAATTTGAAGAGCTTAAAAGAGTACGAACCCTGATTTGTTTTTAGCTCAAAATTTGGCTCAGTGACCTTTCTTGATTTTTTTCATGTACGCACTATTATGATGGCACTTCAAATATAAAAGTTTCGGGGAAAATTATCCAGTAGAATTTTCTTGAAGCCATAAAACACGTTTTTTAAAAATATCTTAAATTCTACCAGGTAAATTTCTTTCATACTGCCTGAAAAGTCAAAGAATTTAGGGAGCTTCCCAACAAAGAAATAAAAACGGTAGATCACCGGATTAGTTTTTCAGATGATTTACAAAAACTGGCATTCATTGGACCTTTTTGTGGACTGCGGGCATTGCCATGATAACTGATATGATGTCATAAGCACCCTTAAAATATAGCCCAACAATTCCAAGTTCCAAGGAGACATAGTTTGCCTACACCATTAAATATCCTTCTTTGTAATTTTTTCATCGTTTCACAAACACTACATTAATGAAAAACCCTTTTGAGCCTCCTAAAGCAACGACAATGACGACACCAACGAGAACACCAGAAAACAATGGGATTAATGAGCCAAAACAATACTCTGCACGTACGTTTTACATTTTGGTACATTTCTTTGCCGTCCTGTGCAAAACAACATGTGAAATGACCAAATTTTAGGTTTTCTCAAGAACGTGAGTGCATGACAGCAATTTCTTCTTTCGTTTTCTTTGCTTTAACACAGTTCACAGTAATTTAGACCCTGGACAGCTCGCCAACATTTTTCATGTTAAACAAATTGGAATAATCATGGGAGAGTTACAAAAATGAGAAGTCATATTTTGAAATGACGTTTTTGTTGCCGTTGTTGTCATCATTGCTTAAGCTCCCTAATGTTGAGACTGGACAACCTGTACTCGCACGTTTAACACTAACAACGTTCAAGTGTGCTCATGCATCGATTATACATGCATTTTGTGACTCCAACTCTAGTCGTTTTTAGGACAGGGTTAGTGTGACAGTTGTTGTTTACCATTTGCATGGGAAAACTGGTTGGTCAACAGTTGCAGTAAAAGAGTGGTATCCATCACACACCCAAATGAAAATATCCATGGGAGGCCCATGTTCCATTTGCACAAATATTCCCAACAGTTGGGTTTTCAGGGCGATCCATGCAGAAAGGCCTGAAACTGGCAGAAATGAGGAACGCACATTTCCATTTGGGAATTTTGGACTACCTTTCAAGAAATTCCGTTTTCTCAGGAAACTTTCAGGTTGGGAAGATCAAAATAGGCTTTCCATTTAC
>OX419338.1:8283704-8316204 GCA_948470475.1 Galaxea fascicularis | reverse complement strand
CTGATTAACTCCACTAACCCCACAAAATCTAGATGGTGTAAAATGTCTTTGAGGTTTTTGGTACGACGATATACTGGAAAAATTGATTTAGATGGAAAAATTTCTAATAGTTCAGGCGACGATCTTAAAAGATGAGCATGCTTTTGGATAACCTTCCGAATGTCGGGGATGATAGGGTTGTAGTCCATGACTAACGGGAAAACTTTTTTTGTCAGGCTTGACCTTTTTCTTTAGGAGTTCTGATCTTTCAATACTAATTAGCACCCTATCAAATTGTTTGTCTGCTAAATCTGCACTTAAGATACCCTTTGTATTCGACACATCTCTTCTTGAGAAATTCATCGGTGGAACAATTGCGTCTAACTTGTAAAGCAACCCCATAGGGAATCACCCTTTTACAGTGTGCTGGGTGAGAACTAGAAAAAGGTAAATAAAGATGGCTATCTGTAGGCTTAGCGTAAATATCTGTAATAATAAACCCATTTTGAAGGTGCAATCTAAGATCCAAGACGTTGAGGGTATCCTCAGAATACACTAACTCAAATTTAATAGTGGGATAAAGAGAATTGATGTACTCGGTGAACTCTAATAATTTAGGCAAACCGTGTGTCCAAACATCGAAAACATCCCTATATCTCCACCACAACATGGGTTTCATAGGACCTCCAGATTTAGCTTTCTCGTCAATCAATCCCATAGCCAGGTCAGCATAGCTACAAGCGTTTTTGGGACCCATAGCCGTGCCATGTTTTTGTACAAAATTTTTCCCAGAAAATTGACAATTATTGGTTTGAAGACAAATTTCGATAGCCTCCACAATACATTCGGTAGATGGAAATTTAACTGATCTAGAATCAAGAGCTTTTCTAACAGCTGAAATGCCTAGGTTATTGTCAATATTGGGAAACATCGCAACTACATCCCAAGACACCAGCGAACACCCAGATGGTAAAGGACCCTTCTCAGAATTAAGTGTTTGGATCTTGTTGATAAGATTAGTGGTATCTTTAACAAACGAAGGAAGATTTTGGGCAAGAGGCTTGAGATAAAATTCAGTAAAGGCAGAAAGTCGTTCAGTTGCCGTTCCGCAGCACGATGTAATTAAGCAGAGAGGGTTGTTGAAGTTTAAATAAAAATTGCCTTAGTTTATTGTCTTTAGTTATTTTGTATATCTTTTGAAAGTTGGCTTTCCAGGAAACAAATGAATCAGGGAAGAGTTGTTTCCAAGCTTTCATACCTGTATAGGCACATTGATACAGTTCTCATTAAAAAGTTTGTAATAATGTTTGCATCTCATTTTGACCAAGGATAACGGAAGGTTTTCAGTTAATCCTCCGTTTTGAAGAGATCTTCAGGTGAAATTTGCTTTTTATACATGTACATTGTATGCATTACGTTTAAGCTTTTAAGCTTTTATCTTGGTATTTTGATTGACTCTCATCTAAACTGGAAAAAACAAGTTGAATTTATAGGTAAAAAAATTAGGAGAAGTATTGGCATCTTATGCAAACTAAGACATTATGTCGATTTGAATATTTTGGTGAAACTCTATTATGCTTTAATTTATCCTTTTTTGACTTATGGAATTCTAATTTGGGGAAATACTTATGACACTACTCTCAAACCTATATTTATATTACAAAAGAAAGCGGTACGCATCATCACATTCTCTAAACTAGATAGTTATTCTAGTCCATTATTTAAATCTCTTGGACTAATTAAGTTTTTTGATATTGCTTTATTTCAAATTGCGTTTTTTATGTACAGATTTCATAATAATCTGCTGCCTGCTGCATTTCATTATTTTTTTACTAAGGTAACAAGTGTTCATAGCTATAATACTAGATTTGCAGCAAAACACTCTTACTATCTTCCCTACGCTAGAACCAATTATGGCAAATTTAATATCCGTTTTCAAGGTCCATCTGTCTGGAATGCTATTGATGATAATATAAAAGTATCATCCTCTATATCAATCTTCAAAAAACGATTAAAGGAACAATATCTCGAAAGATACTAGGGGTTAGTTGCTGTACTTCTTGACTTCTTCTTGACTGTTTTTTTTTTTTTTTTTTTTTTTTTTTTTTTTTTTTTTTCCTCTCTTGTAGTTTGCTCCCGATTTCACATATTTATAATTAATATATTATATCCCTTATACGTTCTGTGTTCTGTGTTCTGTGTTGTCTTGTGTTTCTTTATTGTGTGTGCCGACCTAAACTAGTAGTTAACATATATACAAACTGGCTGCCTATCATTATTAACCTTTCAGTTATTCTAGGCAGCCAGTGCTCTCCTATTTTATTTCTGTAATTGACAAATGTATTTATACGTAACTTTTCAAAGTGAGAGAATAAAGTTGTTGTTGTTGTTGTTGTTGTTGCTGGGAATAGCGGCAATCATTTGGAAATTTTGTAGAAAATTAATTTCTAAATCAAATTTATCCTGAAATTCTTGGAGAGACAAGAATTTTCCGTCTTCGTTTAGCAAATCTTGCACCAAATAGATCCCTTTTTCAAACCATGTTTTCCAAAACAATGTTTTTCCCTCAATCTTTATTTCCCTATTATTCCACAAGACAAATTTCCATCGCTGGTCTAGATCATACCTATTAACAAGTTCCTGAAAGTATTCTAGCAGTTCTTTATAGAACAGGGGAAAACTTGAATCCATGCATTTTGTATCATAATTACAATTTAGTAAAAAGGTTAGGCCACCATGTCTATTCAAATAGTAATTTGGAATTGTCTTCCAGTTAGCATCGCTGCTGTCAAGCAGTCTGCTAATCCAGCTTAGACGAAGGGACTTTGTCATAGTTCTGAAATTAATAAAATTTAATCCCCCATCTACAAGAGGTTGATAAATCACTTTTCTCTTGATTTTGTCTTTCTTACTTCTCCACAGGAAAGCAAAGAGTTCAGCTTCCATTTTTTGAATAACATTTTCAGGAACAGTAAGCATCAAAGCAGTGTATATCAACTCAGATACTCCAATTGTTTTCGCCAAGAGCGTTCGACCATAAAGAGAAAGATCACGCGTATGCCACTTATTCAATTTAGTCTTCATTTTTTGAATTTTAACTATAAAAATTGCGATAAAATATTTCTTAAAAACATTTTAAGATTAAAAAATTGCTAAAAAAAGCGACGACGTTTCGACGTTAGCTAAACGTCATTATCAAGTCAAAAATAAGTTGTTAAGTTTTCGGTCTATAAATACTAAAAAGTAGCTGATAGAAAATTGTAACGTGGGAACATTAAACAAAGAGTTTTGCACGTATGGAGTCCGTCTGGGTATTTAAATTGGGCTTAAGAATCTTGATGAAGAGCATTTCAAATACCAAACAATCAAATTTGTTCTGGCACTTTCTTAAAACCGTGAATTGGTTTTCTTTCAAAAGATTGTTGTTGCCGTGAGCTTCTAAGAAATGCCTACCAATTGCCGAATTTTTGTGCTCAGCAATGTGTTGATGAAGGTGTCGGGCTATTTTTTGAATTCTGCTAAAAAAATTAGCCTCATTAGTTTTTTGTTGGTCGTATGATATATATGTACCAAGGATTTTTATAGGTTCTCTTATAGATGCGAAGTTCATCATCTTGTTCTTGCACTCTTTCTTAGATCCAATCCACATAGCTTTTTTCTTTGTAGCATTTAATTTGAGACCCGATATTTCACCAAAGATGCTAATATGATGCAAAGATGCCTTAAGGGAGTCTATATGACTGAAAATGAGTGTTGTGTCATCAGCAAATTGAGATAGCTTCACTTCATGAGAGTTTGGAAAAGAAAATTAATACCTTTGCACTCTGGAATATAATGGAGTTTCAGTGCTAACAGTTCGACAGAAAGAATAAGTAAGTATAGGCTAAGCAGACAGCCTTGCCGTACCCCTCTAGATGTTTTAAAGTAGTTAGTCATATAGCCCCCATTCATCACTCCACTTTCGACATCGTTGTAGAGGACTGTAATCCATTTTCTAATGGCTGGTCCAAAGTTAAAAACTATTAGAGCCCTACGCAAAAAATCCCATCCCAGAGAATCAAAGGCCTTTTCAAAGTCTACAAAGAGAAAGATACCAGAGATTTTATTGCTTTTGGTGTATGACATTAAGTCATTTAAAAGCCTAATATTTTTCACTATATACATTCCTTTAATAAAGCCAGTTTGGTCAGGATGAATTAGCTTTGGCAAGAAAGGTTCCATACGCATTGCTATAATTCTTGCAAGAATTTTATAATCCACATTCAGAAGTGTAATGGGTCGCCAGTTTCTTAAGTCGTTTAAGTTCTCATCGCCCTTGGGGATTAGATTGATTAATATATATAATTCCTCTTCATTGCAAAATCAAGAGTTTGTTTTCTTGAAAAGCTTCATTATAGGAGTCCAGTAAGTTGGGTCCGATTAGTTCTATGAAGGTTTCGTAAAATTCAACAGGAAAGCCATCATCGCCCAGAGTCTTGCCCTTTTGAAAATATTTAATAGCATTTTTCATTTCTTCAATTGATAAGTCGTGTTCCATTAGATCTTGTTCTTCCTTTGTTAGCTTAGGAATTTCTAGCTCTTCCACGAATTAGTCAAAGTTAACTTCATTTAGAGTTTCATCTTCCACTATTTGACGACTCAAAAGTTGTGTAAAGTGTTCCTCAATTTTGTTACCTATGCCCTTGATATTGGTTAATGGCTTAGCAGGATTCTCAGTTTTTAGTTCCATGATTAGTTTCTTTTCATATTTTTTCTTTTCTAAATTAAAGATATATTGTGTAGGCTTTTCTCCCTGCTCAATTCAGCGGGATTTAGAGTGAAACATTGTCTCTCTCCCTTTCATGTCATAAAAATCTTTCAGTTGCTTTTTAGCTTCTTCATAGTTATTCAAAGTTTTAGTATCAAGGCAAAGATTGTTACATATTTTCTGAATTGGAGATAAAAAAAATTGGTATTATCAACAGAGTTGATAAATGTAAATTGACCACTGTACAGGGATTCTAAAAGCTGATGTTTCGATCGTTAGCCCTTCGTTCTGATGAAGGGCTAACGCTCACCATGCTTGTTTCTTTGCAACACGACAACAAAGGGAAATTTTGGCTTCAAATGACAAATTTTCAGTGAGGCGACTGGGGCCAGTTGTAAGATGTTGACCACATTCACAAGTCTTGTGCTCTTTTCTGCTATTTTTGCTTATTTTTACCTTGCAATCATTTATCTGCAATGAAGGAAATAGCAAGAGTGATACCAAAAAGTCAATAAGTCAAAACTTGCAAACTGGTCAGTGGGACTGAAGGACTTTATCACAGTACAGCTCTTTGCATTCTTGGTATACAAGGAGCCTGATTTCTAGCACTCATTACTACCCTTTGTGTGGTAATGATCCAATTTAGTTTTTGATGTAGTGATGGGCTGCAGGAACTAACACATAACCACAAAACAGTAAACAGCACAGTAGGAAGGGTTAAGTTACAGGGACAGAATTTTTGACAGGTGTAGATTTCTTACAGTGTGGTAAAGGGGTTATGCGTGATGTGTGATATAAGAGAAAAAAAGCTTGTGACACATAAAAAAAGAGCTCAATTGTGGTCATGATCCTTGAATTGATAGCCTGGTGTGATCTGTGATCTCGTTTATTGCACCGTGATTCATGAAAATTAAAAATCTGTTAGTATAGTGGTTTTCATACCAATAATTAATCACAGGCTCCTGTAACATCAACAGAGTCATTGATTAATAATTTTTACAGCATTTTACAATTAAATGTGTCACAATTGGCTCATTGTTAACTCTGCGTGTATCTCAAAACTTGCATATTTTGACGATATTGATGCGAGTGTTTAATTTAGCCTGTGCTGGGCTCTCAGGCAATGGAAGTGAGTGAGTGAAAAGCAGCAGGACTCTGGGAAAGAGAGAAAGGGAGAGAGACTGTTTACAAGTATTCATTTAAATACTTCACTCTGGTATACCCAGGGGTACCAGCACCTGTGATGGGTCAATTTTGACAGTTTACATCAATACTCACAATTTTTATGTTGAGCACTTAGCTTCTTGCAGCATGGCGAGCACGTCAGATGCGTGTGATTTCAGTGAATCAGTGTTTACTGAAAAGGACTGTTTTTGCTTGCAAATTTTGTTTTCCCAACGAAGATCATGTGATGTTTCTAAAGGGACGTGCCTTTTGTCTTTACATAAATTTTGCATACACATGCTCAAGAATAAATTAATTATGAAATCTCAAAGAAACAGTCATCTCTCCAGAGTAACATCACATGGACAACATTGGGAAAACAAAACATTCAAGATAAAGCAGTCAATTGTGGATAAAAGTCTTAGAAGATTTCCCAAATGCACACCTAGATTTGAGCAAAAGATGTCCCTGTTCAACTGGCTCAATGAGAAAGATGTTTCTGCTATGCTTCCCACCAGTTCAGCACTTGAGAAAACCTCCATCTGGTCATCTTTGACAAGTGGCAGTGCTCGACCTTAGTGGTAGTCCACTAGCCCAGGGCTAGCAGAAATTTAGTTTGGGCTAGTAAAATTTGAGAACTTCTTGGCAAAAGAAGTCTTTTCACTGAAGTTCATATTGATATGCATATTAATTTTTTTTTCAATAAGTGAACATTTCTCAGTTTGACTTTTAACTGTTCATAGACACTACTGTATTGTGATGATGTTGGACAACTCTACCATCTGAAGGCTTGCCCTTATGTCAAACAGCCACGCAAGCAAAAAGAATCCCAGGAATTCAAACCTAAGACCAAAGTCAATGCAACTGTAGTAAGGGAATGTAAACCCACAAAGTACACACCACCAGATCATGTCCACCAGTTTACTCCAGATTATGGTATGCTTTCACTATCCAAACCAAAACAAAAGAGGAAACGAGATGAATCAGCAATCTGGTTCTCTGGCATAAATGGGACAACATGCTCAAGAAAGAAACCCCGGCACAAGAAGAAGAAAAAGCAGGTTCGTGCACTCAACAGTTCAGTCTTTCCAGAAAGTGTATATGCAAACAGAATGTTGCCTGTTATGTCAAGGCCATCATGGCTCATCATGCCATAACTTTGCATTATAATTTGCCACCAACTAGATGGTTCAGTTGATGTGATATGGTTGACCATGCCCTCATCTTTTTAGTGTTTTCTTACCTTCCCCCTAGGAAAATAGTTTTTAAATCGGAAAATGGCTACATGCCATTTCTGAGTTGTAAGCATGTCAGAGTGAAATCTGCCACAGCTACAACTCAGCTTCCACTTGCTTCCAATTAAAAATCAAGGAAGCCATGCATATCCTTTGGGAGCAGCCATCTTCAAATTCGCAGGTCAAACACCTTAATTTATCCCTTTCTTATTAATTAGTCCCCTTTCTCGGCATAGTTTCTTTCTTTCTTTTTTTTTTGTTTGTGCCTTCATCCTCAATCATTCTTGTTAATATCTCACTTTGTTACACTATTTATTGCTCACTTTCATTTTATTCCTCTCTGTACAACTGATGTTTAAAAAATGAACTTCAAAAACATTCTGTGGTTTATCAAAGCAATATCTTTCTTCATGCTGCTACAAAGCCTTGGTACTATTATTATTATTATTATTATTATTATCATAAGAGAAAAACTTCATTGAGAAACAAAACTCAAATGTTACATGTATATGGTAAAAGAAATTGCTCCTTAGAAGTCATCATCATCATTAATGTAATAACAATAATAATTTTAAACATTTTCAACTCAGAAAAATACTGTATTATGCACACTACATCAAAATTCTTAAAAAATAAAAATAACTTAACCTTACAAAAAGAGATACAAATAGATATAATTAATAATAAAAGTTCAAAATTCTATAAAATTACGAATTCCATGATGCAGAGATATTAAAATCAAACAATTGAATTATACTAATGACGGCTAAACCAGTGTCCATAAAACGCCCTAAATATAAGAGCATATGGACCGCGTATTTCAGATATCAGCAGTAGCTACATTTATTTTACAGTCTAACGATTGCTCTATCTTGTGGCGAAATGGCGTTCGCAAACCTCTAATGCATGCATGTACCGATCTTAAGAGTTCAAACGAAATCTGTGTCCTGAGCCAAGTGATTACAACATGATAAGGCTCGGTATCCTTCTGAGCTATCTTGTCTGCAAGATGCTTTAAGAACTGCTGACACTCGTTTCCCATTCCGCCATTGGTTCCAAACACTAAAGGCGTAAAAGAACCCATTTCTACATCTAACACCCGCTGCTGGTATTTGCGCTTCTTCTCTTCTTCTTGCTCCTTGAACACTTCCGATGTTGGCTTGCTCTGGTAACACTTGGAGTTGATGTGCGTAACTCTGACATCAAAAAATGCCGTAACTCCTCTTGCCCAGACCCCTCCCGCTTTGATGTCCAACCTCGCCTCAGAACTTGTAACAGCGCTCCTCAAATGAAATTGCTCGTTGTCCAGGGGTTGAAGGCATGGTTCAATTTCGACATTATTGCAGATCTTGTCGATGAATGTCGTTAACAAGTTCCGTACACTGTCATGTCTCTGCGCGACAAACCCCTCCTTTTTACAAGAGAGGGCGTGACCAACGGTGAATTTATCCCCACATATGCAATGACTTGGTAAATCGACTAAGGGCAAGTCATAACGTAAGCATAGCGAGTCTCTGAACTCTTGCTTGTTCCAGGCTAAACCCTGGTCTGCGAGAGGCATCGCATTCAGCCAAGAACTTGCGCCTTTGTCCCTCGATTGATTAACCAGTCGCAGCAGGCCTGGGGAGAGGCTTGAATCAATGCTATCCATTTTCTCTTTGGCACTTGCTCTCTTAAGTGATTGTTGATGCCTCTTTAGCTCCTCCGTAGATCTTTCTCCTAAAGAATTATTGACAACAAAGCTAACCATTAAAACCTATTTAGAATTAATTTCGCTGAAGAAAAAAAAATCATAATGATTTTTTTCAGTCAAAGCACTATTTACAAATCATTTCATAAAAAAATTCATTTCAGTTAGAAACATTCCAAATAATAATCTCATATAAGAACTTTATTAACAATACAGGAACAAATAAAACATCTTTCACAAAAAAAATAAAAAAATAAATGTATATGTATCTTCCAGTGACTTTAGAATGCAAAGACTTTCCTTTAGTTAGGATTTTGGCTGTTCCAAGCAAAGCAGTCTTCTGGATTTGTTCTACCGACAAGCAAATTCCAATACTCTTCAACTGTGCATGTACTTAACCCCCTCAGGATAGTTCTGAGTGCCCCATCTGCTATACACATGTAACTGGTTTTCATCCTTCACAGCTTCCTAATCTTTCTTGTCAGGTTTTGATACTTCTCTGTTTTCTCTCTCTCTCTTCTTACTTTCCACACTCCAGTCTCCTGGGATTGCTACTTCAGTTATCTAGCAATGCATTTCTTTTTTGTCAGCACAACTAGGTTAGGTCTTTTAGCTTCTCAATATGGCCTATCTGGATTATGTACATTTTATCAGTGGTTTCAACAAGGACTGGCGGCCAGCAAAACTCGCGGGCTACTTCATGATTGCATTTTCTTCATGTTGCGTCGCGCCTATGCCTTGTCATCTACGACAGAAGCCTTTAATGAGGAGTGTGCCAGATTACGCTCTATATTTTCCCGACTTGATTATCCAATTGGCCTCATAAATTCCACCATTGATATGTTTATTCAAAATATTGCAACTAAGCCAGAAAAGAAAACCGATGATAGCAACATGATCAGAATAGTTCTTCCTTTCAAAGATCATATAGCTGCTAATGTGGTCCGCAGGCAATTACGTGATCTCAGCGGTAAGATTGGTGTCACTTTACAGCCAATTTTTGTGAGCAAAAAATTGGAACAAGATCTTAAGCCGAAAGAAATTAAGCCGAGTGTTGTAAGTCAGCATTGCGTTGTTTACAAATTTTCATGTGATCTGTGTGATGCAGATTATGTCGGTTATACAGCCCGACACCTTCATCAACGCATTGCTGAACACAAGTATTCGGCTATCGGTAAACACCTTTTAGACGTGCATGGTGACAAAAATCTTCTTAATGAGGGCCAATTTCGCATTCTCAAGAAATGCCACGGGAAATTTGACTGCCTCATTTATGAGATGCTATTTATCAAAGAACTGAGGCCCAGCCTTAACACACAGAGTGACTCCATTAGTGCTAAACTCTTTGCTTAGCTTGTGGCATATTTTGATGTTACCTTTCCTTTTTAATGAACTATTGTTTTTCTTGTATTTATAGAATATTCATACTACTTCTTTTCACTTGATAATGATGTCCGAGAACGTCAAAACGTCGTGTATTTTTAACCGTTTTTAAAAATTTCTTAAATGTTTTTAAGAAAAGTTTTTTCGCAATTTTTTATAGCTAAATGTTTTAAGAAGTCGCTTCTTTTTAATGTACTTTGATTAAAAACTCACTTACCTCAAATGTTATGAATAGCATGGAACAAAGTTTTACCTTCTCCGCCTACTCCTAAACTTTTGCCCCCTACTCTGATTCTTATCGAAAACCCTGTTTTATGTCATTGTTCGTCTTGCCAATTTGATCTTTATCACCATCATCATCATCATCATCCGTAATTCTCACAGGTAGCCACTGTCCGGGACAAAATATCTACCATCAGCCAAGTCTTGTCCCAAGACCTTAGGCCTCAAGACCTGTCTTAAAATGATAGCTGTTCCATGAACTGCAGACTTCTGTAAAGTTCTGACCGTATTTGGGATTCCTATCACCTTCTTTTACCCCTTTAATTCCTTCTGCATCACACCCAGAGCTCCCACAATGACCCATACCACTTTCACCTTTTCTATCCAAAGCCTAGATCTCTCTCTTGCAAGATCTTGGTATTTTTCATGTTTTTCTTTCTCTTTGCTTTTAATGTTGCTATCACCCGTCACTGCAATGTCCATGATGAGTACTTTGTTGCGGTTCTTTTCATGTGTGGTTATATCAGGCGTAGGACAATGTATCTTATGGTCCATTTGTATGTTAAAATTCCATGAAAGCTTCACCTCTTCATTGTTAGAAACCCCTTCAGGACTATGTTTGTACCACTTGCTACTGTGTAGGTGACACACTTTACGCAGTTCCCAATGAACCACCTGAGCCAACGTGTCTTGTCTCTTTTTGTAATCCCTCTGTGCAAGCTTTTGTTTTTGTTTGTTGTTATTGTTATTATTATTATTATAAATTTTACTGATGTTTATTTTCACATGCTTTTTAAATTTTAGATATCAAAGCTGGATTACCACAAAAGCGAATCATTCCAATTTGGTTTGTTGTGTCCACAAAGAAAATGTGCCATTTCCAATGTTGAGAATACCACAGACTCTATAGGAGTGGTTGACCCAGGGTTACATGAAAAAGACCAGGCCTTGAAGAAAGCAGACGAAGCCGATGTAGCAGTGGAAGCAACACATGAAGATGATCACAAAGCTACTAAATATTCGAGTTCCATTGGGTAGGATTTGTTTTTATATTCTACAAATGCAGAATATCATCATATGTGAACAATGTACATCATCTATATTTTTTTCATATCTCGCTGATTGTGTTTATTTTGACATACAGTGAGTTTAATTGTCTGCATAACTTTTCTCAGTATTCACAGTGACATGTTTATTTGTTTCTTGCCCAGTTTCCCACAGGGATTAACTGTGCTATGGTCCACAATAAGCACTTTCTCTCCACCCTATTCTCCTCCCTGATTTACGATTATCGTTAATTTGTAAATTGCTCTGAATTTACGATTGTCCTTAATTTGGAACATCATCAGTCTGAAAGGAATTCTGGGAAATGAACATATTTTGTTTTAAAAGAACAATCCAGACAGCACTCGAATCTATGACTCTTCACCGAGTGATACCTTTCCTTAACCACTAGACCCCCACGTCGCTGGTTGCAGAAACAGGTTTTAAAGATAATATAATTTATGTGCTTATATTATAGCCTGTTGTAAACCTATGTTAATTATCACTAGCTAAGAAATATTTTTAAAAAGTAAATGTAAAAGGTCGGTCACAAAACCTCAAAATTTCAAATTCCCCTGGGGTTGCCCATTCCCCACCCCCCGCATCCTGGGGCAAACCACTGACAAGTGCATAACACAGTCGGCGTGTACACCAGTTTGACTGTTTTTGTAAAATGAAACAGTGCCGATTCACCATGCATCGTGAAGTATGGAGTTACACTGAAATTAGACCTTCTGAGGTGGGTAGCCCACACAGTACCCGGCCTAAGCCTACGCGTACCTTTTTTCTGACAAATGCTGGGACATAGTGCTCCAAATTGACGGTAATCATAAATTCCGAGAAAGTTACGAATTAACGATAATCATCAATTTGGAGAGAAGATCATATTGCCCTGTGAGTGCTGGCAAAACTTGTAATTAATTATGAGAAATGTTATGTGCTCACAGCTCACACACACAGGTCATTATTGACCATGAGTACCTTGGTCCACTGTGTCTTCAGTTTACCAGTCCCCCATCAATTGGTGACGTGAAAAACGAGGTTATGGAGAGGACTGGGCTTCCAGTCAAAGACCAGATTCTGTACAACAATGGCAGAAAGGTAATGATTGTCACCACCTTAAGACTTCACCCATGAAATGAACGTGTTCCACTCCCTAAAAAAAAGTAAATTTTTCTTTAAAACGCGTTGGGGCCAACATGGCATCTACAGTCCATCAATTGGCCTGTAGAACTCAGTAAACAAAAAAATGACTGAATGTTTGAAATGGCTGTGATGGGAGATGGAAGATGTTGATTGGGAGGCGTATTTCAGCAGAAGATTTTGTTACTTCATGGAGAACTAATTATCTGCCATGTGAAAAAAGTGTATAGTCTAAAATGAAGATTGATCCTTGCAGTTGGAAGCGCAGATTATGCAATTGCGTAAAGAAGCCTGAACCCCGTTGAAGAATTTTTTCAGGCTTCTTTACGCAATTGTATTAATTACGCTCACAACTGCGAGGATCAATCTTCATTTCATGTCATTTCCGCAGTTCATATATCATTCTCAGTGTATAGTCTAGTGAGATAATGGTTTGACGCTGACTTTTTTGATGTTCCGTTCAAGACATTTCGGCTGGTACTTAAGCCTTCATCAGTTGAAATATAATGTTAGTACGCGTGATTCAAATAACAGCACTTCGTGCGCGCGCTGAGGAAAGACGCGTGAAGTTTCTTGAAAACGTAGCGTGAGACTTACGCGCATGCCAGAGATTTGTAGACTTCTGGGATGGCGATGTGGTTATTTCCAGATTGCGGATCCTGTACTGAAAACCAGACTTCCAAGAAAAGTCGCTCGTGATAGTTAGCCTCATGTCCAACAACTCTGACATTTCCAAAATCCATTTCGTGGTTGTTTTCGTGTACATGGCAGGAGATTTTGGAGTTATGGTCAAACATACAAACAGCCCTTTTGTGTTCCGCAATCCGAGTTTTAAGTGATCGTTCAGTTTGACCGTAGTATACAAAACTGCAGTTGGTGCAACTGATTTTGTACACTGTTCCAGATTGTGGCTGGTCAACCTTTTCCTGCGCTTTCGGTCGCGGGAACAAACTGTTCACAGTTCTCAATGGTTTGAAGGCGACTTTGATTTGTTGCTGCCTTAAGATTCGACCGATCCTTTCCGAAATGCCCTGCACATAGGGTAGCACCACGAAGCCATTGGGCGGAATGGCTTCGTGGTGCTGCTACGGTCAAACTGAACGATCACTTAAAACTCGGATTGCGGAACACAAAAGGGCTGTTTGTATGTTTGACCATAACTCCAAAATCTCCCGCCATGTCCACGAAAACAACCACGAAATGGATTTTGGAAATGTCAGAGTTGTTGGACATGAGGCTAACTATCACGAGCGACTTTTCTTGGAAGTCTGGTTTTCAGTACAGGATCCGCAATCTGGAAATGACCACATCGCCATCCCAGAAGTCTACAAATCTCTGGCATGCGTGTAAGTCTCACGCTACGTTTTCAAGAAATTTCACGCGTCTTTCCTCAGCGCGCGCACGAAGTGCTGTTATTTGAATTACGCGTAGTAACATTATATTTCAACTGATGAAGGCATAAGTACCAGCCGAAATGTCTTGAACGGAACCGACATCAAAAAAGTCAGCGTCAAACCATTATCTCACTATGTTAGCTCCTGACTACCACTACTCTATTTTTAAACAGTGTATAGTCTATCGCGTCTTTAATGTATCAGGGTTCTTAGTAGTAGCCGGCAACCGGCGAATTCCGCCGCCTGTGCAAGCTATGCCTTTGTGTGCCTCCGGGCTGAATTTTAGCCGCCTATAAGTATTTCTGGGCCGTCTGACCAAACACAAAAGTCTACTGAGAACCCTGAATGTATGTTACCTTTCACAGCTCTGTGACAGTCTAAACTTAAGATCTCTTCTTGATGGCGACCTAGAGAGTGTGAGTTTACTTCTGTCGGCCGGATCTCTGAAAGGTGGAGGTAAGGAGTTAGTCACTAAACCTACAAGTGCTTTCTGAAAAAATATGTAATGATAGTGTTTGCATTATTATTAGATAATTATGCAAAACATTATCATACCATCACTTTCCTTACATGCGCGAGATTTTTAACTGCTCTTGACATTTGAACTTAATGTCATGAGGACGTCGAAATGTTGTTCGTTTCAATCTCGACCACAGAGCTCATCCTTTTTGCGCATGTCTGACGGCCGAGAGAGCTCTGGGCAATGCGAGGAAAGACAAACTTTCACCTGAAATCACAGCAAAAATCAACTGATTATTATAGCTGCTGTTTGTTTTAAGAAGGACGTATTAGGTGTTTTACCCACCGGATTTGGCAAGTCGTTGATTAGAAACCTGCGCACTGTAAAGTTTACTTTTTCGCGCGTGCCGAGTTGGCCAATCAGAAGTAATTTTATTCTTTCAGCTGGTAACCAGTCAGAGTTGGAGGCTTGCGTAGAGTTACTCAGAGCTCTTTCTGCTGTCAGACATGCGCAAAAGGGAGGACTGAGCACTGGGGTTGACAGTGTGTTTGTTTTTACTATCGCTGATTTTATGTTTAAATGTTAGTTGAAATCGTTATTGCTTAAACTAAAACTTCATGCCGGAAATATTTATACACACTCATTATCGTCCGTTTTGGTCTTGGTTTAGTTCCACCGAAGAGAGACTTGGAAGGAGATGCTGCGGAAGATAAAGAAATTCCCCATTCCTCACAAGAGGGTAAGTAGTTCATTGATTGTATAATTCAGAAAGTACCATTTGGTTTTGTAAACACCGGCTGTGATTGGTTTAAAGCTGTTTCAGTTTCTCGGTTACTTCTCCCATTTGCAAGAATTTATCGAAACTTCTCTCATTTTAAAATTTCCCTGTGCTCTAATAGAATTCAAGGAAGAACGCTCACTGAAGTTAGGGCGACTCGAAACTTTTTCAATACGAAGTGTTTAACAAATATCAACGTGGATTTGGCAGTTTTCAATTTAGTGCAGAAAGTAGCTCTTGTTTGCTTTGGTCACCGACTGAGTGGTTGGCAAAAATTGCACCGCGCGCTTTTTTTTATTAACTCCGACCGCTGAACAATTTTAAAGATCTCTTTTCACAGACTCCGTGTGTCACGGATTAGCATATTCAAATTAGGCTCGTGTTTTTAAGCGGGTTCGAATATTCAATAAAGTTAGTTCCACGCCTGGCTGCGGGCAGCCATATCTTGTCCGGTTTGTCTCTACAATATGTTACACCATGTTTTTGCAAAATGGAAAATTAGTGGGACACGTAATTTCAAACGATGTTTAGTGACCTGCTAGGACAATTTCTAGTACTGAGATTCTGGTACATAGAGAAGCTGTGTTATAATATGATCCAATTGATTGTTATCTCTGTTGTAGGTTTGAATTATGTTTAGGTCTTTTTTTTTTTTTTTTTGCCTTGGAAGCATCTGGTTGGATCCTAGGTATCGGAGAGACCTGTGCTGTATAATTATCCTGATTGAAATGCTGTGATAAATGGACTGTTATTTGTGGTTGCCTGTAGTTTTATTTTCTCGGCTGAATGTACTGATATATCTTAAGAGTCGGCGAGCCAGTCAAGTCTCTCAATATGTAGTGGTGTAGCCTATGAAAATTCTCATCTGGACGCACAAAAACTGACCAGCCACTCTTTTACGAAGTTTGATAAGTGGACGCAAAGATCATCGTAATCAACCCTTTATCGCAGTTAGTGTCTCAGAAATGAGTCGTTCTTTGTCTTGTATTCACAGAAGAAGGTGCGACTGGATTTAGAGACGAGCTTCTTTCACAGGAGGGTAATAATTTTAACATTCATATACATGAACAAAGAAAGGCGTTGATCCAAAGAAAAAACCCTATTCGTTTTCCTATGTTTTTAACGCTTGAGTCGTGCTTTGGTTTAGCTTGGATTGTCTCCCCGTCCACCTTCCAGAAAACTCAGTGGAGTAGGGTGAACGATACGTGGGAAAAAATTCCGTTTATGTGGACTCACTGGCAAACCTATAAGACTAATTCTAGTGGATTCCCTAAACAGTGTGACAAAGAGGACTGTTCACCAGTTTTAAACTTGTGAACGTTGGCGGTCGGGGTTAGGTTAATCACCCAACCATTTCGAAAATTATTTTAAAATCCTTTTCGTTTCACGTTTGCAGCCACCCCAATAATGGAAACGTGGGATGTTAAAACAACAACACTGTGGTTGAGCCAAATTGGTCTTATTAAGAAGTATTGTGACATTTGTGAAAAGGAAGAGATAAATGGAAGGGCGTTGTTGCTGCTAGCAAGTAAAAGTC
The DNA here is from genome assembly GCA_948470475.1 of Galaxea fascicularis. Classification (NCBI taxonomy): domain Eukaryota; kingdom Metazoa; phylum Cnidaria; class Anthozoa; order Scleractinia; family Euphylliidae; genus Galaxea; species Galaxea fascicularis. Next base: position 8,299,428 of record OX419338.1, on the reverse strand, counting down.
CAGATAAACTAGTGTCAATCTTTCAGTTTAAAACAGGCCCGAAGACGATTCTTATAGATAATCTTGAACAGCATTTAAAGGCATTTGACACGGACAAACCTCAGATAATGTGGAATTCTAAGAAGACATTCGGTGCTTGGACAGAGAAAGATGTTTGCAATTGGCTTAAGGAACTTCACATCCCTGAAGCGTGCTTAAAGGTCGCAGAAGAAGAAGAAATCAATGGACAGGCCTTTTCCATATTAAGAAAATCTGGGAACCTTAAAAACGTATTGCAGTTGAAAGAAGGTTCGTGGGTCATTCTTGAACACGAACTATCGTTGCAGTTGGAGAACACTAAAATGGTCAAAAGTGAAGGATTGTCTGCAGATAAAGCGAGCCTGTCGCTGCCTGAAGATGATAGCAAAGAAGTGGAGAAGTCTAAAGCACCATTTGCAGCCAATGCTCCCTCAGTTAGGAACGAGTTTGAAACACCCAAGACGGTCTCATCAAGGGAGGAAGAGAGGCTTTCGTTGTTGCAGAGTGCGTTAAAACTGGACATGGTAGTCTCCAAGGGATCTGAAAAAAGCGAGTGTTTGGTGCGATCAATTTTCGTTAAACGTGGCAAGGCTGCGAATGCACTCGAAAAAATGCTCAGATTTATTGTAATCACTAAGGAAGAGATGACGGGCGATAAACCGCGGAGATTGTGGTCAAAAATAAGTGGCAAAACAGCAGACTGGTTGAAATTGCTTCCCGCGACAGACTCTCAGTTGTTTCTTTGGGATGGTGCGTCACATTCCTTTGTACACAGACCCACTGGGGAAAAAGTTTCGTTACGGGAGGATGGGAAAGTGGGTCAGATTTTCCTAGAAAAACTTTCTGGCAGTGAATTCAAGGAGAGTCAATTTATGGTACTAGTCGACAAGCAGTTGTTTGAGGAGAAGAAAACGCGATACATCTTTAGCTTTGACAAAAAGCACAAGTGCTCATACAATATTAAACTGAGCGTAGAAGAAAGTAATTATCATGCTTCTTTTGATGCAAACAGCCCAGGTCAAGATTTTAAGTGGAGCAAACGCATCCAACCCTTAATGGATAAAAGTGATGAGTTGAAAGAGACTGTTTCGGATCCACATTCAGATGAACTGGAATTGTTATCCACTAGCGCTGTACTTCGCACACAAGCTCCAAGACCCTTTACCAGTGAATTTGGTGGCAAGTGTTACCTTGAAGGGTCTATTCTCGACCGCTGGGAAACCGGTTCTAAAGACTTGATAAATCCAGCTCGTGAATTTAAACTTCTTCGAGGAGGTGGTACCAACGCTGAAGATGACTGCATTAAGAAGTTTGTATACGAGACGCTGAGGTTTGCATGTGGTTGTCTGAATGAGAGGACAAATGGGACCATACACTTCGGAGTAGCTGATGAGGTCAGCGATCAAGCGTGCGGTTACAAACCGAAAGAAATTGTTGGTTGCTCTGTTCCTGACAAACCCCGTTATAAAGAAAAGCTGACTGAGTTTATTGGAAAATGCTTCGTTGGCAAGAGTAGAAGCCTTGTTTACAACTGTATTCGGGACCCTGTTTTTATTCCTGTACAAGCTTCAGCTGCTGAACAGCAACCCGAAAGTACAGTGGTTATCGAGGTCGACATTGAACCAAGGCATTCTCTTTGCGCAGGAGAGATTTTTAAAGTTGGATTTACTTGCCTTCACCGTGGAAGAGAAGAAGAGGCTGCTTACATAAGACGTGGCTCTCAAACAGTGGCAATTATTGAAGTAAACGAAATGGAGGTTTATATGAACCGCCGTCCAAAATTAGATAAAGAAAGGAAGAGGCGCGAACAGGAAACCAACATATTACAGGGTATGGAAAAACAGGATACCATTAAGTTTCTCCATGATAAACTCAAGAGACTCCTGTGTGCAAATAAGAAGGTTTTAGATTCCACTGTGTATCCCATTCTAGTTTTGAGTAAACCGGAAGCCAGCATGAATCAAGACTTCCTTGGAACAGTGTTCCGCTTTATTCAGAACGTAAAGTGGCAAGTTATCATTGATTTTGATGACCAAGCTTCAGATACCAGCGGTCTTTGTAATGTATATAAATCTGGCTCCGATGCTGCGCTCTGTGACATACATGAAGCAGAAGACTATGATGGGGACAGTAATCTTATCGAAAGCATTGACGTCAAGACACATTGGATATTTGGAAATGGCTATGCAAAGCTTCATAAAGAGGCAGTGGGGTTCAAGCAATGGAATAATTCAAGGAGGAAAAGGGGACTTAGTCAAGTTATACAGTCACTTGCAAAGAGGATCCCATTCGCTAGAGCTGTGGTCTTGTTTTTGCTTTTTTCAGAAGATTATGAGACATTGGCCGATACATTTAAAGAATTCTGCACCTACCTTGATGGCCCTAATCAGTTGGCCTATGTTGCGGAAAATTTCGAGATTGTTAGAGATTGGGAATCAAAGCTTTCAAGCACTTGTTTGTATGAGCGTCAACTTCGAGAGAGAGGTGTTGTAGGAATGTCCTGGAGTAAATTTGGAGAGTGTATGCAGCAGATGGTAAGTGGAATTGCCCGACACCAGCGGTATGTCATCATGGCAAGAGGAAGCCCATATCCTTTAAAAAATGCTTGTTTTAGTAACATTGAAATTGTTAGTGCTAAGGAATGTGAAGAATTGCGGTCTTTAAGCTCATCAGAACGATTGCAAATTTCTACAAAGGAAGAACTAGATTTCTACCGTGGGTACTCTGTGACATGGAGAAATTTTTGGTTTACAGATGACCAAAAAAACCATGTTCTTCGGCGGGATAACTACTCTCAACTCAAAGCCTTAATAGAAAAGGTTCACTCTCGTGGACTTGAGGGAAAGGTTCAAACAGTTACCATATATCATCATATTGGAGCAGGGGCAAGTACAATGGCTCGACAAGCTTTGTGGGATTTTCGGTGTAACGGGAATTTCCCCTATCGTTGTGCAGTTGTCACAAAGGTGGATGATGCAACTTGTAAAGAGCTTTTGCTTCTCAGAAAAATCGGTTACGAAGATAATAGCACGTTTTCGTCCTGTCCACCAGTATTGGCATTGGTGGAAGATACCGACGATTCCTTGTTTCAGGAATTTCGGTCCCAAGTTGTGGAGCTGGCTTACAAACATTCAAGAACAGAATCGCCTGTATGTGTATTTCTTTATTGCAAGGAAACTCAAAACCCATATGAATGTCATTCAAAAGAACAGGGAACAAGTGTTTCCTTGGAGCAGAACCTTAGCCAGAGGGAAATAGATTGGTTTAAAGACAAGTATACAGAAATGAAAGAGAAATTTCATCATAAGGATCCAGAACAAGATTTTGAAACTTATGCCAGTGAGAAGTTGATTTCTTTTACGATAATGAAAGAGAATTTTAATCCATTGTATGTGTCAAGTGTAGTTGAGAGAAGTTTGAACCAAGTAACCAATGACGAATTAACGCTACTGGAGTATACCTCCCTCCTCAGTATATACAACCCTTATCCTATATTCGTTTCTTGCTTCGATACCTTGATGTTGTCCGTTAGCCTTCTGAAAAGGAGAATCTATAGAGATTGGTTGGAAGATCTAACCCATTCGGCGCGTATTTTCTTACGAGAAGAGGATGTCAGCATGCATTTGGGAACAGGAAAGGCGATTACCGTGGTGCACCCAGTCATAGCCAGTGAAATACTAAACAGCATAACGGAGAGAAAAAAAACAACTGTTAGTCAAATCGTTGTGGACTTTTTGGAGTCCCCTCTGCTAGAAAATCGAGGAAAGTCTTTCACTGCAACCTACGTGTACGATGGTGCAAACAGAATGCTTAAGCGTAGAAAGAAATACGATTATGGACATGATGTGCAAACAAAATTTGCGCCATTGATTGAGAAGATCTTGTATGTTAAAGACGCCGAAGGTGGAAAAAAGCAACCCACAGAGGAGAGTATATATCAAGCTGCCGAAGTCCTGGGTAAAGGGCTAGAAAAATTCAAGGATCCCACGCTCGCTCAGGAGATGGCTAGAGTATTTTACCTTAATGCTGAATTCTTTTCTAAATCTGGAATTGACTCGTGCTTCGCTAAAGCACTTGCGTATTGTCAAATGGCAATTGAAATGAGTCCCAATAATTGTTTTCTCTTTCACACCATGGGTCTCATCTACTTGAGCAAAATAAAAATTCTGTTTGGCCCTATTCGCAAGTATAACCGTGTAGTAGAAATAGAGGACGTCACTCCGGTACTTCCCCTTGCATTTGAGGGAATGAAGTGGTTTCAGAAGTCAAAGTTGGTATCAGCAGATTATCAGCATAATAGTGGTTCTCGTGGAGAACTTTCTGTGATGTTCTACTTGCTTGATGTTCTTCGATGTGCAAGAATCTTCAGGGGCCAAGAAGGGTTAAAGAGGTTACAAGGATACCTTGCCTTCTGCCAGGTTATTCCAACCCAAGTTCAAGAACCTTGGATTGATTATCATGTTGGTATGAAAGAACTTAGAAACCGATTCTGTCAATGTATGGAAGGTCTTGCAGAAGACTTCACTGTCTTCAAAGGAAATAAATTAGGAGAGAAAATGGTTCCGAGACAAATTGCGTCCTACAAGGCTCAATATCATAGTTACTTTGGTGAAGGTGAATTAACGTGGAACGCTGAAAGCGCTGAGGAGCGATGGCACCTCAGGTGGTATAAAATTAATGAGTTTCTCGCTGGTGACATTTTTTTAAGCGTGTTTTCACTTTATGCTACCGAGGGGACGCCAATAGAGACTCTCGAGCAAATTAACAAGTTAGCTACTGAAAATTACTTGGAACCCCTCAAACAAAACTACAATGACCTGCTGCTGATCGTGGCAACTCGTATGGCACTTCATTCGCCATTCAGTGAACATTGCAAACCAGCCAACTCTAGTCTTGTCGCTAAGGAGTACCAAGAAACGTACAAATTTGTAGAGAAACTGTTTGACATGGAGGAATTAGATGATGGGCATAAAAGAATTTATGCTCATTTGCTAAAGGTGATGTTTCTGTGGCCAAGAGAAGATTTGCAGTTAAGCGGCCATGGAGTACAAGAGTTTTATGATTCCTTACAAAAGCTCAATGAGAGGTGGCAAAGAAAATGTAAAGAGCACTATGACATGGATGAAATGCAGAAACAAAAGATCTACAAGCACATGTCATTCAGGAGAGAGACGAGGCAGTATACCACCCTCTTTTATCTAGGCGAAGGCTGTGGATTAAATGTTTTTGTTCATGTAAATGAACTAACTGCCAAAGGATCTCTGGACTGGGAAAATCCCCTGATGAAGAGAAGGCTCAAGCGTCTTACCGGAGTGGTTCAAAGTAAAAATGTCATCAGAGTTCAAAATCCTCTTGAGGCAAACAGAACGATTGACATTTATTATTCTCCATTTTGCGAAGGGGGGTTTTCGAAGGAAGAGGTGTCATTTTACCTGGGCTTTAGCTGGGCTCATCTAATAGCTTTCGATGTCAAGTATACCAACAAGGATAACAGAAAACACTCCGTGGAACTCAGTGATGCGGTTTCTGATGATTCACTTAAGTTTGTACCCAAATACGGTATTGTTACCTATGAACAGTACACCTGGAGGCTGAAAAAATTGACGAGAACGCTCAAAGAAATTGATGTCTACAAGAAAAGCCGGGAGGAAGGAAAAGAACTGGAAGAAAACCAGGTAACAAACAGCCTGTTTCCAGTTATTTTATGTCTTGAATGGGTGATGCAAATTGTTTTAACACGAAGACACGCTGTAAAAGGCCTTTTATCTTAGGTACGTCTGAATCGTTTGTCAATCAACCGTCGACGCATACAGAGCTCTTTGAAGACCGCATCCTCGCAACCAATCTGTACAATGTCTTTGTCTTTCCGAGATCCTCAGTCATATTTATCGCCTTGGGTGAATATATCTAGGTGTGTATCCTCTGTCGTGCCAATTTCTTACGTTTCGATTTGTGACGCTTCTTTTGGAGTTTCATATGCATGGTTTGCTTACATTTCGCCAAGTAACCCAGGTTCTCTATTTGCTACAATAGAGGTTTTATATGGGAAAATAGAGGGCACATATGGGGCGAAGTCTGGAAATTTGTAAGGTATAGGAAATAAAAATCGATGTCACTTACCATATGGCTAGTTGTCTGAAGTTGTGGTTGTCCTTAATACTCACAAGGAGTTTCGGAAAATAAGGTTCACTTCACCCTCCATACTAAGAAAAATAGAAAGGCCGGAAACTGGCGGCCATCTTATCTCTAATCGATCGCACTCAAGCCGACATTTTTTAAGAAAATCGAATCCAGTGGAGTAGGAAATGCTCGAAACCGTGAAGACACTAAAGCATCTCCAGCTAGCTAAGCGAAGCCAGCAGACTCAACATCAACCTTCCAATTCGTCTTTCTTAAGCAGCGGGAATCACAACAGGGCATCGAAAAAACATAGGCACGCAATGCGTGCTTGAGCTATTTTGTGAAGAGTGGTAAAATGTTGATAAGATAGGGAGAAGTCAGAAAATGGTTGAATGGTGAGTCATTTATCTGTGGCGCTTTTGGTTTTTGCTATGGTATCGGAGAAGTACGAGCAAATTGTTTTTCATTTGATTTTTGTTTAGTTTTCTTATTTCTAAGACTGATTTTGAGTTTGATTTGTACCAATTAAATAGTCATTCATCCTACATTTTTTGAAACAAGAGTTTCATTAATTCCGCAATAACCGATATGTAATATATTTTCTATTATTTGTTCATTTTCTTTCTCCGCACTTTCGCAAACACTATATTCTTCCGGTCCCTCAAAACCCCCAAAATATACGTACACATGCTGAAACAGTTCCAGGACCACATGAAGAAATATTCGCAAACAAACGAACCACCAAACACACCGTAATATATAACACCAGCAAAAACAAATCAACGTTGAACAAATAGTACTGATAACGAATATAAATGTAATAATTTATCGATTTCTGATTTTCAAGTGCTTTGTACTTTTTACTTCGGACAGCAAAAATAGCCCGACCTAAACAAACGCTCTTATTTTAGTGTTGGGCCTTTTGCTGACAACGTCTGTGTACAGTAAGCAGATGAGCGTAACATCGCGTTATATCCCGAAATAAGGGCAATATTAAACTTACCGACTCGAAAACAAACCACCACTTAATTCCAAAATAAGCTCCTCCGAATTAAGAGCGTCAACAGTTGTACAATATTAAAAAACCCGATCAACAGACAAACAACGGATCGAAATCCGCCAATAAGAGAAAATTGAAGTTGAGAAAAGTAACCAATAAAAAACGTTTAAAAGTGACCAATCATTGTAACAGAAAATAAATTCAATTAGAAGTTGTAGTAAACAAGTTGAATTGACCACGTGCAAATCTTATGATTGATCAAAGGTCGTGTTGGATGCACGTGACCGATCAAAGTTCGGAGTCGCATTTAACCAACAGCGTTGCGTTATTCATGTGGGAATTAACCAAAGAACTTGCTATTACCAAACGTATGCACGTGATAGATCAAAGTTGAAAATCGCATTTGATAAACAGGCCTGTATGTCTTGGTGCCTGTTTACACTTGAGAGACAAAAGTAATTTGACAAATGACATTGCTCACTATCCGAAATCACCATTTTCATTGTTTAACATAAAAACGGCTTCACTTCGAGGGGAACAAATATCCAGATTAAGGATTCCCTTCCATAGCATTTTTCTTCCGTGCAAATATCACTTGTGGAAACAGCCACTTGTGATTAGACTAATATTTATAGTTTTCAAATCCGTCAAACATATGTTTATTTTCGTCACACAATGTTCTTCCGGTTTTGACAAAATAAGCAAAGGAACCAAAAAAAACACAAGAAAAATTACAAAACTAAGCACTCGTCCACTTCGAAACGAAATATTTGCTCCCCGAGTAGGAACCGCTCAACCAAATTACCTTGATGCTGAATCAATTACCACTAGCATTATTCGTTTAACGTTTTTTGCCGCTTTTCACCGCCTGTATTATTTCCGATAATCAGAGCATTCAATCAGTTCAATGGCATATAGTAATATGCGATTTAAAGAACACTGCTTGATCTCAGAACGGCATTTCTTCCCCGCTAGGTCTCTCGCGGTTACACCACGGGTTGTTTGAATAACTCGACGTTTTAACTCTCAAAAACTAAATTTCATTGTTTTTAACCCTTAAAAATTCTCCTCAGAAGTGGTCGAGTGCCACTAACATAGTTCTACTTTCGTTTTCATCGGGAGAGATGAAAAACTCCGGCTGATATTTGCTAACAATGGGAAAGGAATGTGCTGCTCGTTTCAGCAGACGGTCATTGGAGAGGAAAGATTGCGTGACGAACCAAAAGAGTGTCAGCGAAGGAGACTAAACACACGGTTGTTATAACCAACAAGCCGCGGCCGTAAACTTCAAATACTTTCGTCCCCACCTTACTACCTTCATCATCCATCGAAACAGCACAACTCATACTTCATTCTAATCTGACTCCAGTAACTCACGCCTATCGTTGTCATTCACGCATGCGTTAAATATACAAACCCTTTTCTCCGGAAAGACTACCATAATGGTGGTACCCCATGGCGTGATAGTAATAAATAAATCACGCAAAAGCAGATAGATGTCGCGTGACATTCCACGCTGATGTTCCTTTAAGCGTAATCAACACGCATGTGTAACTTAGTCTCAGTGCTGACCATCACTGACCACATGCTTGCAAAAACACTTTAAAACAGAGAATTAGATTGGCCGCTGGCTGAAACTGCCGTCTAAAGAAACCTTTATTTCATTGGTTCAAGGCAGAACCACCCGACCAAGGAAGAATTTCTTGAGCTTCATGCTGACATAGAGCGATTTTGTTTACACAAAATAGCTCAATAACGATTGAACTGGGGGGTGCCTGGTGACGAGTAAAATAAGTCCCCGACTCGGGGAGGGGGTCTAAGAGCAAACTCGCCGATTACAGGGTACCCTCGGAAAATATAGCTCTGAATGTGTTCTTCGCCATTAACTAATCAATAATAATTTATTCACTTATATTGCGCAAATTAACAAAAATTTGATCAAATGCGCATTACAATTATGAAAAGTTAAAAATACATATATAACAATTTGAGAAAAGGAATAAAAATCTTAAAAGCTAATTAAATTATGAGACTCCAAAAATATGCCCTTTTAGATGGCGCTTGAACTCCTCTAGGTCACTCTTGCGTCGCAGCTCTGCAGGAAGTGAATTCAATAAGCGTGGGGCCGCGACTTGAAATGCCCTGTCACCAAGAGTCTTTTTGGTGATGCGACTCTGCATGCGAAGCAAGAGCTCACTAGAGGATCTGAGACTGTAACATTGGCTCTCTTTGACTGCAATGCAATATTTATATATTATTTAGCTATATATGCTATATTTTCCGAGGGTGCCCTGTAATCGGCGAGTTTGCTCTCGGACCCCCTCCCCGAGTCGGACCGACTGGTAACCAGTAAACAGAGGCAATTAGCACTGGGCACAACCAGAAAAAAAAAACAATTTTCCTTCCGGTGGATGGTTTGCCCTCATATAGGCTCCCAGATTCTTGTCGGAGTTGTGGCCCTTGAATACGAAAATGCGGGCTTTATTCTTAGCCTACTTTGTAGCGCAATGTAAAGACGTCGAATAGCGTGCGGTAATATTAGGGAGCTTAAGCACGCGCGTTTTTGAGACGCGAACGGCAACCGGAAGTGAGATGTTTTCCCTTTTAACTTGTCTTCACTTAACTATATTTATATCGCTAAGTATCTTTTCACTATTAGAGACCCTAAGTTTAAAAGTCTGGTTGAGACCGCTATCTTGGGGTGCGAAATATTCACTTCCGGTTGCCGTCCGCGTCTCAAAAACGCGCGTGCTTAAGCTCCCTATTTTGTCGAATCGCTGCGAGTGCTTGACTTCGAGCACTTGAAGGCGCAGTGGCGTGAGAATTCTTTGGCTTCTCTTGGTTGCTATGTAAAATGTCAAGTGTTCTTCAAACATTTTGATCTTCCTCCTGGCTGTGGGCGTAAAAGCGAAATTGTTTGCGCTATTACGCCTACTTTTCCAGGTGCTCACGAGCCCTGGGAACGAGACGATCAGGGCTACTTAAAATATCAATGCGTTTTCGTATTCAGGGACCACAATCCAACAAGACGTGGCTTGATAAGAAGCTGGAAGCCTTTTCGAGAGCAAAACCTCCACCAGAACAGCCGGAAGGAAAATCGTCTTTTTCTGGTAGTGCCCAGTACTAATCGCCTCTGTTTACTGGTTACCAGTCGGTCACTTTAAGTGTCAGCCATCTTAGAGTGGGCATAAAAAAGATTGCAAATTTCCCGATTCGGTATTTTACTCGTCACCAGGCACCCCCAGTTCAACCGTTACTTTTCGATGCTCTGTTGTGATTCCTGCTGCTTAAGAAAGACGAAGTGGAAGGTTGATGTTGAGCCTGCTGGCTTCGCTTAGCTAGCTGGAGATACTTTAGTGGCTTCACGGTTTCGAGCATTTCCTACTCCACGAGCCTGGCGTGTTTATTTACCGACTGGATTCGATTTTCTTAAAAAATGTCGGCTTGAGTGCGGTCGATTAGAGATAAGATGGCGGCCTTTCTATTTTTCTTAGTATGGAGGGTGAAGTGAACTTTATTTTCCGAAACTCCTTGTGAGTATTTAGGACAACCACAACTTCAGACAACTAGCCATATGGTAAGGTAAGTGACATCGACATTCTTATTTCCTATTTCTTACAAATTTCCAGACTTGAACTTCGCCCCATATGTGCCCTCAATTTTCCCATATAAAACCGGCTCTATTCTAGCAAATAGAAAGCTTGGGTTGCCTGTGATTTCGCCATCATGAAATTATAACGAGGATACATCGAGATTCACGAGGCGAAATGATTTTTTCGGTTTGAGTAAGGAAAGAAAAAAGAAATAAAAACAGAAAATAGGAACTAAACTACGTTTTTTGTGAGGTATCTCTATTTGTTTTGCCCTTTGGCCCCCATCTTGATAACATGCAGATTGGAGCTGGAGCTGGGGGCGGACCTCTCCCTTTATACCGCGTCTTTGTTTTAATTACCTGTGGTTAGTGAATGAATCATTCAGATGGTTGAGTAGAGAGGCAGCTTGATTGAGTGATAATTGGGCGGTCCCAGGTTCAAGTGTTCGCCAGCCAAAGTTGTTTCACGGTAGTTCCTAGTTCAACTCCTAGATTAGCCAATTGGTGTCCCTCTTACCAGTTGCGATTGTTAACCTGTTATCCTCCATTTTTAATATTTATATTTCTCATTGTTTGTAATATTATCCGTGAAAGGTGGACATGGGGAACAATTACTGCAAACATTTTATTGACTAATATATTAATTCACCATTTATTTATTCATTCATGCATTCAGTCATTTATTTATTTATTTATTTATTTATTGGACGAACACTGTAAGTTAGATGGCTGCAAAAACTAAATTGTGTCTAATTGCACTGTAGACCGACATCACATTTCCAGAGTAAGTTGATTGACTTAAAATCGTTTCATTGGACTTATTGGAAATGGAGGTGATTCGTGTGATTCTTATTCTCGTTTTCGTTTTCGTTTTCAGATAAAGAAACTGCAAACAGAAAACGAAGTTAGGGACGAACTTGAAGAATTGAAAACAAGCTTTGCTGCCCTAAGTGAACTAGAAGATATTTTTGATAAAAGCTGAGTTTTCAGGTGACAGCCTTTACTGTCCTTGAAATCTAGATATAATTAAATATGATACTTTTAAAACTTGACAATAATAGAAACTCACGAGACAACACTGCATGTTTCGGCATGACTCATGCCATCATCAGTTTAATTCGTTGTGTTTTCCTCTCTTTATATACGTTGTAATCTAAGTATGTTGAGAATTTGAATTTAAATTACAGTTGCAGTTACAATCGAGTCACTCCACACAGTTCATTCACGTACGCGCACGAACGACAATTACATGATTAAGTTGTGAGAAAGTTTCATCTACATATATGCGGTAAAATGTAGCATGAGAATCTTTGTAATTATCCAGTTCTTGTTCTTCGTGATTCCCCATAAACAATTGGCGACAATAGGTGCTAAGGGAGATCCCATCGCAACCTTAACGTTGATCATAGAATGAACCATTGAATAGGAAATGGGTTTGTCAAGTTGCAGAACAACTGAAAATAATGCTTTAAAATTGCCTCACTTATTGGAAATACACTTTCTGCTTATTACACAATGAGCAGAATGCTATGATGTATTTACGTTACCACAACTTTAGACACCCTAACACAAATTAATAGGAAAGTTCCTTTCCTTGATGTTCTGGTTGACAACTCAGTGGTTTTTTGTAGCACGTCAGTATATCACAAAGAGCACTTACACTGGGCCTCTTAAAAATTTCCTTAGTTTGACTCATTTTAATTATAAGATTGGTCTTATTTACACACCGTTTACAGAGGTTTGACACTAATATAGGGAAATTTGGAAATGGTCCAGCAGATAGCAGCTAGATTTGTTTTAAACCGTTATCACCAAACTTCCAGTGTTAGTGATATGCTAGCGGAGTTCGGTTGGAAATCCTTGGAGCACAGGAGGAAGTCACGGAGGCTATGTTTGATGTTCAAAATCCACAACAGACTTGTTGCCCCGGATGGCTAGGAGAGTACGGAGCCTATGCCCAGGAGGAGCCGATATCTTAACTCACTGAGCTACAAAGTTCTCCGCTCCAGAACTCATTATCTGTATTATTTCTTTCTATGCACTATACACGATTGGAATGGTTTACCCGATGAAGTGGTACTGGCACCCAGCCTGGCTTCCTTTAAGCAGAGGCTTGTTGCCTTGGCACGGTGACTTAGGCCCGTTTAAGCCTAGTTTCCATATAATCACCCCGATGGCCCGGATCGCCTCGATCGCTCGAAATAGTGTATGGGCGATCCGGGCGATTATATGGAAGCGGTAACAGAAAGTTGAGGAGCGATCGAGGCGACCGGGGCGATCGTGATCACCTAGATAGAACTCTGCTCTATCCTGGCGATCGGGACGATCGAGTAAATTTATGTGCGATTATGTAAACCGCCCCAGGCGATTCGAGCGGAGGAAGATCGGAATGTATCCTAGTATACTCTGTTTCGTGATCAGATTTGACACTTTAAAAAATGGCATCGGGCAACGATAACTTCAACTCCGCCTTATTTATGGAAGAAACCCAAAAATATTAATATATATACAATACATTTTGCAAGGATTACAAAAATAAGTTCATACGGTTGAATTGCTTGGAAAACAATCTGTGCTTCCGTGCATTAGGGGCTTCCCTTGTTCTTCTGCGTCGCAGTATCGTCAATAGCAATAGATAATAAACCACGAGCCTCGCTCTTCGATTTCTCGCCACCATCGTCGATTCCATCTGGCGTGAAAATACAAGCTCTCAATTAAACTCTTATCCAGGACTTACCCAGCACTCTCGACCTCACAGGCGATCGGGGCGATCAAATGGAAACAGCGAATCGTCTGGATCACCTACACACCATTTCGAGCGATCGGGCCAATATGGTTTCACATGTGCCGAATATAATTCGGGAATTATTCAACAAAATTACTCAATTCTGATTGGTCGAGAGTAGTACAATTAATCCCAAATAGTACTCCGTGGGAGTACCTATTAAGTTTCCATGACAACGGCGCGTAAGTTCGTAAGTTTGTTCAATGTACTATAAATAAAAAATCGCACGACCTTCTCGTACAATTCGGGATTAATAGATACTCATGATTGTGAAAGTTCTCAAATTGCACTCGCCTGAATGCTCGTGCAATTTTGAGAACTTTCAAAATCACTCTTACCTATTAATCCCGAATTTTACTCGAGGTCGTGCGATTTCCTATACTAATTGATTCATACGTCGAACTTTTCATGCACGTAACACCGAAATTAGGTTCGGTACATGAAAAGTTCGACTTTTTAACTGGGCCTGTTTTATTTGATTTATATGTGTACATGTATTTCTAGTGTAGAATGTTTAGCTACTCTCAACAATCTTCATTTGTGAAGGAGGAGAGTTAACCGGAGGAAGAATTATTTTGATTTTGTTGCTTGTCCGATTTCTTCAATTTCTGCGAGAAACGTCGAAGGAACATTTGCACCTTTTTTTGTTTTCTTACGTTTTCTTGCTTTCACCTCGCCTTGAATTCTTGACACTTTCATCTCAGTAATTCATAGATGTAAGCATCATTTGGTGCTTGATCGAGTCAGAAGGGGCGTGTGTCCATTCTTGATTTGACGTCAAAAACTGCTTTGCATACATGGTCACAAAAACATAATGCAACCTGTGTAGAGTGACTCAATTGTAACTTATAAACTGTAATTTAAATTTCAATTGTCAACGTATTTAGATTATAAGGTACATAAACAGAGGAAAACACGACAACGCACTAAACTGAGGGCGGCATGAGTCATGCTGAAACATGTCTTTAAAAAGTTATACATATGTACATACATGGTTATTCAAATTTACATGATTTGAAGAGGGAGTCTCGACGTGAACCCTATGAAAAAGGCTCCCAGACAAAATGACTACATAAAAAGAACATTGAATGCTTATAACCATTTTTTCTAACTAGTTTAAGATACAGGTTGTAGGAATGATTAGCTCGAGTGAATTTAACCCTAGCGAACTCAAGGTATTTATATCGTGAGTTTGAAATTCATTTAAATTTCATAATTAAGTGTTGATTACACTAAATTAATGCCAATCTCGTCCCCGGCCGAGTCTTCTCTAGATCCAAAATAGCGGAACTTTCCGTTCGTTGGCTTGATAAAGTTCGCTTGTTCATTTGTTGATCCAGTTGTAGCTAGATTTAACAGTTCCAGTTACCGTCCGTTGTTTGTGTTGTTTGTTTGTTGTATTGACCAATCCTGTGAGTTGTTCCGATTGCTGTGTGGCGCCTCCCTGGCTCAGTTGGCCGTCATGGTTGCCCAATATACTTAGTATCATTTCCTAGAACGCCCTTTGCGATAAAGCCAACGTGCTGACTGCCGCTAACTTAGTGGAAGACAAGAGTAAGCCGAACAAGCTTTAATATATCAAAGTAATGCTTAGCGTTTTCTTTTTCCTCCAGCAACCGGGTTTTCCACAGAAAAATCTGCAAGAGGAAGTTGCCGAAAGTAAACGCTTTGAAAAAGAGATTTGGTGCCCTGGTTGTCCTTGAAGAAGAAGAAGAAGTATTTGAATAAGCTGGAAAAGAAAAAGGACATGTATCGTCAGGCGACTAACTCGTGCTTTTAGTCTGTAGAAAACGGTAGTGTTACGGTTGCGTGCAGACGTAAATTGGCGATGGACCTGGGTTCAATTCAGTCACTTGAAGTGAATATCTTTGCCCTTGAAACACAAAACGTTTCTTGTTGCTCATTACACTTAATTGAATAATATATATATTTAGGCAAGCCTAAAAGCGGAGCTCCACAGTTCTTTCCTTATTGTATGGTATTTACCGATAAAATAAAATCTATGCCAGAACTCGAGCCAGGACTCTAGTAAGGACTTCTGTATTGTGATAATATATTTTGTTTACTGTTTTGCTGCAGAGCCACAGCCACCATTCAGACATGTGCTAACGTACATTTTCGATTTATCATCGGTCTTTGCCACGTTGTATCAAGGGACTACATGACTATGAGCATAAACCATTTTGCTTCATCACAGTTGGCTGAGTCA
>OX419338.1:8258704-8278704 GCA_948470475.1 Galaxea fascicularis | reverse complement strand
GCTCAACAAGCTTACGCCATTTTACTACCCCGACTGTTCATAGCGACGTTGAAGCGATATTAGAGTCCTCTTTCTTGTAGATTTCACGGGCTAACCCATAACTTCTTGTATGATAGGGTCTTTCGGGGTCTTTCAGCCCCTGCGTGTCTTATAAGGTGAGTGCCCCACATCGCCCACCCACCGGACCCTTCCCGTTGCTCCGCCGCTAGATGGCGTAGTTTAAAATACTATTTTACACTTCCCTTCCCCCCCCCCCCCACGAAAAAAAACAAACAAACAAACAAAAGAGTTCAACTGGGCTAAAGCTGTACCCAAACCGTCCAACACCTAAGGAGGAGACTTCTAAGTTTTTGTTTTTCTCACAAGAAAAGATCAAGTAAAATTCTTAAAATAGTGAAACATTCCCTATTTTAGACACAAGAACGAACGAAAAATTTCGTTTAATGTGAGCCTGCATGCCTATATTTTCGTCTTATTTCCCTGTTGTCAGTACGAATTTTGGTACATATTTGGCCCGGGGGCCAGGGGGTACTAAAAAAGTCCAACTTCAACTTCAAGTTTATTTACTATTTGGCAAAAGAAAAATACAAAATAATCGCTTCCCGCAAATAGCATTGGCTCTAGTAGTCGAGGCGGGAAGCGACAGAAGTGAGACGGTTTTCATTACAGCTTGTCACACTTGGACAAAATATAAAGAAAATAAATGAAAAATAGCTATTGTAACATTAAGCAAAAAGCCAAAGCATTTGGTAGAACACAACTTTATGTTTCAACTGTCCTCCATAGCGGGCGAACACATGTCCTCTTCGTCATGCGCACAACACTCTAGATACGCAATGCATATACAATAAAATGAAGTCATTTTGAAAATGTTGATGTAAGTTTCTGAATAATGGTAGGCGAATTTATGTAAATATCCTCAGAAACCAGAAAAGACAGAAGCATATTAGAGAATTCCATAGATTTGGCCCTAATCTAGAGACAGAATCCCGCATTTCGGGTAGGCAACGCCCTGAGGTCCGACCCCTTACCCTTTTATATACCATTTTTGACAGAAAAGGTACCCCTTCCATTGACAAACGGTACCCCTTTCACAAACCTACTTAAGAACACTGCTTCCCCTTTCTAGCCCTTAATTAGAATGAAGTCTTCTTGTCATTTTAATGTAGCGTTCAATAAATTAAAACAGTACAGTTAAGGGTATGGGTATTTGAAATATTTGAAATACCTAAATGACAGATTTTCCTACACTTTCATATACTTCTACTAGTACTCGTGAAATCCCTCCTCTTTCATATACCTGAAGCGTGAAAAAGGTACCCCTTTCGGGCGGAACCCCTACGTATAGGCCATTATAGGGTGTACCCCTCGGCTTATTTGGTATATATTTGCTTTTCCAGCAGACCGACGGTTTGTGTGGGGCTGTCGAAAACTGAATCCGACTGTCACGTGAACTCTCACGTGACACCCCCCACGAATTGAACGTTGAACTGTTGTAGCTTTCTGAGAATGTTGTCTTGTGAGATTTGTGAGAAAGTCGAAGTCTTGTTATCGAGTTATCTCTGATTTCAGTCAATACAGTCTAGAAACACCTCTATGAAGTTGTCCTACTTGTGTATGATTTTATACAGGGGCCCTTCCCTGTGAATTCTCCATCCCTCCTTGTTTCTCTAATATGCATATGTCTAGGCCTAGACACAAATATCCGAATATTTTTTGAGATATTTAGAAGATTTTTAGATATTTAGAAAATCTCATGATATTCAGAAAAAAATTAGGATATTTCGAATTTTTGAAGGAAAAATTATAAAATATTTTTTCCAAGCAAAATTGAGAAAGAAAGCTATTTCAATGCCAATCAGGGCAGCAATTGGCAGAAATTAAAAAAAAAAATTTCCTCATATGGGCCTGCAGTAATCAGATTCAGTAGCACTCTCCATTTCATAATATATGCCATGCGTGTCTAATGTTAGGGTTTGCTTGTTCAACAAAATGGCGGATGCTGAAAGCGAAAGGTCAAATTCAGTGAATACAGTTCCAGGCTACTTTTTGAGGTTATCACTGTAATATTTATGAGAATAAAGCCAGATACTTTCGAGATGTTTAGAACTTTTTCGAGATATTTAGAATTTTTTTCGAGATATTTAGAAAAAAAATTGTGAACTTCCGGAAAGATACTTAAACGATTCTGCGTGATATTTGTGTCCAGGCCTACGTCTGTCCGTTTTACCTCGAAAAATTACGCTAACATAATTGACCTTGAGCACCCTCCCCCGCACCTCACCACCTTTAATTGCTGTATATGTCACGAACCCTTCTCCCTCCTAAGAAGCAGTTCAAATTCTTGAACTAGCCTGGGACAAGGCTCCTCAGTTGGGAAAAGGGCGAGTAACTGAGGAACGGCGCAAAAAAATCGACGACCGAAGCGAGGCGAATAGTTCCTAAATTATTCGCCCTTAGGAGCCCCGTCCCAGGCTCGGTCCCTTTCTTGAACAGGATTTTGAATCAGGATAAGTACTTCAAGCAAACTTACCACAAACATGGAATAAACCCGCGGAAGAACGAAAGTATTGCATGACTTATTTCTCCTTATATTACCCAGTAACGCCCAGTGAACATAGCGTCGTGACGTGTTCAGGCAGGTTAATGTTCGTGTGCTAGATGCTGAAACGGTCAGAGGAGTGTTGCGCAGTTCGCCTTGTTATTGAAACTTTTGAATTGGACAACGCAGGATTATTCTTTCCTGAACTTTAGAGGTTACATTTCTGGTGCGTATTTTCTTTTGCAGTTTTATGTAGTTCATGAAGAGATGAGATTATTATTCAACCTCTTCATCCGTGGAACCATTATTAAATTCTTAACTCCGCTGCTTGATCGATTCGGGTGATATCTTGAATCTACAGGGGAAGATGCCTGGAGTAGTTAGTGCAATTGCATGTAAAGAAGTGGTCCTGTATTCTGTAGTTTAGTCGTAATTAGCCTTCTTTCGCTGCCTTCCATTTCACTTAACTCCGGGCTTAACTGAAGTCATGAATAATGCTCTCGACCTTGCGAGTATTCTTTCAGTTTACAAGTCATTTGTCTCGCCTTGTAAACCTATTATCCCATCGTATTTAGTTTACTGTTTCAACGGTTTTAATGTATCTGATTCGTTTCCTAATTTATTAGTGTCCGAGACAATAATAGAAGGTTTCAGAATTCTGCTTTTCTCTTCTTCAATCTTCTCTTTTGCGTAACTGGAAACCGGAAGCGTTTCCCTGAAAAATATTACACAATGTTTTCAAGAACGCAAGAGCTTCCTAGCCTGTTTATATCCTCGGTTTCTGGTAAACATTTCTTTAGAGAAAGATGCGGTTTTTTCGTTGATGAGAACGGTGTCAGACTGAATACGAAAATGGTTGAAATGGAGAGATGAGTAAACCCAAGTACGGTCTTTTGACACAGTCATGCTGAGTACCATGCGTGACCAGCTTGTCGCGCGAGACGCGACAATTAGTGACGCCAGATAAATGTGCAATTTTCAACTATATGTGCAGCTGAAAATTACCCAAAAAGTTAGTGCTTTTCTGAGGCCGTTTCGTCTGAAAGTAGGCTATATGAAAGGACATATTATGCCCCAGTAACAAGACGAAATAGAAACTTAAATACAAAACTTAAAGGGACGGACACTGTCACGGGTTGACATGCGCAGCATTTCTCACACGGAGAGATTTTCCTGGGAGCGTTGAAATATTGTTTTTCTTTAGAAGGTTACATTAAATAGGCCTTTTGGAGGCTAATAGAATGTATAGTTATCTGTACACGAATATTTGGAGGTCAAGAAATGTGAAAGAAGCCAAAACTTATGTAGTGTTTGTTTATTGATAATTGAGTTCTGAGAAGGGTGACCGGAAACAGTCGGTAGCACAAGCGCTCACCTCACATAAATATATTTTTTCTCCAACATACCTCAACATATTGCCGACCTTAACATGTCCTGTTAAAGATGAAAGAGAGTAAATTTATTTGCGAGAGACGACCTTGAAGTCAAATGACGGTAAACAGGGAAAACGTTGTACCGTGTTCTCTTTTTTTGTTTGTTTGATCCCGTTCCTACTAACATCAAAAAAACTTATTTTTTTATTTAGCTTTCAAATAGATTTTTTATTCATGTATTATCTTTGAACTGGTTTTAATGACTAACTAGGCAATGATTGCCCTTGATCGTGTATCGGTTCGTAGTTTTTAATAGTTTCTTATGTTTTGAGTTATTTTTAACATACATACTGCTCGATTTAATTTGTGACACAAGTAAACGCAACCAGTACAGTGCTTCTCACTTGCAAATACAGGTTTTTCTTCAAACTACCACGCCAAATACAAATTTTAAAGCGAAGATAGCTAACGTTTATCAGCAAACGATGGTGTGAAGGTCTCTGACATTCCAGCGACTACAAATGAGTCGCAAAGGTCGACTCGCTGCATTACACCGCCTGATACACTTCGATCGTTCGTGAACATGCACTACTCTGCTCATGAATTCAAGCCTTGAAAACGTTTTTCGTCGTTGTGGATGCGTTGATGCATTTTGAACCCTCTTTACTTTGCTCTTTCGGAGAGAATGAATGATCATTTTCGCGCCGACTGTTCTAACTATGGAGGTATATTTATGACAGAATGCAATTATCTGTAATTGGAATAGTATGTTCCAAATCGCGAATGCATCCACCCGAAGCTGAAGGGCAAAAAATCGTTTCAGGTATCATGCAGATAGTCAACATGCAGAAAGGCATGGTGGCAAGAGGCATAACGCGGAAAGGTGTAACGCCCAAAAGGCATAACGCAAATAGGCATTTTTTTTAGTAGAATATCTTACTAACCTCGTTTTCTCGATCCATACTAGACCCCACCAGCAATGCTGATCTTACTTATCGTGTTAAAATAAAGTTCTCATTCATTCACTATAAGTTACAGATCCTCGTTTTCTTCCGTTGATTTATGGCCAGCGCGTGATGTGAACGGGAAAGCACTCTGTCCGTAACTCACGGAAGGACCTCGAACTCGGTTAGTAAGAGGTATATATTTATACAAAGGAAAAAGAATGTGCTAGTTATACGCCTGTAGATGTGGGGTAGAGGGTGAAGAGCTCTTCAAGGAATTTTTGGCACAGCTTTGACGTTTGTTCTCTAGATGTTTACCCTGTTTTCGTCGTCGGTGAATTCCATGAGTTTAATTTGTTAAGGTGCAAAAAAATACTTTTAGAATCAAAGTTAGTGGCTGTTTTCCGCACATTTTATGTTTCGCACTAATGACTAACTACACAATCATTTTCTTCTTCCCTGATACCCTTTACTAGGGCTAACGCCCAGTGGGTTTTTCATGGGTTTCTCTAGCACTTTAATTTACACTGCAGAGTTAATTCTCTGTTCCACCACTTGTATGTGTTTATAGTGCTACGCGGCACAACATATATATGTACCCTTACTTTCTCTTCGCCGCGATTCACCACCTTAAACGTCCCCGACTTTCTCTGTCCGACCTCGTAGCTTAGTCGGCAGAGCAACGGTAGATCTAATCCGGAGGTCGTGGGTTCGATTCCCACCGAGGTCATAAGAATTTTTTCTTCGCCTCGTGTGGTTCCCTGATACCCTTTACTAGGGCTAACGCCCAGTGGATTTTTCATGGGTTTCTCTAGCACTTTAATTTACACTGCAGAGTTAATTCTCTGTTCCACCACTTGTATTTTCTTCGAAAGTTGGGTTTACGAAACGTTTACGAGCTATCCAGATGCGTACGTTTGGCAAAATGGTAAAACAATTTAATAATTCTCATTGTTGTAATTTTTCCATGAGCACATCTAGTAAAGCAAGCTTACGTTGACCTGGAAATCCAACCTAAAGTTTTTAAAGTTCTTTCATAGAGGTTTGTAAAAACCGTGCACATCCTATTCTGAAGATGTGAGTGATCATCGTGGTTTTGAACTCTCTTAAGCACCAGTGAAAATAAAGCCTGAAAAAAATTCAGGTGTGTGCGGGAGTCAAACCCATGTCCTCTGCGACAGCGGTGCAGTGCTCCACAAACAGAGCTAACAAGCCAACTGGGAACTGTGCATTTTCTTGGTTCGCAATAAACTCGTAATAAGGCCTGGGCTTTGTCGGTTTTCACTTTTGGCTTAAGAAGTGTTCAGAACTGCGATGATCACTCACATTTTCATTCTGTAAAAGGCGGTTAAAATATATTATTATTCGATGGATATTTTCCCCCCTTTTCATAGGCTGAGAGCCCACCACATGACCTGCAAATAACTGCCTACAAATAATGATCTGTTCATGCGTAATATCGTCTAAATGCGTTTTTGCTGCAAATAATATTCTGCTCATGCGCAATTGTAACCACGCTAGAATAAATTATTTAACTGAGAAGGAAACCAATTGATTTCTGCCAGCAGCGCACGCGTACCGCTTCCCCAAAAAAAGTATTAAAACAAACTTGGTGATCGAATGATAAAACAATTATTGAACTCGGTTATTGCAAAATATCGTGATTTGCCAGTGTCTCGCAGATCAATTATTTGCCGAAGCCTTCGGCTTCGGCAAATAATTAATCTGCTCGCCACTGACAAATCACGTTATTTTGCTCAATCTCGTCCAACAATTGTTAATTATTTTTATATATTCATACTCACTTATGTATCACTCAGACTAAAATCAGCCCACCACCGGAGACGTTCTTCGTAAAATATAGAGACAATTTTATAGTCTTTAGCTGATCCGGCATGTGTAGTTACATCTAACTAAGTATCGTTTCCACTGAAGCCTGGAAGCATGTGGTTAATATAAGCTTAATAAGTTGTGTGCTGTAATGAAGAAAAAGTACTCACAAATTGCTTTTTCAGGACTGATCAAAAGAACATTTTACTGACATTTAACAACAAGATTTCCATGACTGTTGTCTACATATTTCTCAGTTAATTTGTACATTGTTGGTATGATTCCTTGTCTTCCAGAATGTATTAGCCTGGTTTCACTCACGTCTGTTAAATATGGCGCATCCGTTGGATATAACAGAAGGTACACAAAATGGTGTGAGGCTCAACATTCTCCTCTTCAATGGCGGCACGGAGAATCTGAGACGCCTGTTTGACAGGCACGTTCCCCCATCCAATCTGCAGCAGTTTCTGAAAGCCAAGGAACTGGAATTTAAAAAACTTCTTCGTAAACATATCATTAACAAGTCTCAGAAGGATAAACTTTACCCTCCAGTAGGCTTACCGTCGTCTAGAAATTTCGACATTTCTCTTCTGTACACAATGCTGCGGAATTTCTGCGGACTTCCTTCTCCCACCACTGGATGGGGCAGCAAGCCGTCTCCTACCGATCGAACAGTAGAGGGGGCGGTGGAAATGATTCACTGCTACCGCAACATTTACGGTCACCCTTCAACGGTTGTGATCGATGAAAAGCAATTTGAGTCGGCGTGGAAAGAGATTTCTGAGGCGATGAAAGTACTGGGTGAGGATTCTAACCGAATTGAAAGGCTTAAAGAGGCGCCATTTCTTCCAAGTAACTGTGTAGACAGACTCGCGAAGTTCGACTTCACTGCTGAAGTCAATTATCATGTTACCAAGTACCATCCGGGAACTCGGCAATGGGTCTTCAATCACGTGGACACCTGGTTTCTCGATCGTGGTTCTGATTCTCGCGTTTTGATCATCACAGGGAATGCTGGTATGGGTAAGTCAGTCATTGCAGCGCAGATTTGTGAAGAAATGAGGCAGGGAGGTTTCCTTGGTGGATTGCACTTTTGCCAGTATAATAACCAAAGGAGAAGGAAACCAGAATTGATGCTGCAGTCATTAGCAAAGCATTTGTGCGATTCCCTTCCTGGATTCAAGGACATTTTAACAGGTCAGCTCTTTTAATCAAAAAGTAATTATTGAAGTGTAATCGATGTTCGGAAGTGAATTCGTTGATAAGATGATTGAAACCCCAGGGAGTAGTGCACTGATTGGTTTCATTGTGTTGGGACCCTCAATAGATAGAATCGAGTGACTCAGGAATATGAACATCTTTCAGTTTCTCAAAAACAAAAGTCCATTTCAAATCTTCTCTCACCCTGGCGACCGCACGATGCTGGCTTCTATTTGCTTATTTGCTAAAACCCGCGTACTGGTCAGTCTGAAAAAAATGCTGAATCTATTGAAATGCCTCGCCCGTTGAGTCTGGCTCAAAACAAATGCTCAGTCCTAAAGCACCCTGTGTTAGGTCTAGCTTTCACGTTAAGCACATGCCGCAGCAAGACGCCACTACATTCACTCCCAAAACTACCGACAATCGGGCGAGGCATTGAGAGTATCGCTTCGGTCTCATAATTCACTGGATTGTAAGCCCTTTACAAAATAGAAAGGTCAATACGATTAATCAGACGCAATTCTACTGGTATTACACAATCTCAATTTAGCTATTTCTCACAGGTCAGTTAGCCTCGGTGAGTGCCAAGGAACTGGCGAGCATGAACGTGGAGGAACTGTTTACCCTTCTTCTCCAAGAACCAGCCAACATGATGGACGACCCAGGCAAGAACATATTGCTGGTAGTGGATGGTTTAGATGAATGTGAGTACGATGGAAGAAACAGACTCCTCGATGTGATCATATCACAGTTTCACAAACTTCCATCATGGATCAAGTTCCTTGTTACAGGTCGACCTGAAAATGCGATGGCAGAGAAACTTACCCACTTGGAGCCTTTCGTTCTTTCCGCGCGGGACTCGAACAACGAGAAAGACATCGAGCTATTTTTCAGGGATCATTTAACGAACACCAGTTTGGCAAACAGCGACGTGACCAATAATGTTCATCGCTTTGTGGAACAAGCCGATGGGCTTATGCTGTATGCGTACTACTTTATCCAGTTTGTAGAGGACCACCATGAAACGCTGACGCCTGAAGATGTAGATAACATTTTCCCCCGTGGGATTGCTTCTGTATACGAGGAGTACTTTAATCGGTTGGAGATGGGTTTGGGTGTCCAACACGGACCTTTCCATGATTTTTTAGCTTCACTTGCTGCATCACGATCTCCCTTACCTGTTACCATGGCTTCCCGAATCCTTGGTCTATGCCTCGACTTCGTAGACGGTAATTCTAGGCAGACACAGCAGATCTCTGGTTCTATCTCAAGCTTGCTGCCCATTCGAGACACCTGCATCGATGTTTTCCACAAGTCTATAATTGATTGGTTGTCTTCCCCTGAGTTATATGGTCACCACAGATTTTCTGTTGATGTGAGTCGAGGGGATGCCGTGTTGTCCACTGAATGCCAGAAGACGTACGCGGCCATCGAGAATCGGCATGATGTCCTTGCTGACTACACTGTGGAAGAAAAATATGCCCTTCAGCACGGAATATACCATTCCATTGCCTCTGCACGTGACGATGAAACCCAAAAGAACAAACTATTTCGTTATGGTTGTAGCTTGGAACTTCTGCATGCTAAACTTCAGAGCAAAGTTTGTGATGTGTTCTCGGTGATTGAAGAGCTTCAAAACATCAAGCAAGTTTTGAATTTGCCGCAAGTTGATTCCTTGGAGCTGGATGACTGCATAACCTGCCTGAGGAGACATCCTTACCTGCTGATGGAAAGACCCAAAACAATTTTTCAGTTTTTGATAAACGAAGCCGAAACAGTAGCCATGAGTCTTGAGGCCTGTTCGATAATGCTTCAGCCCAAATATGACCTTCCTCTTCGTTTAGAAGTGGTTAACAGGACCCAGTGCAAAGATCCAGTAATCACTAAATTTCGATGTAAAACCAATGTTAATTGCTGTGACGTCGTGAACTCCCTCTTGGTCTGTGGGTGCAAAGGGGGTTTTCTTCACATGTTTTCCCTGAACACAGGCCGAGAGCTGTGGTGCTGCCAAGGTGATGAGCTCTACGTTTGGCCTGAAGAGGAACGCTGCAACTACTGTGTGATTGTCCCTCAGCACTACGCAGTCATCCACGGTCGATTTGATTACGCGATGTCATTTGATGGGAAATCCATTCAGCTGTTCCCGGGAAACAATTACACTTTCATCGATTCCTGTGTTTCGCCAAACAGGAAAAGGCTAGTCACTCGCCAAACAAATCTGACGGCCGATTTGTTGGTTTGGGATCTGGACACTGGAAACCTTCTGAGACGTTTAAGTGAAGTGACTAAAAGCATCACGTGTTGCACAATCTCAGCGTGTGGACAATTTGTCATTTCAGGTAGCTTTGATCGCGGCGTCTCTGTATGGGAACTTGCTTCACCTGACTTCAAATCCCAACACAATGCGTTCAATGATGAGCAGCCCTTTACAATTGACTGCCTCGCCGGTTTGGAGGGAGATTCGCAGTTTGTGGTTGTCAACTCGTCCAAAAAACAGTCGTTAACGATCTGTGAGCTAAAACCAGAAGCATTCGACTCCTCGGTAACAACTCACTTACACCTCGGGTCAGCACATCGAAGTCTAGGAGTGTCAAGTGATGGTGGCCGTCTGTACGTGTGTGGAGATTCGCAACACATCAGCTGTTCCGGTCTTCCTTTTACGACTCGCATTGTTCCAGTTTCCCGTGCGACAAAATGGGATTACGCTAAAGAGGTAGACCCTGAAAGAGTGCTCTTAAGAAATTATGACACCGTCTACATGTGTCATTCACTGGAGAGTTCAAGTACCGAAATGATGATAGATCGAGGAGTGCAGGCCATTTCCTTTTCTGTAGACGGGAAACATGTTTATGTTTTGTCTCAAAACGGAATGAGTATGTATGAAGCTTCAAGCGGACGACTCCTCGTTGGCAATACAACCATTACTCATGCGAATGCCTTTGCACTGTCGCCCACAGGTGAAGGTGTTTTGATTCAAGCCAAAGATAACTTCGAAGTTTACGATTGCAACCTTAAGCACCAGTGGACTATGGCACGTCCAGTTGGACACCAAACGTTTTTTAAATACATCGATGACGACCGAGTCATGTTTTTGTCCAAAAAGGGAGAGGTACAGGTGTGGGATCTTGGTGGCAGCAACAACATGACTCGTAGAAGGACAGATAATTCCAACACGCCGTTGTCGGAATGCTGTGATGCCTTTTCCTTTAAACGAAACGCGAACAATGAGACCGTTTCTCATTATCGCCTTCTTTGCTGTGATCGGGTTGGTAGTTTAAGATTGCATGACACCTTCAAAGGACACACCATCAAACAAAAGGTTCCCAAAGGAGAAAATGCCAAGTGTTGCTCATTTTCCCCTGATGGCAGCTCGGTTGTAACAGGGCACACAGATGGATCATTGCGGATTTGGGATGGACGTCGTCTTGAACTGAAGAAAATCCTGTCCAGTGGAGATGGACCGATCAAAGCGTGCGCTTATTTAGTCCAAGATCTTGGAGATGTGTTTGTCTCCTTGCATGACTCTGGAGTTCTAAAAGTGTGGGATGCTTTTTTGCAAAAAATGCTTGGATCAATGAGTTTTGAAAGCAAGGTTCGCGGACTTGTAAGTTCGCCACAAAACGCGCAGGTTTGCATCGCCCTTGAGGACAAGATTGTTATCCTAAATGTTCACAGGCCCGAGTTTGATTAAGACGTTTGTGATCAAGTTTCTCTGGCCTCATCCAGGTTTCAATTTCGAATCCTATGGAAAGGAATTCAAACGACAGAGGTGTGGAATCAAATCATTATGGATGGAGAACAAGACCCCAAAGGGAACGCATAGTTCAGAATAGTGACTGTTATTCGCACACGAAAATCAAGTAATACTCAAATGTTTTAAATACAGGGTATTTGGGACAACCAAATCAAATTATCTGTTATCCCAACACGGACAACAAGTAATGTTTAGCTGCTATAAGTAAAGAATATTTAGGACAATCAGCAGAATTACAGGATTTTTCATGTGTGTTGAACAGACAAGAATTTCAAGCGTCTACGAGGCACCTCTTGGCACTCTGTCAATGACGTACAAATTTGTGCATCGGTTGCACAATTTCCATTGCAATAATTGCTGATCCATTGTCGTGTCTGATGTGATTACTTTTAATTTCTATAACAAACCAGCACATGATTAGAATAGCGTTTCCAATGCAAGGTGGACATTGGACTTAGTTTTCACAATGTCGAGATAAACAACCGAAAATGAAAGTTTAGCGCAGAGACTTCATATACATTGTGCACGGACGCAAAAGTTAGAACTTGTTCACGAGACTTTAAGGGGGACTAACTTCACTAGACTTATCGTTTTTGACAAGGGATTTTTACGGATTGTATTGTAAAACACTGTTTTTTCGAAGTTTTTGCCACTATATTGGTGAAACGTGTGAAGGTAAACATGTGAACTTTATAAATTGTTATTGCGCATGCGCAACTTCCCCCAGGCCCCTACCGGGCTTAAAAGAGGAAAACCCCTAAATCTTGGAGAAAATGTTTAGTTCCGATTTTTCTTGCCAATTAGAGATATTCCAGCCTTCTTTACAAGCCTACGTAAGGAATTGTTGTTAACGTACATAACTGCAATGATAATGACGAGTTGGTATGAATTTGCGTGCTTATGACATCACAAATCTCACAATAACACGAATTTCAAAAAATCGATACGTACAGTTTTGCACCTTGGCGATTGTTAACCTTTGGCAGCATTTTCGATATCCAGAAGTGTGCGCCACCCGGGTTTTAGGCTTTTTTCTGTTCTGGTCACGTGACTTATCAAATATGGTTGTGACTCGAAATCTTGAAAACCTTTTTGTTTGTAAAAACATAGCCAGACAGCTTGTCTGTGCAAGTTAGGGTTCCCAAGATATCAGGGTTGGGATCTTTCCATAGCAACAATTTTAGCTAATTTTGTAGTTAAGTTAGTCCCTCCTTACGATGAAATGATTAAACAAAGGTGCAGAGAGATTACACAGTTTAAGCGTTTAAGTCAGTCAAACAAATTTATTTACAATTTCCATTTTCGTACAAACAACATATTTACAATCTATTATACAGTACTGAATTCTTTCGACGCTAATAGTACATTTAGAATAGTACATTTAAAGAGAAAGCTGTTAAAAATAAATACTCTGTTGACTAGCATTCATCATGCTAAGAAGGCTTTGACTCATAAAGTGGTCACGACGTGATTGTCACGCATCACGCACACCAAGTGGTTGTAGGCTCGATGTCTTTGAGGGCCAGAAATGTTGACAGCTTGTGATCAAAGTCAATTGGAAGCTCCTCTGGCTCTCGATAACGAGTGGTCATCTCTTTGCCGAGGTAACCAATCAGCTCACATTCTTCCTCGAATCTCATCAGTTTCTGTTTATACTTCTTACGGACGTACTCGCTGCTCTTGGGATTATAGGCTGAGATGAGGGAAACAATACTTATTAAATCAATCAATCAATCAATCAATCAATCAATCAATCAAATAACTATATTTAACGAGAGTAAAAGGTAGCAGTATCACAACTGAACAATTAGCGGCCATCCAATCCCGGGTAGAATTGGAATTTGGAATGTTGGTTTTTGAGGAGAGTGGAAGACCGGAGCACTCGGAGAAAAAACCCACGGAGCAAGGACGACAGACTACAACAAACTAATCACCCACATATGACGCCGAGACCGGAACTCGAACCCAGGCCACATTGGTGGGGGACGATGGTCTCACTTACATATTTTATTTTGATATACGCAAGCTTCCTCGGCACAGAAGAAAAAAGAAGATGAATAGACACAAATGAAAATAGTAAAGTTCACGCAATAGAGCTGACCTAGGCTCCAAAGTTAGTGTTGCTCTGAACGTTCCTTCACCATCAAAACAAACTTGGACAAAAATACTTGAGGTCAGTGCTGGAGACAGGGCTGGAGACCGTGAAATCTACCCTAACTCCATTTCTCTTGATATATGCACGTGCTACTTACCTTTAAGATGATAGGCTATGTAAAGTAGTGCAGACCTCTTGGCGTCAACAAACGGATATTTGGGTTTAAAACAACCGACTGCAGTCAGTGCCTTGGTCAGTGCCGTGGCCACACTCTGCTCCATGTAACCTAACATGGGCAGTCCATTTACAAGCAAGGGCTCCTTTCGAGGCGGTAACTTGTGCGGTAGCGTCAGACCGTAATATTTCTCCGGCAGTCTACACGGAAAAAAAAATTGGTTTCAACCATTTTTGTCACTTCAAAAGCACATTTGAAGGCAATATGCCTCGAGGTTTTTGCCGCTGTTTCGTCAAAATCACTATGAACTTGTCGCTATCAAAATTCTCAGATAAAACCAACGCGAAGATTTGTAGCAAATTACTGATTGTGCAAAGTCGTACTTCCTACTGGTGCAAGCTTTTCAGAGAATTCCAAAATCAGCCAACTGGTCGTTCTTAGAACTTAAAACACAGCAATACCACCCGTTTATGACAGAGTAACACGTAAATAAGACGTTAGTAAGCGTATAAAGGGGTCCTTTGTGCAACACTAGATCACCCCTGATGAAGACACTAGACAGGAGTGTCGAAACGTTGGGTCGTGAATTGTAACTTTTTAAGTTACATTCATCAATTTTCAAACCAGAGTAGCATCAAACCATGTCTGATTGTCCACCTGGTTGCAGTGTGAACTTGAACATACGTTGTAAACATTACCTCATAAATTTCTGCAGTTTTTCCTCGGATTCGAAGCAGAAGAGCTTGTCTCTGTACTCCACGACTAGATCTGTCTCACCTGGCACGATATTTTCGTATCTATAAAGAGATCCCAAGAAAATTCAGACATGAACAAGCCACATTCAAAGAAAGATGTCATGCGATATGATTTTACTCTTGGATGTAGTCGTTGACGGGCCTATCACTACTCAGGGTAAAAAGAATTAATAAGATTAGATTAGATTGGATTGGACTGGACTGGATTAGATTAGGTTGGATTGGATTGGATTGAATTAGAGTAGACTGGATTGGATGATTGGATTGGATCAAATTAGATTAGGCTATATAGCTGTTAAATGAGCCTGCGTATTCGATGAAAGACCAAAGTTAACTACACTTTACGTTTTGCCGAACCAAGCTTATAAACAGTTCAATTTGAGAGGTGCTCGTGAAAGCCTTATGTAGCCGTTGTTTCGTATTCCTATCCAAACACCCTTGATTTCCAGATACATTAGAAGCACATTTGTCTAATTTCACGCCTTTTAAAACTCCTTTAAAAAAGCGTCTTCCATCGGAATTGCAACTAAGCCCACCTCAGTTTGCCATCCAAGTAAGTGACCGGACAGTAGCCCTTCAGTTCGATCTGTTTTGGGAACAAGGCCTTCACCTCAGCTTCGGTCCTTCTCTTGGGAAGCAGCTCAGGTGCTGGCAACTTTCGTGGGGCCAAAGGAGGCACATAACGAGCAGAGTCCGCAAGAAATAGCTCTAGTTCCACTCTAGACGCCATTTTGTAATAGCGTCCGCAATACTCAGCGGCGAACTCCAATGAAGGGTTCACGGAACAATCTACCAGTTCCCCGCGGTCAGCTAAGCTGACAGGACAATACTGACCAAAATCTCCCAAGCGGACAAGGCATTCACCAGGCGTGACGCACATGTCGGTTATTGAGGCAGCTTTACCTGAAAATAACACACAGATGTCTAAAAGATGGGCGGTGAGGATGGGATGGGCTTGCAAAGCACACTGAAATGGCGTGTTTAAGGGAGGGATTTGAAGCACCTAGTTTAAGACCCTCAATACTTAAACCCACCAAAAAATATGCCTTTCCGCGTACCCAAATCTCTGACGCAAATATCCATGAGGTTTCCAGCCTGTGGGCTGTTAGGCTTAGTTTTTTCAGTCGTTTAAAGGAAACCTCCACTCTTACGACAAATTGACGCTTAAGTTTTGGAAATGACTATTAGATTCAAAAATTTAATTGAAAACGTAAAAATATCTTTTCAGTGTACAAAAAATTGGCTATCATTAGCGTCTATTTCCATTTTTGAATTTCCCGGACGCCGCCATTTTGGATTTTATGACGTAAGTTGGTTGCACCATTGTTTAACACAAACGATTTTCTGCTTCATTGACTTCCTGACAATAGCTACAACCGATTGGCGTCATAAAATCCAAAATGGCGGCTCCCGGGAAATTTTAAAATGGAAATAAGAATTAATGATACCTAATTTTTTGTACACTGAAAAGATATTTTTACGTTTTAAAGTAGATTTTGGAATCCAGTAATCATTTCCAACAATTTAGCGTCAATTTTTCGCAAGAGTTGAGGTTCCCTTTAGGGCTGTCATTCTAGCGTCAATCTAGACCCTGTAGCTCTAAACCACGTCCAATTTCGCAGCAATAAATAGCTCCTTTGTCAAACAAGCAGACTCTTAGCCAGGCATAAAGCTGGGCGTCCAGGAGGCATGTCTCCCCATAAAATTATAAAAAGAGTGAGCTTTCCTTGAGTTTATTGTACAAATCGTGCTTGCAAACAAGCACGTATGGACAAGAAATCTGACAAACTCCCACAGCTCTTTGGTAGAACATATCTATCGGTTATCTGGAAAGCCATGGGTTCCATTCCCAATGCACCCTTCTTTTTTGTCAGTAAGGCCTCGACATTTAGATTTGTTGCTCAAGAATAAGCTCTCTCAACAACAAACCTCTCCGGAAAATACGCCCAGAAAACTGATGAGAGCAAACCTTCCGATATGGATGTGTTGAGCCGCTATGGGCCGTGATGACTAAGAAAAGGTGGAGCAGGCAGCAGAATAGCAATAGGATGTGTGATCCTGGTTATGTTGGTGAATTAACAAATAGATTCCTTAACGTGGAAGAACAAAGACGTACGCTCCGAACCGCAGGCGAGTAACGGGACTGAAGTTCTTGCCACGTTTTGACGTCCTCCGTAGTTATCAGAGTACGTCCCGTATCCCATATTTTTTGTTTTACCTAAATGTCCCGTATCCCGATGAAACCTAATGGGGCCTCACCGCTCTGAGTAGTTCTTGTAGGAAACTTTAACACTCACAACATTAAGACAATTGTCGAGTAAGAATATGCTTCACAATCATTACCTTCAGATAATCTCTGTAAATAGGTTTGAATCTGACGCACACTTTTCCTAGCTTCATCCAAGGCTTGGTTCCACACCCACCACTTGGACCGCTGACCGTCCACAGGCACCCAGTTTCTGTATTCTTTTTGGTACCATTCTCTCACGTCTGAAATCTCCCGCCGCCAGGCGTTGACCCTGATGCCTAGAATTTGCAGGCTGTCATGTAGTGGAAGCACCCTTGAAAGTAAATAGGATTCATTATCACTCAGGTTTTTACAGCATTTCACTACAAAAGTGTATTCACATTTGAATGCGTTATTTGAGCTTAATGATACACCAGGGAGCTGGTTGTAACTATGATAATGCTAAAAACTTCAGGTTTTGAAAGACTGATTGAAAAGTGAACAGTCGGCCGGCGAACAAGGCTTCGAGGAAGCGCGTGAAATTTTGAGGGCAAACCTCCAGCCTAGGCCATTTAACACCAGTGTACCAGAAGGCAAAAAAGTGGTTTATTTGTTCCATAACTCTTAGTTAATTTCCTAAAACGAGCGCGCTTCAGTGTGGAAAAGAGAAATCAGTGAAAAGTTGGTGATATACAATGTGATATGTGTGATATATGCAAGCTGATTGGTTTTATTCAATGTGTTGCACTGTGATCTGGTTTTGCACACAGATTTTTGGGGTGCACACAGATTCCGCTCGCCATCAAGGTAACTTGCTGGCGACCGAAGATCAGTGATTCCTCGCCTGCACAATTCAAACAGATTCATATCTTCTGAGTTACCTTGCTGGCGAGCGAAGATCAGTGATTCCTCGCCTGCACAATTCAAACAGATTCAAATCTTCTGAGCTACCTTGCTGGCGAGTGAAGATCAGTCATTCCTCGCCTGCACAATTCAAACAGATTCAAATCTTCTGAAGTTACCTTGCTGGCGAATGAAGATCAGTCATTCCTCGCCTCAACAATTCTTCATCCTCTACTTGAAGTTCCACAACTCTGACGGGAATTATTTTTCGCTCGGTCAAAAGCTCCACTTGTCTCTTAGTAACGGGGTAGCCATCTAGGATATATCTAGCAAACGAACAATAAGTCAGACGTTACTTCTCACGAACCTTCATACTGCAAACCAAAACAGAATAAGGCTGTTACAAAGTGAGAGACAAACCACACTTGACACGACACGACAAGTGAGCAGCTGCCTCACTGGAAAAGCTGCACACGAGACAACATACCATCTTACGAATGATCAGTTCCAAGTGAATTGAGGGTAGATCCAGTCCTTTGTGGGGGCAACAGTAAAATTACGCCCTGAAATGGCCGTTCGTTCCCACAAAGGACTGGATCTACCCACAATCCACCTGGAAATCATCTTAAGCGAAATGGTGTATACTTTCCACCCTTTCGCGCATTTCCCTTTCTTTCGCGACACACTGTATTCACGGCAAAACGAAACGTCTTCCTTATCTGACGTTCCATTTGACGCCTTTTACTTACATCAAGTTGAAAGCGAATATGGTTGTAGGAGGAAGCGGGCCTCACACAACCGCATATAAAGTCAATTTTAAATTAGCCTCAAATAAGTCAATACTTCTTGAAGCCGGTTACCAAAAACATATATGCGATGAAAGTTCAAAATTATTTTAAGGTTTTGTATGTTGGATGGCTACAAGGAATAGATAGCGAATAGTCCAGTAAAGCGAGTGAAACATGCGATGAGACGTGACGCGCGGTGAACAATTTCCGCGCGCGCTCGCGTGTTTCGCCTGCTTTCAGTATAGATCCCTAAGAAAAATGAGAGACTACTCGTTGCCCAGCCAGAAACTGAATTCACACACAAACAAGTAGCCGTTATCAAATAACTTTCGGAGTCCACTGTTTCAATGACCCCCTTCCGAATTCAGTTGGGTGCAAAGTTCTTCTTGCAAAAATCAGTTTTATTTTCATGTAAACGTCAATTTGATTGTACAAGAAGAATATACACCAGGCCTCGCTTTTAGAAAGATGCTCAAAAAAGCATCCGGGAAATGACCCATTCCATGTACACAATTTGTTTCAAACTTTGCGCTTGCCTCAACCTTACTGTTATGACATTGTGGATGCAACTGTGAAACATTCACCGCTTACCCTCGCGTTTGGCACTGCATACCCAGTAAAGCTACTTCTAAGGCCTGTACGGCCAGCTCGTCTGGCACAGTCATCCCAGCTTTTAGGTGTAGGTTAATCTGTCTTGCCAGTTCGGTGTATGACTGAAGATTCAGAACTTTTCTTATTGCTTCGCCGATAGAAAGCCTGACAACTCCATACTCGGACACAAAACGGTTCGCCACTAAAGTGGAGAGGAGATTTAGCGTTAGAACAGGACGAGTTGAGGCCATTTTGCACGAGGTTCCGACAAGGAATTATTGGTTGTCGTTGAAAACATCAATCTTTGTTTACGTCGGTAAGCTGTGAACTATTCGTTAACACTGACAATCAATTAAGTCTGGAAATAAAATTGAGAGACTCACTAGTAAGATTTCCTAAACCGTGTGACAAGATAAATGTTCGAGCCATACTAATTTCTGGAAATGCTGTATCGTCTACAATGCGATTTGAAAACCGTTAAAAATTTGAAACTCCCGTTTTTGTCAGTGACTACTAGGAATTGTACAAACGACCACAGCAGGTAAAACACTCCTACCTTTCTGTTTTCAACGTAAAACAAGTATATTCATTTTTGGATTCGCACAGTAAGTGCATCGTTTGAAGCTGGTATGCAGCTTTTGCATCTCTAACAAAATTTATCAACTTTCTTGTTAAGATGTGTGTTACTTCATCTTTCAAGAAGTAAACTTTGAGGTTCGCAATTTTCCGGACCCACTTTACGGATCATACTTACATCCAGTTTTACCAGACTTCGGGGGCCCAATGATTGCCATCTTGATTGGTACAACAGGTTTAGGGGATGGCTGCTTCAGGTATCGAGACGGGCACTGCATGAACAAGTCCCGCTCGTCCCGTCCCGAGC
>OX419338.1:8231204-8253704 GCA_948470475.1 Galaxea fascicularis | reverse complement strand
TATTTGTAACCTTTCAAAACCTTGTTCTCTCTTTAATCATTGTTGTCTAACGATGATAAAAGAATCCGTGATTAAAAGGTGTCATAAACGACTAGAAAATACTAAAAAGCGACTGCAAAACCTACCTTCTGCTTCTTTGCCAAAGCGCGCTGTCTTTCTTTCTCCGCCTCTCGCTTGTCTCGTTTTTTGCGCCATTTTTCAAGCAGCGGCGGCAACAGCCTATCAACGATTTCGGTATCCTCCACTACTAAAATGACAGCGATGTCAGGAAACAGGCCCGAGGAGGACAGGTACCGAGCCTCGGCTTCAGTACGAGGAAACCCCTCCAAGATAAATCCAGTTGACCTTAAGAGAAACAACAGCACGCATCAAATGGCTCATACTCCTTGAATATTCACTACCATTGTAAAGTAACCCAATATTATCTCCGTTGCTGCCGTTACTTGAATGAAGACGTTTCGGAGCAGATACAAAGAATCGCCCGAGTTGAGTTACTTAAGAAAATACGCAGTCAAATTGCGGTTTGAGGTAGCAAATGAGACAATAGACTGGAAAAAGGTTTCACCTAAACTTCAAAATAAAAACTACTTAATTTTTTGTCTTGAGTTCTCTTTTAAAATTGTGCCCCACCTAAATGGTTCCTCGTTCCAGAATGCTGGAAGAATCTTGTCCAGGGTTTCGTTTGGTAGCGCCTCGCCATCGGCTAAATTAGCGCGAATGCTTTCCTCTTCATCTGTCAGCTCGAGTTCTGGTTCTGCTTCTGTCTCACCCCCAGCCCCTTCCTCCCCTTCTGCCGCGCCATCACCATCCCCACCCTTAGGACCATTGTCGGCATCTACGGAACAAGTGAAAATAAGCTTGCTATTACTTGGGTCGGTTCGGTTCGGTTCGGTCGCTCAATACGCCACTAAACAGCAACAGGCGGCTAGAAGAAGAGGCTTTAAATAACGGGCCTTCAGCCTTCAAAAACAATAAATACCGATGTCTGAGCGAACTACACAACAACAACAAAAGATAGCTGTAACTATATATTATATAGGGATTTCTTCGTAAACAACATGTAAGCTAAAATTCTGACCACTACATACTAAACAGCACAAACTGTAAAACAAATTGGTGAGAGAAAAAACTGTCGGAAAGAAATAAGTGATTTTTCAAAAGCGCGAGGCAAACAAGGAATTCCCTGCTTACCAGTCCCCTCCAGTCCATCGGGTGCTGTGATGGCCTGCTCACCATTCTCTTCTTCATCGTCATCATACTCGGGCCCAACCTTTTTCTTGGTCTTGGCAATGATCAGTTCCTGTAAGCGATCCTTGAACATTATGTGGAACAAACCCATTTGCTTCGCTAGCTTACGGCTGTGGAGAGTTTTACCCGCTCCTTTAGGACCAATGATTAGGAGACGAATTGGAGGAGGCTAGACAATAAGTAAAGACCAGAAAATTACATGAGTGTATCAAATGACAAACACGATCAATACATGTATACATTCTACATACATTCTACTCTTACAGCCGGTTCTATTCTATCCTATTCTATTCTACTCAGACTTTAAACAGTAATAGGAACAAAATATATTTAACAATTATTCCTCGAACCCGAATGGGCTCTGAGTCAATAGCCCATGATGCCAAAGGCCGAATGGGCTATTGACTCAGAGGCCATGAGGGCGAGAGGAATAATTGTTTTAGTAAAATCCAACTAGTTAGTCAAAAAAATATCGAGACAAATAGTTATTTCAGTTTGTCAAAAAGACGATAGAAATAGTAGTTGCAAAAGGAGTCAAATTTATGGTAACATTTGTCAACAGTTCAAATTTATTTTGTGCATTCCTACCATTAAATATCTTAATTCCATATTTAGTTAACTTCTTTGTAGATTTTGGCATAGATTTATGCAATAATGAGCTTAAATACTCGTCCGAAACTTCAGCAAAACGCGATTCAGCCGCCATTGTTTTGGTTTTCAAAGCCGGCGCTTTTCGCTACTAGTGAGCTATAACAAATAGCCTACTAGTAGCTCAACCAATGAGAACACAGCATTGATAATAGACCATTAGTTGGATTTTGCTAAGTATATATATACTGTGGTATATACTGTAACACGAATTTCCAGAATAGTCCCTTTGGATTTGAGCTCAAGTTATTTACTTTAGCAATTTCATTTTCGTGAACATGGAGCCTAAAAAATGGAAAGAAAATGTAGAACTTTACCTCAAGGGGTTTGTCACGTGGCAGAAAACCGTCAGGATCTTCTAGGAACGTAGCTCGAGCTTCAGGAGACGAAAAGAAGTAGGTTCTTTCACGGTATTTGGCGGCGCACTCAGTGATACCAGGCCATAAAAGATTTTTCTCCCTCAGCATCACAGGGCAGTAGTGGCTTGTATCACCAAAGATCTTTTTCTTGTCCTTGGCATAAATATCTTCCTCTTCCTCTTCCTCCTCTTCTTCTTCCTCGGCGAAGTCCTCCTCTTCTTCGTCTTGGTCCATTCCGGTGTATTCCCATCCGCGGTAGTTAAATGGAGCTGGAAAGAAAACGAGGAAAGTGTGTCTCTTAAAGTCCCTTTAACGTGAAGGCAGGATGGCCGAGTGGTTTAAGGCGCTATATTTCAGTGCATTGACCCGGGTTCAAATCCCGCTCTGAGCATTAGCGTTGGTGTTGTTCTGCGTGGTTAAGCTCCTCGGCCATCTTTGCAAATAGCCAACTGGTCTGCCTCCCGCCAGTTGGGATTCTTCTCATGTTACGTTTATTAACCGCCGACCGGTTGGCTCAATCGGTAGAGTGCCGGACTAACGTGCGGGAGGTCGTGGGTTCAAAGCCCCGGCCACTTAGGGTCTTTAAATAACTGAGGAGAAAGTGCTTCCTTTGCAATGACATCTGCAAATGGTTCGACTTTCTAATCTTCTCGGATAAGGACGATAAGCCGGAGGTGGGACATTAAAGAACCACTAGGGACGTAACGAGCCCTGGTTGTGACCACCCCTAGTGTCAATCTTCTGATCTATTCAGCCGGCTTGGCGTGATATTCCAAAAAAAGGCTTATGGTGTATGAGGCCACACGAATAAACAGCCATAAGTCAACGGGGGGTTTGCCGAGTGCTGAAACCATGTCAATGTGGATACAGATGATGTATTTGAATTACATGTTTCACGTATTTGCTCGGCCTCATTTAGCCTGTGCTTAATAAACTGCCGATGGTAAATTAAGGTTATTTATTCATTTTTATTTTATTTATTTAATACTAGACTATTTCTTCCGTGCGGTAATTTCTACGGCCGGTACAAACGCGCAATTGGAATAAGAGGCCAACGCTAAAAAGTTTGGTTGTCTGTTGCAAGAACCACTTTTTCGAGACTTGGAGAAACGGGCCGTTCCGAGGAACTACTGTAAATAACGTTATGCATTTTACAAGCAATGCACATGCTTCTGTTTGGTTTCTGTAACAGACAACATCTAAAAACAACCCCAAGGTAAGCTGCAATGTTGTGAAAAGGGGTCTCTTTTTCGCGTTGTTGTAATGCAGTAATTCGGCACACTCTTTCGCCCTCTCTGTCTCTTAGGCCATGTCCACACTGATGCGTTTTTGTTTGAATGCGTTTTCGATAGGTGTAAAAACGCATCGATTGATCTGCGTCCACACTGATACGGATGCCGTAGCGTTTTCAATACGATTCATTTTCAACAGCGTTTTCAAAGGATCCGTTTTCGATGAAAACGCCTAGCGTTTTCGAGCGTATCAGTGTGGGCGGGAGGCCAAAACGCATACATATCAATGCGTTTTCAAACAAAAACGCATCAGTGTGGACATGGCCTTAGAATCTGCAAACATATCACGTCAGTTTTAAGTTAAGTTGATCTCAACAAAAAATTCAAAAAAATTCCCTGATACAAGCTCGGTAATCACAATATTGGTCTTAACAATTCTTGGCCACTAGCTCATGGAATAGTTGTTAAAAAATTAAGACAAATGAAGAATGATCCTCGGAGTTGTGAACGCAATTTACACAATTGCGTAAAGAAGCCTGAAAAAAAGTAGGACTTCAACGCGATGCTCTGACTAACTGAGCTATGAAGCCACTGACGTTGGGAGCAGGTCAATTTGTGGATTCATATGTTCCCGTGAAAGAGGCCAATGTGAATGAGATATAATTTATTTCGTATATCTCATTCACACTGAAAAAGTTACGGTCGAGAACTGAAACTGGAGCTTAATAAAATCAAAATTTCCTTAAACACGTAAAAACCAGGAAATCTTAAGATCTCGTAGGCTACTTTTCTGGGCGTACCTTCAATTCGCTTAATAACCTCCTTGTTCAGAGCTTCCATTTCTTTCTCAACCGACACCATAATAGGATCAATGTTGTGGGTCCCTTTCAATACAGACAGCAGTTGAGGAAAGTCTCGATCAAAGTTCGTCCTGAGATTCTTGAACTCGTCAGTCTCGGGTGTATTGGGCGGCATATCCGTATCCAAAGATAGCTCCTCTTCCTCGGGTGCTGTATCCAAAGGCAAGTCTTCCGCTGATGGCTTAATCTCGATAGAGTCGGAAACCTTGGCTTCAGCCTCGGCAGGAGCACTCTCCTCCTCCTCTTCTTCATTCTCCATCCCTTCCTCTTGACCTTCCTTTCCTTCCTCAGCCTCCTTTCCTTCTTCCTTACCACCTGCTTCCTCGCCCTCGCCCTCACCTTCAGCCTCCGCTTGCTCCTGTCGGAGCCGCTCTTCCTCTGCCTTTCTCCTGGCTTCCTCCGCAGCACGTCTCTCAGCTTCTTCTCTCTCTTTTCTCTCCCGCTCTGCTCGTTCTGCTTCCTGACGGGCCTTTACCTCTGCGCGCCTGGCTTCCCATTTCTCGTGAAGTTCTTGAAAAATCAACGCACAAATAAATAAATAAATAAATAAAACAAATTTATCGAGGTCACAGATGAAGAGCTAACAAAGGAACAAACGTTCTCCCGTTGTTATCATAAACGACTTTTCATAATTTAGCTGTTCGTATGGACGGATATGCCAGTGAAGTTCAACTTTTGCCAAAATTAAAACCTCATTAACACACTGGAAAAGAATTGCACAGGATACGTAGGTAAAACGTGGACAGTAAATTGAAAAGAGAGTTCAACATTCAGGCCAAACCAAATGAAGGCGAAATCATATTTAGTGATTATCGACACCACACGTAAAACTAGAGGGAGGGAAGCTATCAATGAATGTTGTTTGGCAAACTGGTCTCGCAAATGCGACAACATTGCGAGTCATAACTCATGGAACAGTTGTATCTTTCCTCCCTCTTTCCCTTCCCAATGTCTAGTGTTAATAACAGTGTCGGAAAGCAAGATTAGTCTATGGACAGCCCGAATGTCTCCATGCCAGTTCCTGGGGGAAGCGGAGACTCAAAAGGAAGTAGGAGTGTGCGATTCCTAATTTGCTGGTTTTTGCGCGACTTTGACAATGTAACGCACTGAGTTTCATTAACATTTGCTGCTGTAATATTCTTGCTTACCT
Organism: Galaxea fascicularis; assembly: GCA_948470475.1. Classification (NCBI taxonomy): domain Eukaryota; kingdom Metazoa; phylum Cnidaria; class Anthozoa; order Scleractinia; family Euphylliidae; genus Galaxea; species Galaxea fascicularis. The sequence goes on along the minus strand of OX419338.1, from coordinate 8,248,207 downwards.
TCTTTGTTTGTCTGATACCACCTTTTAAGCAGGAAGTCTCCATTTTCACTGTCATCTGTCATGCAGATCACCTCGTCAGGAAGAATATTCCGATCCATCATAGAAGTGAACTGTTCTCGTGTTCTCGGAAAGTTGTCCAAAACATATCCACCAGCGCTTTGAATGAAACAAAAGCAAATGTAAGATTTGAAAAAATTCCATGGTTTTGAATTACTTGACAGTGGCAATTGTCTAAAATTAGGGGCGCAAAGTCGGTGACGTTAATATGTTTCTTCTCGGATAAGGACACGATAAACTGTAGGTCCAGTCTTACAACTCTTCATAATTGATTCTGTGGAACGTTAAAGAACTATTAGGGACGTAATGAACCCTGGCTGTGACCACCCCTAGTTTCCAACCGAAGGGCACATTTGAATATATCCATATAGCATTTATAGTTGTAATTGCAATTCATATAGCTTCTCTATTATGTTAACACAGAAATGTACGCCATTCAAACACTTACTGTGGTCCATCTGGGTTCATCTCTTGTAGCTCAGCATACCTCTGCTGGATTGCCTCCTCAATCACGTCAGTGTACTCATCTGGTGACAGGTCAGGCTCTCGCTTCTCAGCCTCAGCCATCGCCTCGTTGACGATCTGAACAACTTCCGGGTGATTGGCATCAATAGGGAGCTCTTCTTTGACAGACTTCTTAGGTTTTTCTTCTGCACTTTCGTCATCCCCTTCTTCTTGTGGTTTCCCGCTATCACTTGTTTCCTCCTCGTCTTCTTCTTTCTCCTCTTCAGCGTCTTCATCATCTTTGGTCTTTGGTGGGTCAGGTTCTATACAAGAAATGGCAGGACTGTCACGTAGGTGCGGATATTTAACAACTATTCACCGAAGTGGAGGTGGTTTAAGTGGTGGATATTTACCAAGCCTCGAAGCTGCGAGGTAAATATCCACCACTAGCCACCAACACTGAGGTGAATAGTTGTTTTAGTATATACTAAAACAGTGAGATAATATAGCACAAAAAGATGATTTTAACTCATTTACTCCTGCAAAGATTACAACATTTTCAGGCGCAAATTCCGCGCGAATTGCTCAGAGGTGAATAGCACAGGATATCCGGAGTTTGAGTAGCCAATCAGCGCGCGCGTTCAACGCTATCCACTGTTTTAGTATCTACTAAAAAAAAAAATAGCTGGGGATTTGAGTTGCTGTAGTGTAATCAACATGCTGGTTTTATATCAAAGTAGCCGGGGATATACCTAGAGCCTTTGAGCCTTTATTTAAAGTGGTCAAGTCGGTACACTTAGCTCTATATGTTCAACATATTTCTAATTTACAGGAACTGCCACACCATAAAAAAAACACAAAATGAATATTGAAAAAGATCAAAATACTAAAAATAGCTAAAATAGGAGGCTAAAATAGGAGAAGATAAAATAGCTAATATAAGTGTAAATTTATATGCTATTCTAAAAATACGAGGGAAAAATTCCCGGCCCTCGGTCCTCAGTCAATAACAGCCCTGAAAAGGAGTCAATTTTTCTATCTTATTCTTTTATGTTACAGTGTAGGTGACAAAGACGACATTAAGGTGACAATCAAACTACGCTACTTTGCAAAGTATCGTTCTCTAATTTTCACTTGATGTCACAATCGAGAATTTCACTAACAACTCGAGTTGTGCACCAAGTAACATCACAACAAACTACTCATACCAATGGTCACACTGCAAGATCTCAGACTTTAAATACAATATTTCAGACACCTGTTGCTCATCATAATTGTACAATTTTTGTGCAATTATAGCAAAGTACAAACCAATAATACCTTTTCACTGAATTATTTTTTAATTGTCATAGCACAGAAATTCGTCAAAAAATGATTACGAAAAACATTACTAACAAAGCTTTGATGATTCTACACCTAAGAATGAAATTTAGAACCACCTCGTTCCACACAAAAAGTTAGAAACACATTGAACAATAACACAGGACATGCTCACAAGGTGAAAGGACTTCATCTGACGGACTCAGAACTTAGAATGAATGTTCAAATAATGGATACGAATTGATGAGCTGAATCAAGCTTACTCTCTACTTCCTCTTCTTCTTCGGCTGCTTCAAGTTGCTGAGTCTGCCTCACTGCCATTATTTTAGAAATGGCTGATTCAATTGCCTCATCTCGTATCTCGTCAAGCATTTTTTTCTTGGCTGCTTCTTTGCGTGGCTTAATTAGCTCATCAATGTCAAGGACCTGTACTTGGGCAAACAGGAGAAAATTAGTACCAAAACAAACCTAAAAAATTAATTATATATTTTCTAGTATCATACATAAGGATTTTGAAAATAAGGTCATATACAATTAATTTAATTTGTATTATTGTAAGTACAATAATTGGTTCAATTTTAATCGAAAGGTTTGGGTGCAACACTATGCTAAGTGACTTTTCGTATGATATTTTATCTTGCTCAAAACTTGCTGATTTCAGCCCCAAGACATCGAAAAATACAGGGAAATGTTTTTTCCTGATTTGTGCTTAGTGTTCTAGTAAATAAGTTCCAAACCCTGAAACAAAGAACCTAATACAGTTAAACCCCTATTAGACAGGCCGCTTAATAGAGGTTCAACTGTATTAGTTTCATTTGTCTTTAGTTTTAAACAAAAGAACACAAGATGTCAAACTTGTTTTTTAACCCCATGTTTTCTGGAAAAACTAAGTGCAAAATGATGAGAAAAATACAAGGCAATATTTACCACACAAAACAAACCTGTTTGCAAGAAATCAGCACTTTCTGCACAAAATGAAAAACCTATCCCAAAAAAGTCACTTAGCATGCAGTGCTCCGCCCAAGCCATCAATCAACTGTAGTTATATCATAAATGTAACTACCGGGATTCATTCATTTAAAATATCTTTATAATTTAAATGAAAGAATTTTAAATTTTAAATAATTTTTATTTTATATCATTATATACTGGCTCAGTAATTCTAACTGTCTGTCTACTTATATAATGATGTGCCGCGTAGCACTATAAGCACGTACAAGTGGTGGAACAGCGAATTAACTCTGAGGTGTAAATTAAAGTGCTAAGAGAAACCCATGAAAAACCCACTGGGCGTTAGCCCTAGTAAAGGGTATCAGGGAACCAGATTTAGATTTAACATTTTAATAATTTATATTAAAATAACATTTTAAGCTTAAGATGAATAAGATGAGATGTTTGGACAATGTTATTTACCTTTGCATTGTACCTCAGTGCCAGTGCATGAGTCACGGCAGTTTTACCGGAGTGAGGTGGACCCAAAACACACAATTTACATGGAGGTTGGGGCAGATGAGGGGCAAGGTAAGGGCGTGGATTCCGCATGAAATGTGCAAGTGCCTCATTTGATGACATCACATAGAGTTTGTCCAAGAAACTATAAATGATAGTGGAAATGAAAGCATAAGCACAAAATACACAATAATTACATAAGTATAAACAGCAGTGTCTCATTAAACTCACCTGTTAACAAGACTTCACCTTGCTAATATGAGCTTCCTCACTAGTTAACTGGTGTTTGTAACACATTTTATTTTTCTATATCATAGTTGAAAATTAAAACTTCACAGACATAAGAATTCAACCTCGGTACACACCACTACAGTCCAAATGTACTCTAGGTTCAATTTCCATTTAAAAGAAAGTCTTTCTAAAGACAAGCCTCATGAACAGTGGAGCATAATTTACAAGCTTGCCAAATAAACTATGTTCCTAATTAAGTTTCTCTACCTGACTGAAAACTGAGCCACTCCTTGAGCAATGTTACCCTCCTTCAATGCAACAGGGCATGCACGACCCCATCTGCTTCGTCTCCAGCGGAATTTGGGTGCTACCATCTCTGTTGCTGCTAATGTTCGAAGAAGGTCATCAGTCTCTGTGTCATCTGATATTTCATCACCTTCCTCGCCTCCTTGGAGGCGCAATGGAACAAGGGCATGGTTCAGTTTGAAGGTGTTTAATTTCATCATAAGGGACTGAAATAAGAGACTGAAAAATTAGTCACTGTAAAAGTTGATGGAATTAAATAAAAAATGAACATAATAAAAATTATTGCGTTGTCCCAAGAGTAGCCATCTCCCCACCACAGAAAGATTTTTTTTTTTTGGGGGGGGGGGGGAATTATACACCCAACCTTCTGGAAATTCCATTTTGCCTGACACTTTTCCTAAAACATCTGGAATTTGAAAACATTTAACCCTCATATTTCCCAGGGAACACTCTGTGGTGTAGGTATTGATATCTCTTCTGGAAATGTAATTTCAAAAGAGGTGCAAGTGACACAGAAAAAAAGAATGTAGTTATGGCTTTTCTAGCTTAAGTCTTGCTTTATCTAGTACATGCATTATTATGAATCATTTTTTTTAATTTTATCTGTTGGTTGCCAGACAATTTATTTACCAAAAGCAATTAAATACTTTAAAAATATTCATGAAGCTGACTCAGTGTTCCAGATAAATTTCAGACTACAGGGATCACAGTAGATTTGTAAGTGGTCAGTCAAATTGGAATCAAGCTTTGTTGGGTTTTTTGACCCAAGAAGTTGCTCTTATTTGGATTACTATGGCTGATGTTGTCTTGTTCTAATTAATGCATCATAAATTATAAAATATTCCAAGGAAATATCTCCATAATGTAGAGTTGTTTCATGACAACTCACATGCTGAATACACACAATGATCCTTTGGAAACTACAAGGTACGGAATCGTATATGACAGACTTGGTCAATTAAATTAAATTTAAAGAAAAACAAGTTTAACTCACTTTAAAGACAACTTTTGGATTCTCATTTGCATCTAGCTCAATAAGCCGCTGTTGATCATGGTCAGCCATATAGTCCTTAAAACATAAATGATAAAATAATACTGTAAACTTAACAGTTAACAAAACACGCTAAGTTGTATATAGTTATTGTAAGTTGTTGACTGTTTAACCATTTTCCCCATTGTTTGAAACTGATATGAAAGTAAAAACTAGCTGTTTCAAGGGGACTTATGTAGTGTACAATAATTTCTTACCTCAAGAGTTCTAAGCATCATATCCCGGTATTTTTTTATGCTAGAGGCCACATTCTGTGGCAGGTCTTCCGGTCTTGTTACAAGTCTTGCAACAAGTTCTGGTGTGATCTCCTCTTGCTCCTCCTCTTCCTTAAACAAAACACAAAATAAAATTTAACCTCAGGCATGCAGATCTACAATCTTGGACAAAACTGTTGAGAAAATCAAGCTCCAAAGCCTCTTTTTGTGAAAACACTGACAACCAAGTTTCACCACCACCCCCCCCCTCCCCCCCCACCCAATTAAATGTTGTTTGTGGCTCCTAAACATTTCCCTAACAATTACGGCTTCCTAAATTCAACATTGAATAGGGGGAGAGGAGTGGGGGAAGTTACTGTAGTAATACTGTTGAGCCAGAGGTTTTTGTAAATGATTTTTGGATGCGAAGAGGCCAGTTTTCTCAAGTAGTTTTGTCCAAGACTGGAGCTCTTGACAGTCCAGTGCTCGTCAAACGCAACTTTGTCACTAACACCACAACCATTGGGGAGCAGGGTTGGCGCAGCAGTTAGAGTGCTCGCCTTCCACCAAAGTGTCCCAGGTTTGATTCCTGCACTCAGTGTCATAACTGGGCTGAGTTTGTTAAACTTAAATAAAGTTATTATAACCACAGCCATCATCACCATCACAATCATCAAAATCATCATCATCAACAGCATCATTTGTAACATAATTAGAGAACAACAACATCATTATCTGCCATCATCATCATTACATTATTTAATCATCACAAAAAATTACCATCTTCACCATTATCAAATCATGATCACCGTCATCGCAAACATTATCAGAGATCATGGCCATCATCACCATCATCAATTTCATCATCAACACCATGCAATAACTACCATACTATCCCATCACTAGTTATCTAACTATTTTGTCTTACCTTTTGTAGTTCTAACTTTAATTTTAAATTTTGACTCTGTGAATAGCGCCTTTGGACCTTTCGGAAAGGGCGCTCTATAAATGTATTATTATTATTATTATTATTATTATTATTATTACTGTTACAGCCTAAATGACTATCTTCACTTATCACGATTTTTGTAATTCCCACCATTAGTGTGACATTACATAATCATCATTGATCATTATCATAGAATTTCAACATGGCCATCACAGTCACGACAGTCATCATCCTTACGAACCTCCTCCTCTTCCTCAATCACTTCTTCTTCAGGTTCTTCTTCCTCTTCTTCCTCCTCCTCCTCTTCATCTTTGTCTTTCTCATCTTTAGTAAGAACCTCAGGGGCATATTCACTCTTTGTGTACAGCCTATCAGTCAGTGGATCTACACGCTGTTCACAGCGACGTTTCTCCAAATCTTTATCTGGTATCTGGTCAAAGGTAGTGCAAATGTGCTTGAGTTAATTATGACAATATTATTAATGAAATGTATAACCATTCAAAGTGGCCTGTAAAATACATTGTACATTCTGTCGAAATAAGGTGATGACAAACATGCATATACAAAAAGGGCATATTTAACACTACTTGTTATAAGGATCATACAGTCAGCCTGACAAAATTTGCATACATGCAGATTCAAATTCACCAATCATGAACTCTAAACTTGAATATCTGACAATCCCTAATAACAAAAGCTGTACTTTGTATGTGCAAGCACACCTTCAGATTGATGATGAAATCAGGTATGAGAGGTAAATTTTTCACAAGGTCAAGTTGATCAGCCATCGATAACCAGTCCTCACATAATGATGGAAATCCATCAAGCACATATCCTGAAAAAGAAGTATTATTAATATATTTAAAGAAGCTGTTTTTTCTTTAGTGTTTTATCAATATTATTTTATTGGTAATGATAGAAATTTGCTTTGTGCAGTTTCAGAAAAATATCCATATCTCCCCCAAGGATGGTCTATGAAAATACCAAGGAAGAGCGGACAGCCAAAAGCACAAGTGTTAAAGGGAGCTAATTTGGAATTTCCAAAGGGGGGGGGGGGGGGGGGGGTGGGAGAGGAGTTATGGATATTTTCTAGAACCACACTCAGAGAACATTAAATTGGACTAAATTGTTCCTTTCACAAGTACCTATTAATCACCAATAAATTGAGTGAGAAGGTCCTGCAATTTTTTATTTATAGTTTGCTCAACAAAACTACAAATTGTATGAGGTTGTGCAACTTGTAAATTATCGTATATTCAAATACATCAGTCCACCAAATCATTTGAACAGAGAATGGCAACTTCAGTTTATGTGCCTTAATCGTCCTGTTTCGCCGACCAACACATTTAAATTTGCAACGTTTAGGTGTTCTCACATGTTGTTGTCATGGAAACTTAATAGGTACTCCTGCTAAGTACTATTTGGGATTACCAGTAATTGTACTGCTCTTGACCAATCAGAATTGAGTAATTTTGTGGAGTGCACGTTAGGGAAAGAAAAGAAAGGTGGTGCTTCAAGTTCACCTTCCACCCAAACAAAGTATCACCTTTTTCTGCTTAATATGAAGTCCAACCACGACCTCACTCCCAGGGAGGATACAGCGTGCCTTACGCACAGTACAGTTAATGGTACCTCTCAATAAAAGTTGTCAAAGCTTTAATATAACAATTAAATCTACTTAATTTATACACTGTATTACAAAGCCAGTTAGATATTTAGAACTTTAGAAGAGTATTTATTACTGGAGTTAAACTATGGAGTCTGTTATAATCATTTGAAGTTTAAATTATTACTCTACCGTGGTGAGCAACTTCCGGGGAACTGATTTTGTCCAGTAAGACTTTGGCAGACATATCTTCAGGAATGGCTTCACCTCTGAGTAAAATATCTTGTGCATTTGCACCAAGCTCAGTCTGTAGCTCAATTCCTTGATTAATTATCTCAGAGCCTGAGAAGTGACACAAAAACAAAGCTAAGTAGGAATGTGAGAATCATGTTCTTGCCATATTTCAACTGTACAATGTTAAATTGACGATATCTTAGAATATGAAACAAAGCACCTGTTTAAGGGGTTGGAGTGGGGGATGGGGGGAGGGGTAGGGGGTGTTGGGGGGAGAAGGAGAAGGGGTACTCCACATTTCGAGGGGATGATTGAATGGGGGCCAAAAATCAAATATCGTGAATTTTCAGATTGTTTTGAACACCCCCCAAAAAATCCCTTCTTAAATCAAGTCACACAAAAAAATTCTTTGAAAATCTTTTGATCATCCCTTCCACTTGAAATCCAGAGTGCCCCCCTGGGGCACATGTATTCCAGTTAGTACTCACCATTTATCAGCTCACATTTCCACAATCTCGCTAATTTCTTTGCAAGGGTAGTCTTTCCTGATCCCTGTTTATCAAGATGACAGAAATTACATGATCATATCAAATAATAATATTAAGTAGGTACTAAAGTACACATATAAAATATTACAAAGTGCATAAACTATACTAATATCCTGAAAATTATATACAGAATATTACACAGCAGTAGCCTGAGTATCAGGCATTCCTAGGGTGGGGAAGGCAAAAAGAGCGAGAAAGCGAAGAAAGAAACGCCTGACACAAACAGCTTCTCAGAAGCCTTCCACCCCCACACAGCGCGTGCTATAATTAGCCAATCAAAATCACTTCCGGTAACTGTGATGTGTCATGAGAGTAAACTTCAATATGGCGTCTGTAGCCCCTGCGCTGGAAGCTTGACTTCTGGTTGACTCATGTGACGTTTCTTATTGTCTTTTGACCAATTAGCGTAACATCCAGAATCTGGATGTTGGACACAAGCGAATCAAGGGCTTTGTGTCAGGCCCTTCTCCTCTTCCTTCCCCTCGTCCCGCTTCCCCGATAGGGCCTGATACTCAGGCTAACACAGCAGCAACTTATATACTCTTCATTAACACCCAAAATTCCTGGTTGAAGGTATTCAACCAAGAAAATTGCCATCTACACTGGGATTTTTTGTTTCCATTGTGAAGGGCCTTGCAATGCATAGCAAGTCTGCCTGTGATGGTTGGGGAAACTTTAAGTGTATATGACATGAAATATTTGATTAGCTTAATAGGAAGACCTTTCAAAATGATGAAGTCACCATTGATATTATTATTATTGACTATTGTTTGCTGTCTAGCTAATTGCTTTTGATCAATTATTGTCAATCAGTACTGGATGAGTAATGGCTCATGGCCATGCATTTGTCTGGTGATTTCCAAAACTAGCCCAGGGAATATGTGTTAGGTTATTTTGACTATCAACCATGTTAAGGAGTATCACAAATGCCCTTTTGCTGTTGAATTGAGCAAGTGGTTCATTGCTTAGAACAAGTTTTTTTTTTGGCCAAAAAAATAATGGCAAAAAAAAAAGTTGTTCACAAGCACAACTGTCATGTAATTACACACATGTTTGGAAATCGCTAATCAATGACAATCGTTGGCAATCCATACCAATGGTAGGTGATTGATGACAATCGATGGCAATCAAAAATCATAAAATTTTTATCGATTTCCGAAATCAACCAATTAATTGTTACTGATTATTATCAACTGTCATTGATTACGTATCCAAGGTTTATTTGTGATCATGTGCAATCAGCAACATAATTTGTAACATGTGTTGTTATTTTAATTTTTTGTGATATTTTTAACGTTGGTGTGATGTCTAACGACTTTACTGACGCATTTAAATGTAGATGTAGATAATTTAGAACTCTGTGTAGACTTGTACATTGATCCTTCATCACTAGAAGACCTTACCGGCTTCCCAATGACAATAAAACACGTTGGTTTGGAGTTCAGAAACCGTCTTTCTGCCTGCAACAAGTTTCAACAAAATAAAGCACAGTCAGTTAAGTAACAATGATCTTATCAGCTTGTCAAACCTTTGCATTTCAGATTTTGTGTCACAAAGTTCTTCGACCATAATCGAATCAAAACGAAAACTATACTCCCTAGCTCACATTTTCACCTACAATCTATACACCTACGAAAACATTTACAAGTTCCACTTTATTACACTCTATTACCGGGTTTTTGCGCTCTGATCTGCTCCTGCTTACACGATCTTACACATGATCGCCAGTCATGTTGACAACGTTCACATAAGGAGCCCCACATAACTCGGGTTAAACATTTATTCATATACGACAAATTAATCGTTCGATGAAGCCAAATACCAATACTCTTAAGTTTGATCTGCTTCAGCATTGTAACCAATATATAAAATATAAAAATGAAAAACGTTTCGCAGTCGAAACTCACAACAGAGTCCTTGATACTCCCGCATTGGGTTGGGAGCTGGTATAGATCGGGCGAGAACAAATTTTACCTCGTTAAAACCTCATCTTACCTTATCTTCGTTAAAAGGATCTTCTTGGGTCATACTGTTAGTGAGCAACGCGGTATCTGTGGTCATATTTTAAGTTTTATCACCTGAAATTCCCGAAGCCTGTTTTGTATTGATGTGCACTTCATGGCATTGACTTTGTCCGGATTTTGTACAGCTGTCATGACAACAGCCATTGTTTACGACAAAAATGATAGGGGTCTGGGACTTGGCTTTGAGGCGCGAAAAAAGGCATCAGAGACCTTAACACCAGGCCCCGGTTGTTCAAAGGCTGGATAGCGCTATCCACCGGATAGTGGATAGTGGATAGTGCAATTAGCTTTACCAATACTTATCCGCTGGATAGTGATTTATCCGGTGGATAGCGCTATCCAACGTTTGAACAACCGGGGCCAGGACTTTTCTTCACGACGGTGAGCTTATTACCGTGAGGGGACTAGATCGAGATTCGCGTTCATGGCGCAAATAGGCCATTTCCGAGTTCATGTCTGCCTCCTCTTCAAAGCGAGTCTAAGTGCGAAGTTTTTGTGATGGTAATTAGTTCTACTTTACATATGAATGAAAACTAATTTTCATAACAAAAACTTCGCACTTAGACTCGCTTTGAAGAGGAGGCAGACATGAACTCGGAAATGGCCTATTGGCGCGAATTTTTTACTTTAAGGAGGTCTTATATACTAGACCACCTTGTTCTTCAAAATCAAACCTTATCAAAAGAAACCACCATCATGCAATGAATGACAATGAATGACGACAAACACAATGATGTTTGAGTCTTTTGTTGTCATGAAAACCGGGCGAGCTTTTGTAAGGTCTCTTAAAAAGTGTGTCTTTTGCAAACACAAATGAGCAAAAACACAAAAATCACTAAGGCAAGAAACATTTTTACAGATTATGTGTAAAGTGAACAAGGTATTGAACCTGAACTGGTGGATTGACTTTGATTATTTGCAGAGAGATAAATCTTGAAACTTTCACTTTGCAAAAAAAGTTGTTTTTGTGCCCAGTATCAACGTTTTGCACGTTTTGCATGCTTTTTTTTATTTTATTTAATAACTTCGCCAAGCTGGCAGGGACACCGCAACAGCGAGCGCCAATTACTGCGGGCCCGAGACACAGGTCAGCACCAGGGGTGGTCTCAGCCAGGGTTCGTTACGTCCCTAGTGGTTCTTTAACGTCCCACAGAATTAATTGTGGAGAGTTGTGAGACGGGACCTCCGGTTTTATCGTCCTTATCCGAGAAGACTAGAAAGTCTAACCATCTGCAGATGTCATTGCAAAGGAAGCACTTTCTCCTCAGTTATTTAAAGACCCTGTGTGTTGGTCCGGCCGGGGTTTGAACCCACGACCTCCCGCACGTTAGTCCGGAACTCTACCACTAACCGGTCGGCGATAAAGAATAATTCAACAGATTAGCTTTATTTTGGTTCATTACCTAGAAGATTTATCAGTCTCCAGCTTCAGCCCCAGAAATCTGGTAGAAGTAAAATAATGGAAAGAAAATAATGTTTGTTATTTACAAATTCCATGCAAGTTTCAAAGCTCAAAACTGTATAGGGTCAAGAAAAAAATTGCTGCAGCAGGGTTTTGCAGCAGGGTTTTCCAGAAATTCAAGTGCAAAAGTGTTTGTTACATGTTAAAACAAGGGAAAAAATAAGAGGTATGACAATATGCATTTCTCCAGCAAAGCATCAGAATAGAAATTGCATGAAAACAGCACTAGCTCCAAAACAAAGCAAGAATTAAATGGAAATCTTACCTCGCAAATGACCAGTCTATACAATCTTTTATTCACAGTGTGAACATTACAAAACAACTCTTCTGCTTCCAACTTAAATAGGAAGTTTGGAAAAAATGGCAAACAAGTGCAAAATTAACTCCCTTTTTATCAGCAACCTCAACCAAGCAGCCAGGCAGCAAGAATCTGACCCCATTGCATCCTGGAATTCGGCATATCTTTGAGCGGGAAAGTCTCTCTCCAAATAGTTTCCCATTTTCTCTTTTCAAGTCTCTGACCAGGCTTGAATCTTGTACCAACAGTTGCCTAGGCACTTTCAACTTTCAATGGAACTTCCCCAAATGCAGATTGAAGCCTGGTCAGACAAAGCTCATTTGCTTTATGGCCCCTTGTCCATGAACGACAAATTGCCAGTAGCCCGCAACGACCATTTGAACAAAGTTTCTCATATTCACAGTGCCAATAAACAGTTCTTTGAGATTCGCTAGGTTTAAGCCTTCTCAGCCCTTAATGATAAGCTCCAGCACCAGCAAATGACCCCAAACGCAGCAAAAAAGACAATTTGCACTCACTTTCAAGATAATTCTGCAAACAATCTCGCCGATCAGAAAGTGAATTCAAATGAACCGAGTCTGGTCACGTGACCACCTCCTACGAGACAATGTGCATGCACACTATCCTCAGTCCCTCCATCAAAACCCTTGGAGAAATAAGACTGTTAAGACACCCCCTACCTCATCTTCCTCTTAGCAAAAAATTCAAGTTTTACATACATTATCTGGTGTATAAGACCCCCTTAAGCACACCCCCTTTTTTACGACGGCCACGAACGTAGAAAGCGCGCAAAAATAATAATAACAAGACCCTGATGTAGACAAACAAGAAAAATTACTTTATGCTGAGCGTTCGCACTTGAAAAAACGAAAATGAGTTCATTAAAAGAATCTTGCACAGCCACTCACCCACACTTGCACAGCCACTCACCCACACTTGCACAGCCACTCACCCACACTTGCACAGCCACTCACCCACACTTGCACAGCCACTCACCCACACTTGCACAGCCACTCACCCACACTTGCACAGCCACTCACCCACACTTGCACAGCCACTCACCCACACTTGCACAGCCACTCACCCACACTTGCACAGCCACTCACCCACACTTGCACAGCCACTCACCCACACTTGCACAGCCACTCACCCACACTTGCACAGCCACTCACCCACACTTGCACAGCCACTCACCCACACTTGCACAGCCACTCACCCACACTTGCACAGCCACTCACCCACACTTGCACAGCCACTCACCCACACTTGCACAGCCACTCACCCACACTTGCACAGCCACTCACCCACACTTGCACAGCCACTCACCCACACTTGCACAGCCACTCACCCACACTTGCACAGCCACTCACCCACACTTGCACAGCCACTCACCCACACTTGCACAGCCACTCACCCACACTTGCACAGCCACTCACCCACACTTGCACAGCCACTCACCCACACTTGCACAGCCACTCACCCACACTTGCACAGCCACTCACCCACACTTGCACAGCCACTCACCCACACTTGCACAGCCACTCACCCACACTTGCACAGCCACTCACCCACACTTGCACAGCCACTCACCCACACTTGCACAGCCACTCACCCACACTTGCACAGCCACTCACCCACACTTGCACAGCCACTCACCCACACTTGCACAGCCACTCACCCACACTTGCACAGCCACTCACCCACACTTGCACAGCCACTCACCCACACTTGCACAGCCACTCACCCACACTTGCACAGCCACTCACCCACACTTGCACAGCCACTCACCCACACTTGCACAGCCACTCACCCACACTTGCACAGCCACTCACCCACACTTGCACAGCCACTCACCCACACTTGCACAGCCACTCACCCACACTTGCACAGCCACTCACCCACACTTGCACAGCCACTCACCCACACTTGCACAGCCACTCACCCACACTTGCACAGCCACTCACCCACACTTGCACAGCCACTCACCCACACTTGCACAGCCACTCACCCACACTTGCACAGCCACTCACCCACACTTGCACAGCCACTCACCCACACTTGCACAGCCACTCACCCACACTTGCACAGCCACTCACCCACACTTGCACAGCCACTCACCCACACTTGCACAGCCACTCACCCACACTTGCACAGCCACTCACCCACACTTGCACAGCCACTCACCCACACTTGCACAGCCACTCACCCACACTTGCACAGCCACTCACCCACACTTGCACAGCCACTCACCCACACTTGCACAGCCACTCACCCACACTTGCACAGCCACTCACCCACACTTGCACAGCCACTCACCCACACTTGCACAGCCACTCACCCACACTTGCACAGCCACTCACCCACACTTGCACAGCCACTCACCCACACTTGCACAGCCACTCACCCACACTTGCACAGCCACTCACCCACACTTGCACAGCCACTCACCCACACTTGCACAGCCACTCACCCACACTTGCACAGCCACTCACCCACACTTGCACAGCCACTCACCCACACTTGCACAGCCACTCACCCACACTTGCACAGCCACTCACCCACACTTGCACAGCCACTCACCCACACTTGCACAGCCACTCACCCACACTTGCACAGCCACTCACCCACACTTGCACAGCCACTCACCCACACTTGCACAGCCACTCACCCACACTTGCACAGCCACTCACCCACACTTGCACAGCCACTCACCCACACTTGCACAGCCACTCACCCACACTTGCACAGCCACTCACCCACACTTGCACAGCCACTCACCCACACTTGCACAGCCACTCACCCACACTTGCACAGCCACTCACCCACACTTGCACAGCCACTCACCCACACTTGCACAGCCACTCACCCACACTTGCACAGCCACTCACCCACACTTGCACAGCCACTCACCCACACTTGCACAGCCACTCACCCACACTTGCACAGCCACTCACCCACACTTGCACAGCCACTCACCCACACTTGCACAGCCACTCACCCACACTTGCACAGCCACTCACCCACACTTGCACAGCCACTCACCCACACTTGCACAGCCACTCACCCACACTTGCACAGCCACTCACCCACACTTGCACAGCCACTCACCCACACTTGCACAGCCACTCACCCACACTTGCACAGCCACTCACCCACACTTGCACAGCCACTCACCCACACTTGCACAGCCACTCACCCACACTTGCACAGCCACTCACCCACACTTGCACAGCCACTCACCCACACTTGCACAGCCACTCACCCACACTTGCACAGCCACTCACCCACACTTGCACAGCCACTCACCCACACTTGCACAGCCACTCACCCACACTTGCACAGCCACTCACCCACACTTGCACAGCCACTCACCCACACTTGCACAGCCACTCACCCACACTTGCACAGCCACTCACCCACACTTGCACAGCCACTCACCCACACTTGCACAGCCACTCACCCACACTTGCACAGCCACTCACCCACACTTGCACAGCCACTCACCCACACTTGCACAGCCACTCACCCACACTTGCACAGCCACTCACCCACACTTGCACAGCCACTCACCCACACTTGCACAGCCACTCACCCACACTTGCACAGCCACTCACCCACACTTGCACAGCCACTCACCCACACTTGCACAGCCACTCACCCACACTTGCACAGCCACTCACCCACACTTGCACAGCCACTCACCCACACTTGCACAGCCACTCACCCACACTTGCACAGCCACTCACCCACACTTGCACAGCCACTCACCCACACTTGCACAGCCACTCACCCACACTTGCACAGCCACTCACCCACACTTGCACAGCCACTCACCCACACTTGCACAGCCACTCACCCACACTTGCACAGCCACTCACCCACACTTGCACAGCCACTCACCCACACTTGCACAGCCACTCACCCACACTTGCACAGCCACTCACCCACACTTGCACAGCCACTCACCCACACTTGCACAGCCACTCACCCACACTTGCACAGCCACTCACCCACACTTGCACAGCCACTCACCCACACTTGCACAGCCACTCACCCACACTTGCACAGCCACTCACCCACACTTGCACAGCCACTCACCCACACTTGCACAGCCACTCACCCACACTTGCACAGCCACTCACCCACACTTGCACAGCCACTCACCCACACTTGCACAGCCACTCACCCACACTTGCACAGCCACTCACCCACACTTGCACAGCCACTCACCCACACTTGCACAGCCACTCACCCACACTTGCACAGCCACTCACCCACACTTGCACAGCCACTCACCCACACTTGCACAGCCACTCACCCACACTTGCACAGCCACTCACCCACACTTGCACAGCCACTCACCCACACTTGCACAGCCACTCACCCACACTTGCACAGCCACTCACCCACACTTGCACAGCCACTCACCCACACTTGCACAGCCACTCACCCACACTTGCACAGCCACTCACCCACACTTGCACAGCCACTCACCCACACTTGCACAGCCACTCACCCACACTTGCACAGCCACTCACCCACACTTGCACAGCCACTCACCCACACTTGCACAGCCACTCACCCACACTTGCACAGCCACTCACCCACACTTGCACAGCCACTCACCCACACTTGCACAGCCACTCACCCACACTTGCACAGCCACTCACCCACACTTGCACAGCCACTCACCCACACTTGCACAGCCACTCACCCACACTTGCACAGCCACTCACCCACACTTGCACAGCCACTCACCCACACTTGCACAGCCACTCACCCACACTTGCACAGCCACTCACCCACACTTGCACAGCCACTCACCCACAC